>CM032329.1:38361091-39573757 GCA_019022515.1 Quercus aquifolioides | reverse complement strand
GATCACTCTCACTACTCTCCTTTGTGTGTAGCCAAGCAGTACATTTGCACTAAGCCTGTACCATGAAAGAACAAAACACAAAGACCTGGAGTCATTTTGAGGAGAACATACAAGAGAAGGTGATCAAGACTTTTCATGTCAACCAAGCATCAATGGGCAGATCTACTCACCAAGCCTTTGGGACATCAGCATTTTCACAATCTTCTCAACAAGATGGGCATAAACAATATTTATGCTCATCTTGAAAGGGAGTGTTGAGAAGAGAATCTACAGTACAAACTAAAACTACAAGTCGTTTTCACCTCTGCAAATAGCCTACAAGTAGTTTAGCATAACATGTAATAAGTGACACGTGCAGTGCACATGTGCTGTAGTTAGTGGATAGTTTGTTATGTTAGTTAATTTTCTGTTATTCTGTTAATACTGTTTCAAGCTACTATATAAGCATGCTTATGACCATTAATGAGAATCAGTGAAGCATTTCATCAATTTTACTAGTTTCTAAATTTAATAAAGACAGACCCCATTTCTTGATTTTATCTATCTTATATTAATATATTGGACTAGATAAACATATTGTTTGTTTTAAACGAGATATATTATAAAGGTTTCTTTTGGTTCTGGAGCTTTTTAATTGTTTAGGATTCAAAACAAACTTAAACACCTTTTCATTTTAAGTTTTCTTTTCATTCTTTAAGATGTATCTCTTGGCAACCAGGTGTTAGCGCGTGTGATTTCTTGTTATGATTCTTTAACATGTCTTCTAATTTTGATCAGGTAATTTAAGCATTCGTAAACACTTTTAAGTATTAATCATATTTTACTTTTGGTTGCAGTGAATATGAAGCCTACTGTTTGTTTTTACGTGCTGAAACCTTGATGCTTATTTGCAATGCAGGTTGTGAAAGCAGTGGACTTCTTGTATTTAGAATTCAGAGCTATGGATAATTTGCTGGCATGCAATACCACCCGTGTTCTGAAAGCTTTCCAGAATGCTCGAGTTGGATCTCTTGTAAGTTTGTTCTTTGATTCAAGTATAATGTCCAAATGAGTGTATATCACAGTATAGATGCCTGTATAAAATTAATCACTAGTATATCGCTTGAGTTGTTTCTATATTAATATTTAAAACATGTATGATTAAAAATCAGATTCTCAAAAGCAATCAAATAGTTCTACGTATACGTGAAGGTAAAATAATTTACGTAGATATTTATGACTATTTAAGTTGTTTCAATATTAATAGTTCTGGTAGTTCAAATATATTGTATTCTGATTTTTTTTAAGGATAGTGACAATTGATCAGGTATGAAGGAGTGATTCAATAAAATGATGAGAGGAATAAACGAAGGAGGGAAGAGAGAGAGTTTGGCATTAGAAAGTTGAAGTTTTGAAATTTTGAAAGCGTGAAAGACAGGAAGAGCAAAAGAAGGAGAGACAAAGAAGGGTTGGCGTTAAAGATTATTTGGCTTGGATTTGGGCTTATGATGGAGAGTATTAACGTAGGGTACACATATTTAATACTATAAAGATTGGCTTTATGGTGGAGATAGTGTTGGAAAACTTTTTTTTTTAGAAGTATTTTAAAATTATGAACTGATTCAATAGAATCACTTCATTTTGTTAAGCTATGGTTCAAGTGGGGTTCAAGTAGACCATAAGACTTATATATCAAGTGGTATGATTGAAGACATAAAGTATCGATACCTAGCTAAACAACTCTCGATCTATCGAGATTTAATTAATCGTGATATCTGCCTTGATACCTCTCAATCTATTGAGATATGAAGATTTCGATTGTTTAGATCTATTTTCGGCCCATGATGACCAAAGCCTTCTATGGTTTCATGCCTAAGGTTTTTAGAGATATAAAAGACTTATTTTATAGCCGTCATCATATAGAGAGACAGACACAAAGACATATAATGTGATAAACACTCTTGTGAAGCTGTTGCGACTGATACCTATACTAAGTCTATGCTGATTCAATAGTATACTGCTGCAAGAGTATTATATTATTTTTTTCTCCCCAAAACATATACCATTTTTTTTTTTTTTCCTTTCTACATAATTTGATAAATGTGAAAAAATGAGGAAGCTAAATGTGTAGTAGATCTTAATCAATCAATAAATAACATAAAAAGGGTAGGGGAAAGCAAACGTATTCATTATAGAATTGTTTATACATGTCCATATTTGTTTTTGTATACCATGGAATCACTTCATTTTGTTGAGCTATTGACAAATTTATACATTTAATACTCTTACACAATGTTTGTCATAGAATATGCCAATTATATAAAACTATGACCCTTACACTATCTCTACAAATATATCATTATATTATTTTGGGTGTGTTTGATTGATAGTATTCGTTTATAAGGTAGTTCATATTCTTTGAAATTGTGTTACAGTGTGCTATTTTTTTCTATAAAATTAGAATTTTAAAGTTTCAAATAAATTACTCAAATTTCTCATTCTCATAAAGTTGATTATCACTCATAACAAAATTATTTTTTAATATTACTCAAATAATTGATAGGCTCATTCAAATGCATAGCCAAGACTGTGTTTTGCTATAAATTCAAATTCTTGCTTTAAAAATAACTAAATATTATCTCAAGCAAAAATCAAACCAAAGATATAAGAGGGGGAAAGACTACTCGTAATAAGGAACTAAAAACTTCAACACTAAAATGTATTAACTAAAAATAGAATTACAAAAAACACAATGATTCATCAACCTTAAAGTGGAGAGAGAGAGAGATCATTTTTCTCATGAGAGAATGTGAAAAAGAATAACAAATTTATAAAAAATTAGATAAGAAGAAAAATAGAAAAAAAAAGATATAATAATAAATACCAAATTATCTAAGTCATGCTATGTAATAAAATAACATTATATTCTTATATACTATATTTATAATGTAATAGAATAATATTTATGAAATCAAAGAAAATGAAAAGATTACAACTTAAAAACACATAACTAAACCACTAAACCACAACAACCTAAAGTAGAGTTCTAAAGAACACAAAAATTAATTAACTTTTTTTTTTTTTTTTTGAGAAACAAATTAATTAACTAAAGTAGAGACGCAATAAAAAAAAATCACCAAAAAATGGGAAATTTTTTTTTTTTTTTGAGAGAGAGAGAACTTTTTTGCGTGGAAAAACTATGCATAAAATGAGAGAGAATTGCAAATTTATAGTAAGAAGATGAGAATATGAAGAGCCAAAAATAAAAGAAGATAAAGGGATAGAAGAAGGTTAATATTAAGGTAAATAGTAGTGGGAGATGAAAAGGTTAGAGAAAGTGTAACAATAAGTTTGGAATTAATAAGAAGAAAAAAAGTTTAAAATGAGAGAGAGAGAGAGAGAGAGAATTGGAAATAGAAGAATGATATGGTTCAACAAAAGCGTAGTAACAATAAATATTATACTTAAGCTTTTATATATATAGAGAGAGTTAAGAAGTTGCTTGCTTGCCACTCTAGTTGTCTAGAAAATTTGTTGTTGGGAATTTTTATTTTGGAAGTTTGTTGAAAAGAAATAATACAAAAATATCATTCACTTACCATGGATTGGACTTGTTGAAAAGTTCTATATTGTTATTAATGAAATGACCAACGCTTTGATTTCATTCGAACCTCAAAATAGTGGGGTGTCATTTCACTTGTTTTTGTAATTTACTTTTTTTTTCTTCTATAGATCTTTAAAATTTTAAGGATTTTTTATTCTAGAAAGCTTAGAGTATTTTAAGGTTTTTTTGTTCTAGAAAACCTAATGCATATGCAAAGTTTTTTTTTTTTTTACTTAATATATGTAGGGGAAAGGGTCTAAAAATTCATATATTGGGCCTTGGGCCTTATCCGAAGACGCTAATATGTCCGAGGAGAGACAAATAGAAAGGAGAAATTCTAGTTTAAAGTCTCACGAGTAAGAAATAAATAAAGGGTGGTCTGAGGAGAAACCCCTCCTTGACTATGGTTGATACGCCTTAAGTCTGAATTCCCGCTGTAAGAATGACTTACATAGAAGCTCCAGTGATGAAAGCATACCTCGGAGACACACAAGAACGAAGGGGGCTCAAAAAAATCTAAGGAAAAGCTGCTGTCATCGCATTAAAAGCATTGCAGCTGCTTTTCTGGCCGCATTTATGTGGAGAAGACCCCTGAATAGTGTTTCCTTGGTCACCGCAACTCACAGAGAGGCCAAAAGAGATGTTTGATGGGACAAGTACTCAAGTAGCAACCCAAATTATTGACAAGTGTAGGGAAAGGATTGCCCAATATATATTTCATTTTTATAGTTGGACCCCCCACCTCCCCAATCAGCACAGCTTGACTAACCCAACTAGTAATTATCCAACCAAAAAACTTAACCAAAAACAATAAAATCATTTCACAATGGTGATTGTATTTTAGCAAAAAAAAAAAAAAAACTATTTTACTTCCAAAAAACCATATGTTATTGGAAAAGTTAAAGCTAATTTTTTTGTAACTACAGTAAACTAATATAAATACCACTTAATTGTAGCAAGTTATTAAAAATAAAATACAATATTTTATTAAGATTATCTCTCTTCCTTCAATTGAAAAGCTCAAATTCTCTCTATTTCTTTATTATTTTAATAAGTTGTTTATATTATTTTAAATGAAGTGATAAAAAATAGAACATTAGATGTTGGGTGAATTGTAAAATATGGTGGTAAAACAAATAAAGTAATTTTTTGAGGTGCTAAAAACCAGGGTTATGTTTAGTAATAGTTTTTGTTTTTTATTTTCAAAAACTTATTTTTGAGAATATAAAGAAAAAATAATTTTCTTGTATTTTCGAAATCAAAAACATGTTTGGTTTGTTGAAATTAAAAAATAGTTTTTTGAAGAAAAAAATTAAAAAATACTAAAATATGTTGTTACTAGGGTTTGAACTTTAATGCTAACTAGTTAAATGAGACAGATTCATTAAATCAAATATGTGTTTTCATTAACTTTTGAAAATTAGAAACTGAAAACAACTTTTTGCATAATCTCAGTTTCCTTCACAAATTGAATTTTGAGAACAGTTTTTGTTTTCTATCCATTTTGGGTTGCCAAACAAGTTTTTTAGTTTCAAAAATAGAAATTTTTTTTTGAAAATAGAAAATAAGTGGAAAAAATAGTTACCAAACATATCATAGATTTTTTAGCACTACTACTGTGAATGCTCTAACTTTAACCCAAAAAAAAATTATTTTGTTTTTGTCTTTGTTGTTAAATAATTGCATTTAATATATTAAGAAATGAAAATTTTGTATATTTATAATTTGTTAAAACTATATAAATGTCTATTTGGAGAGTTTTTTTTTTACTCCAGCCCCTATTGCTTAAAATGGGTACTCAATGTAAGTTAATTAGTTCAGTGGAAAAAAAAAATGTTAATTAGATGATAATTGATCCGGACCAATTACCATCTAATTAATATTTACCGGATGGTCCGGTAAAGATTTTAAGAAGTGAGTTGATACTTATTTGAAGTGATAAAAGAGAGAAACTATAAAAAGAAAAGCAAGGTAGGGATTAATTAGATGATCTTTAAATAAGAGAGTGTGTTGTGTGTAGTATAACTTGCCCCACCCTCCCTTAAAAGTTACCATGGCTTTTGAGTGGAGTTGTGGTGTGCCTTTATGTTAGAACCTCTTTCCCTCTCCCTTGTGTGTGTGTGTTTGTTTCTCAAAAAAAAAAGATGATCTTTAAATTACTCCCATTTTCACTGCTACAGCCTATGGTCACGTTCATTTTTTGAAGTTTTATAGAGAAGATAAGTAGAACGTGGTTGTGGGTGTGGTTGCCTATCTTCAAAACGTTGTCGCTCTTAATTTTAAAAATAAATAAACTACTTTATATTTTAGGAAAAATATTAGTTTATATTGTACTATTTATGTAAAATAATAATTTTTTATATTTCATTATAGATTCGATTGGTAAGTTGTGATACAATGCATTAATTTACTTGGGATTTCATTTACCTGCTTACTATTCTCTCTCTCTCTCTCTCTCTTTTGAATTTTTGGTTTTTCCATCAACGTTTCATATGATCTACTCATCCTCTTCAAGTTGCAAACTGTTCACTTCCTCAAACCCCTTCCGTTTTCATCTCCATATAATTAAAAATCCATCAAGTGGTCCTGCGCATTTCTTCATCTTTCAGTCTCAGAAGTAATTTTTTGGTTCTTTAATTCCAATTAATTATGTGGTGTTTTATTTTTATTTTTTGAGGAAAATGTGACGTTTTATTTTGATTTTAAGACTTTTTGGAATTTCTACTCCCAAATTAAAGGTTTATATGTGAACAATTAGACAACTCAAAAGCATTCGGTACATGATTACTCATTTTTTCTTTCTTACCCTTATTTTCGAGCAAAAAAGTCAGTGTTACTATGTCCATATATATCTAAATGCTCCTTTCCAAGAGTTGATGAAGAAAAGTGCGTGAAGGTTTAGTTTCTTAGAGATATATTTTGTATATACATCATGGTACAGTATCTGCAAATTAAACCTCATACTGAAGGCTAGCTTTCAAAGCTTCTGTCAATATCTTACTTATCAATGGAAATTCACTGCTGAATATCAATTATGTTTCAAAATTATATATCGTTTTAAAAATTCAACTGGCCAATGATAACAACCAAAGATCTTAAAAAATGCCTGATCGAGAATATATAGGCGGATAAAAGTCAATTGGATGAACATTAATTCTGCCATGACAACAAGAATTGGACTTTGCGATGAAGACACCAATTTTGATCAAGATATATATATGTATATATATATATATATATATATATATATGATAGACCAAGAATATATTGACCCCTTGTGATGAATTAACCAATTAATTAGTCAAGTTAATTAATTAATTCAATTAGCATACAATAAACGTGGTAATACAAACAAATCACTAAATAAGTTAAAATGCAGCGAGAAATAAATTGACACAGTAATTTGTTTACAAATGGGAAAAACCTACACGGCAAAAACTCCATTGGGTGATTTTAAAGTCATAACTCCCGAGAATTCACTATTATCACAACAAGCGGTTACAAGTAAAGGAATCCCAGTACCTTATACCAAACCTACAGTTGAACCCTTACCCCAATACCCAATTGGACTTGTTCTGTAGTGACAATCTCTCATTTTAATGCACGGCTCCCAGTACATGACTAACCAATTCGATACGCGGATCCCAGTACGCGGCTTACTCACCAACTTGAGAAAAGATGTACTTGACTGCAAAGTTTTCAGTTCATCAACACGATGAAGATCATGAAGTTTCTTGGTTACAAAATCCTACGGTATACAAACACAACAACTTCTTGAATAGAAAGATGAACTAGGGCATATGTCTCCGGTTCACACTATGCTTGTGAAAAACTTTTGCATTGAGTTGCATCAAGTGTGACGGCCCTTAAAACAATCCTTATATATGTTTAGGGTTGTGAGAAAAGAAAGCTCAAACATTTATTCACGGATTGAAGTGAAATCAAATCTGAAAAACTGATTTTCATAAACCTTGACAAATACCCTATCTATCGAGCAACTGTCAAGCATCGGGCTGAAACAGCTTTTTAAACCTTGATAGATACTAGCTGTCGAGCTTTAAAATCTAGTACTTCTTCACTTGATTTTTGGACAGACTTGCATAGTTTTAACACTTGAACTTGAAATCTTGTTCCTTGAAGTATTAAACACATCCTAGATCTACCCAATTACAAGTAAAGTGCGTTTTGTCAAAGGATTAGCCAATTCTATATTGACATGTGTTCCTAATATGATTCACATATGTCCTAACAATATATATATATATATAGTTGCTTGCCACTACTCAAATGTCCCCACTCTATAACATGATCAAGCATATGTAATATACATACATACTGTCATGTTGCTTGGCAGATGCTAGCCATGTACGTTTTCTTATACCCCCTCCATAACGCTGAAGATATGCATACATGCATGCATCCCTCCTCCCAACCTCATGATTTCTTTAGCCAATAATGAAACTATGCATTTGTGCTACCAAAATTATGTTTTAAATCCTTTTTTTTTTTTTTTTCCAAATATACTGATTTTCAAAAATTCATTTCCAAAGGCAAGATACTTGTAGGTTTTCCCCTAGATTACACATGGAAGTGACATAAGGTTAACCCAAAATACTTCCTTTAAAACTCTATTTTGCACCAAAAATTTTGATTTTCAAAATTTCTTTTTTAAAGGCAAGAGATACTAGCAAGCATTCCCATGTAGCACCCATGGAAGTGACATAAGGTTAACCCAAAATACTTTCTTTAAAACTCTATTTTGCACAAAAAATTTGATCCACTACTTGATGTCTTGAACCATCTTGGTCAAGAATTTTGTTTCACGCTAATTTTTTTGGATTGGATTTGTGAGGCTATTGTGGCTTTCTGGATTGGTTTTGTGAGGCTATTAAGCCATTATTGATGTTGAGATTGAGAGATACATTTGAAATGGTTAGATGGCAGCTAGGAAGCACGGGTGCGTTTTGAGACTCGGGTGCGGGACTCGGCAATTTTTGAAAAAGGTGGGTGCGGGTGCGGCGGGACTCGGCGATTAAAAAATTATTAAAATTATTTTTATTTTTATTTTTAATATATTACTAAGTATACTTTTTCACATTATATATACATATACTAACTTTAAGAGCAATAATAGATAATAACTCAAATATAATATTCATAAATTAAATAAAACCCACAAGATTAATCTTTTTATTTTTATTCTCTCCATTCACCTGCCACTCCAGTGCCAACAAGTCAACAACACATTACGTTTGGTCTCCTCAGAATATCAATTTTACCTTTTTTTTATTTTTTATTTTATTTCCCAAGGCTTCCATTTTCCAAAGCCTAATCTACACCACACGTCCACACCTTTTAAAAAACATATCTTCGTCTTTTTCGTTCTTCTCCTCAGCTTCGTTTCTTCCTTTCTACATTTTTTTTCTTCTCCTCAGCTTCGTTTGTTCTTCCTCAGCTTCGTTTCTTCCTTTCTACATTTTTTTTTCTTCTTTCGTCTTCCTCTGCTTCGTTTCTTCCTCAAACGGTGCGTTTCGCACCTTTTTTCTTTCTTTTTTTTGTTCTTGCTGGGCTCGCGAAAAAAAAAGGAGGAAGAAGACGATCCGATTCGGCGCGAATCGGTCTGGTTCGGCGCAAATCGGCGCTCGTCGAAGCCGAGTCGGCGCGAGTCCGGCACTCCACGTGGCAGGACGCGGCCCGACGCGGCACGGACGCGCGGTCTGCAGCGTCTCTCCCACGTCGCCGCGTCCCGTCGAGTTCGACGCGGGTGCGGCTCCTCCGAAGCCGCGTCGGTGCTTTCCAGTGGCAAAGTCATCAATGTTTTTTGGTGTCCCTATTTTCATCCCACTTTTCTCTCCAATTTGAGAGGATTGGATTTGGTGGGTCGGGTAAAAAACATATTGACCTCTCCATTTTTCCCCTTATTTTTCTCCTGTGAAACAATCCCAACCGAACCCAATATAAAATATAAACGATAAAACACAATTAATAATATATGGAATGGATTATTTATGATTATGCATGAGTACGGAGGCAAGATTTGACTTCAAAAGAGATAAAATTTATATACACAAATTTGTGCATGCACCCGAACATATACATATACATATATATGGTTATAAAAAATAAATAAAAAATAAAACTTTAATACCAATATGAAATATAAAAAGTTAGTTCACTTGTGCACTCAAACGTATATACATATATGTAGTACTTATACCAATATAAAAATATAAAAATGTATTCATTTTTATTAAGTGATATTTAATGTTTAAAAAAAAAAAAGCCTCACAAAATGATAGCAATATCATTATATTTTGTTTATCGGTTAAGGATATTCTTCTTCTTTTTTTTCATGAATAAGTTGTTTTTCAATTTTTTTTTCAAAGTCAAAATTCTAAATATGAATTAAAAGATTTTTAAAAGTTAGACACCAAGTACAACATACATAAATTTATGTTATTATGTAATTATTTGAAAATTTTATTGTTTATTACACAATTTTTTATAAAGGGCAAAAAATATTATATAAAGAATTTAAGGTCTTAGTAGCCTTTCAAAATCTTAAGGGTTATTTACAACCATGGATTTCTATATGGGAAGCGCCTTTGGGTAGGCTGGGCCTTTCTATCAAGTTTTTTTTTTTTTTTTTTTTTTTTTTTTTTTTTTTTTTTTTTAATGAGGAACGTAAAAAAAAGGGGCCTCGCATGTATAATTATTGCCCCACACCCCAAGATACAATTTGGATAAGTCCAAGGATACCACCAATGCACAACAGGGCACATCACTACTCGCGCCCACGTTTTATACCATCAAACTAGCTTGGGGTGTTTCTCAAAAAAAAAAAAAAAAAAAAAAACTAGCTTGGGCAAATGTCGAAGCAGCCCATAACACAATGTTCTATCAAGTATGTTGCGCCACTTATCATCCTCTCCTTTCATTTGAAAGATAACAAAAATTTTCTTTTCTTTTCTTTTTCATCATGTTAAAACTCTTCCATAGTTATTTCTCATTTTTTCTTTTCTTTTCTTTTTACCCACATTTATTTTCTTTTTATAGGTTTTAAACCCTAAAAAGAATTCATAAAATAGGAAATATTTTCTTTTTTTCAAAAGCATTTTGAAATATAAAAGAGATAATCTTGAATTTTTATAAGTATGATAATAAAATAAATTAATATATCAACAAAAATAAATAAAATAACTTCAAAAAATAAGAAAAATATAAAGTTATAATTTGAGAGAGGGAAAGTTATAAGCTAACTACTAAGCTCTTAATTTTTTGCAAATTACATATTCTGCCCTATGGTATACCTTTAAAACATGGAGTTGTCTTATATTTTATTTTGTGACACTTGGCTCTCTCTTGTAATTTGGTTTATGAGATATTTTTTGCTAACTTTAACTAAAGAGCAAAGATTTCCTGCAAACATGTTTGTAGGAGTTGCTACAAACAAGATTAGGTGGCAACTTATGAAGCTAACATGTGTCCTAGGCCATGTGCATGTCACATGACTAGCCAAGCTCACTTAACCACAGTTAAAACCAATAGCCTTTCTCTCTCTACCAACCCAAGTAAAACAAAACCCTTTCAGTCCTATATCTTCAGAGCAAGTAGAAGTGCAGAACTTGTGGCCTCAAAACAACCAGCCTCCAGATTAGAGTACAATAGAAATGGGTATTGAAGGACTACACTAGCAGGAAGCTTCATCATGCCCAAAATGAAAGTCATGTTCTCTCTCTTTGCAAGCCCAGCTCCCTTCTCTCTATCTCTCACGCCACCACTTTTCGTCACCGCCAGCATCCCTTGGTGGTTGGTCAACTATTCTTAATTAAGCCAAAACACTCATTTCTTCCTCCATGTAGTCTTACTCTTTTACAAAAAATGGGAAAATATATATTTTGGATGTGATTGACCCATGGTTTAATTGGGTAGATTTAGCTGTAAATATAACATTTGATTCACTTCAAATTTCCCACGTAGAACTGTCAAGGTCAATAGAGAAGAATTATTTTTGGGAAGTTTTGCTTGAAATGGGGACTGAGAATATAGAAATTGAATTAAAAAAAATTTAAAAATTAAAAACTCAAACCGAGATTTTTTTATTCAAATTAAAAAAAATTGAATAAAGTAAGCTAAAGTCTCGGAGATTTTTTTTTTTTTTTTTTGAACAAAGGAGCAAAAATTTGAAACATTTAAAAAAAAAATTCAATACACAAAAATTTTATAACAAATCTAGGTGGCAAGTTGTTAATGATAGATAAAAAATAATGTTAATTGTGGGTCCAAATAAAAACCAGTTACAACTTGCCATATAATATTTATTATGAAAATAGCATTAAGATGATCATATTCAAATTTATTTTAGTTGGGTTTAAATAAAATTTAGGGCTAGGGTGTTCAAAAAAAAAAAAAAATTAGGGAGTAAAAAAAGAAGAAGTTAATATATATATATATATATATATATATATTTGACAAGTCAGGGGTTCATTTGAACCCCCTAGCTTGAACATAATGCCACCCCTAATCAACTCGATGACGCGTGTTTTTTTTTTTTTTTTTTTTTTCAAGTGTAGGGGTTTGATGTAGGACAAAATCTACAATTTAATATTTATAATTCATTAATTTTGGTATTTTATGTAATTTACATTATTTTAGATTTAGAGTATTAATTTATTTCATCGTTATTTTTAGGTGCTTTTAATGTTGTTTAGTCAAATTAGGATTTTATGTGTTTTGGTAGCCGCACTAGAATTTCTTTTTACTATTTAAATGCATTGCCTTCTCAAAAAAAAAAAAAAAAAATAAATGCATTGTAGACTTTGTCTCTTGTTTTTTTTTTTTTTTCCTTGGTAAATTCCAAACCTATTATCTTGTGGATTCAAGGAACTGCTTATGGGTTCGAGATTTATTACCAGAAACTAACAGTTTAGTTTAGATATCATTGTGTATGCTTTCTTCCGGCCTTTCATGACGTCATTGTTAATGAATTATTCTATGAAAGTTTTGATACTATTTTTATGGGAAATATAAAAAATTGTAAAGTAAAATAATTTGTTTTTCCTTTTTCCATAAAAATATTTTTTTTTAAAATTTCTTAAACTAATTCCCTTATGCCTTAGGGCATCTGTCAATTTTTCTCATAAAAAAACCTATTATCATTGTCACCATTATTGAATTTTTTTTCTTAGTTGTTCTTTTTTCAACCTATAAAAAGAAAATTTGAAACCTAGACCTATCAGCTTGAGGAACTTATCATTTTCACAGTGAAGTTTGTCAAAAGGAGAATCATCTATAATTTTATGTTTTCCACATACACATCTTCAGAAGAAGAGATTTTCTTTTATTCTTTTCATAAACTCCCTTTAACTCACAAATTTGAATTTGATAGTGGCATCGGAACTAGCGTGACCTACCTAATAATGACAGGGATACAAATTTTCATGATCTTTTACACAGTTTTTGACGTGGTTAGTTCTTATTAGCAAATAATTTCTTTTCCTTTGAATGAAGGACGAGGACAAAAATTCTAAGATCACATAAAATGCTACTATAATTTGTGCTACAATTGTTCACATAGCAGATTGTGAGTGATGAAGAAAAATAATAGGTTTATATGAAAGTGATGGGCTGCTAGTCATAGTCTGATACATAAAATAACTATGGTAAAAATGGTGACATTTTACGTATTACTAGAAAAAATGAATCAAGTTTTTTCAATCAAATCAGCAAAAAAAATTGTCTGGGTTCGTTAACATTCATTTTTTCACCACCGACAAACTTTTTCTTTTGGGATAAAAAGATTGCAAATTTCGAGTTTATTTGAAATTCGCTTATTTTGTTAAAATAAAACTTTTTTGGATGAAAGTACTGTAGATAAAGGTAAAAGTTAGCTGAAATAGTACTGTGGGACTTATGAATATTACCAAAAAGTGTAGTGAAACTCATAAATAATAATAAAAATAAATTAAATAGTAAAATAAGTTGGCAAAAATAATCTTTGCCTAACCTTCATTTAGAATTCAAAGAGTTCTACATTAGATTACAAATGTAGAACCTTATTTCACAACCTTATAGGGCCAAAAAAAAAAAAAATTGTTAACCAAACATAGAGTTAAATGATAATCTAAGGTGCAGTACAAATAATAATGAGAAACTTTGACTGGACCAAAGAATCATCTGTAGAGGATCTCTGAAAGAGTTTTGAAAATCAAGTTTGGGTCCTCAAGAAAGCCAACAGAGGATCATATACAACACTTCCCGCATTCTCAGCCATAACGAAATCAAAATGAGCATAGTCATCTCTGTACTGTAGCACAAGCTTGTCCTTCTGATGATCCTCAAGGTTGTCAAGCAAAAGCTTCACGTCATTTACGTCAGAAAGCAAATCCTTCCCTCCATAACCAATGAAAAGAGGAATGTCTTTTGGAATGCGTGTCAGATTGTACAGAGGAGGAGTAATCTGCCCGTAGTGCTTCTTGTTCTCACTGTCGTCACCGTAGTCGTACTTTGCTATGTTTCCAGCTAGAAGCACTATCCAAAATTTTAAAATACGAAGAATTAATATATTTATAAAGTCCTTGTGATCCAAGGAATTCAATTAAATTAACCTATTAATTACATTCGATGTAAAACGACTCTGACTATTGGTAGTGTTACTTTGTAAGCCTTGGACTTGAACGGCTAAATGACAATAAGATATGCACATATAGGTTTATTTTTATATTCATAAAATTAAAGGTTTAAAAAAGACAAAGGCGAGCTTAGTGGAGTATCCAAAATTCAGAGACTTACTCTGAGACAAATGGACTACGTTCTTTGTTGACGTTGACTGGGGTGTATGTTCCAGAAAAACATCATAGGTGGAAGGCTTTATGCAGCAATTTGGGCCTATAAATAGAAATGTCACATGTAAATCAGTAGTGTTAAGGAAAGGGAGATTATATATTATGAAGTTAAGGCAAGTGAAAACAACCTGCAACAGTGGATACCAGGTCGCTACAGTCAATGGGTGGTAAGTGGCAGACACCTTCCAGAAGTTTGCCAGCAACCGACCTGTTTACTAGGAAAAGAAGATTGTTAGTGGTCTAATTTTTCACAATTTGGGTAACTTTCGAACATCTTTAAACAAGTCTCAGCAAGTGAGAATAGTTGTACATATTGATTAATGTTGAAATATCATAGATAGAAATCACCAGTCTCATTCTTTCGTTGAAAAATTACTCAGGAAATGGCAGAAAAGACAATACCAAAAAAACAAAACCTTTAATCATTAATTGCAAGAATGTGCAAGTTTTTTTTTCTTTTCTTTTTTTTTTCCAAGCAAATGCAAGATGGTACTGAATTAAGATGGCTTATTGCTTCCTCACCCTCCAGCAATGAATTCACCGAGACCCAGCAAGTATGCGTGCTGTTAAGTTTCAAAAAAGAGTTATGATATTGAATACGATAATAACAAAATATGGGCTTCAGAATTGAACAGGAGAGTTACATAATTTGCCTTACTTGGGCTAGATGTGTCTTGGCAATAGCCCTTGCAAACACCGAGGACACCTGACCTGTATAAGCAATTGGGCAAAGCAAAGCAGCGGATTTTGTCAAGTTCACCAGCTTCTCTTGGGAAAAGGATGCTAAAGCAAGCAAAGTTCCCTACAAATTAAAAAAATTGGCCTTAGTTTCACCGATCATATGCCTAGCAAAACTCAAAAAGATAAGTAACGTCCGTAAGTAGAATATATGGTAGCAACTATTCCACATATTTACCAAGGAATGCCCAACATAGTACAGTTTCTGCCCTGTCTGATTATGTATATAGTCATACATAGCAGGAAGATCATCATTGACTAATTGCTCCCACGTCCAATCCCAGTAAGCCTATATTGTAAGAAGAGATTAAAAATTACAAAGTATTTCAATGTGGTTCATATAATGCAGTCGACATTTTGTTAAAACAAAGAGAACCAGATCATTAGCACTGAGTGAAGTATGTCCACGGCTAGATATTGTTCCTCGATTGTTGCCCATCCACACATCAAACCCATTTTCTGCTAAGATGAAAGCCAGAGATTTATTTGGAGAATTGAACAGCCACGTTGCAGCATCCTGTGACCAACCATAACTCGTCTTAGTTCATTGATGTTTTATTCTTCCATGCATAAAAATACCTCGAGCACACATACAAAAAGAAACATAGTTCAAATATATGGTATCGAGGGTTCTAACTCCTAACCATGAAAATCCCATGTTGTAACAAAACCGGTGGCCTATTTGCCGTCTTACTAGTCCTCCCCACCGGAATCCTCTGCACGCCAAGAATATAACCATCTTTTGTTGTTACCTGAACCATCAAAATTTAATCACATTAGACACTAGTATAAGTCACAAAATAAAAAGGCTTTATAAACTAAAAATCACGCAATCCTGGTAGATACTTTATGTTCTTCACAAATATAGCCTTTTGTCTCCACCATGGATTTGCATAGACTATCATGACTAATGTCATGAGCAACTGCTGATGCAAATAGTAGAACAGCTAGAAGTAGAGTGGTTGATGTGTAATCCATTCTCATTTCAGTGGTGTAACAACTTTCACACTTCTAGCAATTTAAGCTTGAAGAATCCAAATACAGACAGAATAGTATGTTGTTTGGTGACTTGAATTACATATGCTTCACGATGGTGTATTTTAATATCAAAATAAATATAGAACGTTTTGTGACTCAATGCGTGTAAGTTCCATCTCTCTCCCTGCAACTCGGCTTTTATAGATGAAAGGTATGTTTGGTTAGGTGTTCTAGAAGATAAAAAGAACGTTTTTAAAACTTAAAACTCAGCTTTACAACCACAACTTTTTACAGTTTTTTTACAAACTCTATTTTTAAATTCAAAACACAATTTTCTAACAGTTTATACAAGCGCACTCAAATTGTTGTTAAGAAGCTGTTTGCTTGCCATTCTGGTTGTCTAAAAAATTTGCTGTTGGGAATGTTTATTTTGGAAGTTTGTTGACAAGAAACAGCATTTAACTAAAAAATCGTTCACTTGCCATGGATAGGACTAGGTCAAGCAAAACCTTTCAAAATTTGAAATTTTCTATACTGTTATTAATGAAACGACTAATGCTTTGATTTCATTCAAACCTCAAAAAGTAGGGTGTTATTTCACCTTTTTTTTTTTTTAATTTACTATTTTTTTCATCTTGAGAACTTTAAAATTTTAAGCTTTTTTTCTTCTACAAAACTTAGAATAGCATATGCAAAATTTTAAGGTAAGGGTACTAAAAGTACGTTAATTAATTCAACAAAAAAAAAAAAAAAAAAGTTAATTAGATGATAATTGATTTGGTAAATATTTTAAGAAGTGAGTTGATACTTATTGGAAGTGATAATTAAAATAAAATCAAAATTAGTTTTGTTAATTAGTCTCACTTTGATGTATTTGTGTTGGTTTTATTTTGTACCAAATTTATATGAAATTCTCCATATTTTGGTGGGATTACATGTTGTCTTAGTTGCTTTGCTTGAGCCCTAGAAAAGGTTTGTCAAAGCAGTTTAGAGTGGGTTTGTGACTTGCTCGGGACAAAGATTGCTCGCAAAGCTGCCATGCATCAAGAAAGGGGGAGTCTTTTTGTCCTCTATGTGTCGCAACATTTTGCGACCTAGCTAGCTCACAATTAGTTCGCAACTAGAGTCAGGAAAAATTAATCTCATCTGTAGACAACTCATTTCCAAAACAACACACAATACACACTCGTCCTTTCCAATTCTCTAGATCTCCAAAAATTGAGAAAAAAAATCCTAGAGAGAATACTGATAGTGATTTTGTGAGTGATGTTGCTCACTTTAGAGAGAGAGAGAGAGAAGCCATTTTTCTGTTGTTAGAATCTACAACTGCTTTTATCTTAAAGTGGAGATTGCTACCTTCACCACCTACACATATTCTGAGTGTTAGTGAGTTGTAGGTTGTGGGAACCTATGGAGATCCAAACCACAAATCCTAACTTCACTTGGTGACTAGCAGTTGGTCACTCAACCGGCATAACTTTGTAGAAGAAAAAGCTCAGCGAAGTTGGATGCTAGCTAGACCTTGGAGGGCTCAAGTACTTAGGGAGATTTAGGCTTGGAAGTTCTGCTTCAAGTTTGTATTGTATCTATCCTATAGTGGAATTCCGACTACTTGGAGGGTTGATGGAAAGGTTTTTCACTTGGGTCTCAAATTTCCTCTTTGAAAACACATTATGGTGTTCTCGTTTGATTTGGTCTTTTATTTTCTGCACTCTATAATACTTTCTTGCTTTATATTGTTTATTTCTGTGCATGGATAGTGAAATTGGCTAATCACTTATATTGGTACGCTTATTGTTAGTTAGGATTAAAAATGATTAAGTGGTAAAATTGGATATTGAAGGTCTAAATATTTGATATTGTGTGAGCTTATCTTTCCATTAGTATCAAAGAGAGTACATTTGTTTGTGATTAATTTCTATGGGAAATATTACGCATTTTGGAAAGTTCTTATTAGAGCAGTTCTTTATTCTCCGGATGATACTATTTGGGCCTCTTTTAAGCCCAAATAGTAAGGTGATAAATGTTATATATTAGAGGGCAAAAGACAAGCACAATGAGGCTTCTTATTCATACATGAAACAATAAATGCAAGCAAGCTCGATGAACAACGCAGAGCCTTCACAAAGCTTCCACATATTCCCCATGACGCCAACACTACAGTTCGGTACTCCCCATTTGTTATGAGTATATAGAGCCAACTCTATTAGAAACCTGCGGAGAGAAAGATAAGTCTTGAAAACAAAGCAGAGAGGCCTATGAAATGGAGAAGCTCATCAAATATGTAAAGAAGTTGAAGAAATTGCTAAGGTCTTCTAGTAGAAGCTCTGATCAAGATAATACAGAGGAACCGCTTCAATCTTAGGCCTAACATTTTTATTTGAGAGACAGAGGAACCAGTTGATCTTGCTATTGTATCTCCGGTCTCCTTTGAGTCCTTGAATGTAGTAGAGTATTTGGTAGAGAAGATTTTGTGTGGTACTTAACAATCTACTTCAAATTTACAATTTGTTAATTCTATCAGGCATATAGATATAGGATGTCGGAAACCCAAAGCTAGCAGAAGCCGTTGTTTGCTAAATGCTATTTGAACAAAGGAAATAAATAAATAAATAAAAACTATCATCATCATCATCATTGTTATTGACTTCTTCTCTCTTTCTTTCATATAAAAGAACATTTGAAAACCCAGAGCTCTCAGCTAGAGAACTCATCATTTTCTCTGCGAACTTTGGCGAAAGGCAAGTCATCTATAATTATATGTTCTCCACGTACATATCTTCCAAAAATTTTATTTTTATTTTTTCCCAACCACTCTTTAACACACAAATATGACAGGGCGTTTGAAGCATGTTCAACATACCAATAGTGTGGCCTAGAAAGAGTAACGATAGGGATACAAATTTTCACAGTTTTTGGTGTGGCAAAGTCATTATTAGTCAGAAATAAATTCTTTTCAGTTACGAGAAAGCAGGGAAGCAGGCTTTTTGAATCAAATTCTTTTCACCAATCACAACAGTATTGGGCCAAAACAATTAACATACAACTAAAATGAGAAACTTTTGGCTGGAACATAGAATTATCTGTAGTGGATCCGTAAAAAAGTTCTGAAAATCAAGCTTGGGTCCTGAAGAAAGCCATCAGAGGATCATATATTTCACTTTTCGCATTCCCAGCCATAACGAAATCAAAGTGAGCATATACTTCTTTGTACTTTACCACAAGCTTGTCCTTCTGATGATCCTTTAGGTTGTCTAGCAAATGCTTCACATCATTAATGTCAGTAAGCGAATCCTTCCCTCCGTAACCAAAGAAAAGAGGAATGTCTTTTGGAATTCGTGACACATTGTACAGAGGAGGAGTAGGTTGTCCGTAGTGCTTCTTGTTCTCACTTTCATCACCGTAGTCATACTTCGCTGTGTTTCCAGTTCTGATCACTATCCAAAGTTTTAAAATACCAAGAGTTAATATATTTATTAAGAGCATTCACATGAGTGGATGTATAATTTTAGCTATTTGGCACCAATAAAAGCGATTTTATCTATTTTACCTATACACGAGCTGCAGCAGTGGTTCTATTTTAGCTTTCAACATAATAAAATAATAAAAATATCAAAATAAAATATTATAAACCACAACAATAAAATAATATATCTCAATACCAAAAAAACCCACAGCAGCAACCACGTCCACCTCTACCATCAGCCACAGCCACAGCCACCACCACCACCAATCCACAGTAGGGGGGAAAAAAAAAACCCAAATCTCCAATTTTTTTCCTCAACCACAGCCACAACCACCACCACCACCAGTCCACAGCAGGGAAAAAAAAAAACCAAAAGCTTGGATCGACGGAAAAACCCACGGCGAGGAAGGCAGCGACGGCTTCGACAATGAAACCCAGAGCTTGGATCGACGATCGACGATGAAACCCAACGGCGGCTTGGGGCTTGGGTCGGCTGGTGGGTTTGAGGCGATCGGCGGCTGGGATGGCGGTGGGTCGAGCTTTGGCTGGGACGGCATCGGTCTGAGAGCTTGAGCTTGAGAGATGGTAAGTTTCAGGTGAGATGGTGAGAGTGAGCTTGAGAGTTTCAGAGAGGTGAGAGCTTGTGAGAGATGAGAGCTTGAGAGAACTGATGTTGACAGTGATGATGAAAGAGAGCACGGTGAGATAGAATAAAAGAAATGAAAAAAATAAAGCAAGTTGTGTTATTTTAATCCGGAGCTGAATAAAAATTTAATTTTTTTTTTAGATGTCTGCTACAGTGCACATCTATAGATAGATGTGCACTATAGCAAATCAGCTAAAAATTATA
The DNA here is from genome assembly GCA_019022515.1 of Quercus aquifolioides. Taxonomy (NCBI): domain Eukaryota; kingdom Viridiplantae; phylum Streptophyta; class Magnoliopsida; order Fagales; family Fagaceae; genus Quercus; species Quercus aquifolioides. The sequence continues at coordinate 39,553,298 of CM032329.1, read as the reverse complement.
AGGATGCCTCCACTGTTGCATGGTTGGTTTTGGTATTTTTGTGGAGCTAAAATAGCATTATAGCTATTTAGCTCCACTGCTGTGAATGCTCTAAGTCCTTGTGATCTATGGAACTCAATTAAATAAACCTATTAATTACATACGAAATAAAACAACTTTGACTATCGGTGGCGTAACTTTGTAAGTCTTGGACTTGAACTGCTAAATAACAATGAGATATGCACATAAAAGGTTTCTTTTTATGTTCATGGAATTCAAGGTTTAAAAAATAAATAAAAAAAAAAAGAAAAAAAAAAAAGTTGAGCTTAGCAGAGTGTGCCCAAAATTCAGAGACTTATGGCGTGTTTGGTACATCATTTTAAACGTATATTTTCAGTTTTTAAACAAAAGCAAGACTTAGGTACAGTATTTAGGTAATGTTCCTTAGATTTTCCTTTTAAGATTCTAACATATGAATTTTTTCTCATAGGATGGAAGTATATTTTTAAGTTAAGTAGCCAGATGGCTAAATCTTAAAAGGGGAACCTAAGGAACAGCACCTAAAGTACTGTACCTAAATTTTGTCCTTTAAACAATATTACAAGTATTTTCACACACATTTTTACCCACCCGTATTTTCCAAAAAACTGAAAATTATTGTTTAAACACACATACCAAACGAGCCCTTACTCTGAACCGAATGGTTTATGTTCTTTGTTGACGTTGACTGGGGTGCATGATTAAAAGAATCATCCATCGTGGAAGGTTTTATGCAGCAATTAATGTGGACCTGTAAATAGAAATGACATATGTAAATTAGTCATGGAAGGGAAAGGAAGACTATATTATCAAGTTAAGCCAAGTGAGAACAACCTGCAATAACATTTAGAGCAAGATTTAGGTACAGTACTTAAGTATTGTTCCTTAGGTTCCCCTTTTAAAATTCTGTCATGTGAATTTTCTTTCATGAGAATGAAGTGTATTTTTTAATTAAGTAGCCACATGGCTAAATGTTAAGAGGTGAACCTAAGAAACAGCACATAAGGTACTGTACCTAAGTTTTGTCCTAACAATCTATCGGTTTGGTGCAATCAATGAGTGGTAATGAGCAGACACCTGCCAAAAGTTTGCTGACATCCGACCTGTTGGCGCAATCAATGAGTGGTAATTCTTCACAATTTGGGTTCACAAGAATTTGGGAAAGAGAGCATTCTCATCAAGTGTGTCAAATGCCAAATATTTGGCATTTGACACACCAAACTTTAAAAAACTACCTCTATCAAGTGTTTTAAATGCTGTGCGGTCATGGGCCCAAAATCATATAATGGGGTTTGGGGCTTTGGCTGAGAGCGTGGTAGTTCGAATCCGAGGAGGAATATCTCCTTGGAACAGCTAGGCACGATTAGATATAATTCCTAAATAGTCAAAGTGACCTTCTAGGAAGTTCTAAAAGATAGGAACTCAAAAATATCTAAGGGAAAACTGCTAACACCGCATTTATGTGGACAAGACTCCTAAATAGTGCTACCTCGATTACCGCAACTTACAGAACGCCAGAGAGGATGTCCGATGGGACAGACACTCAAGTATAGGCTTGGATGATCAACAAGCGGAAGGCCAAGATCGTTCAAAGGGGACTATATAATAGGAGAAATCCACCATGGAGAGAGTGGCTAGAATGAACGGAGAAAGCACTGTCGCAATCTCAAGAACTCCTAGAATCATTTTCATTCAATATTTACTAGAACAAAGCTCCTCGGATTGTGCCGAGGACAAAATTTCTTTGATAAACTCAGTTCATCTCTGTTTGATTGTCATGAACACCATATTAACTGTTATCCATGCACTAAAGCCTAACTCTTTGACCAACTATTTACAAATTCATTGTACTGGACTCACTGGTCCAAGATCTCATACACCTTGGGCTTGGGCTGCAAAACGTGTCCCTACAAATGCCATAATATTTGACATTGATGAATAGTGCAATTTCATATTTGAGATCGCACTGTTCACCAATGGTAAAACTTATATTATTTTTTTATTCAGGTGGGGCCCACTTTCTTTTCTTCTTATTATTTCTTTCTCATTTCCGTTTCTTCCGTCTCTCATTCTTGCTCCCATTTCTCTGCTCTCTCTCTTCCTCTTCGACGAAACCCAGATCAGAGCATCAAGCCAAGTCGATCTCTATCTGCGTGGTTTTTTTTTTTTTTTTTTTTTTTTTTAAGTTTGTGATTTGATGTTAGATTCGGCAGTGGTTGTGTAGGTTATGGATTTGGTGTTTTGGGTCGTGGTCTGATGTGCTTCGGCAATGTGCTCTAGCAATTTTGTGGGTCTAGGTTTGTGGGTCTGAATTCATGGGTCTGGGTTCGTGGGTCTATGTTCATGGATCATTGACATGACCGACGCAGACTGTTGAGTTGACCGGCGTGGATCATCGACTCGATCGGTCTCATCGGCGTGGGTCATCGAGAGGGAGAGAGAGAGACAATGAGACCAGAGAGAGACAGTAAGACCAGAGAGAGAGGATGAAAAAAATAAAAACAAAAAAAGAATAAAAAAAATTACAGAGAAATAATATTTAAATGAAGTTGTAAAAAAAAGAAGTTTTGATGTTTAGTATATTGTAAAATGAGGTGTTAAAATTGAAAAAAGTAGTGTTTTGAGATTGTAAATGCTAAATTTTTTGCAATTGTTGATGAGAATGCTTTAATAGATGAAACTAAGACACCAGTCTAATTTTGATTCACAATTTTGGTAACTTCTTCACTCGGAATATTTCAGAACATCTTTAGACAAATCTCAGCAGTGAGAATAGTTGTACATATTGATTAATGTTAAAATTATAGATAGAAAACACTTGTCTCATGGATTGTAGGATCGCCTGATTTTACAATCCCACCTCACTAAAACGTTTAGGATCGTACTAGGATCGTAAAAATGGTAGGATCATGTAGGATCCTATAGGATCCTACCGATCCTACCAAAAACATAAATTTTTGTTTTTTTTTTTTTTTTGGTTTTTTTTGGGATAATTTTTTTGTTTTGATGAAGCTTTAAGGGTTTTTTCATGTTGTGATAGTATGACTTTTTATTTTATTTTTTAAAAATTATGTTAACCTAAGCAAATGTTTTCTAGTTTCTAATTCACTTGTAATCAAAATGAAGGAATGCTTCATCATTTCTAAATGAAGAATTTGATGTTGGCTTTGCTGCTTTTTAAGCTATAATGTTGTTAAATTTGTTTGATCAATATACTAATTTGTGTTCTAATATTACTAAAATATTTTTTTATATGTAATTTTATTAGTTATGCTTGTATTTGTATATTGATTGATTGATTTTTTTGAGCATGCTCTTTAATTGTTGCTGGGTTGTATAACTTGAATAGTTGAGTGTGAAATTGTATCTTGAGGTCTTTTGTAGTTCTAGTATACAAATATATAATGTCTACATAGATGATGATTAGGAATTTAGGACGGTGGTTATAAGAACCTTAGAATGAGAATAATTAAATGTTCACTTCACCTTAATATTCATCTTGCTTTTGGATTTCATATTGTAGTTAACTAATTTCCATTTATTAACTTATTTTGGATTTCAAACTTGGAACTTAGAACTTGGAAAATATTTTCCATATGTTTTGATAAATATTTTGGTATTTGGTTGCTAATTAAACATTTATTGAACTTTTTAGATACATTGGATCAAAATTTAAATATATTTGTTTCATTAATATATACTTAGCAATGTATGACATGCAAATTACATCATATGATGCAAATCTTAGTTTTTTTATGGATGAATTTATAATTTACGTGATTATTCGACATGCAAAGTCATTATCAATGTGTTTTTTTATTTAAATCTGAAAATATGTAGGATCTTACGATTCAAGATTCGATCCTATGATTTACAATTCCACCTACTTTTAACAATTCTACGTAAGATTCCGATTTTAACAACTTTGCGTCTCATAGACAATACCAAATTATTATTATTATTATTATTATTATTATTATTATTTTAACTACTTAATCATTGATTGCAAGCATGTGCAAGATGTTACTGAATTAAGATGGCTTATTTATTGCTTCCTCACCCTCCTGCAATGAATTCACGGAGACCCAGCCGATATGTGTGCTGTTAAATTTAAGGGATAATTACACTTTACCCACTTGTGGTTTGACTCTAATTCTATGTGCCCACCTGTGGTTTAAATTTTGACACTTTGCCCACCTGTGATTCTCACCGTTACCCAGCCGTAACCCACCTCTCCCATTTCCGTTACTCTAACACAAAAAAAGGTAAAAAACAAAACCCCACACGGATCAAAACTCACTCTCTCCCAAAACTCACTCACTCCCATCCAACCCAATGAAGATCCACACTACGTGAAGTACAACCCAACTGTAATATCATCAAAATTGTTAACAAGTCTAGCAATTTGCTCAGGATCATCAGTGCCCAGAAAAAATCTACACGCAAGACTCAAAGTTAGAGTCTTGGCAAGAGGGAAGGCCTTGACTACATCATTTCCTTCCCAATAACTTTGCATTTACTGCTGTGTGATAGAGTCCATTTTCCCCAAGTACCTCACCAATGCTTCGGGCTTCAAAAACCCAGGTGACCTTAAGATTTTGGACTCAGCATCGCGTGAGGTTTGGACTGGAGCAGCTGTTTGCATTTAAGAACGGAAGATCTTTTGCATAGAATGAGGGCGAAATGCAGTGAAGAGCTTTTGCTCGTTGGAGAACAAGAATTTGTGTCCACTTGGCCCACATATGACTACTGTTTCCTCACCAAGAATCTTGTTCATGAATATATCAGGGTTGTACTTTTAGTGTGGATCTATTAGAAGTCAATTTGAAATTCAAAATTCTGGATCTTATTTTATTTCTGGATCAGTTTCTTACTTATTGGTTATTTTTTGCTTAAATTAAAAACCACTTCAAATGGTTTGTAAATTGTGCAGGAGGATTAATAACCTGAAGTTTTTTTTTTTTTTTTTTTTGTGGGTATTTGCTTAAATTAGAAAATCAATTTGAAATTCAGAAATTTGGATGTTTTTTCATTTCTGGGTCTGATTCTCACTTGCTGGTTATTGGGGGTTTTTTTTTTTCTTGGATTTAATTTGGTTTTGTTGCTTCAGATTTACTAAGTTGTTTGAAGAAGCACTGGACACATAATAGCATTGCATTGCATTGTGTAGAATCTTCGTTGGGTTGGATGGGAGTGAGTGAGTTTTGGGAGAGAGTGAGTTTTGATCCGTGTGGAGTTCTGTTTTTTACCTTTTCTGTGTTAGAGTAATAGAAATTGGAGAGGTGGGTTACGGCTGGGTAACGGTGAGAATCACAGGTGGACAAAGTTTCAAAATTTAAACCACGGGTGGGCACATAGAATTAGAGGCAAACCACAGGTGGGCAAAGTGTAATTATTCATAAATTTAAATAAAGAGTTATGATATTGAATTCGATATTAGCAAAATATGTGTTTCACAATTGAACAGCAGAGTTTCATAATTTGTCTACTTCGCCTAGGAATGTAGTGGCAATAGCTCTTCCAACTATCGAGGTAATCTGACCCCAATAAAATAATGGGCCAAGCAAAGCAACGGATTCTGTCATGTTCACCAGCTTCTCTTGGGAAAAGGAAGCTAAAGCAATCAAAGTTCCCTACATTTTAGAAAAACATTTGGCCTAAGTTTCACCTATCATACGCCTAGCAAAACCCAAAAAGATAGTAATGTGCGTAAATAGAATGGAAGCAACAATTCCACATATTTACCATGGAATGCCCAATAGTACAGTTTCTGCCCTGTCTGATTATGTATATAGTCATACATAGCAGGAAGATGGACGAAATGGGTAATTAGCCATAATTACCCAACTATATAGTTAGTTGGCCCGGTTTGGAAACAATATAATTTAGTAACATCTCGAGTCTCAGAGACTCGAATTTTGTGCTCATACCTCGACTCTTTGAGGCTCGGTTTTTGTAGTTTGACGTGGCGTGATTCCACGTGGCGCCCACACAAAACTCGACTTTCTAAGACTCGAGGTCCACGTAGACGCCATCTGGCGCTGACGTGGTCGTCCACGTGGTAATTAACGCCACCTGGCTCTGATCTGGTCGGTCCACATGGACCTCGACTCTCTGAAAGTCGATTTTTAATAGGGGTTTTTCAAATTAAACGCCTCTCGCACAGTCACTCTCCACTCTCACTCACCCTCTCTCGTCTTCTCTCACTCACCCTCTCTGTGTCGCACACCGAAGCTCAGCCTCACCCCAGCCTCTCTCTCTCCCTCACTCACTCACCGCATTCTCTCCCTCATCGTCTTCTCTGGCTCACCGTCTTCTCTGTCGCACACTGAAGCTCAGCCTCACCTCAGCCTCTCTCTCTCCCTCACTCACTCACCGCCTTCTCTCCCTCATCGTCTTCTGTGGCTCACAGTGTTCTCTCACTCAAGTCTCCACGATTTTAGATTCATCGCCTTCGCCAAAAGATTTGATAAAGTCACAGCAACGTGTACAAAGCTTTGAGTTCCTTCACCGTCTCCTCTCCACTCTCGCTCACTCTACGCGGTCTCTCAAAACTAAACAAAAAGGTGAGTCGCTTTGTACAAAGTTTACTGTTTGGTTGCCGAGAAACCGTGGGGAAAATCAAATAAACTTTGGTTGACGAAATTTTTTCCTATTTTGGTTTCTGTAATGAGTTTCTAATAGAAGTGTTAAAAATTGCTTTATTGTTTTTTCAGTTTGAATTGGTTTGTGGGTTTGATGATTTTTGTTTTTTTGTGGGTTTTGTTTTTGCGCTGTGTTCTGAAGTTTATTGCATTGGGGATTTAGAATGATATTTTTCATGCCATGTTGGGTCTGATATGGACTAACCAAGTCCCTATTTTTGTTCTTTGCTCGATAAACAAGCAAACACAATAGCTTAGAACATTGTTTCACATAGTTCCTATGTTTGAAGTTTGAACAAAAAAAGGTCATGATCAGCATACAAACATATATGCCCAAATCTCACTGTCCATTTTTAATCACTTTGAACAATTCTTCTGTGGCCCTCATACGTGGCTTTTAGACTTTAGTGCTGTGTACATCAGCCATTTACAGAACATCAACTTCTCTCAATTATACAATCAGATCCTACCAAAATGTTTTGCTGACATGGACCAATCATACCCTCTGTCTATTTTCATCATGGTCCTCTCCATTTGCTACCAATACCATATGGGCTTATTGGCCAGAGAAACTTCCTGCCCCAATTATATTGTAAATTTGTAATAGGACAAAAGGCTCATAGCTTTTTGTAAACTATGTGATTAGAACTTTCCCCTTATATTTAATTAATGTTTAGCTTGTGATCTGAGGCTATTTGTATTTGTTAAATCAGTAATGAAATGGACAGTGTTCTCGGTTTACTCTCTCTGCATTTGACTATGAGGTTTTGGCATTCACATTTTCCCTAATTGTTTAATTTATAATATTGATTTGGTGAGGATTTAGAACAATATTAGATTGGGAGGAACCAAACGCAAAGAAAATCTGGCTGTGAACTGTAAAGCATTTCGATTTTCAAATTGATTAAAAAAAAAAAAATTCAACTACTACAGACAATGCAATTCATATATACTGGACTTTAAGACCTATCATGTTTATTTTTTAATTTGCTTGGTCACTGTTGATATCCTAATTTTATGGCTGTGTATAATTGTATAATGGTTGAAACCATAGGATTTTGTACTTGGGACAGATGGACTTTGTTACCAAAATGATCACTTTAGTAATTGTTTTATGCGGTCAAGGCTATGAGATTGCACACACAGTATGGTCCCAACTCAGCTGAAGCTATTTTTAGCATTAGGATGAGGGAAAGCTTGTTTTTCATCCAATATTTTATTACTAGTTGGGTGGCATGGAGGTTATGGATTTTGTTTGGGAGCAAGAGCCATCTTTGTGGACGGTTACTATTCATAAGCTGGTTTAGACATGCGTAAAAATTTATAAAATTTAAATTTTGAAGAAATTAATTGCAGATGTTTTGGATTAGGCAGATTGCTTTAGATTGCATTTTAGTGGCTTTGTGTAACTGTGTGTTACACAACCCCAATGTGTACTTAAACGCCACATGTCACATCAATTACATGTTATTGGTTATTTAGGAAGTGGCTCATTTTCTTGAAACCTTGTTTTATTTAGGAAGCTTGTTTTTCATCAATTACATCTGTTGCATCTCCACATTGATGTTTTTGCATTGGAATTTATTCTAAAAAAATATCATTTATTTCTCTCTTTCTTCCATTATTTTTCATGGCAAAAAAGTGACGATAGAGTGGCTGTCATGGGCTACATCGTACGGCTGGACACCACCATACCCTTCCGGACTTAGCCCATCACAACCGGCTTCCGTTAGAGCTAAAAACGATCAAACGTCCCAGACGTTTTCAGATTCGGAGATAGAGATCGGCGCTATTCCGGCGAAAGGTACCCATCAATTATCTGTGTTCATTCTTCCCCTTTTGGTCCTTTGGTCCTTTGTTGTGAAAATTTTTCTTGTTCTTCTTGTTAATGAGTCTGGTAATTGAAGTTTTGGTCTTGTTTTGCTATCTAAAAAAAAGTATTCTTAATATTGCAATGACAACAAGTATATCAAATCCAGGTATGCTTTGAGCATAGCCGGAGGTATTCTTGGACAATGCTGAAGAAAATGATTAGAGAGAGCAAAGACAAAAATGAGATTGTGAGGAACATGGAAATATAAGAGTGCTTAGGTTTAATTGTTATATTTCAATACAAAAGTTTCACAGTTGGCCTCAATTTGCAGGTTATAAAATTAATCCCTTAATTTTATTGATTAGTTGTTACTTTGAAGTTAAAATTCAATTTAATCCCTTAATTTTACTTCCATTATCAAATTAATCCTTAAGATTTAACTATAATCAATTTTGTTCCCCACTTTTGTCAAATGCCCCGACATACCACTTGCAGTTGTCGTCAACACATGCGGCGCACAATTTAGTTGGGGTCGACCTTCGGATTTTAAAATTTCTATTGTTAGTTGCTGTGTATATTGTCAATGCACGCTTCACCGCCTGTTTATTTGCGAAAGTCAATCCTTTACAAAAATTCATCCCATCCTCCTAAGTAGAAACAAATGGTATCTGAAGATGTGAAGGATCAACCATATTTTCCCAAGTATTTGCGTAGAATGAGTCGGCAAGAGGTCTATAGCCAGTGGTCGTATTTGTATCATGCTGGATGCCAATATCCTGCAGCACCTTCATCATGGTACTCCATATTTTCCTCTTCAAAATTTGGAACGACTTCATGGGCATCTACATCGTTCTCAAAGTCGCCTCACTCAACCATCTCTTCGAACTCATCCACACCATCACTATTTTCACCATCATTCGCAGCAGGATCTTCGTCTTCGTCTTCCTCCTCTAAATGTGTCTCTTGAGGATGGAGGGTTTCACCAGTATTGGCAACATGATCTTGAAATGGGAGCATATAACCTCCCACAGCATGATCTTCGTCTTCGTCTTCCTCCTCTAAATGTGTCTCTTGAGGATGGAGGGTTTCACCAGTATTGGCAACATGATCTTGAAATGGGAGCATATAACCTCCCATTGAAGAATCCATTGTATATCCTCTCATTGTATACCCTCCCATTGAAGAGTCCATTGTATACCCTCCCATTGTAGTGCATCCATCATCTAGGGTTGTAAATTGTAAAGACGTAGTTGTTTCTTGCACCACCTCAGTATCAACTTCTGCACTTGCCTCCAAACTTACGTACAACTCAGCAGCATTTACTTGGGGCATTTTCTGAATCCTATTAAACATCATCTTTACATGTTTGTCTTCGTTGATCGCCATATACCCGTAATTTATCCGTTCGTGAAGGACTTCTTGTGGGTAACGATAAATAATCTTGATATCATACCAAGCACGGTTCAAATTCAATTCGCCCATGATTTTGCTCTTCAAATCATTCAACGTCTTCAACTTACGACGTATCATCATGTAGTAGCATTGGATACCCGGCCCTCTAAACGGGATTCCGTCAATCTCTTCAGGATTGTCAAGGGGTCCATCGAAGTATACATTTATATCAATATTCTTCAAAGATTGTGAACCTATTAAAGAGTCAAGTATAGTATGTTAGTGACATATTTTATCTCTTTCATTTAACATCAATTACAAAACTTTTTCTATCTACTCAAAATACAAAAATTACAACTTCTCACGCCACAATTGCATATACTCACCCCACATCACATACAATTCTACTGGCGCAATCATTATCATTTCGTACTCAAACAATGAAAAAACTAAAGACAAAACTCACCCCTATTACAAAATTTTAACTCAGCTCTAACAAAAATATAAATAAAAATATCTAACCAAACAACAAAAGTAATGAAGATGTGCAAATGAATGAGTGCAATTATGTAACATCATTATTCTATATATAATTTCAATTTTTAGGTATATTAGAGTCTAATTCTAATTGGGCCCAAGAAAAATACAACTCTAGCCCCCTCCATCAAATCTGCCCAAATGAACAAGTTAATGATTATTTAGTTGTTAAAGAAATGTAATTTTTTTTTACTTATTAGAAATAGGACATGAAAGTTGCATTATGTCCATTTTCCTTTGATCAACTGAATAATTATTTAAAATATATCATTATTACTAATATTTTTGACTTTATTTTTCACATAAAGTAAAATCTTATGATCATCGATTCGATTCTATGATTTACTCAATGAGGACCTCTTATAGGTCCTGTTTAGGATCTCAATTTTAATAACCTTGGTTTTACTTGTAAATTACAAATATCTACTAGAAACATATTCATATAGATAATGTTTAATAGATCATGTTTAGGATCTCAATTCTTTTATAGATCATGTTTAATTTATTCATAAATGTTTTTTAATTATAAATATCTACTAGAAAGGTATTCATATAGCTATGAAAATATTTGAAAAAGATCCAATAAAACAAAAAACTTGACAAATTAATTGAATCTGAGAGGGATATTTTGTTGTCTTTAAAGTATTAAAATGGATATTTGGATCATTTTTTTTTTAGTAAATTAGTAATAAACAAAACATAGCAAAATTCAAAGCCACCCTACTTGGTAGCACATGGCTGAAGCCTAAAGGTCTCAATAAGGCAATAAGCACCTTTGAATGAATATTTGAGTCAATACCATTATCCATATTACAGTGGTGAGCTTTTGCCAAATGGAACACTTGCAACCATAGGCCAGATGATGCATTAAATCCAGTTTATAGAAAAATATTAATACATGAAACTGTTGATGTTTAATATAAATAATAAAAAATGGAACTAAAAATATTAATTTTAATAATTTCATTGCTAAATATAATAATATTATAACGTTTTACTAAAATAAACAAATAATTATACTATTTATAAAAGTATTGGATTTAATTTAAGTTAAAATATTTTTGTATTAATGAAATAACATAGACCAGAGGGGTTCATTAGACACATTACCAAAAAAAAAAAAAACAATTATATATATAAAGTGGTATATATATATATATATAAAGTGATATACATATATATAAACATATATATATATATAAACAATTATATATATATATATAAACATATATATATATATATATATATTTAAGTGGTTACTACAAACAAATATTTTTATTAGGAAATGTCATGACAAATTCAATACAAGCAACACTTTCTAAAGCAGTTATATATACACTAAACAACCAACTAGAGAGTGAGGAGACCCTTACCTGACATGAGGATGTGCAAATGTATTACTGGAATTGTATGAGAGTGAGAGGGAGAGAGGGAGACTACAATGATCAGCTTGTATGAGAGTTAAGAGGGGAGTATTGTTTTGCTCTGTAGAATGAGTATGAGAGTTGAGAGAGGAGTAATGCAAAGGGAGAGAGGATGAGTTGAGAGAGAAGCAATTTCTGTTGGAGCTTCAGCCGAGTGACATAAAGAAGTCAGGGGATGTGACCAAGGCAGAGAGTTAAAGTTAAACAAAACGTGAAGTTCAGCAGGCCAGCTTAACAAAAAACGTGATGAGGACTGTCAGTGACATGACCAGATGGGACTAGAGAGTGGCAGTGTACAGACCAAAATCGAGTTTCTGAGACTCGGTTTCACTTTTAAAAAACTGAGTCTCTAAGACTCGAGATCCAGGTGGCATCCACATGGAACTCGAGTCTCAGAAACTCGATTTCCATGTGGATACCACCTGGCCCCGTGCCACGTCAAACCACAAAAACCGAGCGTCAAAGAGTCGAGGTATGAGTATGGAATTCGAGTCTCTGAGGCTCGAGATGTTACTAACTTATATAGTTTCCAAACCGGGCCAACTAACTAGATAGTTAGAGAAAAAAAAATAGTTACCTATTTTCGCCCAGGAAGATCGTCACTCGCTAATTGCTCCCACGTCCAATCCCAGTATGCCTATAGGCTATAGAGTAAGAAGATATTAAAAATTACAAAATATTTCAATGTGATTCATATAATGCAGTTGACATTTTGTAAAAGCAAAAGAGAACCAGATCATTAGTACTGAGTGAAATATGTCCACGGCTGGATTCTGTCCCTCGATTGTTGCCTATCCACGCACCAAACCCATTATCGGCTAAGATGAATGCCAGAGATTTATTGTTGCAGCATCCTGTGACCAACCACAACTAGTCTTAGTTCATTGATCTTATCAGTCGATGTATGGAAATCCCTCACAAGCATACTTAACAAAAAGAAACATAATACCACTTATTTTCTACCTCTTTTTTAACTCTTTTAAAATCTTTTTTCTCCATTTAAAAAAAATTAAAATAAAAACTCTTCATCTTTATATTAGTTCACACTTACTGTTAAACTTCTTTTAACATTTATCTTCCCTCTTTGCCTATTTATCTTTCCCTTACTCTCTACTTTACCATTACATTTCCTTCATCCTTTTCTCTTTCATATATTTTGACTCTTCTTCTCCCCATTTTAATTTTTATGAATTTGATATTATTTCTCTCATTCAATGCATATTTTTCCCACACATAACTATTAGTACTCTCTCTCTCTCTCCTTTCTTTTGGTGGATTTTTATTCTTTCTTATAACTCTAATTAAGGTTTTTTTTTTTTTTTAAATGTGTTTTAATATTGTGTTTTTTTTTTTTTTTTTTAATTTCCCATCACAAATTCTTCTCTCCCTTTTATAGCTTTGGTTTAATTTTAGTTTTGGTTAATACTTTTTTTTTTTTTTTGGAAATAGGAATTTGAGTTTATGCCAAAACACAATCTACATGGCTATGAATTTTTTTTTTTTTTTTTTGAAAGCTGCTATGAATTTGAATATGCCTACCAATTGTTTAAGTAATAATTATTATAAATTCTATCTTTTATTCCTTTGGTTTCATTTTAATTTTAGTTAAGATAACATTGTAATTTTGTGATAATTTATTATTATTATGATTGTACGGTCCCCGCACCATGACCCGTAGTGGGCCTTGGGCCCTGGCCTGGGTATAAGGCCCATGAGGCCGGTCTCCCTCTGCCTAGCGGCCCACCCCGAGCCCCGCGGGCTGCAGGCCCACGATCTGCTTTTACATCGTTTCTCGGCAAACCCCTTCCCGAGCAGTAATGAACACACAGCTCGCGGAACACCCCGCCCTGTACCTACTCGGCCATGCCTCGGAGAGGCACCGCTGCCGGGAACTGTCGTGGAGGCAGGAACCAAGTTCCAACGCCATCCTCACCGCTTCCCATGCCCACCTAACCGCCCACTTACGATCGATAACACTGGACCGCCGGTTGCACTTACTGGCGAGTATTTATGACCTCTCCACTACTTCGTGAGCTATAAATACAAGAAGTTTTGAGAAGACAAGGGTTGGAGAATTGAGGGAAGGAAGAGTGTAAACAGAGAGAGCAGAGTAAGGAATTGGATCAGGTCCCCGAGGAGAGGAAAGCGCTTCAGTTGAGCCTTGGTGTTTAGAACGACCCATTGTGGGAAATCCAAACCCACTATACAAATAAGTTGTGAGTCCAAGTGAGGCCCAGCCCAACGGGTTTCAGTTTTTGGTGCGCACAATGATAATCTCCTTATTTCTTAAGAGATGATAAATTTTAATAATAAATTTAAAACTTATAAAGTTTAGTTGTATATTAGGAAAATAAAAAACATTACAACAAAAATTAGAAGAATATGGTTCACCTTAAAAAAATATTAATCAAACACACAAAAAATAATAGAATAATATACTTGTAGAGATAAAAAGATAATAAAAAAATTTGCAAAAATCTTTTTTAAAAATACTCAACACTTGAAGTAATTGTAATTTTTATATATTACACCCTATTACATAATATTTATATATTTCCACACATCGAGTACGTGGCTAGTTATTATAATTATTAACTTGCTAGATTCCGTTTTAGCTAACTCTCCTAAGCAAGTCTAAAAGGGAGGAAAATTATGTCACAAATATAATTGCATGGTTCCACAAAGAATTATATGATGAGATGATATCAAGAGAATTGATATTTATAAGTATGTCAAGGCATGGATGATTAATTAAGTAGAATCGGTAACAGATAGGATATGGGACAAAAAAAGAAAAGAAGAGAAAAGAAAAGACTTCTCAAAATTATGTTTGGTAAACCAAAATCCATCACAGAGACACAGACCCCATTTTGTTCATCTTACCATGAGTCAAATTGCACAGATCGGATTGGGAAGTTAACCTATATATAAACATCTAAAATATTATTAAGCTCAAAAAACCTAAATCTTCTATAATTTTTTCAGAGAGAAATCAATATACATGGATTTTTGGTAAATAAATCCTAAATTTCTTTTAAAACAAAATTAAAAGTCAAGAATTTCAATAATTTAAGGACATATCCAAATCAAGAGAGTCATTTATAAACTCAAATCTTTTCCAAACTCTAATAAGTTTAAAATTTGAACCAAATAGCTGATAGCTTTGTAACTCAATTGGTTAGCATCTTTCAATGTATTCAACTATTCATGACATTCAAGATTTAAATCTCCATTGTAACTATCAAATTATAAATAATAATAAAAAATAAAACTTTTTATTAAAAAAAAATTGAACCTAATAATCTATCTCGTACTCATACTAATACTCATTAAATTTTTTTTAACCAATCTTATTAAGCTCAAATCGGATCTAGAAACCCAATCCCTTGCTATTCCTACGACATAAAGCAAAACTTTGGTACAAACAATGTAAATTAAATTGGATGGGCTGCAACCATTTGATCATCCTACTTTTCTATATTCCAAAATAAAAATATAATATATATATATACACACACACATGCCAATGTGTCTGAATTCTGAAATAGAAATTCAAAAAACCTAAATGTAAGATCCGGATTGTGTTTCAGTTCTTGCTTATAGACTAACATATAGATCTTTTAACAAATTGATCATCTATCTTTTTTCTTTTAGGATCAATTGGATAGCATATCTAATCTAAATCAATTAATTGAAAAGGTGGGTTCTTCCAATTTTCGGATGTTTAATTAAGAACGATCAACTAATAATATTATTGTCCCTAATATTATCCTGATCTATAGTTAACATATGGAAAAATAGCAAATAACTAGATATTTGAAAAAGGAGAAAAATTAAAAGATCTTTAATATGCTTTTTTACCCTTTTTTTTAAAGATCTTTAATACGCTAATTGAGTGACTGCCTAAGACAGAAAGATTCAAAATTTATCACACACAAAAAATCATAATTATGTATATATAGTTGTAATCCTAATAAGGAAAATTCAAGTGCATGCAGTTTTCAAGTGGTTATGGAGTTCGTGATTTATTTCATTTTATTTTATTTCTATCAAAGTTCAAAATCATGAACTCTAGACATTTGGCTTAGAGCATTTTAACTTAATAGCATTTATTTGTTCTTTCTTATGAGGAAAACAAAAGCTTTGAATTTCCTTTTTCTCCAATTGTTATAACTATTGAATTATAAAATAAATAAATAATAATAATAATTTAAAAAAAAAAAAAAAAAAAAAACTCAATACCTTTGTATTCATCAAAATGCATGCACTAGATCTTGAAACCCAACAACAATAACAAAAAATATAAAATATAAAATGAAGACTCACTTCTGGCCATATTCAATAGATCTGGGCTATTTCTAAGAATATCCTTGATCTATCTTGAGATTAGGCTTGATCAAGTGGCCTAGCCTATCAATATTCTTTCTCTCTTTGTCCTCAATGCTTGACTTACTTACTAGATTTTCACAATACTCAAGATGAGTGCAAAGAAGAACTAAAACCTTCTTAAGTAAGACTAACAATAAATTTTTACATATAAAGTAAATCTTCAAAGTTTTGAATAATTTTCTCTTTATTAACCAGGATACAACCATATTTATCCAGTTTAATCTACATGAACTCCAAATGTTACAAGGAAATTAACAGGCAAAAGAGTGACATTGTTTGACTACATTACATGAGTAGGTGAACATGATATACGTGGCCAACTCATATTTGTTATACAAGTGCTTACACAAAAGGAAATTATGATGATGAACAAAGATTAAGAAAGTCATTATCAGTTTCTGTCCACAATGATGCGCACCTCTCACTACCATATGCACGCATATCTCTGACCAAATCTTCGATTTAATTAATAACTTGCAAAAGAAAAAAATTAAAAAAAATCAAAATAGTTAGCATTGCCAACTTAGGAATCCAAACACCGTTGGCTATACTTCCTAGTCCCAAGTTCACCTTGATGCTTGAAGATGATGACGCGGGTTTTATCTTGCACCTTTACTGCTTATCCTACACACTCTCTTAGAATTTCTTTCAAATTCATTGAATGAGAGGAGAGAATTTTGGTTATTTTAGGGGGTTCCACATAAGCATGTGTCATGTGAGTTGTGCATTACTCAGTTTTCTATCTAACTTAATTTGGAAATAGATGGGAGGGGGTAAAGTGTTACACAAGTTTTAGTTTAAGGGGCCAATCATGCATTCTTATAGTTCAAGGGTAAGTATAAAATGAGGTATAATTTGTGGCGAAAAAGTGTAATTTCCTCTATAAATTTAACATATTAAGTAAATTTTCAAATGTTTGAATAATTTTCTCTTAATTTACCAAGATACAATCACATTTATTCGGTTTTATCTACATGAAATCAAAAGTGTTACAAGAAAATTAATAAGCAAAAGAGTGACATTACTCGACTGCATTACACAAGGTGAATCATATACATGGTTGAATCATATTTGTTAAACTGTTTACACAGAAGGAAATCATGATAATGAACAAAGATTAAGGAACTTATTATTCATTTTCGTCCACATATAATTCTCACTTTTTACTGTCACACGCGCATATCTCTTATCACAACTTAGATTTAATAACATGCAAAAGAAAACAAGTAAAAAAGAATGAAAATGGTTAGCATTGCCAACTTAGGAATTCAAACAAATGTTTAATTGACATAAAAATTAAGAGGGGTTACAAATTTGGTAATTCATGAGAAAGAGAAAAAGAAAAAGAAAAAGAAATTAATATATGGGCTAGCTATCCAGGTTAGCATAGAACTCTTAGTTTGGTTCAAATTGCTGAATTACAGCCCAAAATTTATGGGCCTTCTTTTATCATTTTTCATGAATTTAACACCATTAGCTAAACTTGTAAGTCCCAACTTATTGCTTGAAGATGATGATGTGGGTCTTATCCTTCGCCTCTACTGGTTATCCTACACACCCTCTTCGAGCTTCTTTCAAACCCAAAGCTAAAGTTCGCTCAAGCCCTCAAGTCTCTGTCTCTTTGAGTACTCATCATCATCAACAACAATGACAACAACTTCTTCATCATCATCAAGACCATCCCTTTGTAACAGAGTTACTTTTTGCTTTCATTTGTGTTTCGTTTCAAAACCTGGAATTTTATTTTGCTTAATTCTCTGTTTGGTTTATACAAATTGTAAAAATCTAATCTTTGAAGCTATGAAACATTGGCTCAGTTTTGTCTTGCTTGTCTTAAAATCTAAAAAAAAACAATACAAGAAAATAAACTCAGTTTTCATGGGTTGTTGTTTTCACTCTCTCAAAACCAAATGTTGTATTTTGAATAGTTTTCTGTTTGGTTGGCGAGAAAATGTAGGAAATTAAGAGAAAACCAAAAGTTTGTTATTTATGCGCATGTGAGTTTTTCTTTTTGAAGTGTTTAACTAAAAAACAAATTTCCTAGTGAGTAGGACCTAAGAAGGACGACTACAAACGCAGATACGGTACGACACAGTGACATGAGCAATTTTAAAAAAATTTAACATTTTTGATGAACCAGAAATTTTATTAAGCAAGAAACTAAACTCCACAAGCAGAGAAAGAGCCTCGGCTCTAATAATAGAAACAAAACAAGGAGGCCCCAACCCCACATCAAAAGAGCCAAAGTAGTTGTTAGACAAAGACCACTTGGTTAAAACATGAGCAGCAACATTTGCTTCTCTAGCCACCCAACTGAATCTACAATTAGAGAAATTCAATTTCAAGGCTAAAACATCAGAGCAGATAGTTCTTATTCTCCAAGGAACATCCCGGTTAGGAAATCTCAGTGCATCAATGCAAGACTTTGAGTCACTCTCAATGAAAATGGAGTCAACATCCAAGTTTGCTGCCAAGTTGAGGGCCCAGTTTATAGTTTCAGCCTCTGCTTGGAGAGGGATTGTGGTGTTCACTCTTTTGGAGCAAGCAAACACCACTTACCCTCTCCAATCTCTAGCTACAGCTGCAATGGATGAACTCTAAATGTTGCAAGCAGCATCTACGTTGATCTTCATAGTGTTTTTATCCAATTTAGACCAAGCTGATTGGATCCTATTACTTGTTGACCCCATCGGAAGATCTAGGACTTTTCTAAACTCTGCAACAGATCTAGATATCTTTAACAAAATCCCATCCAATTTTGGAGATACTCCCTCAAATTGAACTTGGTTCCTTAACTTCCAAGCCACATCACATATCACTACACCATGCAGTAAAATCTATGCCTTATTAATTGAATTCAACCCAACTGTATCCGGAGGGGAGATTAAGGTTTGATTGAATTAGGAGGAGGAAGAGAGACCCAAACCATCAAACCTGAACCCTCAATGGCTGTTAAACCAAATAGCTTTCGTCAATGGGCACAAAACAAATAAATTGAGGCTAGTCTCTTCTTCCATGCCACATAATGAGCAGGACGTATCTCCAATATTTATATATCTGGCCAGAAAGGATTTAGTAGGGAGACAATTTGCTGCAATCCTCCATAAATGCATTTTTAGTCTCTCATGAATCTTGGTTTTCTGGATTTCTCCCTAGGACACATCTTGACTAGTAGGTGGGCTCTCTCTGCAGCCAAGCCAATAAACTGATTTCACTGATATTTGCCCATTAGAAGTGGCAGTCCATATCCACTTGTCTGCTTGTGAGTGTAAGGAAATAGGAATTT
This sequence comes from Quercus aquifolioides, assembly GCA_019022515.1. Taxonomy (NCBI): domain Eukaryota; kingdom Viridiplantae; phylum Streptophyta; class Magnoliopsida; order Fagales; family Fagaceae; genus Quercus; species Quercus aquifolioides. Next base: position 39,533,795 of record CM032329.1, on the reverse strand, counting down.
TTTAAATAGCTTTGACAGTTTGTTCATCAAATAAGTTTCTGAGTTTATAACAATCCTACTCTTTATGACTTGGATTAATGAGTTGGGATACAATCAGTGCACTATTTGGATTAGAGCCTTCCTTTGGACGAGGGATGAAAAAGTTAAATAAGGAATCCAAGGATCCGTCCAGGTTCTAATAGAATTCCCATTACCAACTTGAATACAAGCACTTTGAGCCATAAGATATTTTGTACCTTCAATGCTTCTCCAAGTGGGAGATGAGCTACCTGCTGTTTGGTGGTTCAACCAGTTGGATCTAACCTTATATTTTGCTCTCAATAATTTAACACAAAGACAGTTTTTTTTTCTGACGATGTCCACCAAGCCAATTTGGAGAGAAGAGCTTGATTGAAATCCCATGCCTTTCTAAAGCCCAAACCTCCTTCCTTCTGAGGCCAACATAAGGACAACAACACCATTGGGGTCAAGTAGTGTCCCTCTCTTAATTTTGGGTTCCACCAAAACCGTTTTATCACAACATCCAATTGCTCACACAGAGCTTTTGGGAATTGGATGGTTGACATGTGATAGGCTGGAATGGTCTGAGTGACTGACTTGATAAGGGTGGCTCTCCCTGTCCATGATAGGTTCTTACTATTTCAGCCACTCAATTTATTTTCAAATTTTTCCTTCATCGGTTAGAGATCTTTGCATCTACTAGAAGTGAAGAAAAGTGGAACTCCCAAGTATTTTGTATTGGGTGGGAGCCTATTGAGACCTCAGCGTGATTTTATTTGCTTTAAGAATTGCTGACTTACCCTTTTAGAGGGAAAAATTCCATATTTCTTCACATTAACTTTCTGCCCTGACCATGAGCAATATTTCTCTAAACAATTCTTGAGAGAAGATAATTCAGACATCTTGGCCTTGGAAAATAAAATAACATCATCTGCATAGCACAATTTTGAGATGGGAGGAGCATTATTAGACACTTTAATTGCTATAAGCTACTCACGAGCCACTTCTCTACTGGTAAGCCTCATTAGCACTTCATTTCCCAAAATAAGCAAATATGGTGACAGTGGATCTCCCTGTCTAAGGCCCCAAGATGGGGTAAAGCTTGGGCATTTACCACCATTAAGTAACACTGAATATTGCACAGTGGAAAAACATTGATTGATCAAATTCGTAAAACTGTTGCTAAATCCAAATGCTTTAAGAGTTAGAGATAAGAACTTCCATTCCATCAAGTCATAAGCCTTTTGAAAGTCTATTTTAATGCCCAAGAATCCTTTCTTCTTCTTCCTTGTTTTCTTCAAACTATGCACAACTTCTTGGGCTATTACTACATTTTCAGCGATCCATCTATTGGGGACAAATGCCACTTGAGCTGGGTCAATCATACACGATAGGAGAGGCCTTAATCTGCTCACAATGATTTTTTATATCACCTTATAGCAAACATTACAAAGGCTGATAGGGCGAAACTGATTGAAATTGCATGAGCCATTTTTCTTGGGAATAAGAGCAATGAATATTTCATTTAGCTCACTTAGAATCCTTCCACTTTGAAAGAAACTTTGTGTAGCTAAAATAATCTAGTCGCCCACTGTTTCCCAATAATGTTTATAGAACAAGGCCGAGAAACCTTCAAGTCCGGGTGCCTTGAGAGACTTCATTTCGAAAACTACTTTACAGATTTCTTCTCTGGAAGGAAATCTGCATAATTCCTCATTCTCTTCCTCCAAAATACATGGCTCAATTAAATTCTCTAAATCTTCAGGAACATCTTGGCACTCAGATTGATACAAGGATTTAAAATTTCCATTGAAATAGTTTTGAATTTCCTCCCTTGTATTTATCCATGATCCATCCTCCAACTTGATTTCATTGATACGATTCCTTCTTCTTCTGACCAAGGTGGAAAGATGGAAGAATCTTGTGTTCCTATCACCCTCCTTAGTCCATAGCTCTCTTGATTTCTGCTTCCACTTTAGATCATATCTTTCAAGCCAATCTTCAAGTTCCAGATTCAATGATGCCTCTAGCTCAAGATTTTCCCTTGTAGGGTTTGAGACTTGTAATAGAGCAATTTTTACCTCTAGCTCCTTAATTCTTTCTCTTGAATTCCCAAAGCATTTTTTATTCCACCTTTTCAAGTCCCTCCTGGTGGCATCTAGCTTTCTAGCAAGTCAGTAACCTTGTGAACCCTCTACAGACGTTAGCCAAGCGTTCTCCACGACCTCTTTACTTGATTCCTTCTTAATCCACATTGCTTCAAATTAGAAAGCTCGATTTGGTGTTGTATCTTCCATGAATGTGTCCATAAGAATAAGGTTGTGATCTGAATTTGAATTACTTAAGTGTCTAATTCCAGCTTTTGGGAAAATTGTCTGTCATTCATGATCACATAAACATTGGTCTAGCCTTTCCTTGATATTAGCTAGCCCTTCTCTTCTATTTGTCCATGTGAATGCTGGCCTAGAAAACCCCAAATCAATAGCCCCAGTGTTATTCATAAAGCTTCTAAGACCATTTACTGAACTCTCAGAGACATTGGATCCTCTTTTTTTTTCCCTTGACTCTTTAATTCTGTTGAAGTCTCCAAACACAACCCATGACCTTGAAAATGCTTTCACCATCTCTTCAAGTTTGACCCAAAATCTTTTTCTTTTGGCTCTTCGAGGAGGACCATAAATACAAAATAAGAGCCAAGGAGATCTAACCGGGTCTGAGTAAATTAATGCAGCTATAACATTACCATTAGAGAACACCACCTCCAAATCAACTCCCATCCTCCAAAATAAGGCTAAACCCCCTGCTTTGCCCATCGCATCCACACAGTATGATTCAAAAAAATTTAGCTTAGTTTTTATCTTATCTACTCTAGTTGACTTTAATTTTGTTTTAGATAGGAAGACTAGATCCGGGTTTGACTCATGGATTGGCTCCCTTATAGCTCGAATAGTCGGAGCTCTACAAGCACCCCCGACAATTCCAAGCGAGGGCTCTCATGGATTAGTAACTTTCAACTATGTACAAGACCCAAGATGAAATAAAACCCCAATATAGTCGGAGCTCTACAAGATGAAATAAAACACCTTCACTTAAAACCGCACAGCTTCCACAACACATTCTCAACCAACAAGTTACTAGTAATAGAACATAAAAATAAGAAGCATATATAGATCTTACAATTTTGGGCTTTCTCAAATTCAAACGGGGTCCTTGATGCATGTCTCTTGTCTGGCCACTCACGATCAGAATGAGCCCACCAACGGCCGAAAAAAAAAAAAAAAAAAAAAAAAAAAAATAGCTTCACATAGGAGGCAATCCAGCCCCCACAGTAGCAAGAAGCCACAGAAGGGCAAGAAATAGCCACTTCCTGACGCAAAGCTCGCGAGAATGGCAAAGAAAAACTCGAGTGCACGATAGCAACTGAGGCTTATCGTATGCCAAGAGAGAAAGGAGAGACTGGGCTCTCAGAATTGAAAAATTTTAACATGAAATAACTTGTATGACACTGGTATATTTTCTTGCCCTTTTGGGGAAACCTTGCTGTAATTTATTCAATGAATTTTTTTGGTTTCGAGAAAATGCAGGAAATGGAGAATGTTGAGAAGAGAATCTATAGTACAAGCTAAAACTACAAGTCGTTTTCACTATTCTGCAGATAGCCTACAAGTAGTTCAGTATAACATGTAAGAGCATTAGCATTGGTGGTGCTAAAAAACCATATTGCTATTTTTAGCACAATCAATACTAAAAAGCATGCTGCAATGCTGAAGAGAAAACCAAAAAATTTGGTTGCTGAGCTATAGTGCACAGCCAAAGATGGTTGTGCATTGTAGCTAAGATGGTAAATATATATATTATTAAAAGTTATATTATTTTATTGTATTGTTTATATTATTTTATTGTATTGAATGCTAAAATAAAACTACTAATGTTGAGTGTTTTGTAAAATGAAGTAGTAAAATAAATAAAATAGTTTTTTATGATGCCAAATTGCTAAATTTTTTGCAACACCAATGCTGATGCTCTAATAAGTGATACTTGCAGTGTACATATGTTGCAGTTAGTGGATTAGTTTGTTATGTTAGTTAATTTTCTATTATTCTATCAATACTGTTTCAAGCTGCTATATAAGCATGCTTATCACCATTAATGAGACTCAGTCAGGCATTTCATCACTCTCGCTAGTTTCTAAATTCAATATGGTATCAGAGCCCGAGTTAGCACAGTTCCCCTGTTTTCCTGATTCGTTTTCCACATCAATGTCTCCATTGATGAATCCTTGATTTCCATCTTTGATTAGGTTTTCCCCTTTTTACTTTTCTTCGAGATTTTGTTCTTGTTTTTGGGTTTCATTCTGTTTCCTTGAAAACCCAGTTCTTCCATGGCTTCTATTTCTGCGATTCCTAGTTCAACAAAGGCTTCCACTCAAGCTTCTGTGCCTCATTGTAAAAAAGCCTTCAAGCCCTTACTTTCCGCATAATAGAGACAATCCTGGCTCAATCTTGGTGACTCAGCCTCTCATTGAGGACAACTATGCCATTTGGAGCCGTCCAGTTCTTTATGCCCTTGATTCCAAGGACAAAATAGAGTTCAACGATGGCACCATTACAGCACCTGCCAGTACTTCAGGTCCTTTTTTCCCAATTTGGAAACGCTGCAACAGAATGGTCTTGTCATGGATTCTTGTCATATACTTGGCTCGAGAAGTTTGGATTAACCTAAAGAATAGGTTCTCTCCGGGCAATGGTCCAAGGGTTTTTGAGCTAAGGAGAACGGTGAGCAATCTTGTTAGGTTCTAAGGTCTTAGGATTTTATGTATTTAGAACTCTAATTTGTAATGTTGGCAAACCATGATCAAAACATTGTATTTAGTCTTGTTTAGACTTGCTCAAAGTTGGTTTATTATTGTACAGTTGGAATCGAGTGGCTGCAGAAGTACTTGGGACTTTTGGCCTGGCTCGATCGATCGAAGATTAGACTCGATCGATCGAAAATCGCACAGGTTGAATTTTCTGCAGAATTTCCAACTCAGCCCTACTTCATTAAACGTTTAGGGTTTTATGTTTTTACCCTAGGTATATAAACAAAACCCTAGCCACGTTTTTGAGGTTGTCCATATTGTTATTGTTGCTCATATTTTCTGTTTTGTGTAAATCTCTTGTGAGATCTTAGAGGAGCTTTCCTTTACACAAAGCTTAGGGTTTTCAAGGTAGAGATGATTTCAACATCTTGAAGATCAACTTAGTTGCAACCATTGGATCTTAAAAGAAAAGCAAGCGGGGAGCTTGTAGCTGATTGAAGAATTCAAGAAAGAAGTAGTCCGTGGATTCGGAGCCTGCGCGTGGTCGTGTCAGGAAGTTCGTACTGGTGGGTAGCATTAGGAAGTCGAGCGGGGAGCTTGTAGTCCTTCTGTAAGAACTTCAATTCTTTCATAGTGAATTCTTGTTTGCCTTGAGGATCGGTGGGTCAAATCCTCCCCAGGTTTTTACCGTGTGGTTTCCTGGGTGATCATATCTTGTGTTCTTTATTATTTCCGCTGCTTTATTTGTTTTATATACATGATATGATTATTTGATTGTTTTAACCTAGAATTGCTTAATTTGACTAAGTAACAACTTGGCTAATTAATCTAGGCTACGCAATCTGGTTGTTTTAGGGGTCTAAATAACCTGTCAAATCTTTCTCAAGAAAATCTCATTGTAAGTAGCTACCATACAAAGTTCAAGATTATCTGGGATGAATTAGTCAATTACAAGTCTATTCCATCTTGCTCATGTGGTGTTAGCACCTGTGGTTCTATGGCTGCACATGTTGATTACTTAGAAGAGGAATGCACAATGAATTTCTTAATGGGTCTTAATGAGTCTTTCGCTTCAGTTAGAGGCCAGATTCTGTTAATAAAGCATTTGCCTTCATTGACTAATGTTTTCTCTCTTATTACTCAAAAAGAGAAACAAAGAAAGATTGGTTTTAGTTCCTTTGTAACTAAATCTGCAGCTTTATTCTCTAAAGGTTCCAATTCCTACGGAAAGAATGCTAATACTAATAGGCCTAGTGGAAAGAAAGAAAGGCAAGTTTTGCCCAGTACTACAAGTATTGATCCACTCACACATTTGTGCCTTACTACCTCCATTAGCCTAGACCATTCTGTTTTCTCGTCCAATCTTGTTCCTCCATCAAATCTTAAATCAACTGAGTGGGTTATTGATAGTGGTGCAACAGACCATATGGTTCATTCCATTTCACTTCTAACCAAAATCACATCAGTTGCTCATGTTTCTGTCAATCTTCCCAATGGAGAGTCTGACTTAGTTACGCATGTTGGTTAGGTTCAATTGTCTTGTGATCTGCTTCTTGATAATTTTTGTGTGTGCCCTCCTTTTCCTTTAATCTCATTTCCATAGGAAAATTAACAAATCATTTGAGATGTTGTTGCATTTTCTTGTTTCATTTTTGTTTTTTTCAGGGCCTACTTCAATGGAAGATGATTGGATTGGGTAAAAAGTAAGGTGGTTTGTACATTTTGCAACAATCCAATACACAGCTTTCAATTCCAATTCAGCTTTTTCTTCCTTCTTGCCATCTGATTTGTCCTTTCCTGGTGCTGCCTTCAGTGATTCTAGTTCAGCTTCAGCTTCCAAAATTGTTTCAGTTTGTAATAATGATTGTATTGTTTCAAAATCTGTTCTATGGCACAATAGGCTAGGTCATCCTTCATCATCTAGATTACAATTGCTTAGTTCTATAGTGCCTGATGTATCTTTTTCTCATTCTGATCTGTCTTTATGTACTTTTTATCCTCTTACAAAGCAAAAGAGGCTTTCTTTTCCTAATGAAAACAATCTTTGTTCTTCTATTTTTGATCTAATTCATTGTGACATTTGGGGACCCTTTTCTGTTCCTACTATAGATGGTTTTAGATATTTCCTAACTATTGTTGATGATTGCAGTTGATGTACATGGGTATTCTTAATGAAACTTAAATCTGACACACAAAGTATTCTTCAATCCTTTTTCACATTTGTTGAAACTCAATTTCACCTTAAGATCAAATCTCTTAGGTTAGATAATGGACCTTAATTTTCAATGACTACCTTATTTTCATCCAAGGGTATTGTTCACCAACATAGCTGTGTAGACACACCTCAACAAAATTCAGTGGTTGAAAGGAAACACCAACACATGGTTAGTGTTGCTAGAGCACTTAAGTTCCAGTCCAATTTACCTTTGAAGTTCTGGGGAGATTGTGTTCTCACAGCTGTCTATTTGATCAATAGACTTCCTAGTCCATTTTTACAACAGCAAAGCACCTTATGAATTTCTTCTACATAAAGTCCCTTCCTACTCTCACCTTAGGGTTCTTGGTTGTCTTTGCTTTGCTTCAACTCTCTCCATAAACAGGACTAAATTTGATTAAAGGGCCAAAGCTTGTGTGTTTCTTGGGTACCCTAGAGGTGTTAAGGGATAAAAATTGTTAGACATAGATTCTAATTCCATTTTCTTATCTAGGGATGTTGTCTTTCATGAAAATATATTACCATTCCAATCATTGAATTTTCATATTTCTCCTAATTTGCCCATTGGTTCTTTTTTTCCTGCCCCACCTCCTTTTATTTTAGATCATGTTTCACCTTCAATCACTACTACACAGATCTCACCTATACAAGAACCTGTTTCTACACCTGATCTATCCACTGTCCCACCTAATAATCCTCCAACCTTACCTATTAGACATTCTACAAGATTGCATAAAGCTCCTGCCTATCTTAGAGATTTTCACTACAAAATGGCTTCAGCTTCTCCCTTATCCTGTCCTGAATCCACCTTTCCCATTAAGTCTGTCATCTCATACAATCATCTCTCTTCTGCTCATAAAGCTTTCACTCTTGCCGTTTCCACTTCCACTGAACCCTCTTCCTATGCTGAGGCTTCCCAAGATCCTTAATGGCAGGCTGCTATGGCTACTGAAATAAAAGCTCTTGAAGCTAATCATACTTGGGTTCTCACTGTTTTGCCTCTTGGTAAGGTTCCAATTGGATGTAAATGGGTATTCAAAATTAAGCACAAGGCAGATGGGAGCAGTGAGAGGTATAAGGCCAGGTTAGTGGCTAGAGGCTATACACAGCAAGAAGGTTTAGATTACTATGAAACCTTCAGTCTAGTTGTCAAATTTGTTACTGTCAAGACACTCCTTGTTGTTGTAGCTGCTCTTGAGTGGCATTTGGCTCTATTAAATGTGAATAATGTCTTTCTCCATAGTGAATTGGAGGAAGAGGTATATATGCTACCTCCACCTGGGTTTGGTAGCAAGGGGGAGAAGAATATAGTTTGCAAGTTGACAAAATCATAGTATGGTCTTAAACAAGCTAGTATACAGTTGTTCTCAAAACTGTCAACTACCATTGTTGCTTATAGTTTTGCTCAGTCCAAGTCTGACTATTCTATGTTTACTAGAGTTCATAATGGCATAATTATCATCATTTTGGTTTATGTGGATGATATACTAGTGGCCAGTAATGATGTACTGGCTGTGACATATTTCAAGAATTTTCTTGATGACAAGTTTAAATTAAAAGACCTTGGATGCTTGAAATACTTTCTAGGTTTGGAAGTGGCAAGATCTTCTAAGGGTATTAGCCTATGTCAGAGGAAGTATGTCTTAGAGTTGCTTGCAAAAGCTGGTGAACTAGCAGCTAAACCAGTCAAATCACCTATTGAACAACATGTTAAGTTGTCTAATTACCATAGGGAACTAGTGTCAGATTCTTCACAATGTAGGAGGTTGATTGGGAAATTGTTGTATCTGTCCAGCCCAATCCAAGTCATAATAACCCTTCAGATGTAAATTTGATGCAGCAGAGAAGAAAATGCCTATCCTGGTGTTTCTTTCCTGTACGTAAGCACCTTATGAGCTGCTTGGAGGTATGGTTGCCTTGGTTGAGAGAGGAACTGACTAAGTTGATGCACACTGAAACTAAGAGATCAATAACAGGCTTTTGTGTATTTTTGGGTGAGTCTCTCACCTCTTGAAAGTCTAGAAACAAAACACATTGTCTAGTTCATCTGTAGAGTCAGAATATAGATCCATGGCAGCCCTTGTCAGTGAGTTTGTTTGGTTGATTGGTTTACTCAAAGACCTAACTATTGATCACTCACAGCTAGCTCTCCTTTATTGTGATAGCCAAGCTGCATTACATATTGCAGCTAATCCTGTGTACCATGAAAGAACAAAACACAAAGACCTGGATTGTCATTTTGTGAGGGAGAACATACAAGAGAAGGTGATCAAGACTTTTCATGTGTCAACCAAGCATCAATGGGCAGATCTACTCACCAAGCCTTTGGGACATCAGCATTTTCACAATCTTCTCAGCAAGATGGGCATAAACAATATTTATGCTCATCTTGAAAGGGAGTGTTGAGAAGAGAATCTACAATACAAGCTAAAACTACAAGTCGTTTTCACTCTTCTGCAAATAGCCTACAAGTAGTTTAGCATAACATGTAATAAGTGACACGTGCAGTGCACATGTGCTGTAGTTAGTGGATTAGTTTGTTATGTTAGTTAATTTTCTGTTATTCTGTTAATACTGTTTCAAGCTGCTATATAAGCATGCTTATGACCATTAATGAGAATCAGTGAAGCATTTCATCAATTTTACTAGTTTCTAAATTTAATAAAGACAGACCCCATTTCTTGATTTTATCTATCTTATATTAATATATTGGACTAGATAAACATATTGTTTGTTTTAAACGAGATATATTATAAAGGTTTCTTTTGGTTCTGGAGCTTTTTAATTGTTTAGGATTCAAAACAAACTTAACACCTTTTCATTTTAAGTTTTCTTTTCATTCTTTAAGATGTATCTCTTGGCAACCAGGTGTAGCGCGTGTGATTTCTTGTTATGATTCTTTAAACATGTCTTCTAATTTTGATCAGGTAATTTAAGCATTCGTAAACACTTTTAAGTATTAATCATATATTTTACTTTTGGTTGCAGTGAATATGAAGCCTACTGTTTGTTTTTACGTGCTGAAAACTTGATGCTTATTTGCAATGCAGGTTGTGAAAGCAGTGGACTTCTTGTATTTAGAATTCAGAGCTATGGATAATTTGCTGGCATGCAATACCACCCGTGTTCTGAAAGCTTTCCAGAATGCTCGAGTTGGATCTCTTGTAAGTTTGTTCTTTGATTCAAGTATAATGTCCAAATCGATACATGACTAGTTTACTTGGATGTCATTTAGATGTCAGGAGTGTATATCACAGTATAGATGCCTGTATAAAATTAATCACTAGTATATTGCTTGAGTTGTTTCAATATTAATATTTAAAACATGTATGATTAAAAATCAGATTCTCAAAAGCAATCAAATAGTTCTACGTATACGTGAAGGTAAAATAATTTACGTAGATATTTATGACTATTTAAGTTGTTTCAATATTAATAGTTTTGGTAGTTCAAATATATTGTATTCTGATTTTTTTTTTTAAGAATAGTGGCAATTGATCTGGTATGAAGGAGTGATTCAATAAAATGATGAGAGGAATAAACGAAGGAGGGAAGAGAGAGAGTTTGGCGTTAGAAAGTTGAAGTTTTGAAATTTTGAAAGCGTGAAAGACAGGAAGAGCAAAAGAAGGAGAGACAAAGAAGGGTTGGTGTTAAAGATTATTTGGCTTGGATTTGGGCTTATGATGGAGAGTATTAACGTAGGGTACACATATTTAATACTATAAAGATTGGCTTTATGGTGGAAATAGTGTTGGAAAACTTTTTTTTTTGTAGTATTTTAAAATTATGAACTGATTCAATAGAATCACTTCATTTTGTTAAGCTATGGTTCAAGTGGGGTTCAAGTAGACCATAAGACTTATATATCAAGTGGTATGATTGAAGACATGAACATTACTCAAGCTTCAATGCAGAAAAGACAAAACATAAAGTATCTATACCTAGCTAAACAACTCTCGATCTATCGAGATTTAATTAATCGCGATACCTGCCTTGATACCTCTCGATCTATCGAGATATGAAGATTTCGATTGTTTAGATCTATTTTCAGCCCATGATGACCAAAGCCTTCTATGGTTTCATGCCTAAGGTTTTTAGAGATATAAAAGACTTGTTTTATAGTCGTCATCATATAGAGAGACAGACACAAAGACATATAATGTGATAAACACTCTTGTGAAGCTGTTGCGACTGATGCCTATACTAAGTCTATGCTGATTCAATAGTATACTGCTGCAAGAGTATTATATTATTTTTTTCTCCCCAAAATATATACCATTTTGTTTTTTTTTTCCTTTCTACATAATTTAATAAATGTGAAAAAATGAGGAAGCTAAATGTGTAGTAGATCTTAATCAATCAATAAATAACATAAAAAGGGTAGGGGAAAGCAAACGTATTCATTATAGAATTGTTTATACCTGTCCATATTTGTTTTTGTATACATTTAATACTCTTACACAATGTTTGTCATAAGATATGCCAATTATATAAAACTATGACCCTTACACTATCTCTACAAATATATCATTATATTATTTTGGGTGTGTTTGATTGATAGTATTTGTTTATAAGGTAGTTCATATTCTTTGAAATTGAGTTACAGTGTGCTATTTTTTTTCTATAAAATTAGAATTTTAAAGTTTCAAATAAATTACTCAAATTTCAAATTCTCATAAAGTTGATTATCACTCATAACAAAATTATTTTTTAATATTACTCAAATAATTGATAGGCTCATTCAAATGCATAGCCAAGACTGTGTTTTGCTATAAATTCAAATTCTTGCTTTAAAAATAACTAAATATTATCTCAAACAAAAATCAAACCAAAGATATAAGAGGGGGAAAGACTACTCGTAATAAGGAACTAAAAACTTCAACACTAAAATGTATTAACTAAAAATAGAGTTACAAAAAACACAATGATTCATCAACCTTAAAGTGGAGAGAGAGAGAGAGAGATCATTTTTCTCAAGAGAGAATGTGAAAAAGAACAACAAATTTATAAAAAATTAGATAAGAAGAAAAATAGAAAAAAAAAAGATATAATAATAAATACCAAATTATCTAAGTCATGCTATGTAATAAAATAACATTATATTCTTATATACTATATTTATAATGTAATAGAATAATATTTATGAAATCAAAGAAAATGAAAAGATTACAACTTAAAAACACATAACTAAACCACAACAACCTAAAGTAGAGTTCTAAAGAACACAAAAATTACTTAACCTTTTTTTTTTTTTTTTTTTGAGAAACAAATTAATTAACCTAAAGTAGAGATGCAAGAAAAAAAAATCACCAAAAAATGAAAAAAAAAAAATTTTGAGAGAGAGAGAGAGAGAGAGAACTTTTTTGTGTGAAAAAACTATGCATAGAATGAGAGAGAATTGCAAATTTATAGTAAGAAGATGAGAATATGAAGAGCCAAAAATAAAAGAAGATAAAGGGATAGAAGAAGGTTAATATTAAGGTAAATAGTAGTGGGAGATGAAAAAGGTTAGAGAAAGTGTAACAATAAGTTTGGAATTAATAAGAAGAAAAGAAGTTAAAAATAAGAGAGAGAGAGAGAGAGAAGAATGATGTCGTTCAACAAAAGCGTAGTAACAATAAATATTATACTTCAGCTTTTATATATATAGAGAGAGTTAAGAAGCTGCTTGCTTGCCACTCTAGTTGTGTAGAAAATTTGCTGTTGGGAATTTTTATTTTGGAAGTTTGTTGAAAAGAAATAATACAAAAATATCATTCATTTACCACGGATTGGACTTGTTGAAAAGTTCTATATTGTTATTAATGAAATGACCAACGCTTTGATTTCATTCGAACCTCAAAATAGTGGGGTGTCATTTCACTTGTTTTTGTAATTTACTTTTTTTTTCTTCTATAGAACTTTAAAATTTTAAGGATTTTTATTCTAGAAAACTTAGAGTATTTTAAGGTTTTTTTTGTTCTAGAAAACCTAATGCATATGCAAAGTTTTTTTTTTTTTTTACTTAATATATGTAGGGGAAAGGGTCCAAAATTTCATATATTGGGCCTTGGGCCTTATCCGAAAACGCTAATACGTCCGAGGAGAGACAAATAGAAGGGAGAAATTCTAGTTTAAAGTCTCACGAGTAAGAAATAAATAAAGGGTGGTCTGAGGAGAAACCCCTCCTCGGCTATGGTTGATACACCTCAAGCCTGAATTCCCGCTGTAAGAATGACCTCCATAGAAGCTCCAATGATGGAAGCATACCTCGGAGACACACAAGAACGAAGGGGACTCAAAAAAAGTCTAAGGAAAAGCTGCTGCCACCGCATTAAAAACATTGCAGCTGCTTTTCCAGCCGCATTTATGTGGAGAAGACTCCTGAATAGTGTTTCCTTGGTCACCGCAACTCACAGAGAGGCCAAAAGAGATGTTTGATGGGACAAGTACTCAAGTAGCAACCCAAATTATTGACAAGTGTAGGGAAAGGATTGCCCAATATATATTTCATTTTTGTTGTTGGACCCCCCTCCTCCCCAATTAGCACAGCTTGCGTAACCCAACTAGTAATTATCCAACCAAAAAACTTAACCAAAAACAATAAATTCATTTCACAATGGTGATTGTATTTTAGCAAAAAAAAAAAAAAAACTATTTTACCACCAAAAAACCATATGTTATTGGAGAAGCTAAAACTAAATTTTTTGTAACTACAGTAAACTAATATAAATACCACTTAATTGTAGCAAGTTATTAAAAATAAAATATTATATTTTATTAAGATTATCTCTCTTCCTTCAATTGAAAAGCTCAAATTCTCTCTCTTTCTTTATTATTTTAATGAGTTGTTTATATTATTTTAAATGAAGTGATAAAAAATAGAATATTAGATGTTGGGTGAATTGTAAAATATGGTGGTAAAACAGATAAAGTAGTTTTTTGAGGTGCTAAAAGCCAGGGTTATGTTTAGTAATAATTTTTGTTTTCTATTTTCAAAAACTTGTTTTTGAGAATATAAAGAAAAAATAATTTTCTTGTATTTTCGAAATCAAAAACATGTTTGGTTCGTTGAAATTAAAAAAATAGTTTTTTAAAGAAAAAAAATTAAAAAATACTAAAATATGTTGTTACTAGGGTTTGAACTCTAATGCTAACTAATTAAATGAGACAGATTCATTAAATCAAATATGTGTTTTCATTAAATTTTGAAAACTAGAAATTGAAAACAGCCTTTTGCATAATCTTAGTTGCCTTCACAAATTGAGTTTTGAGAACAGTTTTTGTTTTCTATCCATTTTGGGTTGCCAAACAAGTTTTTTAGTTCCAAAAATAAAAAATTGTTTTTGAAAACAAAAAATAAGTGGAAAAAATAGTTACCAAACATACCCTAGATTTTTTAGCACTAATACTGTGAATGCTCTAACTTTAACCAAAAAAAAAATTATTTTGTTTTTGTCTTTGTCGTTAAATAATTGCATTTAATATATTAAGAAATGACAATTTTGTATATTTATAATTTGTTAAAACTATATAAATGTCTATTTGGAGAGTTTTTTTTTTTTTTTTACTCCAGCCCCTATTGCTTAAAATGGGTACTCAAAGTAAGTTAATTAGTTCAGTGGGAAAAAAAAATGTTAATTAGATGATAATTGATCCGGACCAATTACCATCTAATTAATATTTACTGGATGGTCCGGTAAAGATTTTAAGAAGTGAGTTGATACTTATTTGAAGTGATAAAAGAGAAAACCTATAAAAAGAAAACAAAGGTAGGGATTAATTAGATGATCTTTAAATTACTCCCATTTTTACTGCTACAGCCTACGATCACGTTCATTTTTTGAAGTTTTATAGAGAAGATAAGTAGAACGTGGTTGTGGGTGTGGTTGCCTATCTTCAAAACGTTGTCGCTCTTAATTTAAAAAATAAAAATAAACTACTTTATATTTTAGGAAAAATATTAGTTTATATTGTACTATTTATGTAAAATAATAATTTTTTATATTTCATTATAGATTCGATTGGTAAGTTGTGATACAATGCATTAATTTACTTGGGATTTCATTTACCTGCTTACTATTCTCTCTCTCTCTCTCTCTCTCTCTTGAATTTTTGGTTTCTCCATCAACGTTTCATATGATCTACTCATCCTCTTCAAGTTGCAAACTGTTCACTAGCTTCCTCAAACCCCTTCCGTTTTCATCTCCATATAATTAAAAATCCATCAAGTGGTCCTGCGCATTTCTTCATCTTTCAGTCTCAGAAGTAATTTTTTGGTTCTTTAATTCCAATTAATTATGTGGTGTTTTATTTTTATTTTTTGAGGAAAATGTGACGTTTTATTTTGATTTTAAGATTTTTTGGAATTCCTACTCCCAAATTATAGGTTTATATGTGAACAATTAGACAACTCAAAAGCATTCGGTACATGATTACTCATTTTTTCTTTCTTACCCTTATTTTCGAGCAAAAAAGTCAGTGTTACTATGTCCATATATATCTAAATGCTCCTTTTCAAGAGTTGATGAAGAAAAGTGCGTGAAGGTTTAGTTTCTTAGAGATATGTTTTGTATATACATCATGGTACAGTATCTGCAAACCTCATACTGAAGGCTAGATTTCAAAGCTTCTGTCAATATCATACTTATCAATGGAAATTCACTGCTGAATATCAATTATCTTTCAAAATTATATATCGTTTTAAAAATTCAACTGGCCAATGTTAACAACCAAAGATCTTAAAAAATGCCTGATTGAGAATATATAGGCGTATAAAAGTCAATTTGATGAACATTAATTCAGACATGACAACAAGAATAGGACTTTGTGATGAAGACACCAATTTTTATCAATATATATATATATGATAGGCTAAGAATGTATTGACCCATTGTGATGAATTAACCAATTAATTAGTCAAGTTAATTAATTAATTCAATTAACATGCAATAAACGTGGTAATACAAATAAATCACTAACTAAGTTAAAATGCAGCGGAAAATAAATTGACACGGTGATTTGTTTACAAATGGGAAAAGCCTACACGGCAAAAACTCCATTGGGTGATTTCAAAGTCACCATTCTCGAGAATTCACTATTATCACAACAAGCGATTACAAGTAAAGGAATCTCAGTACCTTATACCAACCTACAGTTGAACCCTTACCCCAATACCCAATTGGACTTGTTCTGTAGTGACAATCTCTCCTTTTAATGCACGGCTCCCAGTACATGACTAACAAATTTGATACTCGGATCCCAGTATGCGGCTTACTCACCAACTTGAGAAAGATGTTGACTGCAAAGTTTTCAGTTCATCAACACGATGAAGATCACGAAGTTTCTTGGTTACAAAACTCTACGGTATACAAACACAGCAACTTCTTGAATAGAAAGATGAACTAGGGCATGTGTCTTCAGTTCACACTATGCTTGTGAAAAACTTTTGCATTGAGTTGCATCAAGTGTAACGGCCCTTAAAACAATCATTATATATGTTTAGGGTTGTGAGAAAAAAAAGCTCAACCATCTATTCACGGATTGGAGTGAAATCAAATCTGAAAAACTGATTTTCATAAACCTCGACAAATACCCTATCTATCGAGCAGCTGTCGAGCATCGGGCTGAAACAGCTTTTTAAATCTTAATAGATACTAGCTGTCGAGCTTTAAAATCCAACACTTCTTCACTTAATTTTTAGACAGATTTGCATATTTTTAACACTTGAACTTGAAATCTTGTTCTTTGAAGTATTAAAGACATCCTAGATCTACCCAATTACAAGTAAAGTGCGTTTTGTCAAAAGATTAGCCAATTCTATATTGACATATGTTCCTAATATGATTCACATATGTCCTAACAATATATATATATATATAGTTGCTTGCCACTACTCAAATGTCCCCACTCTATAACATGATCATGCATATGTAATATACATACATACTGTCATGTTTCTTGGTAGATGCTAGCCAGGTACATTTTCTTATACCCCCCTCCATAACGCTGAAGATATGCATACATGCATGCATCCCTCCTCCCAACCTCACGATTTCTTTAGCCAATAATGAAACTATGCATTTGTGCTACCAAACTTATGTTTTAAATCCTTTTTTTTTTTCAAATATACTGATTTTCAAAAATTCATTTCCAAAGGCAAGATACTTGTAGGTTTTCCCCTAGATTACACATGGAAGTGACATAAGGTTAACCCAAAATACTTCCTTTAAAACTCTATTTTGCGCAGAAAAATTGATTTTCAAAATTTCTTTTTTAAAGGCGAGAGATACTAGCAGGCATTCCCATGTAGCACCCATGGAAGTGACATAAGGTTAACCCAAAATACTTCCTTTAAAACTCTATTTTGCGCAGAAAAATTGATTTTGAAAATTTCTTTTTTAAAGGCGAGAGATACTAGCAGGCATTCCCCTATAGCACACATGGAAGTGACATGAGGTTAACTGGAAATACTTCATTTAAAACTCTGTTTTCCACCAAAAATTTCTTTTGAAAGGCCAAATACTAGCAGACGTTCCCCTAGATCACACATGGGACTAACAGGAGGTTAGCCTACTTCCTTTAAAACCCTGCTTTCCACCAAAAATCTTTATTCCTAAAAATTCCTTTTTAAAGGCAAGATACTAGCATGCGTTCCCCTAAATCATACATTGGAGTGCCAAGAGAGTAAGCCCAAAATTCTTCATTTAAAATGTTGTTTTGAATCTAGTTTTAAGGTTTCCCCTTTTTCAAAAAAAAACCCCATTGGCTAATGAAATCATGAAGGAGGTCTCCTTTTATGTAATTGCTTAATTCAAACCCCATTAACTGATAGAACACATCATTTAACACAGAATGATGAGATCTTGAGACATGTGCCCCAAAGACTAAGCAAGTATCTTGTTTATTTTTTGTTACATGCATTTTTAAAGGATAATCAAAACTAGGTATTGACTACACAGGCGTCGTAGAATACCTAACACTTTCTCCTCACGTAATCGAACATCCATAATAGAAATCGTGACTTCAAGTTGCGAGTTCAATTCAAAAAAGTGATTGTGCATACTTTTTTTTGAATTGAACTCAAGTGAGTGTGCGTATTTTACATGCAATAGTGTGTGTGAAGTAAACACTACTCAACATGAAACCTCCATTGACTATATCAACGAAGGACACCTGCATTGCTAATACACAAGCTTAGTACGTGAGACAAATCAATAAGTCTGAATAGTAAGAACGGCATGTCGTAGCAAATATACGGGGGCTGGACTAATGTCGTTTGGTCAGCTCATCTTCAACCTTTGGCCAAAAAAATAAGCACAGACTTCTGAAATCAAATGTTAGATCCACTACAACTAAAATGAGGAACTTTTGGCCATACCAAAATAAATTATCTGCGGTGGATCTCTAAAAGAGTTCTGACAATTAAGGGGTCATAAAGAAAGCTAGCAGAGGATCATATACTACTCTGTTCGCATTCTCAGCCATAATGAAATCAAAATGAGCATAGTAATCTATGTATTGTACCACAAGGGGTTTTATAAATATGTTAACTCTGATCAAACTCTGATCACAATGTTTTTTTTTTTTTTTTTTTTTTTCTAGAAAACATTAATATATTGGAGAATAGGAAAAAAGCAAATGTAAATGGCAAAGATTGAAGGGGGACTAACAAACGTTCAAATTTAAGGCTGGCTAAAAGTAAATTAATTAGATGATAATTGATCCCAAAAGGACTTTAAGTATTGAATTGATACATATTTTAACGGATATATATGCCTAACCCATGAAGACAATTCAAGTCAGTTTTCCACTACTTGATGTCTTGAACCATCTTGGTCAAGAATTTTGTTTCACACTATTTTTTTCTGGATTGGGTTTGTGAGGCTATTGAGGCTTTCTGGATTGGTTTTGTGAGGCTATTGAGCCATTGATGTTGAAATTGAGAGATACATTTTAACGGATATATCTGCCTAACCCATGAAGACAATTCAAGTCAGTTTTCCATACTCTCAAAAAAAAAAAAAAAAGTCAGTTTTCCACTACTTGATGTCTTGAACCATCTTGGTCAAGAATTTTGTTTCACGCTAATTTTTTTGGATTGGATTTGTGAGGCTATTGAGGTTCTCTGGATTGGTTTTGTGAGGCTATTGAGCCATTATTGATGTTGAGATTTAGAGATACATTTGAAATGGTTAGATGGCAAAGTCATCAATGTTTTTTGGTGTCGCTATTTTCATCCCACTTTTCTCTCCAATTTGAGAGGATTGGATTTGGTAGGTTGGGTAAAAAACATCTTGACCTCTCCATTTTTCTCCTTATTTTTCTCCTGTGAAACAAACCGTACTTCCAAATTTTCCATCCACCTTTTCATCCCAACCAAACACAATATAAAATATAAACGATAAAACACAATTAATAATATATGGAATGGATTATTTATGATTATGCATGAGTAGGGAGGAAAGATTTGACTTCAAAAGAGATAAAATTTATATACACAAATTTGTGCATGCACCCGAACATATACATATACATATATTTGGTTATAAAAAATAAATAAAAAATAAAACTTTAATACCAATATGAAATATAAAAAGTTAGTTTACTTGTGCACTCAAACGTATATACATATATGTAGTACTTATACCAATATAAAATATAAAAAATGTATTCATTTTTAGTAAGTGATGTTTTAATGTTAAAAAAAAAAAAAAAAAAAATCACAAAATGATAGCAATATCATTATATTTTGTTTATCTGTTAAGGATATTCTTCTTCTTCTTTTTCATGAATAAGTTGTTTTTCAATTTTTTTTTCAAAGTCAAAATTCTAAATATGAATTAAAAGATTTTTAAAAGTTAGACACCAAGTACAACATACATAAATTTATGTTATTATGTAATTATTCGAAAATTTTATTGTTTATTACACAATTTTTTATAAAGGGCAAAAATTATTATATAAAGAATTTAAGGTCTTAGTAGCCTTTCAAAACCTTAAGGATTATTTACAGCCATGGATTTCTATATGGGAAGCGCCTTTGGGTAGGCTGGGCCTTTCTATCAAGTTTTTTTTTTTTTAATGAGGAACGAAAAAAAAAAAGGGGGCTCGCATGTATAATTATTGCCCCATGCCCCAAGATACAATTTGGATAAGTCCAAGGGTACCACTAATGCACAACAGGGCACATCACTACCCGCGCCCACGTTTTATACCATCAAACTAGCTTGGGATGTTTCTCAAAAAAAAAAAAAAAAAAAAAAACTAGCTTGGGCAAATGCCGAAGCAGCCCATAACACAATGTTCTATCAAGTATGTTGCGCCACTTATCATCCTCTCCTTCCATTTGAAAGATAACAAAAATTTTCTTTTCTTTTATTTTTCATCATGTTAAAACTCTTCCATAGTTATTTCTCATCTTTTCTTTTCTTTTCTTTTTACCCACATTTATTTTCTTTTTATAGGTTTTAAACCCTAAAAAGAATTCATAAAATAGGAAATATTTTCTTTTTTTTCAAAAGCATTTTGAAATATAAAAGAGATAATCTTGAATTTTTATAAGTATGATAATAAAATAAATTAATATATCAACAAAAATAAATAAAATAACTTCAAAAAATAAGAAAAATATAAAGTTATAATTTGAGAGAGGGAAAGTTATAAGCTAACTACTAAGCTCTTAATTTGTGCAAATTACATATTCTGCCCTATGGTATACCTTTAAAACATGGAGTTGTCTTATATTTTATTTTGTGACACTTGGCTCTCTCTTGTAATTTGGTTTATGAGATATTTTTTGCTAACTTTAACTAAAGAGCAAAGATTTCCTGCAAACATGCTTGTAGGAGTTGCTACAAACAAGATTAGGTGGCAACTTATGAAGCTGACATGTGTCCTAGGCCATGTGCATGTCACATGACTAGCCAAGCTCACTTAACCACAGTTAAAACCAGTAGCCTTTCTCTCTCTACCAACCCAAGTAAAACAAAACCCTTTCAGTCCTGTATCTTCAGAGCAAGCAGAAGTGCAGAACTCGTAGCCTCAAAACAGCCAGCCTCCAGATTAGAGTACAATAGAAATGGGTATTGAAGGACTAAACTAGCAGGAAGCTTCATCATGCCCAAAATGAAAGTCATGTTCTCTCTCTTTGCAAGCCCAGCTCCCCTCTCTCTATCTCTCACGCCACCACTTTTCGTCACCACCACCATCCCTTGGTGGTTGGTCAACTATTCTTAATTAAGCCAAAACACTCATTTCTTCCTCCATTTAATCTTACTCTTTTACAAAAAATGGGAAAATATATATTTTGGATGTGATTGACCCATTGTTTAATTGGGTAGATTTAGCTGTAAATATAACATTTGATTCACTTCAAATTTCCTGCGTAGAACTGTCAAGGTCAAAAGAGAAGAATTATTTTTGGGAAGTTTTGCTTGAAATGGGGACTGAGAATATAGAAATTGAATTAAAAAAAAAATTAAAAACTCAAACCCAGATCTACTCACTGAGAAGTTTAACCAAATCTAGAAAAATTCCTTTCTACCAAAAACCAAAAATTCCTTTAACCCATCATCTTGAGCAACTCGGGCTACAGTAAGATCAAAAGCACAACAGAGAGTGGGTTCCTTTCTTCCACGCTTAGTTCCATGTCCATATTCACGTGATTCTTTTAAGGAATGAAAGGAGGAAAATTCTGGGTTGAAGAAACAAAAAAAGAAGAAGAAAAATATAAACAAGAACAAGAAGAACAAAACCCAGATTTGGAGCCGAAACTTAGCAACCCATTAACATGCTTGGCATTCTTATCAAACTCAGAGGATAACATATTTGAGTTATTTAGCTTTACTTCGTTCATCTTGTGGCTTTTCAAATTAAAAAAATGGTCTTTTGTTTTTAACTCTGAGGTGGTGGGCATAGCAGACCGAGGTATCGCTGTCAAGGGACAACAACGGCGACGAACGGTGGTAGGGAGAGACTCGGAGAGAGAGATGAGTGCTAGAATGACAAAGTGAGAGATTATAGGGGTTTTGTTTTACTTGGGTTGGTAGAGAGAGAGAGAGAGAGAGAGAGGCTGTTGGTTTTAATTGTGATTAAGTGAGCTTGGCTGGTCATGTGACATCACATGGCCTAGGACACATGTTCGCTTACAAGTTACACATAATCTTGTTTGCAGCAACTCCTACAATCATGTTTGCAGCAAATCCTTACTCTTAACTAAATTTGATGATGCGACAAATGCCAACAACACTTATTGGGAAAGAATTAAAGAAAATGACAAAACTTAGATACAGTACCTTAGATGTTGTTTCTTAAGTTCTCCTCTTAACATTCAGCCATGTGACTACTTAACTTAAAAATACACTTTCATCCCATGAAAAAAAATTTACACAGCAGAATCTTAAAAAGGTACCTAAGGAACAGCGCTTAAGTACTGTACCTAAGTCTAACTCTAAAGAAAAATATTGTTCTACCTTAAAGTTTACCCCTTGAAAACATATATGAACCCAAATTAGGATTGAAGGAGAAAGTTAGAGAGAGATCTAGAAATGTGAGGGTAGAAGGATCTTTTTCTCCATTTCTTTCGCTGTATTGTGTTGTTGGCACTTGCCACATCATCAACTTCCATTAAAGTCAGTGAAAATGTCTCATAAAGCAAACCACAATGAAGGTATGTGTTACAAAATAAACCACAAGGTAGTTTCATATTTTAGGGGTATATCACAGAGGTAGTACTTCAAATTTACCCTTTTAATTTTTAGGGCCAGGGTAGCTCCGCCCTTTTATAATCACGCGCAATGTTAACAATCAAAGATCTTCAGAAAATGCCTGATTAACAATGTATAGGAGTACAAAAGTCAATTGTATAAACATTAACATTAAAGCGGCCCAGACAACTAGAATAGGACTTAGCAGTGAACAAACCATTTTTTATTAGGCTATACTGTGGATATATACACTATTGCTTGCCAGTTGCCACTAACTATATGAAACAAGCATATCGACACCAATTTTTTCCCCAAAGTAATATCCTCATTGAAGCCTAAAGAAAGCCATGAGAGGATCATAGACAACTTGTTTAGCATTTTGTCCCATAACATTGTCTGCATGAGCATAATCATCTCTGTACTGAATAACAAGCTTATCTCCAACATGATCTTTAAGGTTGTCCAACAAGAACTTCACATTTTGTCCCACAACATAGTGTTTTATGTTCTCAACCTCATCATTATAATCATACATTGCTACACTTCCTTCCCTTATCACTGTCCAAAAAAGCCCGACTTGATTCAGAAACAATATGATTAGAAAAATATTGCCAAGAAATATGCAGCTACATATTGGACTACTAAGTTCCATTGTTGGAAGGGATATTACATATACTTAATATAGATGCGGCCAGTCTATACTTAATCATTTATGAGAATTCTAATTTTAGAGCAGTATAACTTGGCCTGTCAAGACACCCATGCTATGTATAGAAGCGCTTACTCTGAGCCAGATGGATCATGTTCTTTGTAGATGTTGACTGAGGCTCGTGGTCTAGAAAAATATCTACTATGGAAGACTTCAAGCAGCAGTTTTGGCCTATATAGTAACAAGTAATAACTTCTATTTTAAGTCACTAATAGAAGATAACCTTTCAAGGTGTAAGTGCTAATTAACAACTTATGTGCACATATACTACCTGTGAAAGCAGTTAACAAGTTGGTGCAGTCAACTCCTGGCTTGTTGCAAATATCCTTAAGAAGTTTAATCACAGCCGCACTGTTCAATGAGGGAAAGAAATAATTGATCCCATAAGGACTTTTTTTTTTTTGGATGGGAAATGCGTGAACTTTATTTGAAAATCATAAATAAAACATGGCATCTTGAATCACCAAAGATTCAATGAACGGTGGACAATCTTCCACCCAAGCTACAAGAGAGTCAGTGTCTTTTACATATGCTGCAAGAGCATGTGCGGACTTATTGGCCTGCCTTCGTACATGCAAAATGTCAAAGGTCCTAAACTCATGCAACCTAACACTTGTCCCTGCCACTATAGTAGGGATAGATATTGGAGCATTGGTGGGGTCCGCAAGTGCATGGCATGCAATACGTGAATCTGATTCGAAAATGACGTCCTCTACTCCAATGTCTCTAGCAAACATAGTAGCTTCATCCAAAGCCTTTGCTTCGGCTTCCAAAGGACCTAAAGGGAGGGGCATGCGTTTACTCATGGCAGCCACCACGGAACCTCCATGATCTCGAATAATAACTCCGACCCCTATCATGCCAAATCTTGGAAAGACAGCAGCGTCCACGTTTGTTTTATACCATGGGAACTTAGGTGGGGTCCACCAAATGTCAGCATCTTCTTTGAACTTGGAGGGCCGTTGGTGAGCAAGCTGGTACTCTCCAAGGATAGCTCGAGCACGTACCAGGATGTCATGGGGTGAATGGCGGGCGGCTCCAAGCCGAGTTTTGCTCCAATCAGACCAAATGCACCACGCCGTCGTGATGGTAAGCTCAATAATCTTGGTGCCGACGTGCTGGATGAAGAGCAGGTCCCACAAGAAGTCCATGAAATCTCTGTATCTAATCCTGGTTCTATCAAAAGGCAAATCAGCTGAAGTCCAGACTTCTTTAGCTAAGTGGCAATCCCAAAACAGGTGTCCAGTAGTTTCCGGGTCGAGGTTGCATGCATCACACGTGGAGTTATCTAAGACATGTTGGTGGTATAAATTTGCTTTTGTGGGGAGGATATTTTTGCATGCCCTCCAGGTGAAAAGCTTTATCTTATTCGGAATGTGGAGATTCCAAACCTGCCTCCAATAACGGGTTTTTTTTTTTTTTTTTTTTTGATAAAAACGGGGGGTCTTATTTATAATAAAAGTTTAAACATCAACACTAATGAGCCGTTGAGCACAAAGTCTAGTTGCTCCAAGGCCTGCCAAATCCCTTACATAACATACATATACAAAACTGGGACATGAACTGTATATAGACAAAAAGTGTTGTTGGTGAGTTCCCCGCTTTGCCAAAGCATCCGCACACGCATTAGCTTCACGATACACGTGAAGCACCCGAACCACCCAGTCCCGGTCCAAGAGGCTCCTGTAATCACAAATTAAAGGTAACATATTAGGAGGATAAGTGGCATTTTGAGCAGTTAACCAAGTTAGCACAGTACTAGAGTCGAGTTCAAGTTGTATGAATTTAAATCCCATATCCCACGCAAGTGCCAAGCCCTGTCAGACAGCAGTCAACTCGGCCAAATTATTTGATGCTATTCCCAAGTGGAGGGAAAATCCAGCTATCCATTCACCCGCATGGCTTCCCAAAAGGCTGCCAGCCCCGGCTAAACCCAGATTAGGAATGGCGCTGCCATCAGTGTTTAATTTTATAAAAGGTGCAAGAGGCAGTGTCCAATATATAATTTGTGGTGTCCTAACCTGGGGTCGGCTAGTAGATCCTGCTAAGAAATGAAATTATGTTGCAACCTGGACAAAGGAGTAGATAAGACTGTGTTAGGATCGGGATTGGCCCTTAAAGATCCTCTCATTTCTTGCCAACCATAAATTCCAATAGAGAAACGGAAAATAAACTCGCCAAGGGAGTTGAATAGGCAGTATAATCTTTTTTGTAGTTGCATTACTTCGGAGCCAGTCTTGCAGAGACAATTGAAAGAAAGACATGGGCAAAATTCTCGGGGATTGACTCCAGACCTCTTTTGCCCAGGGACAATCTCTTAAGATGTGGATGGTTGTTTCTAGGTGATGACACCTAGGACAATGAGCATCTAGATGAGGGCGGCCAATGGTGAGGAAGGTACGAGTGGGAAGCCTGTCACGCATTGCTTTCCAAATGAACACTTGAATCTTTTTAGGACAAGTTAAAGCCCAAATCCACTTCTAACCTTGAGCATTGAATGAGGCATTTTGTTTATGGAAGAGAAATTTGGATGCCGATTTCATGAAACACGTGCCATTATTATGGGGCCACTTAAGTGAATCCTAGAGTTGCGTTAAATGGGCAATAGGGATACCCTGGATTAGATTTTGAAGAGAGAAGGGGAGAGGGAAGTTTAAGGAATCGAAATTTCAATTTAGTTGGGTCTGCAAGGAGCTAACCCATTGATCCTCTTCCTGGATATGGATAGGGCCTTCAATATAGCTACGCAGTGTGCCCTGAGGCAGCCACTGGTTCTTCCAAATTTGAATGGTATGCCCATCTCTGACAACCCAGCGCATGCCTTCAAGAAGCAATTGAATACCAAGTGAGAGCGAGTGCTAAATATGAGTCCCTCTCATTCTCCTAGTGCTGGTAAACAATGTGGTGTGAGGGAAATATTTGACTTTAAGAACCTGAGCCTAGAGCATATTCGGATTAGTATATAATCGCCAGGCTTGGTTCATGAGAATCGCTCGATTCCACTGGTGGATGGATGGTATTCCCAAACCCCCCGCGTCCTTTGGTAAGGTAACAGTTTCCCAATTGACCGCGTGGCAGCCACGCTGGGAAGTGGTGTCCCCCCATAAGAATTTACAGCTCAATTTGTCAATTTGTTAACTAATCTTTTGGGGGAGGAGCGTGGTTTGCTTTGCATAAATAGGAATGGCAGTCACTGTTGCTTTAACGAGGGTGGCGCGGCCAGCCATTTTCAGATATTTTTCTACCCATCCTTTAATACGTCTCTAGATTTTATCGACAATAAATTGATAGGAGTTAGTTGTACGTCGCGTAGTGAAGATAGGGGTTCCAAGGTATGTGCCGATGCGGCTAGTGGTTGGTATACCAAATATGCCAATCACCTGGTCTTTTAAGCGTCTGGGGATACGAGGGGAAAACCAAATACGGGATTTGGAGGCACTTATAATCTGCCCCGAAGAGGCACAAAAGTTTTGCAAGATTGAATTTAAATGTCTGCAGTCTCTACTCGTGGCTTTAGTGAAAAGAAAGACATCATCAGCGAAGAACAAGTGAGAGAGATGGACCCTACCCCTAAAAGCCATAGGATGAATAAGTTTATCGCTTATAGCCGCTTTCAGTTGGACAGACAGACGTTCTAAACACAGGATAAAAAGATAGGGGGAAAGCGGGTCCCCCTGCCAGACTCCCCTAGTAGGCACAATTTCGGGAAGTGGACTTCCATTCCAAAGAATGCGAAAACAAGTAGAGGAAACCATATTCATGATGAGGGTGATGAGGTTGGAGGGTATTTGGAAGAATTCCAGCAATTCCCTAATGAAGTCTCATTCTAACTGATCATAAGCCTTTTCAAGGTCCAATTTTAACGCAATGTACCCTGTCCCACCACTCTGCTTAATTAAAGTCCTAATAACCTCTTGGACAAGGATTATATTATCGCTTGTTCTACAGCCCGGCACAAACCCTGCCTGACATGGGTTGATAATATCAGCCATGTAAGGTTTGAGTCGATGCACTATAATCCGGGAGACCAACTTATAAAGAGTGTTACATAGACTTATTGGATGAAATTGAGTGATTTTCTTAGGATGGGCAAGTTTTGGGATAAGGACTAAGTTTGTTAGGCCCCACGGAGGTGGGATAATGAGTTGTTCAAAAATCTCTTGAATAACCTGAATAACACTTGAGCCAAGAGTGGACCAATTTGTTTGGAAGAAAAGAGCGTGATATCCATCTGGGCCCAGTGCTTTTAATGGAGGGAGAGCGGTAAGGTTCTTAATAATTTCCTCTGGTTGGGGAATTTGGGTCATAGACTGGGCATTTTCTAAGAAAGGGCTAGGTTGAGAAAACTATCTCTCACACCTAGAAGAGGGATGCATATGGGCTGAAGTAGCATGGAAAAGTTTGTTAAAGGCATCATTTATATGATGCAATAAAGGGTCACCAGTAAGCCACATCCCCGTGTCATCCTTTAAAGTATACACGCGGGATTGGCTGCGGCGTTGAATAGTGTGGAGATGGAAATATTTGGTATTCGCATAACCATATTTTAACCACATGATGCACGACTTAAGTTTCCAAAATAAATATTCCTGGTGTAGGATGGTGTTGTATTCCTGGGTGAGTTGTTGTTCAAGGGAATAGAGAAAAACTGATGGTTTCCTAGCCATAGCCATTTGTAGGCCTCGAAATCTAGCTAAAAGACGGTTTGTCCGCTGGAAAATATTTCCAAATTGGGTCTTATTCCAAACACTAATATTGGTTGTTAAAAATTCTAGTTGTCGAGGGAACCTAGATAAAGAGGAGGATGTAGACTGTAAATTTTCTGAAGCGTGCCAACTACTCTCTACTAGGTCCGAAAAGGAGGGGTCTGTGAGCCACATCTGCTCAAAACAGAAAGGTTTTGGGGATTTTTGCTCTAAAGGGTTTGTAACAAGCAAAATGGGACAGTGGTCAAATTTTATCCTAGGAAGATGATGTAATTCAGCTGCAGGGAAAAGGATCTTCTACTCTCCGTTTCCCAAACCTCTATCTAACCTCTCTTTTATGTTATGGTTCTAGTCAGGATTCTTATTTGTCCAAGTAAAATGTGGTCCCTAGAAGCCAAGATCCATGAGGCCATAGTTATCAAAGCCATTTCTAAAAGCGTTCAGCCTAGTTCTATTAAGTGGAAGCCCTCCCATTTTTTCTTCCTCCGATAGCATATCATTAAAATCACCAAGTAAAACCCAAGGTAGCTCAACAAGATTAGCAAGATTTTGTAAGTAATCACAAAAAAGCCTACGTTTATTAAAGTTTGGAGAAGCATAAACATCAATGAGTAAAAAAGGTAGAGAGGGAGAGGATACCTTCACCAGCGCATGAATGCTATGTTCGCTATGCGTGAGAATTTCCACCTGAAAGGCGGTGCTCTCGTTCCATAACATCCAAATGCCTCCAGAGAAGCCGTTGGGGTCAACACGCCTGGAGTGAGTATAGGGAAGAGTGTTAATAACCACTTGCGCCCGTTCTTCAGCTATATGGGGCTCCACAATGACCAAAATATCAGGACGATGCTATCGATGAAGCTCATACGCATGGTTGCGAAAAGCCACACTTCCAGCTCCTTGACAGTTCCACGCAATCATTTTCATGGATGAGGTATTAGGATTCAGGTAATCGTTTGGGACTCCCCAAGTCCTCGGGTCCCCAGGTCCTCGGGACTCCCTAGGTCCTCACTGTGGTCGTCTTGAGACGATATAATGGATCACTTTCGCCGAGCCTAGCCCAGTGTGTGATGGACACGACAAATGGCAGACTTAGGTCTGAGAACATGATGACATATAGGTTGGATTCGTCGTCCTGCATCGCTATGTTTATTTTGCTGAGATCGAGGAACCAGAAAATGGCTTCTAGAAGTTGTTCCGTGGAGGACACACTGGAATGGCTCATCCGAGCATTTCTTTGCCGGACTGATGGAGCCCTGTGATGCCTCTTTAGGTGATGGTAGGGATGTGCTGCCCAGCGCACTCGTGTATGGGTGCAAGGCCTTTGGTAAAGATTGGGTTGAGGAGGAGGTTCTAGGCACATTGGCAAGCTCGGAGTTTGAGTCACTTGGTTCCAAACCAATGCAGCTCGTGGGTAAAGATTGGGTTGAGGTGGAGGTTCTAGACGCATTGGCAAGCTCGTAGTTTAAGTCACCTGGTTCCAAACCAATGTAGCTCGTGGATGAACAGGGATGCACACATAGCTCACCGTCTCATCGTCGAAGCGGCTGAGGGAGAGACCACTCCATATCTGTTGTAGAAGTTCCATCTGTTGAACTTGGTCGTGAGGAGTGGAGGAATGAGTGAACATGGAGTAAGGGGTGTGGAGATTCGGGTAAGATTGGGGAGTGGGCGTGAAGTGGAGATCGGGGTCGGTCGGTCTTGGGGTCGAGGAGTTCTGGTCGGAGGAGGGGGCCATCTTGTGGCTTGGGAGGTGCGTGTGTAGTTTGGGACAAGTGAGGAAAAGTTGTGTTCTCCTCATGCATGCAGTCATGAGGTATAGTGTGAACCTGAGCTAAACATGGGCAGCTATTTGCATTGGATTCTTGCATGTAATCCCCTTCAGGTTCACGTGGCAGCAGTAAAAAAGAATTTTCACCATACCGCGCCACATCAATTTGGTGAGAACCATCTTGCTTGGCTTTTCCCTTGGACACCTGGCTTGTCACCGAAATGGAGTAAGGAGGTCACATCACAAGTGGGTCGGTTAAAGGAGCAGACTCACGTGGCTTACTCGGCGTGTAAACATTTCGTTGAGTAAGCTTTCCACGTGTTTGAGTCTCATTGATTTTCCCACGCATGCTGGACCTCCTCGTTTGGACAGTCTTCCACGGAGAGTGATTTTTCTCCAGCTTAGGCATCCCAGGCTTGCCATATGGCTCAAGCCTAGGTGGGTTCGTGTGAGTAATTTCAAGTTGCTGTTTAGGGAAATTAACCTCCCTATGTCCTATTCGGCCACATTGGAAACATAACAACGGCATGTTCTCATAGACTATATCCTGCCAAAAAGCTTCGATCTTAACACGTTTTGGCAAAGGAGAGGTTATGTTAAATTGGACACATAATCGAGCAAAGCGGCCCCGGCTGACGGCACTCGTGACGGCGTCAATTTTTAGAAGTTTGCCTAACTTATCGCCCACGTGCTTTAAGAAGTCAGGGTGATAGTATTCTATTGGAAGTTGTTCTAAGCGGATCCAGATTGTCGTATTTGTTATTTTGGCTACATGCGGGTGGAAATCTGCCTCCCAAGCCTGAACATGTAAATACTGGTCTCCCACAAACCATGGTCCATCCATAAGAGTATGTTGGTAGTCCCTCAAAACATCAAAGCACATAATAAAGAAACCATATCCGATATCAATTAAATGCGACTTACCTGCAGGGCGCCAAATACCCGTTAACCTGGTTTGAAGAGCTCGATACCCAAGCTGTCTACCCGTGCGTTTGAGGATGATACTTGTTTGCCACGGTCCAGCCATTTTGCGCTTCATCTCGGTGGTAACCGTGAACACCCAGGCCTCCCCAGGTGAAACATCCTCGTCACTAGTGTGGGTCTCCATCATCTCTAGCTAGTCAGTAGTATCGCTCTCCTGTATGGGTTGTCCGTCCTCTAGCTCAGCTTCTGTTCCATCCCGTAGCTCTTGCATGCATGTTTCTTGGATCACCTCAGCATAAGTCTTTTTCCGGGAGTTATCTTTCAAGAAATGGTTCTCAGGGTCATCAGGGGCGTAGGACATTCTTGTGTTTTCAAGGTCACCTAAATTCTATCGATTATCCAAAAACGGGTTTGAAGCTCGCAATGGAAGGCTTCCGCAGCCGAGTTTCCTTGAGTCATGGACATGGCCACTTTGTATGCACTGTTCACTGTGAACTTTCCTTTTGGAGTATATGCCCATATTACACGGTCCCTTGGCTTGTGTACACTCAGTGGAATACCAAGAATACATGCGGTGTCCTCCAGAGAAAAAATTTGGCTAATTAGACTTTCATTCCACTCCTCACTGTTTGAGTCAATTAAAAAGCTCACCTTGGTGTCGTCTGGAAGAAAGGTTGGTGGAGATAACACCCTGAAGGTTGAAGGTCTCGGTAGCCAACGATCCTTCCAAATGCCTATATTTTCACCATCTCCCACTTGCCAACGGTAACCTGCCTTTTGGACTGGCTGGGCCGAGAGGATGCTCCTCCATGCATACGATGGCTTCGTGCCCAACTTAGCATGCAGAAAATCTGTGTTAGGAAAATACCAAGCTTTTAAGACCCTGTGGACCAAGGAGTGGGGATTATTTTGCAAGCGCCACCCTTGTTTGTCTAGAAGAGCTAAATTAAACGCTTTTAGATCCCAGAAACCTAGCCCACCTTTCTACTTAGGAGCACACATTTTTTTCCCAGCTAAGCCATGCCATTTTGTCTTGACCATCCTTCTGGCCCCACCAAAATCTGCGTATCATCCCAATCATGTCGTCACAAAGAGAGTCAGGAAGCTTAAAGACACTCATGGTGTAGGTTGGTATGGCTTGTGCAATTGCCTTGACAAGAACTTCTTTGCCTGCTTGAGAAAGTAATTTCTCTTTCCATCCTGATAGCTTGTTATCAAGCTTCTCCTTCAAAGCCCTGAATGTGTTTTGTTTTGATCCCATAAGGACTTTAAGTATTGAGTTGATACATATTTTAACAGATATATATGCCTATAACCCATGAAGACAATTCAAGTCAGTGTTCCACTACTTGATGTCTTGAACCATCTTGGTCAAGAATTTTGTTTCACACTATTTTTTTTTTGGATTGGATTTGTGAGGCTATTTTGAGGCTTTCTAGATTGGTTTTTTAAGGCTATTGAGCCATTGATGTTGAGTTTGAGGGATGTGTTTTAACGGATATATCTACCAAACCCATGAAGACAATTCAAGTTAGTTTTCCACGTTCTCAAAAAAAAAAAAAAAAAAAAAAAAAAAAAAAAAAAAAAGTCAGTTTTCCACTACTTGATGTCTTGAACCATCTTGGTCAAGAATTTTGTTTCACACTATTTTTTTCTGGATTGGGTTTGTGAGGCTATTGAGGCTTTCTGGATTGGTTTTGTGAGGCTATTGAGCCATTGATGTTGAGATTGAGAGATACGTTTGAAATGGGTAGATGGCAAAATCATCAATGTTTTTTGGTGTCCCTATTTTCATCCCACTTTTCTCTCCAATTTGAGAGGATTGGATTTGATGGGTCGGGTAAAAAACATCTTGACCTCTCCATTTTTCCCCTTATTTTTCTCTTGTGAAACAAACCATACTTCCCAAATTTTTCATCCACCTTTTCATCCCAACCAAACACAATATAAAATATAAACGATAAAACACAATTAATAATATATGGAATGGATTATTTATGATTATGCATGAGTAGGGAGGAAAGATTTGACTTCAAAAGAGATAAAATTTATATACACAAATTTGTGCATGCACCCGAACATATACATATACATATATTTGGTTATAGAAAAAATAAAAAAATAAAACTTTAATACCAATATGAAATATAAAAAGTTAGTTTACTTGTGCACTCAAACGTATATACATATATGTAGTACTTATACCAATATAAAATATAAAAAATGTATTCATTTTTAGTAAGTGATGTTTTAATGTTAAAAAAAAAAAATCACAAAATGATAGCAATATCATTATATTTTGTTTATCTGTTAAGGATATTCTTCTTCTTCTTTTTTCATGAATAAGTTGTTTTTCAAAGTCAAAATTCTAAATATGAATTAAAAGATTTTTAAAAGTTAGACACCAAGTACAACATACATAAATTTATGTTAGAAAGATGCTACATCTACAACAATTTTACAACAAATCACAGATGGTTAGTTGTTATTGGTTCAAATTTGAAACTAACACTAAGATTACTTTTTTGCCCCAATAATAACAACCTACCACTTAAGATTTGTTGTAAAAATGTTGTAGACATATCATTTCTCTTTATGTTATTATGTAATTATTCGAAAATTTTATTGTTTATTACACAATTTTTTATAAAGGGCAAAAATTATTATATAAAGAATTTAAGGTCTTAGTAGCCTTTCAAAACCTTAAGGATTGTTTACAACCATGAATTTCTATATGGGAAGCGCTTTTGGGTTGGCCGGGCCATTCTATCAAGGTTTTTTTTTTTTTTTTTTTTTTTTTTTTTAACGAGGAACAAAAAAAGGGGGGTGGGTGTGGCTCGCATGTATAATTATTGCCCCACGCTCCAAGATACAATTTGGGTAAGTCCAAGGGTACCACTAGCGCACAATAGGGCATATCACTACTCGCGCCCATGTTTTATACCATCAAACTAGCTTGGGCCAAATGCCGAAACAGCCCACAACACAAAGTTCTATCAAGTATGTTTCACCACTTATCATCCTCTCCTTCCATTTGAAAGATAACAAATTTTTTCTTTTCTTTTCTTTTTCATCATGTTAAAACTCCTCCTTAGTTATTTCTCATTTTTTCTTTTCTTTTTACCCACATTTATTTTCTTTTTATAGGTTTTAAACCCTAAAAAGAATTCATAAAATAGGAAATATTTTCTTTTTTTCAAAAGCATTTTGAAATATAAAAGAGATAATAAATAAAATAACTTCAAAAAATAAGAAAAATATCAAGTTATAATTTGAGAGAGGAAAAGTTATAAGCTAACTACTAATCTCTTAATTTGTGCAAATTACATATTCTGCCCTATGGTATACCTTTAAAACATGGAGTTGTCTTATATTTTATTTTGTGACACTTGGCTCTCTTGTAATTTGGTTTATGAGATATTTTTTGCTAACTTTAACTAAATTTGATGATGTGGCAAGTGCCAACAACACTTATTGGAAAAGAATTAAAGGAAAAATATTGTTCTACCTTAAAGTTTACCCCTTGTAAACATATACAAACCCAAATTAGGATTGAAGGAGAAAGTTAGAGAGAGATCTAGAAATGTGAGGGTAGAAGGATCTTTTTCTCCATTTCTTTCGCTGTATTGTGTTGTTGGCACTTGCCACATCATCAACTTCCATTAAAGTTGGTGAAAATGTCTCATAAAGCAAACCACAAAGAAGGTATGTGTTACAAAATAAACCACTAGACAGTTTCATATTTTAGGGGTACATCAGAGAGGTAGTACTTCAAATTTACCCTTTTAATTTTTAGGGCCAGGGTAGCTCCGCCCTTTTATAATCACACGCAATGTTAGCAGTCAAAGATCTTCAGAAAATGCCAGATTAACAATGTATAGGAGTACAAAAGTTAATTGTATAAACATTAACATTAAAGCGGCCCAGACAACTAGAATAGGACTTTGCAGTGAACAAACCAATTTTGATTAGGCTATACTGTGGATATATACGCTATTGCTTGCCACTAACTATATGAAACAAGCATATCGACACCAATTTTTTCCCCAAAGTAATATCCTCATTGAAGCCTAAAGAAAGCCATGAGAGGATCATAGACAACTTGTTTAGCATTTTGTCCCATAACATAGTCTGCATGAGCATAATCATCTCTGTACTGAATAACAAGCTTATCTCCATCATGATCTTTAAGGTTGTCCAACAAGAGCTTCACATCTTTGACATCAGCTAGAGCATCAGCCCCTCCGTAGCTGAGGAAGAAAGGAAGGTCATTTGGAATGCTTGTCATGTTGTACACAGGAGGAGTGGGCTGCCCATAGTGTTTTATGTTCTCAACCTCATCATTATAATCATACATTGCTATACTTCCTTCCCTAATCACTGTCCAAAAAAGCCCGACTTGATTCAGAAACAACATGATAAGTAAAGTATTGCCTAGAAATATGCAGCTACATATTGGACTACTAAGTTCCATTGTTGGAAGGAATATTACATATACTTAATATAGATGCGGCCAGTCTATACTTAATCATTTATGAGAATTCTAATTTTAGAGCAGTATAACTTGGCCTGTCAAGACACCCATGCTATATATAGAAGCGCTTACTCTGAGCCAGATGGATCATGTTCTTTGTAGATGTTGACTGAGGCTCGTGGTCTAGAAAAACATCTACTATGGAAGACTTCAAGCAGCAGTTTTGGCCTATATAGTAACAACTTCTTTTTTAAGTCACTAATAGAAGATAACCTTTCAAGGTGTAAGCGCTAATTAACAACTTCTGTGCACATATACTACCAGTGAAAGCAGTTAACAAGTTGGTGCAGTCAACTCCTGGCTTGTTGCAAATATCCTTAAGAAGTTTAATCACAGCCGCACTGTTCAATGAGGGAAAGAAATAAATTGTCACGAGTACTTCTTCATCACAATTGATTGGAGCCATTCGAAATATTGTATTTTATTATGTGGTTACTTGGGAATGTTGGAATTATAAATGAATCTTGATAATTTAGAAGCATTCAGGCCAGTTTGTGAATAATAAAAAACATAAGTGATTTGAATCCTGGTCTCCTTCTGGGAAACATTACAAGCAACAAAGTTAGAGAAGTCATATTTTATCTTCCAGGCGGGGATTAGTGAATTGAATGTAAACATGAATGATATGCTAAAACATAATAAAAAGCTTCTAAAGTACATTTGTAACAACAGCAATAAAAATAAAATTCCTATCCTTGTTGTATTAGTGGTGAAGAAAAGGATGGAAACAAGGGTTGCCTGCTTACCCTCTTGGATTAAATTCATCGATACCCAACCAGTATAATGCCTGTTATAAGAAACAAATATATTTTCAAAGAGTTCCAGTCAATGGGATAGTGTAAATAAGGTAGCATTAGCATTACCTCCGCAAGAAAATTGTCAGCAGCATTTTTTGCAAGTGGTGATGCAATCTGACCCATATAAGCAATTGGGCAAAGTAAGGCAGTTGATCTCAGCACGTTCAACAGCTGGTGTTTCGAAAATGCAGCCAGAGCAATCAAAGTTCCCTGCAAAGTATAATTTCAATATTTTTCCTGTAGGTCGGTGGATTCCCAGAACAAAATGGAGTCATAGGATTAGGATGTACGCAACTCACCAGTGAATGCCCAACATAGTGCAGTTTCTGTCCTGCTTTATCATGCACATACTGGAATGTGGCTGGAAGATCATAAGCTACCAATTCATCCCATGACCAATCCCAATAAGCCTGAATAACATATCAATTCTTATATAGTGAATGTGAAAATAAAATGGCAATAAAGAATAACATGTGGGAAAAGAACTAACTAGCTCATTGGGACTGAGTGACGTGTGCCCACGGCTATATTTGCTTCCACGTGTGTTAGCAAGCCACACATCGAATCCATTATCAGCCAAGAGGAAAGCCAAAGATTGGTCTGGAGGTAATAGCAGCCATGTTATCCCATCCTGCCACCATAACACAACTTGTTATAATAGACAAGAATATATTCTATGAATCATGAGAAAGCCAATCATTCATGGAACAATAACCAACCATCAAGAGGCCATGCCGTAACAAAACGGGCGGCCTCTTTCCCGCAGTCTTTCCTGACCTCCCCGCTGGAATTCTCTGCATACTAAGTATATAACCATCTTGTGTTGTTACCTGAAACAATTTAAAATTCAAATTACACTGTCAATAAATGGCGGCTATAGATTTCAACACTTGGAAGAGCAAACAGTAATGTATGCAGCCATATCACCTTATGTTCTTCGCAAACATAGCCTTTTGTCCCCACCATTGATGTACAAATACCATCATTAGGCACTGGTGCCAATGCAGACATGCCATCCTGACCTTTGACTGAAATCAACTTTGTTCTACTACCAACTGCCGACCCACAAAACAGAATAACTAAAATTATTGAAGTTATAGTATTGGCCATCTTCATATGTAATGTTCGAATATTTCCTAGTACAACCACCTTCATGGTCCTGGCAATTTTTATAGTTGCATAGAACCAGAAAAAAAAAAAACAAAACTCAGTATTCACATGAAGAGCTATTATACCTCTTTTGTCAACAGATTGCACAAGTGGTTTCAACAAGGCATCTGCATGGGGCCTACCCTGTTCCTATTATCAACCCATTTAACTATAAACAAACTTTAGATTTCGTCGCTGCCAGGATTCTATATTTTAACATGAAGTACCTACAGCTAGCTTTTTCTTGCAGCGATCAGACCAACGTAGCAAATAAGTAGGCAAAAACATGTGCATTTCAGAAAATAGTATTCTTTTTTACAGTTGCCTTTCGTCTCATGAGTGAGACATGAAATTACATACTTCCAACTTCTTTTCATACGTGACAAAGAAGAGTTTTTGAAATACGCCATAGTAATGAAATGATTTAGAGTAGCATATGGCAGACCTTACAAAGGCTTTGTTTCCAACGGACTTCGTCATTGTGAAAAATAAATAAATAAAGTTCATATGAAATTTTTAACCACAAGCCCTGATCCATCTTCATTTAGCGTGAAGGAATAATCAACTTCTATGTTAAAAAAGGTCTCAAATTTTCTTCTTGCAACTAATTGTCTGTTTGGCATGATTAATTTTGTAAGCTTATCTTACTATTCAACTTCTTTTTGCTACTATTTATGAGTTTCACTGCATTTTTTGGTACTATTCATGAGTCCCACTATACTATTTCAGCAAATTTTTACCTTTATCTACAGTACTTTCAGCAAAAAGTTTTCAATTTCAGCAAAATAAACGAATCTCAAACAAACCCTAAGTCAACAATATGCTGCATGCAATATTATCATTAGCTGTATCAATTGTTCTTCACAGCTCACAGAACTTCCTAGTTTCTAGTGTTTATACTGTACCAGCCTTTTGCGTCCAAGCAACCTATGCTATAAAAGGAACAAGGGATCCCAGTATTGCGTTGACTTTCATTAATCAAATTAAAAGATTTTAAGACCATATATTCCTCTTCTCTCTTGTTGCAGACTGAAAAGGTTGAATAAATCAACCCAAAAAGCCATAGAAATGGAAGTGTATTTCAACCACTTTAAGAGAACAAAGGTTTCCAGAAAACCAACAAAAGATCCCAACTCACAAGCAGACCAAAAAAAACGATAACATAACCTTGTATTGTTAGCATATGAGAGGAAATAGCATATGAGAGGAAAAGAAGTCGAAGAAACTAATAAATTATATTCCCACAAATATATTCCAGTACAAAAAATAACCCTTAATGGGTATCAAAGCATATCGGTAAAATCTTTTTCCTGATGGGAGTTACCAGAAAAAACTAAAGTCACTCCTTTTATATTGAAAACAACTACAAATGACAGTTACTCCAAAATTAAGGGTTAGGAGCATCCTTAAGCATCTTTCCAGAAGTTCTGGCAGCATTTTCTGGCACTT
The DNA here is from genome assembly GCA_019022515.1 of Quercus aquifolioides. Lineage (NCBI taxonomy): Eukaryota > Viridiplantae > Streptophyta > Magnoliopsida > Fagales > Fagaceae > Quercus > Quercus aquifolioides. The sequence goes on along the minus strand of CM032329.1, from coordinate 39,495,057 downwards.
TGGATCTTGTTATTCGTCTTCTAAGGAATTGGAATTTCCACCCTCTAGGTTTTATCGGCCCAGGCAATTGCCAACCTCTAGGATTTATCTGCCAACCTCTAGGATTTATCTGTCCTAGCAACTTCATCTGCTCCTTTCTGAAATTCCTATTTGCATACCACTTTCCACCTCTCCAGCCCAAGCCATACCTGCAGTTCAGAAAAAAGGTGGACATGTGATAAACTAATAGAGTCCTTCAAACTGTTAATGTAGAGTTCTATTTCAGTTTAAGAGTGAAGAAGAAAATAACAAAAATAAAAATCATGAAAACAACAAATTACCTGTAACTTAAAAAGAATGTCACAAGCATAGTGCTGTTCTCATGATCTGTTTTAACAACCTCTGAGCTTTTCCATTCTTTTCTCTTAAACTAGTGCTTTTCTAAATGCAAAGTACATTCAACTCAATTAGAATCTCACAGACTGAATTTCCAGAAATAGAACATGAATCCAATAATCCTACTTGGTAATCTCCCATTAAGGGGTGAGGCAAAGAAGCATGATGAAATACATGCTTATTTTTTTAAAGTTGACTTAAAAAAACAAATAATTGTTACTAGTTGGTGTCAACTAGATATTATCCTTTTGGGCCAGTAATCTCTATCTAAAGTCACATCCTTAACTGAAGCTTTCCTAACATGTCCGTTCTCTTCACCTCATCCCTTCTACTTGCGTGTTTCCTCCCATCAGATAACTGTTTTCTGCTTGTATTAAGTACATTTATAGTCATTCCAAATAGAAAATCTGTCACGTGACTTTCGCTCATCCTGTCTTCAACTAATGATGCAATTGACTCAAAACTGACAAATAATTTCAATTCCTTCTTTGCATTTGTCACTTGCTCATCTTATATCTTTATTACATGCTCATTATGTCAACATGTTATCCAAACAACAACATTCTATCAGTTGTGTTCAGAAAAGGAGTTCCTCTTGAACCAACATCGCCCCTTGCATGTCCTGTACCTGCTTTTGCTGGTCTTACAAGTTGATTCTCATTATCAACTCCTACACAGAGGTATGTCATTTCAACTTCATCCTACTGTTAAGCAAAACCAAGGAACCTTTCCAACAACAAATAAAGGATAGTAGTTTGTGGCTACAGTCTTTAGGACTGTATAGTCTGTACCAACAAAATCCATATGGCAAACTCCAAGTCTCTTTAACATGCTCACTCTTCGAACTGTGCATTAAGTCAAGCAAACACATCCAATAAGTGACTTCTTTTTCTTTTCCTTTTTTATAAGTCATCTATAAGGGACTTCTACTACACAACAATTAATTTGATAAAAGAACCATTTTAGCCCACATTCATATCCCCGCGTATAAATCTTGCCTTGAAAAAAGAACATATCAGTCCAACAATCTAGACCACCAAACAACAAAGAAACCAGTTTTATGCTCTCATTATATACTGTAATCAATCCCTATTGGTGATTTTTGTGATTCACCATACCGATGCATCTAAAAAGCACCTACAAATTGCACTAGGTGCCAAAATAGTGCAGGTCAGTAGTTCAAATCTCCCATTCCCCCCTCCCCTTGGTGTCAAAACTTATTAAAAACATAAAGTACCATCTGAAATGAGAACTGTACAACCCCTGCTACCACGTAGGTAGCAGCCCACTTTAAAGGCCTGTAAGGTTCTAGGGAAAGCTGGTTCTAGGGCTCAAGCATAATTTGGGATGTTTCAGATGATGGAGAGCACTATTGGGACCTTGCTTAGTCATTCTAAAGTTGAATCGAGTCTTATTTTATTGTTTATTTTCGGCTGGATCAGTTTTAATTAAATTCTACTAGAATAACGAAAATCTGGTAATTTCTAGAAATCTAAAATGGGTCCTTGGCTGTACCAAAGCCCCATGAGTCTTATTTTATGTTTTGAGTCCTTTTTGTATTTGGTTTAGAAGTTACTAAGTCCTTTTTGTTTGTTATTAGTAATCCTAGTCATTCTAGGAATAGGTTACTGGGAGTCCTAGTCCTTATAGGAAATTATTTAACAATAACCTATATAAAGGCTTTATTGTACTCAATAATATTCATAGTGAGAGTGGTTCTAATAAAATTCCAGCAGCTTATTTCAAGCTTTGAGGGTGTGATTGCCTTCTCTTACCTGAGTGTGATTGCTTAGGAAGACCTAGGTGTGATTGCCTAGTATTTTATTTATCTTGTTTTCAGTTTTATCCCTGTTTCAGCCCCAAACAGCCATCAAGATTCAATCTTTTCTAACTTAAAACTCTTAAACATCAATCCTTATTCAAGAACCCTTCAAGAACTCATCAAGAAATCTATTGTAGTCTTGCATCCTGAAAAATCCTACATTACCCCCTTGACCCCTTTATAGATTTATGTAACTTCCGAATTTTATTTTGACCATAAAAAATCATTTATCCCTTTGTTCTAGCATAACAATACTACTAAAGAAAAACTAATAATAAATAGAACCCTGAATAACTATAGAGATAAATTTTATATTTCAAGAAAATCAAGTGATAGTCTTTATTTTTGGAGTTAACATTTGGGAACAAACCCAATAATTAAAGTGGTTCCAGCAGTGGCAAAACAAGCAGGAGCACTGATACTTCCCGAGCCAGCAATCTCTCTAAGTTCTGAATGTTCGAGATTATTACTGTTTCTCATCTGCCATAAAACAACAAAAAAATACATTCAGATGTAACTTAAAACACAAATAAAAAGGAGGGGAGGGGCAGAGATACTAGTATGAACAGTTTTCCAAACCCCTGATATCAAAGAATTCCAACATTCAATAAAGACAGTCCAGATGAGGGGAAAAGACTATGTTCACATTAAGGCATATGACAATTGATACCATCAAATTATTTTAGTTTCTTAATAAAGGAAAGGAATAAGAAATAAAACCACACATAATGGTAATACAATGGCCAGTTTGCTTGTGCAAGCATAGCTAGGTCAGATTAAACTAGTAGAAAGTTTTTTTTTTTTTGGGGGCAGAGAAAGGAGAAGGTATTTTTTGCACCAGGCATATGCATCATCTCTCTCACATGTGAGCCCCACAACTGGTGTGAAAGAGATGATGCATATGCCGAGAGCATGAGATACTTGTTGCAGGGAAAAAAAAAGGGGGGGGGGGGGGTGGTTGGGTGTTGCGGCTTAAGAAATTTTACTCTGGAACTATGTTTTCTCATTTAATAGAATGAAGTACAATCCATAAGCAAAGAACAAAAATGAATCAAAACTATCTACTATTATGCAACATTTACTCACAGCTTTTTCGATTGTTTCAAGCCTTTGATCAATTCTTGTTTCATGATAGTGACGTAAAGAATATCCTGCACCATCAGATAGTGCTATTGATTAGACATCCTTCTAAAGACTTTATGGAAGGAAACATAATTAATGAAGCTGAATGATAACATTTGCAACTAACACTGACAATTGTACTCACAATTTTATATGTTTTCATGATACTAGAATTAGAATGTATCAATTTTTCCTTCTTCTTTTTTCAGTTAATGATTCTCTCTTTCCCATGCTATAGCAGCCACCCACCGAATTGATATGAGTATAAGACATCCAAAAGTTATCAAATTGGGAAAAATATACATGCTGAGTTCAAAAAGTGAGATATAAGCATCTAATTTATGTCATCATTCCTCCCCAAGAATAACCAATTAAGTGTTGAACTTCAACTATTATCTTGGATTTGGCTCACAATGGCACCTGGATGCATTGAAGAATATGTAACTTCATAAGCATTTGATTTTGCTCGAATTTGCTTAAGTTGACTGAATCAAGGGATTGGCTTTTCCAATAATCAGTAGAATAGTATACCAATTTTTCAATTATGACTAAATCAATGTACAGAAAAGCCAGCCACGCTATTATGGTTTGCAAAATACATATCAGTGGCACTTTATTTGTTTTGTTACTAAAGTTTAACGAACCACTAACAAACACCCTATATCATTTTCATGATCATAAAGCAAGATGGATCTTGAAAGGCAAAAAAATAATAATAATAATAATAATTGAAGAGGAATAAACATGAACTTAAGCATAACTCACCAATCCATGCTGTAGCAACTGATGCTATGGAAGTTCCAACAGTAAAAACCACCTTGTTCCTCTCAAATGTATCCTAAAACACCAAATCCAACAACAAAAATGAGATTTAAAAATTAAAGAAATATATATATAGATATATAATTAAAATTTTAAAAAAAAAATTTAATAAAAAAAAAAAAAAAAAAAACCCACACAAAACCCCTAGAAGACACTGACGAAAACCAAAAAATCACAATCAAACAAAACCCATAAAAAATAATTGACACCCATTAACTCAGACTCAAAGTAGAACCCAGAAAGGAAAAAAAACACACACACACACCTTTGTTGAAAAAAACGCGTCTTGCACAGCAGCCCATGTATTCGAAGCCTTCCTTTTCAACCGGGGCGTTGAAACTAGATTGCCCCATATTGAGCACCCTGAGCTCCTCAATCGCTGCATGGTGAATTCTAATCAAGACATACTCGGGAGTTTCCGGGTACAAGCAAAATATTCCTGGTAACCAACCAAACACGAAGTTTCTGGGAGGCCCAAACCCAAAATAAACGCTTCTTTGTGTTTTATTTCCTTTTTCCCCTCTGTCCCACACTGTCACTCGTGATGTACCTTCAGCATCAGCTTATTTACTTATTTCTATAAATAAATAAATAAAAAAGCTTATTTATTTAGTTTTTTTTTTTTTTAAGTGTGCTAAAAATATATTTGAATTTTGAAAAAAAAATGAGAAAAAAATTAAATAAAATTTTAAAAACTGTATATAAAAAGAATAACTAAAAGCTGAACAAACAAATCTTAGGCCAAACATGCATGCGATTATTAAGGTTTTACTTTACATCTGGTTAAATAGGCAAAATTTGTGAACAGTTTTGGATCGTCCATCTCAATTTTCCAAAGTTTGAAATGGTTTGACTTGGGAAAAAAAATTAGAAGGCACTCTCACGACAAATTATAATGGTAAGTTGTTATTGCTTCAAATTAAAACTCGCTATTGAAATTATTATTTTTTTCGACCAGTAACAACTAATAATAATCTACCACTTAAAATTTATTGTAAAAATACTATAAATATAGCATTTCTAAAAAAAAATTAATAATAATGGTAAATAATAAAGAAATGGTTTGGGCTTTTTTTTTTCCCCTCAATATAGAGTCGGCCCTGCCAGTAAGATTGAGCTCAAACTTTTCGATGATGTTGAAAAGGGTTTAAAGATTTCAAGTTGCGTAAGGCTCTAAAACATAATGATGGTATTGGCCTATTGGAAATCCCATTCAATCAACAACAGGTCTGTGACCCATTCACTAATTTGATTGGGTTGAGTGATGGGTGATGTTATACCCGATTCAATCCGACTCGTGAATAGCCCTAATTGGAATGAGATAAGAATGAGATCAAATCATATGTCAAACATTCCTCTTTCTACCTAAGTCACTTTAAAACGTAGTATTAGGAAGAGATGTAATCGAATCATGTGTATCACGATCCTTTTCCATCTTTTCATGAAGTGAAAAAAGTTGTGTAAGGAGACAAATCGAGTAAAGGTAAATAAGAAAATGTATTTTGTCATTCCTAATGGCAAGGTGCCAACCTTGATGAGTGTGGGGGCCCTTTTTGCATTAATGGGTCAGGGCCCGTTCTGCTATGCTCAGGCCCGTGGAGTAGTGGGTTAGGGAGTTGGGATTGGCCTATTATCCCAATGGGATTATGACGCAGGCCAGCTTGTGCATAAGCCAGACGTTCCCAATATGCAGACAAGGCAAGGAGTGTAGCAGAAGACTAGATATCTTAACGAATATAGCAAGTAGTGTCACGGCAGAACAATTGATATAGCAAATATAATAAAAGATACCACAGCAGAACAACTGATATAGCAAATATAATAAAAAAGATGTCACGGCGAAACAACTGATACAACAAATATAATAAAAGGTACCACGGCAAATATAACAGAAGATACTGCAGCAAATATAATAAAAGGTACCACAACAGAATAACTAACAGTAAAAGGTGCTACGGCAAAACAAATATCAATACAGATGATAAACAAGTTAAAAGGAGCCATAGCAGGACGGTGATAGCAACTCCAAGCAAATAGGATTGCATGAGTTCACCACCTCAATCCTAGGTCAAGTCTTTTAGTAGGAAACGGTCTAAGAAGGAATCCGAACCCCAACACGGACAACCTTGTCGCAGGCTTCTACCATCATAGTTGTGCGTTCTGGAAAAAGGACCTAAATGGTTGTACGTTGTTACTTATAGAGTTTCAAAGAGTAGGCTTGTCAAGAGGGAGAGAAAAGATAGTCTATTAATGCATGCTCCTATTTCTGCCGTGTTTTCTCCCTTCTCCTCTCTTCTTTCTTTCTTTCAATTTTTATTTATTTCTTGCTTTTAAGTTTCTTACGACTATCTTGTCATGGGTTCCTCCCTTCATCTATGGCTACCTCTTCCTTTTATAGTGAACTAATTCAATGTGATTTCTCCCTTTTGCTCCTAAGGCTTCATCAACTGTTTTTGGTTTCTTGTGGGCATTCCTTAAGGACAACCCCTAACCCTTTGGTTGCCCGGCCACTATCTTTACTCAAAGTGTGCTTGCTGCACCACTCCCCATTCTAGGACAAAACCCCTCTTTGCTTTGTTTCTCCCTTCACCTTTCCCGCCTTACCTGAATGGATAAGGGTTTGAGTCCCTCTCTCTATCTACCTCTATGGCATGCATCAAGTGGTTCCAACCCTTTGCTTACCTTTTTTAGGCGAAATGTCATCCTAGCAAGGCATTTTTCCCAAAAAAAGCCTTAGCAGGAATCCCAAAATAGACTCCTTTTCCCCTCACCACCAAACCACACCCTCTGAGTCCTTTGACCGTCGGCCCACCTCTCCTGTATTGACTGGGTACAAGTGGGTGGTGCTCTGGCTCTTGTGTGTTCGTTCCACCACCCTCTGCATTTGTCTCCTTTTGCTCCCACATCATTTCTGCCATGTCTCATTCTGCTTTGTGTATCTTGTGCTAGTGCTTATCCACCACGGCATGAAGGGCATGAGCTTTTGGGTTTACATTATTTCTTTTTATTTCTTCATGGGCTTGGACATTGGCTTGGCAGAAGTTCCTGTCCATCCAATCCGTTGGGCTTTTGCTCTTATTGCTTCTCTTCTTACTATGCCCATGGGCCTGCTAGCTGTCATTTCTACCGTGTAAGCCTATAAGGTTCTTTTACCTCTTTTATTGGGCTTTCACGACCTGTTTGTTTTACTTTTACCTTTTGTTGCGCTCGTGGGCTTGCTGGCTATTATTCCTGCCATATTGGCCCATTGGGCTTTTTACCTCTGTTATTGAGCTTCCATGGTCCATTTACTTTACCTTTACATCTTATTGTGCCCATAGGTCTTCTGGCTGTTACTCCTGCCATACTAGCCCATTGGAATTTTTACCTCTTTTCTTGGGCTCCCATGACACATTTACTTTACTTTTACCTCTTGTTGTGCCCATGGGCTTGCTAGCTGTTACTCTTTCCATACTGGCTCATTGGGTTTTTTACTTCTTTTCTTGGGCTCCTATATCCCATTTACTTTACTTTTACCTCTTATTATGTTTATGGGCCTGCTGGCTGTTATCCTTGCCATGTTGGCCCATTGGGCCTTTTACATCTTTTCTTGGGCTTCCATAGCCCATTTGCTTTCATCATGCTTATTTCACTCCGCTTCCTCTTTCATCTTTCTTCATTATTGGGCTTTTTCTGTCGTTGGACCTTTTGTTAAAAACGGGTATCAACAATGAGATTGAAATTAGAAGCGAGGGAGAAGAACGATATGAGAGTAAGCACTTTAAGGATGGTGTTAGGGTATGTATAAAAAATAAACATATTTGAATAATTCAAATATACATAAATCTATGATAAAATGAAAGTCATTTAGTTTTTAATGGACTTCTTCTAATGCTACCACATAAGCGTTTGAAAGCTTATATTTATTTAACCTTTTCATTATTATATAAAAAATTTTATTTTGTTAATTAAGTTACAATAATGCTAAACTATGAGTGTGTATGATTTTTACTTATTTCAAGTAGCTTATTTGCATAGTATTATCAAAATATCTAGTTTTTAATAACTTTTATGTTAAATATGTTACAAAAAAACAAAACATTAGTTTATTTCAAAAAAAGGCTTAAAGTTCAATTATTTACCAGCAAAAAAAAGTTGAGAAAAAAAAAAGCAAAAAATAAAATGTTTTTAAGTAAATCCTAAACGCACACTGTGTTATTTTAAATTGATTAGAACTTGTATTTTTTTTTTTTTTTTTTTAAAACAACCCAATAGTAAAAAGAATCTGATTAAATTAGTTTTTATCTTCTCTAAACAAAATCTAAGTAGAAAGTGGCACATATCACATTCACTGTCATATCAATTTAAAAGACTTTTTTTTTTTTATATAAAATTTGTAGTAGTTTTAGTATTTTTCTTACCTTTTTAGTCGATAATATATCAGTTTGTAAGATTTAGAAGTAAAATTTATAATATTCCTAGTATTATTTTTCTAATTAAATTCAACAACTTTTTCTTCTATAAAATATCTAATTTGAATTTTATTTATTTTTTTGAGATAAAAGATGAAACTTTATTAAGATGAAACCAAAAAAGAAAAAAATATACAAAAAAAAAAAAAAAAAAAAAAAAACCCTAAAAGGCTAGAGGAAAGTCCCACCAGAATAAAGAGGAAAAAGAAAAACAATACAGTAAAGGACAACAAAGCTCAATTGCATGCCCAGCCTATGGTCGATTCTGAGTCTGCATGAGCTGGTACTCCTCCAGAAAACAAACAGTTCTTTCCAAAATTTGTCGAGGATGAGGTTGGGTTTTCTCAAAATAGAATTTGTTCCTTGCATTCCAAATAGCCCAGCTTATTACAGCCCACCTCTCAAGTTCTTGAGTTTCCAAATTAGCTTCCAGCTGCTGAAATAATAAGAAAAAATTATGTTGTTCATTGGAACATTTCTGCAATCTACCTTGAGACAAAGCCCAAACATTATGTGCAAGTAGGCAACTCCACAAAAGGTGGTCCACTGATTTTGACTCATGGTAGCATACCTCGCATCTTGGCTCAGTCATCACTTTCCTTCGACGCAAATTGTCTCTAGTAGGCAAGATATTAGAGCATGCATGCCAGAGAAAGGTTCGAACCTTAGGGGGAATGTTGAGGGACCAAATTCTCCTCCATGTCGACCCATCCGAGCGGGCTGAAGAGTGTTCCACATCGCCTTGTTGGTTTATGCGAAGAGCTTCCTAATAGGCTGATTTAATAGAAAATTGATGATTTTTGGTCCTCCTCCATCTTAGCTAATCCCGATTACTAGGATTAAGAGGTAAAGCAAAAATTTATTGACAGGTGCGAAGAGTAAAAACTTCTGAGATTATTGCTCTATCCCACTGTCTGGTGACTCCATTAATAAGTTCACTCACATGCATCACTGATGGTGGGGTATCAACAAGAAATCTTGGTGGGTTGGGTAGCCAACATGGGTCAGTGACTAGAACTTTACAACCGTGTCCAATACGCCACCTAGTACTTTTCTGAATGAGCTCCCTAGCAGCTAAGAGACTATGCCATACATAATACGAGTTGGAACCCAATTCGGCATCCAGGAAGGAACGTGAAGGGAAGTATCTAACTTTATAAACATCATAAAACAGCGAGTGGGTGTGATGAATAAGTCTCCACGCCTGTTTTGCAAGCGTGGATATCTCGAAAACCCATACCGCCTTTGGCTTTTGGAGTGCAAAGTTTTCTCCAGTTAATCCAATGGATTTTTTTCTCATCCTTTATTTGCCCCCACCAATATTTAGCCAAAATAGAGTTGATGGTATTACAAAGGGTTATCGAAAGTTTGAAGAGGCTTTTAGAATAAGTGTGAATAGCTTGTGCCACTATTTTGATTAAAACTTCTGTACATGCCTTGGAGATATATTTTTCCTTCCATCCCATTACTAGCTTTGTTATAATTTCCTGTAAATCCCTAAAAGTATTCATCTTCAATTTACCCCCCACCATTGGTAGACCAAGATACTTCTCATAGTTTGACATGATTCGAGCTCCCAAACTTCTCTGGATTTCCATCTTCACCTGTGGATGCGTATTTTTGCTAAGGAACAAAGAGGTCTTTTGTCTGTTTATAGCTTGGCCTGATGCCTCTTCATATTGCTGCAACAGGTTCATTAAATTAATGCATTCCGCCATAGAGGCTTGACAAAAAAGAAGGAGTAAACGAGAAATCCTTACCCCTCCTGAGCTAGACAAAATACCATGTAGAGAATGGTTTTCTTCCGCCTTACGAAGTATAGCCAATAGACCTTTGACACATAACAAGAATAAGTATGGCGACAATGGGTCCCTTTGTTTAATCCCCCTAGAAGGAGAGATGAAACCCCTTGTTCCCCATTAACAAGCACTGAATAGAAGGTTGTGCAGATAGTTTCCATAGCCAGTTGTACCTAGTTTTGGTCAAAACCAAGCTTAAGCGTAATACCTCTCAGAAAACCTCATTCCACTCTATTATAGGGCTTACTGATATCAAGTTTCACTGCCATCTGCCCCACTTTGCCCTTACGTTGATTATGCATCTTGTGTAAAATTTCAAAAGCTACAGTAGTATTGTCAGTGATTAAACGTTCAGGAACAAAAGTATTTTGGGCGTTTGAAATAACCCTAGGTAGAATAAGTTTAAGCCTATTTGCAATAACCTTGGAGAAAATCTGAGAAACTACATTGCCCAAACTTATAGGCCGAAAACTAGAGACATGCTTTGGTTCATTCACTTTGGGCACTAAAACAATATGTGTAAAGTTTATTTTGCATAGCAAGTGGCCATGGCGTAAGACAGATAGAATAGCATTAGTGACATTCGGCCCTACTATATGCCAATACTTTTGAAAGAAAAAGGGGGACATACCATCGAGACGAGGGGATTTGGAGGGATGCATTTGGAATAGAGCACGCTTGACCTCATTTGCTGTGTAGTCCTGGATAAGGGTGTAATTCATGTTTGAGGTCACCAATCTATCTACCTTATCAAGCACTGTGTCCATATTAATACCATTAATGGCTAAGAACAACTTTTGGAAATAGTTCTCCGTCACATGTGATATTTCATCTTTCGAGTTTCGCCAAACTTCATGCTCATAAAAAATCCCAACTATGTGGTTCTTGCGGCATCTCTGACTTGCTCTCTAATGGAAAAACCTTGTATTCTTGTCTCCCGCTGGTAACCAGATAGATCTAAATCATTGCCTCCAAAAGAGCTCATCTTGGAAAATTAATTGATTAATCTCATTTTTCAGCTTTCGAATATCCTCAAGATTGTTAGGGTCATTTTGGCTAACTAGATTCTCCAAGGTTTTATGTTTTTCCTCCAACCTAGTCTTTGCATTACCAAATGTAGTACGACCCCATCCCACCAGAGCCATCCTACACACCTTAATTTTTTCAAAGAGGCTGAACATTGAATTGCCCACCACTAAGCAGTTAGCCCATGAATTCCTTATAATGTCCCCACATTCAGGGTGGGAAAAACACTTCTCTTCAAACCTTCTTGGTATTTTCTTCCTTCGGCTAGGCTGATTTGGGTTATGAGTGGTAATCACCAAGGGTACATGGTCTAAATAAGAAGATTGGACATGCGTTACCCTACCATGTGGGAATATTTCTCTCCATCTCACATTGGCACAAGCACGGTCTAACTAGCTTGGACAAAAGCATCTCCCCCTATACCATTATTCCACGTGAATATGTTCTCATGGAAGCCAAGATCAATTAGCCCACAATGCAAAAGCATCTCCCCCTCTGATCATAAGCCTGGATGTGTAAATTCACCTCTTCTTTTCACAACACTGCCAAACCCCCACTTCTTTGAATGCTAGGAACAGCTAGCATGGATTGATACCTAAGGTCATCTTGTAATTTTTTCATCTCGTCTACAGATTGCTTTGTTTCCACGAGAAACAAAACCCCGAGATCTTTTTCCCTCACAAGGTGAGAGATACCATTTTCTGCACAGAGGTTCCTAAGCCCCCGACAGTTTCAACTTATGGTGATCATTGTGATTGGCTGGGCTGATCCTCAACCTCCACCGTTGAGAGAGATGACTTTGCTTGAACGACCAAAGTCTCAGTCTGTTTACACTTTGTATCTACTACCCCATCCTCCATTCTATGATCAGAAGCTCCCCTTTTCTGCCCAACCCGAATCTATCTAATAGCTGGATCCCCATGCATATCCATCACCATTCCCCGTTCTACCCTTTTCCAATTCGCGGTTTTACCAACTCCCCTATTCTGGTTGCTCTGAAACAGAGGTTTCTCCTGATCTTGTGATAATCCCAAAACCAAAGGTTAGTATGTGGGTCCGTCTTCAGAAACAAGGGAATTGCCTAAGTCGTAAGATATGGGACACGGACTAACGAGTGTCCAATATCTGTTTCACGGGCATTCAAGGCTGGTTCCCTAACATTGAATTCAACTTCTGAAAAGTCTTGGTCGAACACTACCAAGCGGAACTAGTAGGCATCTCTGGATTCATGGGGTTGCCTTCTTCGTTATTGCCATTCCTAGTTGGATTATTTTTTGTTCACGTCGGGTCCATACTAACGCCGGCATCCCCTTCCTCCTGACGCGGCTGTGGAGTGGCTTGGGACTTCTTCCTCACGGGCTCACTCTTCCGTCTGGTATTTGCTCTCATCCACTCACCATAAGGGTTCTCACCATCCACGCCGTACCAAGGGAGCATGCAGTCCCGTGCCTTGTGACCAAAGTGTCCACAGTTAAAACACAGACCATCCAATCGTTCATATTTGAAAGCCACAAAGGCTTTCTCTCCTTCAGGGTCCACAACTGAGCCACCTCTACGAAGGGATTTATCCAGTGGGATTTAAATACGAATACGAAGGAAGCGTGCTTGATCCAGAGTAACTATTATTTATTCATTAACTCTTTATCAATGAGATATATAAGAAACATAATTTTTTTTCTAACTTTTATGTGTATAGCATAGAGTAACAAGTTAAATATATATAGTGAAGGTGAGATAAGGCGGGATGGTGTAAGTAAAATCCATCCCTATCCTGTTTCCCCTTCAAAGAGCAGAAAATCCGTGTGACTCTGATCTATGACTCTGATCTAACCAGTCATAAATTAAAAAACCCACTCAAATTATCTTCGGGGCAGTTGCAAATTGGAATCTACTCAAGGTTGCATCAAGACCGTACTAGAGTTTATCAAATTTAATATAACCATTTTAGTTGTATGGTAAGAGGAAAAAAAATGTTATTTAATAGTGACGCCATCTTCTAGTGGTTTTTTTTTTTAAAGACGTGGCATTATGGCAAATGGCTTCACAACCATGTATTCACATTCTTAAAAATTAAAGGGTCCGGTTAATGTGTGCCCTAAGGGCACACATTAAGCCTTCTACTTTTGAAAACTTTTTCTCGAGAATTGAAAAAGTTGTCAATATTTTTTTAATTCTCAAGAAAATTTTTTTCAAAAATGAAAATTAATGTGTGTCTTTAGGGCACACATTAGTAAAATCCAAAATTAAATGGTGGGAATCCATAGATGTGAAAGGATATTTCTATGTGATAGGAATGACGAATCCAGTGACATCGTCTTTCAGTGACGATGTTAGACAAGACAGACGAAGGCAGGCTTGGACGAGCATATCTTATGCCCACGTCACTGACGAGGAAAACACAATACATTCATTACAGCACAATTAAGTTAAGAACGGTTATGGGGCCAACTGTATGAGCCGTTGTAGCACATTAAAGTCACATTACAACCAGACCAGACGTTACGAGGAGGAGCATTAAGATCTCCATAACTACCCCAACGGCTAGAAGCCATGAAGGTATGCATATAAAGCCCTCTCATTATCAAGAACAAGGTACATACACAAACACACTAAGAGAGAACTATTATTTTCTGGCATTCTCCAATTTCTCTGAGATTTCTTTGCATACTAACTTTGGCATCGGAGGCGTGGTGGCAGGCACCACACCGGTGACCCTTCCAGGAGGCTGCAGGTTGGCTTCATCCGACCACATTGACTGACGAGTTCACGCTCCATCAGTTTGGCGCCGTCTGTGGGAACGACATATTTTCGCATTCAATCGTGAAAAGGTAGTTTCCTCTCAAAATACTTATTTCAGATGGAGTCCAATCAAGAATCCGCAGCCTTGTCGCAGCAAATTCAGGCCCTTGCAACTACCGTCGAAGAATTGTCCAAACAAAATGAGGAAATGAAGCAGAGACTTCAGCAGGAAGAGAATAGGTCCAAGGGAAATCGGGATGACGAAGGGGATAGCCATAGAAGAATCGACCATCGAAGGCCCACCACTCCAACCGAGCAGAACTCGGATCTACTCCAGGAGATGAGGAAGGAGATGGACGAGCTTAGGAACGCCATCAAAGAAAAAACTGAACGAAGTGTGGACCGACTGGTTAGGGCAACAGATTCGCCATTCACTGTGGTCGTCCTCGACTGTCCAGTGGCGTCGAAGTTTCGGCTGCCCCAACTTGAGCCGTTTGACGGGTTAAAAGATCTCCAGGATCATCTTAACACATTTAAGACGACCCTGGGACTCCAGCAGCCCCCAGACGAGATCTTGTGTCGTTCCTTCCCAACCACTTTCAAGGGAGCCGCACGAGAATGGTTTACAAAGCTGCCAACATCGTCCATCGATACCTTCGACCAATTGAGCAATGCCTTCCTGCGACACTTCATTGGAGGACAACGACCAAAGAGAACCGCGGATCACTTACTCACCATCAGGTAGGGAGAGAAGGAAACTTTGAGGTCATATGTGAAACGTTTCACTCGGGAGACACTGGAAGTAGACGAGGCTGATGACAAGGTACAGCTAACAACCTTCAAGGCGGGGTTGAGAACCAGAGAGCTCGTCTCGTCACTTGCAAAAAATCCCCCGAAAACAATGGCTGAAATGCTCCTCAAAGCACAGAAGTACATGAACGCGGAAGACGCCCTGGCCGCCATCAGGGACGTTGAAAGGCCAGGAGACAAGGGTAGAAAGGAAGACGACCGTAGGGGGCAAAAACGCGAGCGTCCAGATCGCCGAATCAGTGACGGAACCAGAGGAAAAGATGATAAGAATTCTCGAATGGTAAAATTTACTCCTCTTGTTATGCCTGTTGACAAAATTCTAACGCAGATTAAGGACGAGCATTACCTGAAGTGGCCACGGCCCTTACATTCGTCTCCTAATGTCCGTGATAAGAACAAGTACTGCCGGTTCCACAAAGATCATGGCCATTACACCGAGGACTGTCGGGACCTCAAAGAGCAGGTAGAGGAGTTGATACGAAAGGGGAAGTTGCAAAAATTTGTAAAGAAGGGTGAGTATAGTAAATTTCGGGAAGGAAATAAAGGCCAACCTGAAGCTTCGTCAAGAGGGAATGACCGTCAGTCACAACCTCCTCAAAATGTGGTCGGGGAGATACAGACGATCACAGGGGGACCCGTCACCGGAGGTTCGTTCAGATCCCTTCAAAAAGCATATCAACGTCAAGTGAACAGCGTCCACACGATTCCCCCGTTGAAGCAGAGACGAACCGATCAAGACATGACTTTCAATGAAAACGACGCAAGGGGAGTGAAGCAGCCTCACAATGACCCCCTGCTCATAATGCTTACCATAGAAGGGTTTAACACCAAAAGGGTCCTCGTGGACAATGGAAGCTCTGCTGACATTATTTACTTCCCTGCATTTCAACAATTGAAGCTAGACCCCAGAAGGCTACGTCCTTTCGATTCTCCCCTCGTCAGTTTCAGTGGTGACAGGGTCTACCCCAAGGGCATAGTCACGCTGACAGTGACAGTGGGGACATACCCGAAGCAACTGACCCGTCAGCTGGATTTCTTGGTAGTGGATTGCCCCTCCTCATACAACGTCATCATTGGGAGACCTGCCCTCAATAAGTGGAAGGCGTCCACATCTACCTACTGCTTAAAGGTGAAGTTCCCCGTGGAGAACGGGGTTGGTGAAGTTAAGGGAGACCAAGTCTTAGCTCGGGAATGCTACCAGGCTGTGTTGGCCGCAAAGGAAAACCACACATGGATAATTGAAGAGAAGGAGGAGGAAAAGGTAGAGGCTTTAGAAACAGTGCAACTAACCGAGAAAGAAACAGCCAAAACAACCAGGATAGGGACGACCTTAAGTCCCGAAATGAGAACAAAGCTCGTCCAGTTTCTTAAGCAAAACCTGGATGTATTCGCCGGGAGCCATGACGACATGCCAGGTATATCCCCGGAGATCATCCAACACAAGTTAAATGTAGACCCAGAGAAAAAGCCCGTCAAGCAGAGACGAAGAGTTTTCGCACCAGAAAGAGATCAGGCAGTCGCTGACGAAGTGAAGAAGCTCTTGACTGCAAGTTTCATCAGGGAAGTGTACTATCCAGACTGGCTGGCCAACACTGTTCTGGTGAAGAAAGCAAATGGGAAGTGGAGGATGTGCGTGGACTTCACGGACCTGAACAGGGCCTGCCCGAAGGATAGTTTCCCCCTTCCAAGAATAGACCAGCTGGTAGACTCCACAGCCGGGCACAAGCTATTGACGTTCATGGATGCTTTCTCAGGGTATAACCAGATAAAAATGGCTGACGAGGATGAGGAGAAAACGACCTTTATCACCAGCCAAGGCCTCTATTGCTATAAGGTAATGCCTTTCGGACTAAAGAATGCAGGCGCTACTTATCAGAGATTAGTGAACAGAATGTTCAGCAGGCAGATAGGTAGGAATATGGAGGTCTACGTGGATGACATGCTCGTCAAGAGCAAGGAAGAACTTACCCATTTGGACGACCTCAGGGAAACATTCGCCACTCTCAAGCAATACCAAATGAAGCTGAATCCGAGTAAGTGTGTTTTTGGTGTAGCCTCAGGAAAGTTCCTGGGATTCATGGTATCCCAGAGAGGAATAGAAGCAAATCCGGAGAAGGTTCAGGCCATAATCAACATGGCGTCGCCCAAGACCGTCAAGGAGGTCCAAAAGCTCACAGGACGGATCGCCGCCCTCAACAGATTCGTCTCTAGAGCAACGGATAAATGCCTCCCCTTCTTCAAGACCCTGAAGCAGGCCTTCGCCTGGACCGACGAATGTGAGGCAGCTTTCCAAGAGCTCAAACGCTACTTGAGCAATCCACCTCTACTAAGCCCGTCAAAAGAAGGTGAGAACTTGTATCTGTACCTAGCTGTTTCGTCTACAGCCGTCAGCGCA
Source organism: Quercus aquifolioides (assembly GCA_019022515.1). NCBI lineage: Eukaryota > Viridiplantae > Streptophyta > Magnoliopsida > Fagales > Fagaceae > Quercus > Quercus aquifolioides. Next base: position 39,477,696 of record CM032329.1, on the reverse strand, counting down.
GCCCTGATCCGAGAAGAAAACCGAATACAACTCCCCGTTTATTATATCAGCCAAGCCTTCCAGGGGGCTGAGTCCAGGTACCCAAAAATCGAAAAAATCACGTTCGCGTTGATAATTGCCTCACGCAAGCTCAGGCAGTATTTCCAGGCAAATCCAATCTGGGTAATGACGGACCAACCTATCAAGAAGTCCATGAGCAAGCCCGAGGCAGCAGGGAGAATGGTCCAATGGGCGATTGAACTTAGCCAGTTTGATATAGAATACCATCCCAGGGCGGCGATTAAAGCACAGGCTCTGGCAGACTTCATCGCCGAGTTCACCCTTCCGGATGAACAAAACCCTGCCAGTAAGGGTAAACCTTGGGTAATACAGACCGACGGTTCGTCGGCCCAAAAGCGGGGAGGAGTAGGGGTCGTCATAACCACCCCTGACGGAGAGGTATTGAAGTATGGAGTTCAGTTGAAATTCCCGGCGACTAACAACGAAGCCGAGTACGAAGGGATTCTGACGGGGTTGAGGCTAGGGAAAGTGTTTGGAGCCAAGACTCTGTTAGTCCAGAACGACTCAAAACTAGTAATTGGGCAGATCAAGGGAGAATACGAAGCAAAGGAAGAAAGAATGCAAAAGTACCTCAGGTTGACAAAGCACTTGACTCAAGAATTCGAAGAGGTAGAGTTCGTCCAGATTCCCAGAAGCCAGAATATGGCAGCAGACGAAGTATCAAAGATAGCATCGTCAGAAGGAACGGGGTCAAATGCAGATTTGATGATGGAAGTACAGAAAAGCCCCAGCATAGAAGAAGTTCCAACCTTCGCAATCCAGAACACAAGTAGCTGGATGACGCCCATTATATCCTTTCTTCGGGATGGGCACCTCCCTCAAGACACAAATGAAGCCAAGAAGATCAAAAAGAGGTCTGCCAGATTCACAATTCTTAATGACACCCTGTACAAGAGGGGCTTCTCCATGCCCTACTTAAGGTGTGTGAACGAAGAAGACGCTAAGTACATCCTAAGAGAGGTCCACGAAGGGATCTGCGGAGATCACGCAGGCCCTAGATCTTTGGTAAGCAAAATTATGCGAACAGGTTATTTCTGGCCTACTATGCAGGTGGACGCAATGGAGTTCGTCAAGAAGTGTGACAAGTGCCAGCGATTCGGGAATGTTCAACGACTGCCAGCCGAAAGACTGACGACGATAGCGTCCCCATGGCCATTTGCACAGTGGGGAATTGACATCGTCGGCCCATTCCCCTTGGGCAAAGGCCAGGTAAAATTCTTACTCGTCGCTATAGATTACTTCACAAAATGGGTTGAGGCAGAGCCACTGGCAACAATCACTGAAGCAAAGATCCGGAGCTTCGTATGGAGGAACATAGTCTGCAGGTTCGGGATTCCAAGGACGATCATATCAGACAACGGACGACAGTTCGACTGCCAAGGCTTCAAGGACTTCTGTTCTGGACTAGGCATCAAGAACCATTTCTCATCGCCAGGCCATCCTCAAGCAAATGGGCAGACAGAAGTGACGAATCGGACTCTACTCAAAATCATAAAGAAGAAACTGGATGATGCAAAGGGTTCTTGGCCAGACGAACTACCCAACGTCTTGTGGGCATACAGAACAACAGCGAGAACCCCGACTGGAGAGACCCCGTTTAGACTTACTTACGGAACTGAAGCAGTGATCCCGGTCGAAGTCGGAGTAACCAGCACCAGGCGGGAGATGTTCAGCAAGGAAGACAATGACGATCGTTTACGAGTCAACCTGGATTGCCTGGACGAAGTCAGAGATAAAGCCTGCAACAGAATGACGAACTACAAGAAGAAGATGACAGAGTATTACAATAAAAGGGTGAAGCTCCGACGACTCAACATCGGCGACCTCGTCCTACGTGAAGTAACACTGGCGACCAAGAACCCAACTCAAGGGAAACTTGGCCCCACATGGGAAGGACCGTACCGGGTTGTTCATTACTCCAGACAGGGAAGCTACCACCTTGAAACTCTGGACGGACAAAGACTCCCGAGGCCATGGAACATTGAACACTTAAAGAAGTACCATCAATAGACGTAACGATCAAATGTACTTGTTATCAAAATCAATAAAGAATCCATTCAGCTGATATTATTCTGTGAGCAGGCCTATGCAACCGAAGGTAACGGACGAAGGCAATATCCCTAATAAGGGTGTAAGCCACGTAAAGCCAAAAATGGCTAAAGTAACAAGATTCCGCCTTGACGGATGTAAGTTACTGACGACGACTAAAATCCCTAAAAACGGGTATAAGTCACTGAAAGCCAGAAATAGCTAAGTAACAAAATTCCGCCTTGACGGATGTAAGTTACTGACGAAGGCAATATCCCTAACAAGGGTGCAAATCACGAAAAGCCAAAAATGGCTAAAGTAACAAGATTCCGCCTTGACGGATGTAAGTTACTGACGATGACTAAAATCCCTAAAAACAGGTATAAGTCACTAAAAGCCAAAAATGGTTAAGTAACAAAATTCCGCCTTGACGGATGTAAGTTACTGACGAAAGAAATATTCTAAACAAGGTAACAAAATTCCGCTTTAACGGATGTAAGTTATCGACGAAGGTATCGTGACGAAGATATATAAAAAAAAAAATGACAAAATATCACGACGAAGATAATTACTTCAAAAAACAGGTAAGTGACATTAAGTTAAAAGCCTGAAATAGGCTGAGTCATCATTTTCTTTTACAACTGAAAGCCCATAAACACTGGGCCAAAAATCTTTCCTGTTGTTCCCAAAATAGACAAAAGGTAAAATTGTTCAAAAATTAGATTTACATAACTGCCCAAAAAATGAAGGGCATCTCAAAAAGAAGGAAAGAAAGAAAATTTTTCTAAAGTATCAGGCTCGGGTAGATGCATCGTCATCAGGAGCATTCTCATGGGCATCACCACCAGCAGGAACCTCTCCAGGAGCTTCAGTTTGAACAGCAGAAGGAGGAGCGGCCATCTCTTGATCCACTTCCACTAAGTCCAGAGTATCCATGTTCACTCCGGAAGGATGCTTGGCGAGGTACCTCCTAAGGAGCTCGAAGCCTTTGAAATACCAGCTGAAAAGGACGGTCTGATACTCGTCCGTAGTCTGGAAGGCCTCTACAGACCTCGCGGCAATGGTCTTCAGACTTTCTTTAGCATTCAGAAGCTGCTCGTCCTTCTCCGAAGTCAGCTGACGCTCAACCCTCAGGTCGTTGTTCAAAACTTTGACCTTCTCCTTTAAAGAGGAGGCCGCGTCCATAGAATCAACAAGATTCTTCTTCAGCTCCGAGTTCTCCTTCTCCAAAGCTTCCATCCTAGAGGTTAAGGATGCCACCCTTGCCTCTTGTGTAAGATGCTCAGAGGTAATGTGAATGCTTTCCCCCAGCACCTGGAAAGGAATGTGAGGACGTTGTTAAAAAAAAAAAAAAAAAAAAAAATCTTTTTAAGTACAGAAAACACTCTACCTGGACGAGTCTCTGAATGTGACGAGAGGCGACGTCATTGAAAGGCACACCAGAGAAGACCTTAAAGTCATTCGCCGTCAACATCTCGTGAGCCCTGTCCACGGCCAATCTCTCGTCATCCCATATTGTGGATGACCGTGGATCAGTTTTCTCCTTCCCTGATGTTCGCTGCTTCTTCGAGGCAGGAGTAGGGATCTCTTCAATGGAAGTAGCCGGAGATGCCGTCCTTGTCGGTTCAGTGACGGGGACTATGGCGTTGACGGGGACATTGGTACTGGCAGAAGTGGTCATTCCCTTGACACGCACTGCTTTCTTCCCGATGCTGGATAAAGGCTCGTCCTTCTTGTCTCTCATCTTTGCATACATGTCCTTCTTGAACTTGGTTGTCATTTCTGCAAGAAGGGAATGGTTAGGAAAAAGTCCACATGCATAAAGGAAGTAAAGCTTGACGAGGTTAGTACTTACTTTTCTTGCCTTCAATTCCAATTGAACGAAGAACGTAAGGGGACGGATCTGGCCCGAGGTGATAAAAGGCCAAAGTATGTGGGTTAACAAGGTCGTCCCAGCTCTCTATCGTCTGGGCGTACCCAATGGCGGTCTCAACGCGCTCTTTATGCCTGCTCTTGAGCTTAGGTCGTCTCTTAACTACACACAGCAAGGTGCAAAGGGGTCAGCAACATCATGTAGCAGAAAATAAAAAATAAAAAAAAATAAAAAAAAAAAAAACTGAAAATGACGAATAGAAAGACTGACGCACCTAAAGCCGGGGTTCCCCACCGACGATGCAACCTTGGTACATCACCCCAATCCGCGCTGGATTGAGTCTCAAAATCGTCCCCCGACACAAAGAAAAACCTGGATTTCCAGTACCTGAAGGACGAAGGCAAACCCCTGACGATCCTAGTATCCCTCGTCCAGGGAACTAACTCATAATACCCATACTCCTTGGACTCTTTCAAACGATACAGATATGTCAGTTCGTCTATCCTGATCATATCTCCATTAGCAGCCAACCATATCTCCATACAGTTCACCACTATTCTCCACGAATTGGGCATGAGCTGCCCAGGAGCAATGCCAAAACGATCCAAAAGTTCCATCAGGAACGGATGGACGGGGAATCTAAGCCCGCAGGTAAAGGCTGACTCATAAAAACACACCTCACCCGGAAAGAAATGGCAGGCCCTATCCTCGGTACTAGGTAGACGGACACGAACCCTAGCTGGAAATTGAAACCTATCCTTAAATCTAGCTACACTGTCTGCGTCCAAACCACACGCCTCCCCGAGGGCGTGAAAAGCCCTAACCTCACGAGGAGACGAGACGACTGAACCCCCCTCCGCTGGATCACCGTTTGACGATAATCCAGTCTCAAGGTCGCTAGACCTAACTTCAGACATCGTTTCTCCCTCTCTCACAAGACCCTCGAACCAATCAACCGATTGACGAAGCAAAGGCAATAGATCAGCCAATGCAACGCCCAAACAGTTACCCTCAAAAACAAAATTTTCTAAATATGGGAAATTCCCCAAAGACCCTCCTAATCGCGCAAATAGGAAGGAAATTGAGGGGCAATCTATCCTAACTTCAGAGCTACGGACCATGGAAATGCAAAAAACACAAGGGAAGATGACACTTGCTAAAAAACCCAAAAAGAAAAACCGAATATGTAAGAAAGGAAAAAAGAAGAATCAGAAACCACAGCAAAACAGAAGAGAAAAGGGAAAACGCAGAAAAGGAAAAGAAAAACATACCTTAAAGCAGCGGCGAACGGTGCACCGGTCTGAAGAAAAATGGCAGAAGAAAGCTCACCAAGGGACACTCAGCAGAAGTTTTTTTGTTTGGGAGATGAAAAGGTACGAAGAGGAGAAGTTTTTAACCCAGAAACTAAGGCAACTGAAAAACGGCGGGAAACCCAAGGGTCACAAAAATGACCCCACCAATCCACACCCAACACGTGGCAACCTCGCAGAAAAAGCCATCACTGCGCAGTTAATGCGGCACAGAAGCCCAACAGGCATTTTTTTGGCCCAGGAGACTCTCCATCTTCCACGGCCAACATGACATGTCACGACGACCATGGAATCCGGGGGCAACTGATAGGAATGACGAATCCAGTGACATCGTCTTTCAGTGACGATGTTAGACAAGACAGACGAAGGCAGGCTTGGACGAGCATATCTTATGCCCACGTCACTGACGAGGAAAACACAATACATTCATTACAGCACAATTAAGTTAAGAATGGTTATGGGGCCAACTGTATGAGCCGTTGTAGCACATTAAAGTCACATTACAACCAGACCAGACGTTACGAGGAGGAGCATTAAGATCTCCATAACTACCCCAACGGCTAGAAGCCATGAAGGTATGCATATAAAGCCCTCTCATTATCAAGAACAAGGTACATACACAAACACACTAAGAGAGAACTATTATTTTCTGGCATTCTCCAATTTCTCTGAGATTTCTTTGCATACTAACTTTGGCATCGGAGGCGTGGTGGCAGGCACCACACCGGTGACCCTTTCAGGAGGCTGCAGGTTGGCTTCATCCGACCACATTGACTGACGAGTTCACGCTCCATCACTATGCGTTAATGAAATGGGCACTTTTGGCTATAACAAAAGAAATATAAGAAAGCAAATTTTAATTTGGTGAAATATTATTTATGAACGAATCACCACCCACACTTTCCTTCTGCTTTAAGCAAAGGCTTTTCACATGTGATTGAAACTTGAAAGCATCCATCAATAATAATTAAGTTCATTTTTATACGCAATACGAAGTTTTAGCTAACATTGGTACTTTTGACAACAATATATTGATAACTTGAAGCTATATTATTCCGGTTCTGGACTTTGTAGAAGGAAAATTAAAAAATTACTCTGTTCTGGCTTTGGGTTCATTGTGGTTCCTATTATTAATAAATGACAGAAGAATCGATTCTCCAAAAAAATAAAAATTGACAGAAGAATCTTAACCCACCCAATCCTTACACCTATACAAAATAAGAACCAAAATTGTCAGTTTCGAAAGAAGCATCACCTGATATAAAAAGACATGTAGGATGATAACTAGTTTGATTACTTAAATTTTGTAAAAGCACAATCTATCTTCGAAATTGGTAATGATTAGTTTTATTTCTTAAATTTGCAAAGCTCAACCTTACTTGGGAACTTCTTAGAGCACTAGTATTGGGGTGTAAAAACCAACCAATTACTATTTTTAGCAAGTAACAAGGTAAAAAGAAGCTACATTACGGGGTGGGTTTTTATTTTCTTTTACCATCCATGAATAGTTAATTCTCATATATGAGAACTAACTGTAGCTTAGGATGCAAAAAAATATTATTATTTTATTAGCAATTATCTGTTGGTGTTTAGAGAGAGATGAAAGATTTATAATATTTTTTAGTGTAGTTATATTATTTTATTGTGTTGGTTTATATTATTTTATTATGTTGTATGTAAAAATAGAAACTGGGATGTTGGTTGAGTTGTAAAATAATATGATAAAATAGATAAAGTAGGTTTTTAAGGTGTAAAATAGAGATTGACATATATCCCAGATGCTAGTATTTTTAGTTTTTAAGTAAAGAACGAGCAGCACCTGGGCTCAAAATGTTAGTCATAATTTCTTCTAAGAGCATTTACAATGGACCTGGGATATGGCAAATGTAAGGAAAATTTAGCATGTGAGACCCAAAGTAGCTTAAGAGCTGAACATCGAAACATGTAAAAATGCAATTTTTTTTGCCATAGTGCTACAGTACCGTCCGAAAGGTAGGACGGCACTGTAGCACAATGGTATAACAAAATATTGTTTTTTAATGTTTGGTTCTTCTCTCTCCTCTCTCATTATTTCATTATCTTTCTCTCTCTTCCTTTTCTCTCTTTCTTTCTGCTCTCTCTTCTTCCTGCTCTTTCTTCTTCAAACCCGAAAACTCTGCCTTCCTCTCTCTCAGATCGACATGGAGGCAACGGCGTTGGAGGCTTGATCAGCTTCTGTGGTGGAGGCATGGAGGTCGTAAGCCGTGGTAGAACTGTGGTGGAATTGTGGAGATCGTGGCTAGGTAACTGAGGTGGTGGTGTTGGGTTCTAATGATGGGTAATGGTGGCCACCACCAACACAGGCGGCCATCGCATGCAAGCCTTTCTCTCATCCTCTCTCTCTCTCCATAGCTCATCTCAGACCAAGCCTTTCTCTTCCTTCTCTCTCGTGTTGCTCTCTCCTCTTCAAACCTATTTTCTTCAAACCTAAAACCCATGCACATGGACAACATCACCAGAGCCACCCATGGCCGGACCCACTAAGCAGCGTTTATGTTTGGATTGATGGTAGTGGCCGTGATTATTTTTGGGTGATTTGGTGGATTTGCTGCTTTGTTCTTGACTTTTTTTTTTCTTTTTTTTCTTTTGAGAAAAATCTTGGCTGGGTTGTTGGTGGTTAAATAATGGGTTTTGGTGCAGTGGTGCCTGTTGTTGGTGGCGGTGTGGCTGAGAGAGAGAGGTAGTGAGGAAAAGCGACAGAAATTAGGGATAAAGGAAAGAGGGAGATAATTTTATATTATTTTTTTATTGTATAATTTATATTATTTTAATGTGTAGTATGATAAAATAAAAATTGGAATGTTGAGAGTATTGTAAAATAATATGGTATAATTTGATAAAGTAAATTTTTGAGATGATAAAATAGGATATGATAGAAATTCTGATCGGAGATGCTCTAACAAGTATTCACTCTTCACCTGCTCTCTTCACATGCCCGGATTATCTCTACAAAACAAAAAATTTAAACCCCGGAATCTGTAACAAGACGACAGCTTAAACTTTGAGTGAGATAACAAAAGCAGCTAACGTTGTCCTCTATATGAGGGAAATTATCCAAGAGGATGAGTTGGGCAAACAAAGCCATTCGTGATTTAAGGATTTTAGTACAATGGAAGAGAGCATGGCAGAAATGGTCATGAATTGAACACAACCGCAATTACTTTATCATAAAGCAAATCTAACAAAATTGCTTCTTGTCTACCACAAAAATTACAATAACCCAGGAAAGAGGAGGCAAGTACACATAATGAATATGCTTAGGAGAATCCAAGGAATGAGGTTAATGCAAGATCAAATCAAGTCATAATGGAAAAACATATTCCTAGTTCTTCTTTTGTCTTTTTTTTTTTTTTTTTAGCAAAAGGTTAGTAATTCTTCTTTTGTTTTGGACGGGAAAGGGGTGAATGTGATAAAATTGAAAACATACATTGCATATGCCAGGTAAATAGGTACATGGAATTTCCCATTCTCAATGGGAAGTGCACATGGAAACATTGGTTAGCCAGCCCTCTCTGTTGGAGTGAGAAGGTAGAGAAAGGTGTACTGATGTGCAGTGCAGGCCTTAGACTCTGGGGCATATTATACTCAAAAGGTGTGGCTTGTGTCTAGTTTCACTGGATACGTTAGATGGTGAATACGTGTCCAAATCTCGACGTGTCCAGTGGAAACCACCAGTGTACAATACAAGAACTGCATCACACCACATCACATGTGTAATAAATGGTTCTTGCCCAAAAAAAAAAAAAACCTATCTATCTCAACACATCAATAGGTAAATGCCTTTCCCATTCCATGCCCTACTACTTAACAAATCATCATCCTCCACCTCTCCACTTCCTTCATTACCATAAATATGTTTTTTTTCTCATAATACCCATCCTCCAAGTCACCTTTATTCTTATCCAAAAAAGAAGGAAAAATAAAAAAATAAATTAACACCTTCCACATGAAAACCCACCAAGGCACCAACCTCTAATTCCAATTCTTCCAATAATTTCTAAAATCAAACACCAGTTTCGCAGTTTCACGCCAACAAAAAAAAAAAAAAAAAAAAAATCGAAAAAAAAAAAATGAATAAATTAACTTATTGTTAATCGGATAATTTTGTACAGACAAAAAGAAAAAAAAAAAAAATGCAGACAAAGAGAGACTCTCAAAAGTCAGATCTCATACACTGCTTTGTAATACGATCTAATTATCTTCGACAATACAGAGACAAAATAATTCATAGCCCATGGAAGTTGAAGAAACTCCAAGATCGCATAACAACTCAAATACCCTACTATTCTACACCATAGGAGTTATAATCTAACAAAGAGAAGGATTTAAAAAACAAAAAAAAACCAATTTCTCTTCAACGTTCAACCACTGGAACGATTTTTTTTTTTAATCATTTTCCCGAGAAAAATAAGATAAAAAAAAAAAAACAGAAAGTAAAAAAAAAAAAAAAAAAAAAAAAAAAAAAAAAGGTTGACCATTAGATCCACAATCAGAGACACAAAGCGGTGGCTTGAAGATCATCAGCGATGCCGAAATCTTCATCCATCGGAGGAGGTAGATTCAGATCGAACGGCTGGATCTTACGAAACGAGGAGGTGAGAACACAGTAGTCGTCGTTGTCATCATCAACCACCGAAGACGACGAGTCGCAGTCGCTACGGCAATCATCGGGTGCAACAGGGTTCACGATCTTGACCCTTGTGACCGGATTTGAAACGACCCTGGGGCCACTAAACGACTCGACCGTACTGCTCATACTACTTGTCGTTGGCCTGTTGGGTTGAATCGGATTGAACTTAGTACTGGCAGAAGAGGAAAATCTGGGTTGTTCGTCTCTGATTGCTGGAAGAGTTGCCAGCTGAGGAGCGGTGAGAGGGAAATTAATCTTCGCTTTTGGACCACGCAACGACAACGCTGCGGCGTCGTAGGCACGAGCAGCATCCTCCGCGGAATCGAAGGTGCCGAGCCACACACGTGTCTTCTTCCATGGATCTCGGATCTCGGCCGCGAAACGACCCCACGGTCGTTTCCTTACACCTCTGTATTTAACGTTGTTGTTGTTGTTGTTATCGGTCGATGTTCTAACGAATTGGTTGAATGTTGCTGTTTTGGTTGGATCTGCGGTTGTTGGTGCTCTTCGCCGCATGGAGAAAAAGATAATAATAAAAAAAAAAAAAAAAAAAAAAAAGGGGTTGGTGTGGAGTGGTAGAAATGAAATGATGGCAAAGAATACCACCAAATTCAAAGGCGGCTCTTCATTTCTGCTCAATGAGGAGAGGAGAGGAGAGGTGGGTTTTTGATAGAGTTTTTACCTCGGTTTCTTTTTCCCTTTTGTTTTCTCACTCTTTTTTATGTTATCTCTCCGGAAGGAGAAATCCGGGGCTTCATTTCTTGGGATGAATTTGGCTTTCTTTTATTCGGACAGGGTATGAAATTGTGGCGGGTGTGAAATGACTGAATTACCCATTCTTTCTTTTTCTTTTCTTGCTTTTACTACTACTACTTTTTTTTTTTTTTTTAAATCTATGTTGGAGAAGGTGGAATTTTGTGATTTGCGTGCCCATTCCATTTTATGACATTTGTCCATCGGATAATATGGAGAAATATGCAAAGGTGTCACATGGGTAATGGGCGGCGTTTAATTGAAAATGATAGGTGAAATAAAATTTGATTTTTAAGAGTTAGATTGTGGTTTAATATTTTATTATCTACTTTAAAAAAAAAAAAAAACCACACATGGGTTAAGGTTTTCTATTAAAAATTTAAAACAGTTTAAAGAAAATATATATATAAGGGTACCCTTATTAAGTTATTGAAATTATGAGTGTAATACTATTATTTGGAAATTATATCAAAATGGGCCTTACTATGGAAAAGAACTATTTGTTAAAATTTGGGTAAATAATAATATTACATCGTTAAGAGTTTAGAATTAGAGATTTGGAGTTTCATACTCAAAATTTTCTTTACAAGCAGAATGGGAAAAATGTATAACAGCGTGGCAAGCACGTTCATAATTTTCTCATTGCATAGGCCTACACCAAGTCAGAAGTCACCAACATTGATTTGCAACTTTTATTTGAGAGATATACGCCCCCAACAGCCCAACGTATAATTCTTGGCATATGACCACGTGGATGAGGCTGATCAAACCAAATAACCAATGCTTGAAATAGAAATTAAGCATTTCTTTAACCAGATTAGCAATACCAAGCAGGTGAAAAGGTATAATTGAACAACCATTAGGGTTAAAATTTTATATGTATATAGGTGGGTGCAAAAGAAGAGACCAAACCGCAACAAGAACTTTGACATTGGCCAAACAATGATGAATCTATGTATCCAATGGCCACTTTATGAATTTCTTTTAAGGTTGTCATTAAGAAACTTAAATGGTATAAGATCAAATAAAAAAAATTGAATATATCGATATTACCAAAAAAAAACATGCAATACATGAAGTTTTAAAATTTCCTTCTACTAACAAGTAACAAAATGAAAATTTGACTAATAAGAGATAAAATAAGAACTAATAATATTGAGATGAAAATAATAAAATAAGAGAAAGTCTAAAATGATAATAGAGAAGAGAAAAATTGGTGGGCGGGGGAGGAGAGAGAGAGGGGCAGAGAGTTGTTGGATTGTGTGGCCAAATAGCCCACAATATGGATATTGACAAATAACCCACAATGTGTATGAGTGTAATTCTCAAAAGAAATTACCTTACACAATATTGTACATGAAATAATAATTATTAATAAATTATTTGAATAATGGAATTGCATGTTTTGGCCATAATTGGCTATGTGGGGTTTGACATGGTCAAACATGCGGTTGAGATTTCTCAGGGATAATGAGTTATGAGTGGGGCAGTGAGATAAATAAGAAATCTGATTTTAACGTTTAAATAAACGTTAGAGACTTTAACGTTCATGTCCTAATTTGTAGGAACTAAAATGATCATTGGCAACTTTTGTGAGTCTTTAAATATCCCAATTGAACACCACCGCACACTCTTGGTGCGATGGTCACTCCACAAGTATAAGTACTTGTGGGGTGTGTGGTGTGGGGGGTAAGGGCCGGGGTTCAAGTCTCTAGGAGATAATTATACACACATACACACTTAGATTAGGCTATAATAGAATTATATCTTATATAAAAATATATATATATATATATATATATATATATCCCACTTGAACTCTCTAGATAAGATAACCATACAGAATTTCTATAGAATGAAAAACTCATTGCAACCCAATCACTATTTCACTCTTATCTCTCCATTTAAATATACCTCTCCATTTAAATATACGCTTTTAGATATTCATTGTTTTAGTTAAATAAGAGTTTTATTTCAATTTTGCTTCATTGGTACCAGAGCTTTGAAGCAAGTTTATTTTCCTAGTAAATCCGTGTAAGTATTTTTTTTTCTTTTGGAATCCAACGACGTCTTTTCCATTGGATATTTGCTCTACTCCACTCCACTCCACTCCACAGGCCTTAAAAAAAAAAAAAAAAAAAAAATTCATCAACGTTTTTTTTTTTTTGGTGAAGATTCATCAACGTTTTCTGTTTTGCTGGAGTATTGCTACTACTTTTGGAGTTGTTTACTTTACATTAAATGCTTGTGGAGAAGAAGTTTGTTAGAGAAAGGTTGCATTGCTTTGGAAGAGTGGCTTTTGTGAATGGGAGGGGCTCTTGCTGTGTGGTGGAAGGCCATTCCAATTACTCCATCATACGGAGGATTTTTTTAATTTAATGTGAGAGCTTAGCTGGGCTAAAGAAGCAGTGTTGGAACAGACATCGGTGCAGAATTGGTACACAAATTTATTTTTTGGGTTTCCCCATCACGATCAGCTTTCTAAACTAAAATCCTTTTAATTCTTACTAATTGATCATGGCTAGTAAAGCAGTAAGTCAAGAATTAAGCAAAATTTAAAACTTAAATGGGGCTAATCATTCTGTTTGGAAAAGCTGGATCCGTCACATACTCTTTCAAGACTAGGTTGAGTATGTTATTGATATTGGCATTCCAATTCCACTAGGGGTGTGCATGGTCAGGTTGGGTTGGGTTGGGTTAAGGGAATTTTTTGACCCAACCCACCATGGTGGGTCAAAAAAAATTCAACCCAACCCAACTCAACCTACATGGGTCGGGTTGGGTTGGGTTGAACCCATGAGTTGAACAAATTTTTTATTATTATTATTATTACTAAATTGAATAGAAAAAAATATAAATATAAATATATTAAAAAAAAAACCCAAAGATCAGTATCAATGTAACTCCTTAAAAGCAAACAACACTAATGACTAAACAACAATAGTAATTTACTAGGGTTTGTGTGAATTAATTGGCTTTTATATAGGATAAGAAGAGCTAGTTATTTTAAATTTTTTTTAATTATATAATATATTTTAAATATATATATTAAATATATGGGTGGGTCGGGTTGGGTTTGGCGGGTTTGGAATTTTATGACCCAAACCCAACCCGACCTGCAATAAAAATTTTTTTTGTAACCCAACCCAACCCACCAAGCCCTAAAAACTAACCCAACCCGGTGGGTTGGGTTGGGTCGGGTCGGTTTTGGTGGGTTGGCGGTTGGTTGCACACCCCTAAACTCCACCACCTGAAAATGCTAATGTTATTGCAAAAAGAATGTATGAAAAACATTTAGAAGATGATAAAACTGCTAGAAATATTTTGCTTACATTCATGGAACATGACATTGAAATTCTATTTGAAGAATATACACATGCTAAAACCATGTTTGATGCTATTACTGAAGCATATCGTGCATCTTCTGAAACATACATTCAACTTTCAATTGAGAGATTTAATGGAACCATGATGAATGAAAGTGATAATGTCATTGAACATGTCAATAAAATGTCAATAATTGCAAAAGAGTTAGCTATCTTAGGAAATATATTCCGAATAAAATGCAAGTGTCTACTATTTTGCATAGTTTGCCTAACTCATGGGATTCTGTAGTGGTAGCTCTAAACTATTTTGCAACCCTTGTGAACATGAAAAACTTACCAACTCTTTTGGGGATAAAAGCAGAAAGAAGAAATAAAAAGAACACATCTAAATGTCTTCTAACAATTGCTTCTACTAGTCAACCCCTAAAGAATGAAACCTCTAAAAATGACAAGAAAAACTTTTCTAAAATTTTCAAAGGCAAAGGAAAGAATTTCAAGAACAATGATAAGAATAAAGAGGTAAGGGAAAGTGTTTTAAGTGTGGAAAAATTGGCAATTATCAAGCTGATTGCCGTGAAAATAAAAACAATAACAAACCAAATTATGGAGGATCCAAGGATATAATTTGTGTGGTATCTGAAACTTTGTTAACTGATGTTGACTACGGAGTATGGTGGGTAGTGTAGACACCGCATTTTGTACCCCTTACGACTCGGGCTCCGTTTCCCAATGATGTTAGAATTCTAAAACCCAAGGTTGGTTTAGGGCCCAATTAGGTGAAATTTGACTTGAGGAAAGAGTTTATGGAAAATATAACTTATATTTGGACCAAATTGATAGGCTAAGAATGTATTGACCCCTTGTGATGAATTAGTCAATTAATTAGTCAAGTTAATTAATTAATACAATTTGCATGCAATAAGTGTGGTAGCACAAACAAATTACCAACTAAGTTAAAATGCAGTGGAAAATAAATTGACACGGTGATTTGTTTACGAATGGGGAAAACCTATACGGCAAAAACTCCACTAGGTGATTTTAAGGTCATCATTCCCGAGAATTCACTATTATCATAACAAGCGGTTACAAGTAAAAGAATCTCAGTACCTTATACCAACCTACAGTTGAACCCTTACCCCAATACCCAATTGGACTTGTTCTGTAGTGACAATCTCTCCTTTCAATGCACGGCTCCCAATACGTGACTAACCAATTCGATGCGCGGATCCTAGTACGCGGCTTACTCACCAATTTGAGAAGGATGTTGGCTGCAAAATTCTTTAGTTCATCAACATGATGAAGATCATGAAGCTCCTTAGTTACAAAACCCTACGGTATACAAACACAGCAGCTTCTTGAATAGAAAGATGAACTAGGGCATATGTTTTCGGTTCACAATATGCTTGTGAAAAACTTTTTGCATTGAGTTGCATCAACTTTGACGGCCCTTAAAACAATCCTTATATATGTTTAGGGTTGTGAGAAAAGAAAGCCCAAACATCTATACACGAATTGGAGCGAAATTAGATCTGAAAAACTGATTTTCTTAAATCTGGACAGATACCCTATCTATCGAGCAGTTGTCGAGCATCGGGCTTAAACAGCCTTTTAAACCTCGATAGATACTAGCTGTCGAGCTAGCTGTCAAGCTTTAAAATCTAGCACTTCTTCACTTGATTCTTGGACAGACTTGCATGACTATAACACTTGAACTTGAAACCTTGTTCCTTGAAGTGTTAAACACATCCTAGATCTACCCAATTACAAGTAAAGTGCGTTTTGTCAAAGGATTAGCCAAATCTACATTGACATATGTTCCTAACATGATTCACATATGTCCTAACACAAATAAACTATTTTTAGAAAAGAAAGGCCTCAAAAACCCTAGGGCGTGCATACGCATGCTCCACGCAAGCGTACGCATACACGTGCATGCGTGCGCATGCTAGGGTTCCAGAAACTATGTAAGACAAATTTTCTACATTTAAACTACTTTTGGAATGAATCCCACATCGTCTGGGAGCTGCCCCAAACCCATATTTTTCGACTAGATAAAGCCATCAAAGGTAATTTTTCAAGAGGACGGATTCTAGTGGTAAAACACACAAGATTCACTAGAAAATAGTGAATTAAAGAGGGAGTTTTTCACAAAACATCCTCAAATAAATTTTGTTTAATTGGGACCTTTTTCTGGTCTTGATCTTTGAGTTCTAAATTTACTAATCTGTCTTTAATTTGGTTGTGAATAGATTGAATGAGGGGAACGGTCAAAATCAAGCTTTAGAGAGTTCTAGTGTTGAGGTAAAGTTTCTAACTTTGGCTCTTTTCTTCTCTTTACTTTTCTTTTGATCTTGTGTTTATATATGTGTTTTTTTTTGCTCTAATATGTTTGTTTAGCTTAGGTTTACTTCGTATTTTTGTTTAAGGCATTGTAGGTTGTTAGTTTTCTTCTTTTCTATTGTGTTTTCTTTGTTTTCTGTTCTAATTTTCTGGGTTTGGGGTTTCGGGTGTGTATGCATGCACATGCAGCTTGCATGCATATGCATACTCGTAGTATGTGTATGCTTACAATGGGCTGCATACACATGCCTTATGTATGTGCATGCATACACTTGCCTAGAAACCTTAATTTCATTTCTATTTGTTTCCTTTTTTGTTTTATCCACTTGTTTTACCATCTGTTTAACATGTTTAGCCTTTTTTTTTAGTCTCTATTTCTCTGTTCTATCCAGTTTTGTTTTGCTTTATCCTTTTGATTGTTACATTAGGGTTCTAGATTGTATGGATACCATGAACACACATTGATGTATAGGTGTTGTGAAGCGGTGAGGTTAGTGAGGTAAGTTATGCATTCACATGAACATGCATGAGACTTGAATGATAAGCATGATGTGATGGATGGACATGAATATGCTTGGTTGAATGTCATATCTTTGACATTTAGATGTTATAATATGTTCATTTGATTCTGCCTTACGATGTTTCTACCCTTGGATATGCTCTTTTAATGCTATGATAGATGAATGTTTAAGCTTGGGATGATTATGCCATATTGTTTGCTTTAGATGCATGCTAGTGTGTGTGTGAGCATAAATAATGTGTTAAATATGCCTTTAATGAGATTAAAACTTAGAACACAGTGAGTAGAAGCCGACCCATGGGACGAGTAGAAGTCGACCCACGGGTCGGGTAGGGTTGGGTGCATAACGTCGCGAGCGCTTGCGCCCACAGGTAGACTACGCATCGTCACGCCATGTGGCAAAGATGAGAGATTTCTTTGTTGACATGAAAGAGGTTAAAGCCGGTGATCATCGTGTATACATGGGCAATAACACATATTGTGATGTGTTAGACATTGGAACTGTGAAAATCATGATACCTAGAGAAAGAAACCTCTATTTGTCAGATGTACTTTTTGCACCCACCATGAGACATAATCTCATTTCTATCCCTTGCTTGGATGAAAAAGGCTTTAAGATTCGTTTTCATTTTGGAAAAGTGTCAATTGGAAAACATGGTAGAATCTTAATGTGGGGTATTAAGATGGATGGTTTGTATCGTCTTAATGACATTTCCTTTGCTAATAATAATGCAATAGTTGGTTCTTTTGCTTACTTTGATATGTCTATTAATCATTCTTATGCTTATGATGATGCTTGTTTATGTATGGATGATCCTTATATATGGCTGTACGGGCTAGGGCCCCAGGCCCTTTGGGCCTTGGAACCTGGCCAGGCAGCCTAACACGTCACCCTGCCCTCATTGGACCTGCAACCTCGACCCGGACACCTCAGGGCCCATTTTGGGCCAAAGAGCTGAAATAAGACCACGCTAGCACGAATACCTCACGCAAACCCCTCCCGATCATCTCTAACCTGGTCGGGAGCGTTATTGTTCGGAGACACCTGTACTCGGCTGCTTGGTAGTGCCTTTGAGAACATCACTGCCAAGCTGGCTTCTGGAGGTGGGAATCAGTTCCAATGCCACTACCACCTTTCCGATGGAACATCCACTTTGAGATGATGGAATTGGACCCCCATTCGCACTAGTAAGAGGGAGTAATCATAACACCTCCACTTATCTTAGCTTATAAATAGGAGAAGAGATTGAGGAATAGAGGTTGGCAATTTTGGAGAGAACACTGAGAAAAAGAGTGATCACGCCAAGAGAGAAAGGAAGTGACTCTGTGAGGTAAAGATAGGGATTTGTGGAAACAAGAGTGTACTTTGGTCACCGAGCATAGAACCACCCATAGTAGGAAACCCAAAGTCCACAATACAAATAGATTGTAAGCCCAAGTAGAGGTTGAGCGCAATAGCCACATTCTGGGTATGCACAATTGGCGCTGTCTGTGGGAATCTCCTACGAAGCTGTGGTTATGTTGAGACATGCACGGGAGAATGTCTAGAGGCCAATCAGGGAGTTACGCTGAAAGTGGCTCCAGAAGGTCTTCTTGGGGATCCACTTGGCGAGAAAGAAGGCAGAAGGGACGCGAAGATAGGGAATACGAACAGGAGGAAGGGCAGTCTGGCCTTGGAGAAGGGTCGTTTCAAACGTACTGGACAATGTCCGGTGCTTTGGGGTGCAATTGTTTCGATAGACGGGACGAAGAATTTGACAGGAGGGACGAGAAGCTAAAGCGTTTGCGTAGGTTGGTAAGGGACTTGGAGTTGGAAGCGAGAAGTAGGCATCAGAGGAGGGAACATGACGAGCGAGTAGAAGGATCGGCTAGTGTGGGAGGTCGTTATGGAGCAAGGTCCTACCAATCTGGATCCCATCGCTACCGGGATCGCTCACGGGAATATGCAGATTGGGACTCGATTTCCCCAGAGGAGCGGCGACCTCGAAACGCTGCTATGGACGCTATGAGCCACGTATTATGCCGAGCGGCCCGATCACCATTCTTAAGGGACATTGAATGAGCCCATATGCCGAGTAGATTTACGCGGCCGCTGTTTAACTCTTACAATGGAAAGACGGACCCGATAGAACATGTAAGTCATTATATTCAAATGATGTCTTTGCACACTCATAACGATGCATTGATGTGTAAGGTATTTCCTTCGAGTATTGGTCCCACTGCTTTGAGGTGGTTCAATGGGTTAAGGAAAGGCTCGATTCACAGTTTTTCCTAGTTGATTCAAGAATTTGGCATCCGGTTCATGACCTACAGCCGAGTTCCACAGCCTGTGGATGCGTTGCTATCAATGAAAATGGGGGTTGGGGAAACCCTCCACAATTATGCTAACCGATACTAAGAACTATACAACGAGATTGGTAGGGGAAACAAAGGCCTCTCGAGGATATGAGGTAGTTGATGAGGCGTATTGAAGAATTCAAATAGTTAAAGGATGAATGGCTGCAAAGCAAAGGCAAGGCCCCGGTCAGAAATCATCCACGGCAAAGCGGTTTCCAGTCAAGGCCCCAGAAGGATTTGAGGATTCAGGAGCCAGTGCCTCAGATGGGGGAAGTGAATGTAGCGTTCAAGGAGCCGATGCACAGGATTGTAGATCGAATCAAGAACGAGCTGTACTTTCGGTGGCCAAACAAGATGGGACCCTTCAAGGAGGAATCAGAACCTGTACTGTACTTACCATAGGGATAAGGGGCATACCACCGAACAGTGAAGAGTGTTAAAAGACCATTTGGAGCAGTTAGTGAAGGCAGGGTATTTGAAAGAGTTCGTGGTGGAACCTAAGAACCTGGAAGCCAGGCAGGGTGCTCGGGGTGGTGGAAATCCTCTCCCATCCCCATTTGGAGTAATAGAAGTCATCCATGCAGCTCCAAGGGGCACTCACGTGTCTAAGAGGAGGGGGTGTTGGCTGTGGTACCGGCAGAAAGCTACGCGGGTGAACAACCCTCCGAGAAGAAGTTGAAGTACAGTTGGGAGCCCATAGCCTTTAATGACAATGATCTAGAGGGCATGATTCAACCACATGACGATACTTTGGTGGTTACAGCCCGAATAAACGGTTTTATGGTAAATAGAGTATTGATAGATCAGGGGAGTGGTGCCGAGGTGATGTATCCCGACCTATTCAAGGGGCTTGGTCTGAAGAATGAAGACCTCTCCAAGTACGATACGCCCCTGATGGGGTTTGATGGCCGGATGGTGGTCTTAGAAGGGCAGATTTCGCTTCTCGTGAATATGGAGGGTAAGGAGGTGATGGTAACATTCATAGTGGTCGCTTCGTTTTCTCCATACACAGCGATCCTTGGAAGGTCGTGGATTCATGCAATGGGGGCAGTACCATCCACCCTGCATGTGAAGGTCAAGTTCCGCACCGAGCAAGGTATTGCCATAGTAAAGGGAAATCAGCAAGTGGCCAGGCAGTGCTTGGTAGCCGCAGTTGACCAGGGAATCAAGCAAAAGGAGTCAACCGAGGAGACTCCCTTATAACAATTACAGGAGCCCCAAGAGGAGGCAAGGGCTTTCCATGCCGAGGACTTAGTAAGAGTAAGGATATTACCAGATGATGACAGGAGTTTTCTGATAGGAGCAAGTGTGGCAGATGAAGAGAGGGTAGAGATGCTACTATTTCTTGTGTAGAGTGTAGACGTGTTTGCTTGGATCCCGTATGAGGTGCCCGGGGTGGACCCTGAGTTCATAGTTCACAAGCTCAATATGGACCCTTTGTACCCTCCCAAAAAGTAGAAGCCGAGGAGATCGGCTAAGGAGCATATCGAAGCTGTCAGACAAGAGGTTAAGAAACTGAAGGAAGTCGGGGCTATAAAAGAGATATTCTTTTTGGAGTGGCTTGCGAATACCGTGGTGGTAAAAAAGAAGAATGGCAAATGAAAGGTTTTTGTTGACTTCACTGACCTGAATCAAGCATGTCCCAAGGATCCGTTTCCTATGCCAAAAATTGATCAACTGGTAGATGCCACCTATGGATACCCAAGGGTGAGCTTTCTGGACGCTTTTTAGGGTTATCATTAGATCGCCCTGGCTGCCGAGGATCAGGAGAAGACGGTGTTTATTCTCCTGATACTAACTATCATTATACTGTGATGCCATTTGGGTTAAAAAATGCCGGGGCCACGTATCAACGGATGATGACAAGAATGTTCAGGGATAAGATCGGGCGCACAGTAGAGGTATACATTGACGATATGGTGGTAAAAAGCAAATGAGAGATGCAGCATATTGGCGATCTCAAAGAAGTGTTCGAAGTACTTCGACGACACAAGCTGCGCCTCAACGTTGATAAGTGTGCTTTCGAAGTGGAGGCTGGCAAGTTCCTAGGGTATTTGATCACTAACCGAGGAATATAAGTCAACCCGATCAGATTGAAGCAGTAAAACGTCTCAAACCACTGAGCAATCCAAAGGAAGTTCAAGTACTGACCGGTATGTTAGCTGCCATTAGCCGGTTTATTTCCAAATTTGCCGATAGGTGTCGTCCGTTTTACTAGCTTTTGAAGAAGTGGAAAGGATTCCAGTGGAGTGAGGAGTGTGAAAGGGCTTTTCAGGAGTTGAAAGAATATTTGGTGCGAGCACCTTTGCTGACATCTCTAGAACCCGAGGAGGACTTATACATGTATCTCTCGGTATCCGAACATATTGTTAGTGCCGTGTTGCTGAAAGATCAGGGTGTGCAACAACCTATATACTATATCAGCAAAACCTTGGTCGATGCCGAGACGAGGTATTTGCTTTTGGAGAAGTTGGTGTTGGCATTAGTTCATGCCACGCGGAAGCTACCCCACTACTTTCAGGCTCATACTGTTTATGTATTGACCGAGTATCCTCTACAGTCGTTATTGAAGAGATCTGATTTCACGGGAAGAATAGCTAAGTAGGGAACTCGGCTGGGCTCTTTTGACATTAGATACAGGCTTAGAAGCTCGGAGAAAGGGTCAGGTCCTTGCCAATTTCATTGCAGAGTTTTCCCTGAGGGGGGGAAAAGAGATGGTTTGCCCTGTAGAGGTAATCCCGTGGAAGGTATTTGTGGACGATGCTTCCAGCGCATTAGGAGCCAGGGCTGGAATCGTTGTCATCACCCCAGAAGGGATAAAATTGGAACATTCCTTCAGGTTAGGCTTTAAGGCCTTTAATAACGAAGCAGAGTATGAGGCCCTGCTGGCCGGATTAAGAGTTGTTTCAGACTTAGGTGCTAAGGAAGTAGAGGTCTACTCGGACTCTCAGTTGGTGGTCAATCAGGTGTAGGGAAGCTTTGAGGCCAAGGATCCCCGAATGATGGAGTACTTACGGTTGGTGAAACAAATCATGGACTGCTTTCTAATTGTTAGAGTGGTTCAGGTAGCCAGGGGGCAGAACCGACACGCTGACTCTTTGGCCACATTGGTGTCATCATCAACCGAGGAAATTCATTGATTAATAAAAGTGGAGTTGGTAGCGGAACCGAGTATCATTGCAGGGGTAGGTGTTTCACTAGTGACAACAGTAGAATCATGTTGGATGGATCCGATCATCGACACTTTAGCTGAGGATCGAGTGCTTGCTGATGAGAAGGAAGCAGAAAAAGTACGCCGGACAGCTGCTCGATATTGGTTATCAGCCAATCATAAGATGTATCGAAGATCTTTTGACGGGCCCTACTTACAGTGTTTGCACCCCAGCAAAATCGAAGAACTCTTGGCCGAGCTACATGAAAGTGTGTGCGGCAGTCACGTGGGGGGACGTTCATTAACTCACCGGGCAATAACTTAGGGATTTTGGTGGCCGCAAATGCAAAAGGATGCTATCGAATATGCACGGAAATGTGAGCAATGCCAGAAGCACGCCCCTATGATCCACTAACCAGCAGGAAGCTTAAATCCCATTAGTAGCCCTTGGCCCTTTGCGCAGTAGGGGCTAGATATCGTTGGTCCATTCCCTCGGGCGACAGGAAACCGAAGGTTTGTTCTAGTAGTCGTGGATTACTTCACCAAATGGGTAGAGGAAGAGGCGTTGGCGAACATCCGGGATGTGGATGTTAAGAAGTTCGTATGGAGAAACATAGTGACGAGGTTTGGGGTACCAGGGTCCCTAATGTCAAACAACGGGTTGCAGTTTGACAGCAGAGCTTTCCGCGAGTTTTGTGGCAGTCTCAGCATCATAAACCGGTATTCCACCCCAGCATATCCACAGAACAACGGCCAAGCTGAGGCTACCAACAAGGCCATTGTGAACGGGTTAAAGACGAGGTTAGAAGGTGCTTAGGGCAGGTGGGCAGAGGAGCTGCCTAATGTTCTATGGGCATACCGAACAACCCCGAGGAGATCCACGGGAGAAACCCCGTTCTCTCTAACATATGGAGTGGAAGCAGTCATACCAACAGAAATAAACTTGTGCAGTGCCCGAGTTTCAGGATTCAACCCCGTCAAGAATTCGAAGTTGATGCTGAAACAGTTGAACTTGTTGGAGGAGCACCAAGAATCAGCGACTATACGACTGGCAGAATATCAACAAAAACTTGCCCGGAGGTATAACAGGGACGTGAGGAAAAGGGAGTTTGGAGCGGGAGATCTGGTACTTCGGAAGGTAGTGGGGAATACACAAGATGTCAACGCAGGGAAGTTAGAACCAACTTGGGAGGGACCTTATAGAGTCACCGCCATTGCGGGCGCGGTGGAGTATTATTTCGAGGATTTGGATGAAAGACCACTTCCCCGGCTACGAAATGCCCACAATTTGAAGAAATTCTACCACTGATTTTTAGTACGCGAGGATACGGATTGATTGTAATGTTACATGTGCATATTGTTAGTTAATACGAAAGTCATGTTTATCCATGTAGGTGTATTTGTACTTATAATTCCATCGTTGTTAACTTATTAGCCCCGGTCAATGAACGCTAGAAGAATTGGAATAGAAACCTGTTCCCAATTCGATCTTCATCACCGGACAGGTGGAAACCTAATCTCAAACTTTATCAAAGGACAGAAACTTGTTCCTGGTTTGATCTTCATCACCGGACAGGTGGAAACCTAATCTCAAATTTTATCTAAGGACAGAAACCTGTTCCCAGTTCGATCTTCATCACTAGACAGGTGGAAACTTAATCTCAAATTTATCTAGGGACAAAAACCTGTTCCCGGTTCGATCTTCATCACCGGACAGGTGGAAACCTAATCTCAAATTTTATCTAAGGACAGAAACCTGTTCCCAGTTCGATCTTCATCACCAGACAGGTGGAAACCTAAATCTCAAATTTTATCTAAGGAAAGAAACCTGTTCCTAATTCGATCTTCATCACCGGATAAGTGGAAACCTAATCTCAAACTTTATCTAAGGACAGCAACCTGTTCCCGGTTCGATCTTCATCAAGGGACAGGTGGAAACCTAAATCTCAAATTTTATCTAAGGACAGAAACCTGTTTCCAGTTCGATCTTCATCACCGGACAAGTGGAAACCTAAATCTCAAATTTTATCTTAGGACAGAGACTGGTTCCCGGTTAGATCTTCATCACTGGACGGACGAAAAGCCTACATTGAGTTATTCCAAGAATAGAAACAAGCTTCTTGGCTCTATTCTTGTCACCGGGCACACAGAGATTACGTCGAATTATTCAGGGGACTAAAACCAGTCTCTCGGATTCAATCCAAATCACAGGGAAGGTGATTACCCCACACTGAATTTTCCTAGATAAGTCAACATATATCGAATTTAGTTCTTATTGCCGAGGAGCCAATTCTTTCTAGATATAGGCGATCTCTTCTAGACCGGTCCCGGTCACCATACATGCACGGATATAACCTATCCTTTTGAAGATAAATGAGAAAAAAGTTTCAATCACCGTTTAGAGGCAAACCGTGATTAGACTACCCGGTCATTAGGAGTATATATATATATATATATAAATTAATTAATTAAAAAAAATAAAAAAAATAAAAAGAAGAAGAAAGAAAATGAAAGAACATGACAAAAAGAATAACTTAGTAGCAAACATTCATAAATATGACTAAAGCAAACGCTCGGTCACCATACCTAGATCGAATAAAGCAAACGAATAAAAATTAAACCAATGTTTTGTCACCACAACCTGGTGACTGTAGGAAAATAAAACTTAGGAAAATTAGAGTCAAATCATTGTTCTGTCACCACATCCCGGTGACTTTAGGCAAACCGAACAAATAAAAGAGAAAAATAAACACGGATAAAAAATAAAAGCTAGCTAAAAGCATGAGTATCAAATAGAAGGATCGGTAGGCGGGAGATGGACTGCATCATCAGCTTGCCGATTTGGAACTTCCTCGGTTAGTGGTTGCTGGGCTTGCGCATCTTCGGCCGCATTAAGGTTGCTGATGACCTCAAGATCAACGGTCTCCACATGAGTGTCAATCGCTTGGACCAGCTCCCTCATGCTGGGGGTATCTTCTTCGTCAACAGCGCCAGCTTAACTCTGGATGGGGGGAGGAGGAGCCGGGTATAGGATTTGCACTGGGTTCCTCAATGGGGAATCTTCGGGCACTCCCATTGCTTGAAAGGCTGCCAGCCACCCCTCCCCAAACCCATGAAACTGGGCTTGGTGGACAATAGGCTCCACGGAGTTCTAGGCATCCACGATGCCTTCGTTGTACCACTTCTCCTCACAGGCTTTAAGGGCCGCCTTCATGTCAGCTATTTCGTCTACCTGGGCCAGGTTTAGGCTGGCTACCTCCATAAATTTAAGCTCTATGCCCCCCAGCTTGTCCTCCGCCTCAGCCAATTTCCTCTCCGCCACCAATCGAGCTTTCTCTGAAGACTGAGCCTTCTTCTCAGCGGCCTCAGCAGCTTTGCCCTTCTCCTTTGCAGTTGCAACAGCGACATCCTTCAGGGCCTTCTCTCGTTCAGCATCCTCAGCGAGCTCCTTCAGCCTCTCGTTGAGGATATGGGTCAATTGCGCAGCCTGATATTGCAGTAGTGGTCAGTATGAAGGTGAAAGGAATACGCACGCATTAAAATAAATGTGAAAGTGAGAGATATAAAATTACCGCTATGGTGTGCCACTGTAACCGCCTTGCCAATGATTCCTCGACCTTGTCTGAGAAAAACTGAACATCCTCGGGCAGTAGGAGGCCGTGCACCAAGCTCTGGGCCACCCTCCCCCCTTGACCTTGGGCCCAGGTCCTTAGGCTAGCGGAAGCTGGCAGAGGCCCGTCGTCGAACTTGAAAGTGGGCTGCCAACTGACCTCGGGCCGAGATAAAGATGTCACATCAGTCCCAACTTGGGCAGTTGGCCGGAGATCACCCACCGACTCCCGGATCACTATCCCGCCCGATCCCCGAGGAAGGGTCTTATAAGGAGCATCACCTGGAACCCTGGATGGTTGATCGCTGACGCACTGCTTCTTTTTGGCGTGACTGGCAGAGGGGGGGAGGAGGAGTATGGTCCTTACCTTGAGGCTATTGAGGCTGAGCCGTAGGACAAGTGTCGGGCAGGAACTGGTCAACCGTCATTTTTTACCTGGTCACCATCTCGGCATTTTGACCGGCTTCAGCTGCTTCTGGCTCGGCTGATCGAGCTGGAGCTTCAGGCTCTTCAACAGGCACGTGGACTTTACGGCTCTGAGAGGAACGTTCAGTCGATTCATCTCACACCGGTGCAAGATCCTCCGCTGTAGTATACCTAGGGCCGAGGTCCCGAGCTTTACCAACGGTTAGGAAGGGTGGGGGAAAATTGGCATGCCGAACGTCGATATACAACAGCAACGGGCTGTCCACCAACAGAGCCGGCCCAAAAGGTTGCCACGTAGCATAGATGGGATTGCAGCCGAGGATGAGGTGCAATGCCCAGAGCTGCCCGTCGAAGTGCACAAATATTTCAGACCTGAGTATGAAATTCAGGTCCCTCACGTGCACTACTCTGAGGTTTGGTTTAAACCTTTTGCTTTCTACATAGAAACAATACAAAATCTGGTTAGTGACTATTTAAGCAAAATAAATCATAAGTAAAACGCAATTAACAAGTAAAAAATGCTCGGTATCGACCAACGTCATGTGGTGAGAGTGGGCAAGGGAGCTCATCGGCAAGCCAGTTGCCGCTTACCCGGACAAATTCTCCTGCCGAGTTTCTATTGGAGTCGAGCAAGCATGATATAAGCCGTACCCGCATGTCCCTAGTCTTTAAATAATAATCCGACCTAATATTGCCGCATAAACTATACATAAAATTGATGTCATGATGGTTCAGTTGTAACCTGTATATTTGGTTTAGCCTACTAACACAACTCACAACTCGGTAAAAATTGGGAGGGAGTTGGTCGGGGCACAGGCCATAGAACCTAAGGGTACCTATAATGAGAGGGTCTACGGGAAACCTAACCCCACCCTCTAGTATAGCCATCAAGGGGAAAAATGCTACGTTTGGGCCAGAGCTCCTTTCGAGAGCGATATCGCCCTCATAACAATAGGCGATATCGACATCCCCAGGGACGCCATAGGCTTACCTAAAGTTAGCCAAGGTAGCCCCAGGTGCAAGAAGGTGAGAAAATCCCATTCTAAAACTCTAAAATGAGGAAAATAAATTGAAGAAAAGGAAAAGAAAGAGAGGAGGAGATGAAAACTTACTAGAACTTTAGGAGGAAGTGCTCGTGGATGAAAGATCTGAACACAAGAAGAGTATGCTCGGCAGAGAGAAATTTTGAGGGATAAGAAAGCAAAGAGTGATTTGAAGACGCAAATGGAACTATTTATAGGGATGAAAGCATTTAATGAAGGGGAAGGCGGGAAAATTTTTTTGGCTTCTTCTTGTAACCCCCACAGGCGTGGGCTTGGTTCACGAACCGTCAAGCTATGATGACGGTTAAATGTGATAGCCTGACGTGGCGCTCCAATTGAGAGAGCATTGATGGCTGTCTCATCCGTGGAATCACAAGCGCCACTCAGATTGTCCTTGATTCGCTCTCGGTAGCCGAGCACGAATCAAGGGGGAGCTATTATACGAGCCAGGGCCCCAGGCCCATTGGGCCTTGGGACCTGGCTAGCCGGCCTAACACGTCACCCTACCCTCATTGGACCTACAACCTCGACCCAGACACCTCAGGGCCCATTTTGGGCCTAAGAGCTGAAATAAGACCACGCTAGCACGAATACCTCACGCAAACCCTTCCCGATCATCTCTAACCTGGTCGGGAGCGTTATTGCTCGGAGACACCTGTACTCGACTGCCCAGTAGTGCCTTTGAGAACATCACTGCCGAGCTGGCTTCTAGAGGTGGGAATTAGTTCCAATGCCACTACCACCTTTCCGATGGAGCATCCACTTTGAGATGATGGAATTGGACCCCCATTCGCACTAGTAAGGGGGAGTAATCATAACACCTCCATTTATCTTAGCCTATAAATAGGAGAAGAGAATGAGGAATAGGGGTTGGCAATTTTGGAGAGAACACTGAGAAAAAGAGTGATCACGCCAAGAGAGAAAGGATGCGACTCTGTGAGGTAAAGATAGGGATTTCAGGAAATAGTAGTGTCCTTAGGTCACCGAGCATAGAACCACCCATAGTAGGAAACCCAAAGCCCACAATACAAATAGATTGTGAGCCCAAGTAGAGGTTGAGCCCAATAGCCACATTCTAGGTACGCACAATGGCATATGAGATTAGGACACGTTAATAAAATTAGAATGAAAAGGATGATTAGTATGGGATTAATTCCAAACATGAATATTGTTTTTACTACTTGTGAACCTTGCATATCTAGTCAAATAGCTAGACTTCCTTTTCCAAAGGGACAAAGATCCAATGAATTATTAGCTATTGTACATTCTAATGTATGTGGTCCATAAAATATTAAAACTCATAGGGGTATGGTATATTTTGTCACATTCATAGATGATTTTTCTCGATATGGACACATATACTTAATGCATAAAAAATCTGAAGTTCTTGAAAATTTTCAAGAGTACAAAAAGGAAGTTGAAAATCAATTAGGAAGGAATATTAAGATACTACAATCAGATCGTGGGGGAGAGTACATGTCAGATCCATTTAGTTATTTTTTAAAAGAAAATGGAATAATACATCAACTTACTATGAGCTATACACCACAACAAAATGGTATTGCTGAAAGACGTAATAGAACCTTGTTGGACATAGTAAGATCTATGTTAAGCCATTCTTCATTTGGAACAATTTTTTGGGGAGAAACTATTATAACTGCTATTATAGGGTTAAGGGCCCAAAAAAATTGTATATTGGGCCTTGGGCTTTGTCTGAGGAGGTTGACTGGTCCGAGGACCGTTAAACAGTAGTGAGAATGTCAATTTCTGAGTCCCATGAGTGAGATGCAAACGGAGAGACTGGGAAAGTTAGTCCGAGGAGGCTTACCTCCTCAGATGAGCAAAGCACAGATCAAATACATGTCCTATCATTCAAGGTGACCTTCCTGGATGTTCTGCTAACAGGGACATGTATCGTGAACGCACAAAAGGGATGAAAGCTCAGAAATATCTAAGGAAAAGCTACTGCCACCGCATTAAATGTTCTGCAGCTAACTTTCTGGCCGCATTTATGTGGAGAAGACCCCTAAACAGTGCTGCCTTGGCTATCCCAACTCACAGAGAATTAGGGAGGGTGTCCGATGGGACAAGCACTCAAGTAGTGGCTTGGATGATCAACAAATGGAGGGCCAAGATCATGAAGAGGGAGATATATAATGTAAGAGACCCCTGGAGGGAAGAGGATCAAAAAACCAAGAGAGAAATACTATAGCAATCTAGAATCAGCCTTGTAACCATACTTGAGAACATTTTATAAGAATCAGTTTCCTCAAACATTACCGAGGACCTTCTTTCTTCAATTTAAACTTACTCATTTTCACTCTTTTATCATCAAGCCTACCTAACTTGTTGTTTGATTAACAAAAGCCTAGTTTTCTAACCCATTCTCTACAAATTCATTGTTTTGGGCTTTTTGGGCCTAAGTCCATTTATACCTGGGGCTAGGAATTCAAATCTGGTCCTTACAGCTATGTACTTGCTTAATCTAGTTCCTACAAAAATTCATAATAGAACACCACATGAATTATGGACTGGAAGAAAACTCAATCTACAAAATATAAAGGTTTGGGGTTCTTCAGCTCATAGATTAATCCCATCACATTTAAGAAGTAAGTTAAATAGTAAAACTATCAATGGTACATTTTTTGGATATCCTGAAAATTCTAAGGGGTATAGATTAGTTATTCACCATAGTGATGGAACTATTAGTGTAACTAAAAGTAGAGATGCAAGATTTTTAGAAGAAGAAATTGATACAAGAGATCCCAATAAATTAGTAGAATTATTTGAAATTTCTAAGGAGAAGGAAGTGGTTAATAATGAATATGTTATTGTTCCTAGTAGTGAAAATCCTCATGATACACTTAGTAGGATTCAAAGAGAAAGAAATCCCCCTACTAAATTAAAAGATCATTTCACTTTTTTAAGTGAGGGGGATGTTAAAGACCCATTAACAAATAAAGAAGATTTGTGATAATGCCTTAAATTGTATACTTGTTATTTATTTATGTGAGCATTATCTCCTTATTACTATACTTAATTTGTATAATTAAGCCATGATTTGCATTAGTCTCTATTATTGATCTTTACATAATTTCTTGAAAAAGATGTCATACATTGCTTGTAATTTTCTACTTTCAGGAAATCATATGAAAAATATGAGTTTACAGGAGTTTGTGAGAGAATGGAGGCCAAACTAGAATTAAAGAGGAGCTAAAGGACCATGTTTAAATGTCTAAGGAGGTGCCGCTGGAGTGCTTGGGTCATCTACCATGTTTGGAAGCTTCAAATAAGGAAAGAAATCAAAGCGGCAGAATCTGAAAAGGAAAAATCAGATTTGAGCACTGATCAGTATTTTGGGTGTATCTCTCTGCTCAAAACTCCAATTGACACAAGGCTAGATGGGTTGGAACTGAGACTTAAATATCTACAACTTTTTAGTTTTAAGCTTTTCAAAATTCACAATTTTTGAAGGCAGAAATTAACTCACAATTTACTACTGTAAATCTGGACGAAAATTAAAATAGTAAAAGTTTTATTTTCTTTGGACACTTTGATGTTAGGGTTGGGAATGGATGCTGTGGATGATAGGCCACATATTGAATGACCCCTTGTGATTAAACCAATTAATTAATTAGCCAAGTTATTAATTAATCAATTAATCATGCAAACGCGTGGAAGCACAAACAAATCACCAATAAACTAAATATGCAGCGGAAATTAAATGACACGATGATTTGTTTACGAATGGGGAAAACCCTTAAGGCAAAAACCCCACCGGGTGATTTTCAGGTCACCACTCTCGAAACTCCACTATTATCACAACAAGCAGTTACAAGTAAAGGAATCCCAAGTACCTTACCAACCTACAGTTGAACCCTTACCCCAATACCCAATTGGACTTGTTCTGTAGTGACAGTTCCCCCTTTTGATGCACGGCTCCCAAGTACGTGACTAACCAATGCGCGGATCCCAGTACGCGACTTCAAACACCAACTGAAAGAGAGGTTGGCTACAAAATTCTTCAGTTCATCTTACACGATGAAGATCAAGAAGATGCTTGGTCACAAAACCCAAAGGTGCAAATACACAGCAACTTCTTCAGAAGAGATGAACTAGGGCAAGAACATCGTCTT
This sequence comes from Quercus aquifolioides, assembly GCA_019022515.1. Lineage (NCBI taxonomy): Eukaryota > Viridiplantae > Streptophyta > Magnoliopsida > Fagales > Fagaceae > Quercus > Quercus aquifolioides. The sequence goes on along the minus strand of CM032329.1, from coordinate 39,446,114 downwards.
TGGTCACAATTTGCTCCAACAGAGTTTTCTCAATGTTTATGCAACTTGTGTACAGTTTGACGGCCCTAAAAACAATCCTTTTATATGTCTAGGGTTAGGAGAAAAGAAGGCCCAAAGACATACTCACGGATCCCAAGAAATCAGATCAGAATTCTGATTTTCATAAACCTCGACAGATAGGAGGTGTCGAGAAGCTGTCGAGCAGGTGTCGAGCTTACGGGCTTGAACAGCTTACTTAAGCTCGATAGACGCAGCTGTCGAGCTTTAATGAATTTGCACTCTCAGCTTGTTTTTCTTGGACAGACTTGATGACTTTAACACTTGATCTTGAAACCTTGTTTCTTGAAGTATTAAAAACACCTAGAACTACCCAATTACAAGTAGAGTGCGTTTTGTCAAAAGGATTAGCCAATTACATAAAAGAATGACATATGTTCTTAATGAGTGAACTACATATGTCCTAATAATCTCCCCCTTTGGCAATCCGTGACAAAACCACCGCAAACAAATGAACATATGAGAGAAGTCATAAATCACTCAACTCATATTCACTTGTTGAATACAATAAAATCTATCCTAACACAAACCCTTGAAAAACTTTGCAAGAAAAAAGTTTATGGTAAGTAGACTTTGACAACCTGTATTTCTGAAACACTTTAAACAAAACTCATCAAGGCATCTTGTGTGAAACAGAAATAAATAGATTGCATACAAGTATAAGAATCATGTGTATAAAGATAGAAAAGAAACAACACATGTAGAGATAGATGAAAGAAACATACATCCACATATAATGAATATAAGTACAATGTATGTAAAAATGGTCACAAGACCTCGTATACAAGAACACCTCATATACAAGAACAATGTATCTAAAATGTAAGAAAAGAAAAGATACATCATATCCTCACTACACCCCTCAAGTATCAACACTCCCCCTATAAAAAATGTCCTATACTAACTCTCCCCCTAAGATGACTACTCTCATATCCCCAAAACTACTCCCCCTTTTTGTCATGAGTGGCAAAGGGTAGAGTGTCAAGTAGACATCTCATCAGTAGAGCTAGCATCTCCATCATCATCATCCGAAGCATCATCGTCCTTATCATCATCATCCTCAGAATCAGAAGCAGCTAGAGGAGGTGGTGAAGGAGTAGCCTTAGGAGCAAAACCACCCATGGTCGCCTGCCGTCGTGCAATACGACCAACACGAATATTCACCTGATACAACTCAGTGGAGAGTGTATCGAGGTGAGCATCCATGCGCTGCAGCTGCGCCATGATGTCTCCAAGAGAAACATCGCTCAAAGAGGAAGAAGGAGCAGATCCGGATGGAGCTGAACGGGAGGGAGGAGTGGAATCCTACTGTCTCGACCTAAACTGAGCCTCACTACGTTTTACGGTAGCGACATCTATGGCACACATGAAAGTGAAAGGGTCGGACACGGGAAAAGGAATGGAGAAATGGCGTAGAATCCTCGTGATAGCAGAAGGAAAGATGAGCTTATCACGGGTCGCCGCATCCAAATGAACATCTATGATAGACAAAATGAAATGAGAAGGAAAATCTATGGTAAGATGCTCAAGGAGAGATAACAAAAATCGAGCACAAGGCTCTGTGATGGAGTTGTAGTGAGAAAGTGGATGGAGTACAAAAGTCATCACCATGTTTAGAAATCTAGGACCTTTAGCAAAAGGCCGACATGATGTGTACTGACGCTCACCCCACTCCAAAGGGCGCTCACAGAAAGCAGATATGAGCTCATCCTTGGACACAGTCCTCAGACGATCACAAGAAGGATAGTCAGGAAACTCTATCCTAGGAACCCTAAGCACATCCGCAACTAGCTGCGGTGTGACAGGAATGCGCGTACCTCGAACACGAGTGAAAAAGTGAGGTACTGAACAATCAATCTCGTGCATGTTGGAGTAAAACTCCTGAATGAGCACGAGAGGACATGTGACCGGGACGTCACACAGTGACTCCCATCCCCTACTGTGAATGACAGAGGGAAGGTCAGTGTCGGCGAAGTCCGCCAAAATGACTTAGCGTTCCGAATGAACACCTCGTCTAGAAAAGTTCTCCAAAAATGCCTTGTGGGCATCATCATCATGGAACCGAAGATTACGAGGAGCAGAATCAGAAGATGAAGAAGCTCCAGAACGTAGAGGGTTCCGAGCCGGAGTAGATTTACGCTTAGGTGCCATAGACACTACTAACGTAAATAGAATGAGGGAAAGAGAAAGAAAGAGACAATCAGAAAAGTCCCAAAGCAATTCAAATATATCAAATATATTGAATAGAGAGTACGTATGCATGGGGATGCATGAACATGTGACATGCAACAAAAATTTCTTCATGGGCTTAGCCCAATCCAAACCTACCAGCACACAAACATAGTTCACACATCTAAATGCATGATAATACCATTCTAATGCAAATGTGATGCAATGTATGACATTTTGAACACATTTAATGGAAAACCCATCCCAAAAATTCCAAGAAAAACTCATTAATTTTGAAAAACTCCAAAAATTTTCCAAAACCCCAAAACCTAAGATTCAAAACATGAAATGCATGAAGAATGAAGAGAAAAGAGATCATACCAAGTGATTTGAAGCAAGGAAGGGCCGAAAATCACGTGGGTTGAAGGTTTTGAGTGAGAAATCTGGGTTAGGGAGATGAACAGACGCGGACAGATCGAGAGAGATCGAGAAAATGAGAACCGGATCGCGAACAGAGCTTATATAGGAACCTCAGTAATTCTCGACAGATGAGGTATCGAGAGGTGTCGAGCCATCTGTCGAGGAAGGTGTCGAGAAAAAGCACATCGATAGCTACAGGTGTCGAGGAGGTATCGAGGAATGAACCCAGAACCAAGAACAAAAGCTCGATCGATCGACCAGGTGTCGAGAAGGTATCGAGAAGACAGAAACTTTCTCGATCGATCCACCAGGTGTCGAGGAGGATCGAGATTGCGATAAAGAAAAGCTTGAGAATCTCGACAAATAGCTAGGTATCGAGGAGGTGTCGAGGAGGTGTCGAGTTTGCTTTTGAAAAAAAAATTTCGATAAGTGAAAAACACAGATATGAATGCAATCCAACATGAACCTCAACCAATGATTCAATCAACATATTAAGCTCTCAAAATCATCTCTCATTAAACATTTTAAGCATATGGATCCTCAGAAACACACACACACACACTAAACAAGTCTAACCAATTTTATTTTTCAAAAACAAGTCAAGACAGTTTAGTGAGCATACATTAGCACATGTAAACACTTGTGATGGCCAAATCACATTGTACCTGCACATGTATCAAGAGTAGCAAAGAATATTGCGTGTTGTGTGTGAAAAACATCACAAGATTGCATATGTGTATACATGTTATGACGATTTGAGATATAAGAAAATAACTTTAACTCACACACAATCATAACTGTTTGATGGGGACTATCACCTTTGAGGTACATCCTATAACTCCCACATCTCCTAGAAAACACGCTTGCAATCATATTTAAAGCATTTTAATCTTTTTGCTTTTTATTTTCTTTGCATATTTTCTTTTAAGCATATCATGCATGGGCATATATGAGAGAGAAAAGAAATACCCAACATGTTAAGTATTGACATTGCACTTTTGCTATGCCGAAGCATACGGATGTCTTTGACACTGCACTTTTGCTATGTCGAAGCATATAGGTGTCATATTATGATTGGCGGGCAACAGTGGTGAGATGGTTATATATGCCTTTCTCTTAGGATTTTCTAGTCCTTCCCGTCAAAAAGAGTGATACGAGTGTTAAGTTCAAGAGATAACTTAATCTTACTCATCACAAACAAGAGCTACAAATGATACAAAGTTTAGAAAACTTTGTTCCAATGGCCATCCAAGGTACACAAGTACCAAAGTACACAAAACACACACTGTTTTTGTATTTTTCTTATTTTTCAATTTTTTTTTAATTTTTATTTTGAAAACAAAACAAAATAAAAACTAAACAACCAAACAAAAACAGACAACCAACATAAAAGCATGAAAGAAAGATGCATATGCATGAAGACATGATTCCAAAAACAAATAAGAAATCAAGAAAGAAAGTCCAACTTTAGATAGAAAGAATTAAAGCAAAGGACAAACAGAAAGACAATTAAGTCTTAGGATCCTTTATCACCCACACAGCACGAGTCCTTGGCCGTGAAGATGAAAAGGCACGTGTCCTAGTATGACTACTAAAGGACATAGAGGAATTAGAATTCCCCTGAAATTGAGTCAAAAAGCTCAAAGCTTTTAATAACTCACCAAGAATAGGTACAGAGCCTTTAGACAAAGGATGAGACCTATTTGACACTCGCTTATGAGGAAACAACTTAAAACAATTAGGGCGAGTGTGACCAGAACCACCACAATGGTGACAAACATGAGTAGTTTTAGAGCTACTCGACTTCCTAGAAGGAGGTCTAACCTTAGAGGTTGACAACTTAGGACAATTTGGCCTAATATGACCAACAATATGACAATGATGACAAGTGGGGACAAATTCAGAATTTTTATTCTTCCTAGGAGGAGTTTTAGACATAGGTTTAGAAATTTCAGCGTTAACATCAGAATTTTTACCATTGTCTATCCTAGCAATATTAGCCTTCAACTCTTCATTATTCCTTTTAAATGGAGGAATATAAAAATCCTTTTCTTTTGAGTTAGGCTTAACAAGTTTGGCACTAGTTAATTTTTCAACTTCAGTTTTGAATTCAACTAGTTGCTCTTCCAAACTTTTAATTTTGTCCACTTGAGATGAATTTGATTTTTAAAATTCTCATTCAAATTATTGGCTTTATCCAATTTTGCAATCAAATCATCTTTTTCAAGCTTGACCTTTTTAAATTTAGCTTTTAATTTTGTAGAATATTCAAGAGATTTCATACAAAAATTATAAAGCTTGCAATAGGCATTTTGAATATCATCATCATCATTCAACATAAGATCATGCAAATCAAAACAATCAAGAGTTTCCATGACAACAGGGGTCAATGGATCAACACAGCAAAGATTAAAACCTAATCAGAGTGTGTCTGCTCTGATATCACTTGATAGGCCAAAAACGAATTACCCCTTGTGATTAAACCAATTAATTAATTAGTCAAGTTATTAATTAATCAATTAATCATGCAAATGCGTGGAAGCACAAACAAATCACCAATAAACTAAATATGCAGCGGAAATTAAATGACACGATGATTTGTTTACGAATAGGGAAAACCCTTAGGCAAAAACCCCACCGGGTGATTTTCAGGTCACCACTCTCGAAACTCCACTATTATCACAACAAGCAGTTACAAGTAAAGGAATCCCAAGTACCTTACCAACCTACAGTTGAACCCTTACCCCAATACCCAATTGGACTTGTTCTGTAGTGACAGTTCCCCCTTTTGATGCACGGCTCCCAAGTACGTGACTAACCAATGCGCGGATCCCAGTACGCGACTTCAAACACCAACTGAAAGAGAGGTTGGCTGCAAAGTTCTTCAGTTCATCTTACACGATGAAGATCAAGAAGATGCTTGGTCACAAAACCCAAAGGTGCAAATACACAGCAACTTCTTCAGAAGAGATGAACTAGGGCAAGAACTTCGTCTCTGGTCACAATTTGCTCCAACAGAGTTTTCTTAATGCTTGTGCAACTTGTGTACAGTTTGACGGCCCTAAAAACAATCCTTTTATATGTCTAGGGTTAGGAGAAAAGAAGGCCCAAAGACATATTCACGGATCCCAAGAAATCAAATCAGAATTCTGATTTTCATAAACCTCGACAGATAGGAGGTGTCGAGAAGCTGTCGAGCAGGTGTCGAGCTTACGGGCTTGAACAACTTACTTAAGCTCGATAGATGCAGCTGTCGAGCTTTAATGAATTTGCACTCTCAGCTTGTTTTTCTTGGACAGACTTGATGACTTCAACACTTGATCTTGAAACCTTGTTTCTTGAAGTATTAAAAACACCTAGAACTACCCTATTACAAGTAGAGTGCGTTTTGTCAAAAGGATTAGCCAATTACATAAAAGAATGACATATGTTCTTAATGAGTGAACTACATATGTCCTAACAATCTCCCCCTTTGGCAATTGGGGGGGAGATGGCCCAAGAGTTTTTTAAGAAACATTTCCCTCCCCACAAAGTCCAGCAAGTAAAAAGAAGGGTAGCCAGTTTTGTCCATGGAGAAAATGAGACCCTATACCAAGCTTAGGAAAGGTACAAAGATCTTTTCAATTTCTGTCCAACTCATGGGTATAAAGATTGGAGGTTGGTTAGCTATTTTTATGAAGGACTTACACCTAGGGATCGACAGTTTGTTCCACTCTCATGCGGAGGGGACTTTTTACAAAAAGAACCCGAAGATGCAATGGATTATCTTGTTGAGATAGCTGAGAACTTTAACACATGGATTGGACATAGCCCTATGGACTCCATTGATAGGACTAGAACTAACACTACCACTTCTAGTGGAAGTGTTTTCAAGTTGAGGGAAGATGATAAGATGAGTGCAAATATCAGCATGTTAACTAAAGAAATAGAGGCACTCAAAATGAAAGGAAGTAAGAGTGTTAGTGCTACCTTTAGAGAGGACCCAATGGAGATATGTAAAATTTGTCATGAGATAAATGCCACAAATGAATGTGCATCACTTTCATCATTCTTGAATGTGCCAAAAGAACAAGTACATGCATTTAATTCATACAGGCCAAATAATTCTTCATATTCTAAAAATTATAACCCAAATATGCGAAACCATCCGTATTTGAGTTATAAGAGTGACAATGCGTTGAATCCTTCTGCTCCAAGGAATTTTAATCCACCATATGCATCATCATCATCTAGACCTTCCTTGGAGGATGCACTTAGTACTTTCATTCAAAGACAAAGTAAGCAAAATTAAAAGTTTGAATCCATGCTCACTAGGCTAGATGAAGAGGTAAGAGAGACCAAGAGTCATATAACTAGGCTTACAAATTCATTGAGTGGGATAGAGATAGGGAAGCTTCCTTCCCAAACTCAACCCAATCCCATTAATCAAAATCTAAAAGTTGGCTCTAAGGATAAATATGAGGAAGTAAAAGCTATGACCATTTTGAGGAGTGGTAAAGAGATTGACAAAAGTTCTCCTTTAGTAACTAAGAAATCTAGGGAGACCCCAGTTGAAAAAGAGAGGGATGAAATTGAGTCACTTGGGCTCGATGATATTGGACAATGCCCAATCCCTCCACCATTTCCACAGGCCTTAAAATTACATAGGAAATTGGACACCGCATCTGAGATATTAGAGCATTTGCATCAAGTCAAGATAAATTTGTCATTATTGCATGTTATCAAGAAAGTGCTTGCATATGCCAAGGTAATTAAGGACCTATGCACCATCAAGAGAAAGCATCATGTAAAGAAGACCGCATTCCTAACAGAACAGGTAAGTGTAGTTATCCAACATAAGACCCCACCAAAGTATAAGGATCCAGGTTGTCCTACGAACTCTTGTACTATTGGAGATTACATCATGGAGCATGTATTGCTAGATCTTGGGGCAAGTGTTAATTTAATCCCTTTCAATGTATATCAAAAACTTGGACTTGGTGAGTTAAAACCTACTTCAATAACTTTACAATTGGCTGACCGCTCTGTAAGAGAGCCGAGAGGGATTGTTGAGGATGTGTTGGTGAAAATTAAACAATTTTATTATCTAGTTGATTTTATTGTTCTAGATTACCAACTTGTTTTACATCCTAGTGTTTATACCCCTATTATTTTGGGTAGACCTTTTCTTGCCACAACTAATGCTTTAATTAATTGTAGGAATGGAAGGATGCAACTCACTTTTGGTTCCATGACTTTGGAGCTAAACATATTTCATATGGCTAAAAAACCACATGAGGATGATGACTGTGCTTATGTGAACCTCATTGGGGTGGTGGTTCAAGAAGAGTTTAATAAGAATGGTTTTTCTGATCCTCTTGAAACTCTTCTTAATAATTCTGTTGGTTCTTATGATTTAGAATGTGATATTCATGTATCTAAAAATTTTTCTTTGTTGAATTCCTCACAGGTTTTGGAAGAACAACAGATGATGGCAATTAATGAAGGATGGAAGCCTTGCTTTGAGGAGCTGCTAAATAATGAAAAAAAGTTTGTGCATTCAAGTGAAGAGGCACCACAGCTGGAGCTTAAGCCGCTGCCCGATGGTCTTAAATATGCATGTTTAGGCCCAAGTAAGTTAAAACCTAGGTGGGATGGCCCTTTCATTGTAAGGGAAGTGTTTAAGCATGGAGCTGTAGTAGTTGAGGACCCATGGGATGGTAGGATTTTGAAAGTAAATAAACAGTGGCTAAAACCATACTTAGGGGGAGTTATACCAGATGAGGAGACTATGTCACTTGAGATCCCCGCCTATTGGGATGCAAAGTAAACTCTCATTGAGCCTTTTGAAGTAGTACCATATTTGTTTCAATTTTCTTTTCTTTTTGTTTCCTTTTTCTTTTTGCCTTTTGTTTTTGTTTTTGTTTTTTTGTTATTTTTTTTGTGAGCTAAGATTAGTAGGTGTGAATGAAATTTCAAAAAACAATTTAAATGCTTAAGGTAACTTCTTCCCTTTATACTTGAATTTATTTTGGCTTTGATACATTGAGGACAATGCAATATTTTAGTTAGGGGGAGTGGCCTACACATTTTGCTACACCTTGCATGATTTTTTTTTTCTTTCTTTTTTTATTGCAACTTTTCAATTCTATAAAAAAATTAAAAAAATAAAAATAAAATAAAACCTTGGATTTGAATGCAGAAGAGTTGTAAGCTTTATTTTTATATCATGTGATGGAATGAATACTGGGGAGTTGGTTATACTATTTGTGACATTAAGGCCCTTTCATGAAAAGCACAATTGGAAACTTTTGAGCACAATAGCGGGTTAGCAGATGGTAGGATGTTGGATGTGCATGGATCATGAACAAGCTAGATATAAGCTGAAACTCAACCCATATAGAGAGTTATTGAGCCTTACTTTTCTTTGTAAGAGTATATCTTTGTTTGAACTTGTAAGGTTGAATTTAATCAACCATTTTGCTGACTTTATTCCGTGCCAATTTACTTGTAATTCAGCATTTATAAACCCTGTATTTAGGTGAGAATCATGTAAGGGTAGTATGTGAGAGAGTGTGAAGAAAAGCTCAAAAGTGTGCACTCAGCAGGGCCTCGCGACTAGCTCGTGGCTGGCAAGTCACCAAAAGAGGCACACGTGTAAAGCATGCAGAGGAGCTGAAGAGTCACGCCAGCTGGAGCACTACAGGACAAAACTTCCAATCTGGCCAGGCAGTTAGCTCTCGATTCAGTCAAGTCGCGAGGCCAAGTCGCTTGACCACTCTGTTTGGGAAAAACTGACCTTTCGCATTCCAAACACACACCAGTATAAATACCCCTTATACCCACGTATTGTAGAGAGCTTCCAGAGAGAATTTTGAGAGAGAAACCCTAGAGAAAAACAAGATTGACTCATCCACAATCTTCATCCTTGTTTCTCCAAATTCCTCTACTCTCACCCTCTCCATTGTTACATCCTTGAAAGGTACATTAGCCAAATCATTATCTCACCATACCCATATCTGCGAAAAGGTTATTTGGTGCTTGGGAAGTAGTTAGGAAGGGACCAATTGATATTGTTTGATGCTATGGGCTATAGCGGGATCCGATAAGCTAGAGAAGACAAAGGTTCGACATAACCTCGTTGGAGCAAGAAGCTTGGAGGGCTTAGGTACACTGGGTAGATTAGGCTTGGAGGGTCTTCTATTGTTCATGTATCCCAACTTCATTCTCTAGTGGATTATTGACTACTTGGAGGGCGGTGGAGCGGTTTTACGCCGAGGACTTCGGTTTCCTCTTCGATAACACATCGCTATGTTGTCTTTGTGTTTGCATCTCTCTTCCCTTAATCTTTGCCATTTAATTTATGCTGTGGTTGTGGTTTTATTTGGTTTAGATTATTTTATCAATTCTGTTTTAGCTTATTTTCATATTCCACACATGCATTGTTTGATAATAAGCTTGAATTGATAATTTGTAATTTGGGGGTCTAAATGTTCAAAGTGTTTTACACACTAAATTGAACATTCAGAACTCTTAAATTTCTCTCATATGCTTCAGTTTTTGTAAAAGATCTCTATATTTTTTGGTTGACTACTAGAAGCATTATGGGGAGATATACCATGATCCTACTTATTTTTGTCCTTAGGTATGTTGGTTTATGTGGAATTTTAGGAGATGGAGCCTACCTTTGCATTAATCATTGTCACCATCATTTGAGCCATGAGAAATACTTCTACAATACCACAAAACATTTTTATTTATGGGTGTTCTCTTGGGGGTTCAAGTATTGAGCAATTAATGCATTTAGATACCACCATTGTCTTTCTTTTCTTCAAAAAAAAAAAAAGAAAAAAAAAAAGAGGAGACATACATAATCAATCAATAAATCATTGGTGTCTTACACATCTTTCATGTATTTCAGAAGGGTTATATGACTAAGTAAAGGTTATTTTGATTCAAGTTGGTTGTTACTGCTATGAGTTGGGTTTGGCTTGAATTTTCTGTATTTGATTCATATATCTTATATTTCAAAGAGAGCAGTTTTGTCTTTACCTAGTCATAAGATTATACTACTACTGAGCTTAAAGTCCTACTTGATCCTAAAGGTGCATGGCTGGTATGTATTTGGGATAAAAACTAGGGATGAGAATGGTATTAACCTCAAGTTTCCAGGAATTCAACATCCTTTCCAAGAGATCTTTTTCCGGTTTTTTAGCGGCTGTTTTTTTATACACATGTGATATTCTAAAAACTTCTTCTTTCCTTTTTGTTCACATGTGATTTAAAGAGAGAAAAAAAAAAGCCATTACTTCTATGTGTGTTCTTTCAAAGTGTTGATGACTTAAGAGAGGTTTTGGAGTCGAGGCTCTAATCTAGATTATTTTTGGTCTATGCATGTTTGGAAAAGCCAGTTCGATTGGATGGGCTATGCACACACGCACTCCAAAAGTGAAGCTAGTGAAAACTCTTTAATATGATGAATAGTGTCCCAACTCAGAATTGAAAGTTCATTTCTATGATATAATGATAAAAGCAAACTAACATTTGCTGCAGGAATTTTCAGGAAACCTTTTACTTTTGTGGGTAGAGTCACTACAAATCCTCACGAGAGTAAACTCGTCCACTAGGGTGACCTAGGGGTTCAAAGATTTGCTGCACATGGGAAGTGCAGTGCATAGCCTACAAAAGTGGCTTGTATTTTAGTTTTAATTTTTCACTTTCAGTAGACATGGGTGCTTTGTGGATTGCTAGGGACTAGCAAGATTTAAGTTGCGGAGTGTGATAACGCCTTAAAATGATACTTGTTATATATTTATGTGGGCGTTATCTCCTTATTATTATGCTTAATTTGTATAATTAGGCCATGATTTGCATTAGTCCCTATTATTTATCTTTACATAATTTCTTGAATAAGATGTCATTCATTGCGTGTAATTTTCTACTTTCAGGAAATCATGTGAAAAATATGAGTTTACAAGAGTTTGTGAGAGAATGGAAGCCAAACTAGAATTAAAGATGGGCTAAAGGACCATGCTTAAATGTCTAAGGAGGTGCAGCTGGAGTGCTTGGGTCATCTACCACGTTTGGGAGCTTCAAATAAGGAAAGAAATCAAAGCGGCAGAATCTGAAAAGGAAAAATCAGATTTGAGTACTGATCAATATTTTTTCAGTATCTCTCTCCTCAAAAATCCAATTGACACAAGGCTAGATGAGTTGGAACCGTGACTTAAATATCTACAACTTTCTAGTTTTGTGCTTTCCAAAATTTACAATTTTTGAAGGCCGAAATTAACTCACAAGTTACTGCTGTAAATCTGGAGGAAAATTAAAATAGTAAAAGTTTTATTTTCTTTGGACACTTTGACATTAGGGTTAATGGATGATGTGGAGAACGAATTTTGGGGAGAAAAACCTTGTATTTTCCTTTCTCTAATGGCGGCCTAAACTCTTTGTTAGGGCTAGGGGTTATGTTTCTTCTATACGGTATGAATATTCAATGTGATTCTTTCTAAGATTTTAGACAATAACATATTTGATTGTTCAATTAGATTTCTTTTGATGTATTAGTTCTTCCATGCTTTCAATAAGTTCAATCATATTTTTCTTATTGTTTACATGAATTTCTAATAGTTTCAAATAGAAATCACGTTTTAAAGTGAATGAGTTTTTCTGAAAACTATTCTAACCGCATTATTAATCTAGGTTATCATGCGTTCTTGAATTGTCTTAGTTCAACCAAATCATAAGTTTTTAATTTTATGAGAACAATCAATTATGAAAAATATATTTTCTTAGATCACAAAGAATTTCATATCGATATAGGGAAACACCTCGATGGCCTAGTATTTATATTATTGATTTAAATTAGTTTTTATTTATTTATTATTCTTGTTAACAATTAGCAAGCAAAAGTACTTTTCTTCTTCACCCGAATTGTTGTTTAATTATATTGTCATTGAATTTACCCTGCTCCTTGTGATTCTACCTCGGTACTCCAAGAATTATATTGCTACGATCTCCTGCACTTGAGAGTGAGCAAGCACTTTGTCTTCCCCAGATTCATTGAAAGGGAAAAAAGCTATTAAGGAAAAATTAGATTCTATAATTAAAAATGATGTGTGGGAATTAGTAGAGTTGCCTAAAGATAGGAAAGCAATTGGTAGTAAATGGATATTAAAGAGAAAGTTTAAGTGTGATGGTAGTATTGAAAAATATAATGATAGATTGGTGGCAAAAGGACTCACACCTGGTATAGACTAGGAGGAAACATATTCTCCTGTTGCGAAATTCACCTCCATTAGAATTTTAATGTCCATTGTTGCTGCCTTAGATTTAGAATTATATCAAATGGATGTTAAAACTACGTTTCTAAATGGAGACCTAAAGGAAGAAATTTTTATGCAATAACCTGATGGTTATAATGTTAAGGGTCAAGAAAATAAAGTGTATAAGCTTAAGAAATCATTGTATGGTTTGAAACAAGCATCAAGACTATGGTATTACACTTTTCATAATGCAATTGTTAAATTTGGTTTTAAAGCTAATGATTATGATCATTGGAATAGTGGGAGTGATTTTATAATTTTATCTTTGTATGTTGATGATATTTTGATTGCTGGTAATCGTGTTGAATCTATGTGTGAAGTTAAAGATTTTCTAAATAGATCGACTTTTCTCTCCCCTTGACATTCCCATACTCTTGGACCTATAATTTGGAACACAAAACCACTTCGGCCCTCTTCCCAGCACAAGTAATTTCTATAGCAGAAACCTACATTGAGGTTACCTGTGTTGGGGATTGGTTCCCTTTTTGGACCCGTTCTTGCCAAACAGCCCAACTCAAGGTTGGGGAAGACGAGGCTATCCTCGTTGCATCACTGGACATCCTGTGACGGCCTCCTTTTAGTTTATATTGATAGTATTAACATTACTAGTTTCGTTTAGCATTATATGTACTGCTGTAGCATTTCCCCTTCTTTTCTATTTATTGTATCAGTTGTTCTGCAGTAACTTTGTTTATTTTACTAACGGCGTTAGTTGCCTACTGTGACTCCATTTAACGTGTTTTACCATAACATTGTACTGTAGTATATTTCTACTGTAACAGCCATCTAGCCACAACCACGCATTGCATTTAGCCTGCAGTGCTCTCCACGACTTGTCTCAATATAGGGTGAGCCCAACTTATGCACAAGCTGGCCTACGGTGCAGCCCAAACTAGGCCAGTCCCAACTCCCTTACCATTGATTCGTAGGCCTTAGTAAGACAAAAGGGCCAAGGCCCAAACTCACAAAAGGCCCCCACACACTTCCAAATTTTGAGACTCTAAAGTCGTTCCTTTTCAAAACTTTTGTGTAGCACTCCAATGTTAGAACAATCTCTAACTCTTCAGTGGAGGTTAGAAGACCTTGCTTTTGGTCTAAACCAGTAACAAGGACAATCAAATTTAATGTGGATGCAGCAGTAGGGTAATCTAGAGCAACAGTAACCATAGTGGTAAGGGACTAGAGAGGGGTACTATTACTTGTGTGTTCAAAAGTAGTAAAATCCAACAACCCCCTCCAAGCAAAAGTTGAGGCGTTAAGATGAACTACGTACATTGCTTCCCAATCCAATTACCAAGCTCTCATTTTTGAAAGTGATTCCTTGACTTGCATCATAGCTGTTCTGAGCAAGGGTATTGATGTGCCATAGAGAATCAAGAATGTACTTCAAAAAATCATTGCTCTGACAGGGGTAGTACCTCACGCTTCCTTTTGCTGGGTTCCTAGAGAAGCCAATGGTGCTGCAAAATCTCTAGCCAAATGGTCTCTTAAAAATAGATTTGTAAGTTCAATAGATTTGTGCACAGGGACGGACCCATGAGGGGGGCAAAGGGGGCCCGCCCCCCCGGCCCCAAAAAAAAAAATTAGCAGCTAAAATTTTCCAAAAAAAAAAAAAGAAAAGAGCTTGGGCCCCCCTCCCAAAAATATGAACCCCTGCCCATCACCCGGCCAGCCCATGACCCATGTAAATCTTAAAAAAAAAAAAAAAAAAAAAAAAAAAAAAAAAAAAAAAAAACTCAGCTCTCAGCAGTCCAAAACCAAACCAAATGGAGAAAGCAAAAAAACGAAGGAAAAAAAAGAAAAAGAAAAGAAAAGAAAGGAAAGTGAGACTTGAGAGCTGAGAGGCGAGACAGAGAGATCAGAGATAGAGAGGCAAGACAGAGAGACCCACCCCGTGACACCGCCACCGACGCTGTGTCACCGTGACGCTTGCGAAAGCGAGACCCATCTTGATCAGTTGATCTTGCTACCAGAGATCCACACCAGCGAGACCCACTTGCCGCCGTCGTCGGTTGCTCGAGACCCACTTGCCGCCGCCGCTCACAGGTATTTACTCTTATCTTTTCCTTCAAAACTTAATAAATATAAAATGTTTGTGATCTGATCTGAGAATTTGAGATTCACAGAAACTATGCTTCTGCCTTGTGGACTGGTGGTGTTTCATGTTTGTGTTTTTATTGATGAACTGAACTGATGCTGGTGATTGACTGATTGTGAATTGAATTTGTGCTGCCTGTGGTGTTTTTTTTTTTGGCTTTGTGACTCTGTGACTCTGTGTTTGTGACTCTCTATATAGATAAGAGAGAGAGAGAGAGAGAGAGAGAGAGAGAGAGAGAGAGTAGAGTTTGTAGTTATAGAGATTAGTTTTTTCTTTGTTGATTGGTAGTTGGGCATAATAGGGACAAGTGGAGTTGGGCAACGGACAAAAGGTAAAGTTAAAGTCTTTGACTTTACCTTTTTTTTTTTTTTTTTTTTCTGTAAGGTCAAATAGTGTCAGTAGTGGCCAGTGGGATTCATTGGGTTAGTGGGTCAGTGTTAGAAAGAGGGAGACAACACAAAGACATAAATAAAGGCAGACCAAACACAAAGACATAAATAAAGGCAGACCAAAGACAAAAAGAAAAAAACAAATCATATAATATAGAAAATTGTCACACAAATTTAAGAAAATAATGGTGATTATTTGAAAAAAAAAAAATTTCGCTTATCTCCCCCCCCCCCCCAACTTAAAATCCTGCGTCCGTCCCTGTTTGTGCAACTACCCTCCCTGTGTTAGTAATATTCTAAGGGTTGAGGCCAATTAACATTTTTGTTTGTAGCCTTGTTTCTTGCTTTCAATAAAACCTTTCTTTTTAGTATAAAAAAAAAAGTGTCGCACTTCCAAGAAAACTACCATAATTGATTTAGTTGAAGATAACGAATGTTTGGCTAAAAATAGGATTCTTGCGAGGTTGTGGAAAGAAACAATTTTTTTAAGATTGAAGAATTTTGTAAGTCAGTTAATTGAGAAATTAAGTTTGGATGAGTAATTGTGGGCGCAAGCGCCTGTGACAAGTTCCGGTTCTCCTTATGGGAAGTACACCTCGACTTAGGGTGGACCAAGCGGAGAGTGTAAATGGAGTCACCACCTAGATTAGGACTAGGAACCATATATATATATATATATATATATATATCACCCTTGTGGAAGGACTGATCTTTACTAGAGCACGTGTCTGGATTCTAGGTATGGTAATGGGAAAGTGTTAGTCACCCAACCTCACCCCACCCGTAGGTCGGCCTCCACTTATTGTGTTCCAAATCCTAATCTCATCAAAGGGTCCTCTAATATGTTGTTCTAACTCACACACACACTAGCATGCATCTAAAACAAACAAATATGGCATATCATCCCAAGCCTAGCATCCATCTAACATGGTATCAAACATATTTACCAAGGGCAACAAACATCACAGGGCAGTAACATCAACAAGATAAAGTCAAGCACAAGCATCAATCCAAATCTCAAGGCATTCAACCAAGCATATTAGCAATATTTAAATAACTCATGTTCAAGCACTCAAATGCATGTTCATATGATTTATGCATGACTTACCTCGTTGCATCACAGCACCTATGCGTCAATGCATGTTCATATTCATATGCATGTTCATGGTATTCAACAAATGAAACCCTAATCAATCATCTAATAAACAAACAAACAAAACATGTTAATCCACTGACTCTAGAACTTAAACATGTGAAAAACAAGCTAAACAGTGACTAAACATGTGAAAGGAAACAAATAAAAATAAAGAAACCAAAATCTGGGTTTCTGGGCACGAGTGTGCATGTGCATACATACGGTATATATGCGTGTGCATGCAGTTGTATGCGTACGCACACTACGAGTATGGGTATGCATGCATGAAACATGCACACGCATACATGCCCAGAAACTCAAACCTAGCAACACAGAACAAAAAATAAAACAAAACAACAAATCTAGCAACCTATCATGCTTCTAACACAAAGACAAAACAAACCTAAGTTAACACAAACATATCAAAGCAATAAAAACATGGGAATAAACAACAAAATAAAGAAAAGATGAAGAACCAAAGTTTGAACCTTTACCTCAACTCAAGAACTCTTTAGAACTTTGATTTGACCGTTCCCCTTAGTCAATCTAATCAAAAACAAAACCAAGAAGGTTAGTAAACTTCGAACTCAAAGGCTAAGACCAAAATAGGTCCCAACTAAGCAAAACTTGACTTGAGGATGCTTTAGTGTAAAAACTGCCTCTTTGATTCACTATTTTCTAGTGAATCTTGTGTATTTCGTCCTCCTTTGTAAAAATGCCTTTTATGGCTTTTTATAGTGGTCATATAGAGGTGTGGGACGGCTCACAAATGATGTGGGATTCACTTTACACCAATTTATGTCCAAAAAGCTTTCCTTTCATAGTTTCTAGAACCCTAGATGCGTGCGCATACTCAGGATATGCGTGAGAATACCCTAAGTATGTGTACGCATGCTTCAAGTGTGTGTGCGCATACGCGTGTATGTGTATGCACACTTAAGGTTTCTTGCAGCTTTTCTTTTCCAAAAATAATTTATTTTTCCAAAAATAACTTCTCAAGTCAAGATTTTACAAGATTTGGCCCTAAATCAACCTTGGACCTCAGAGTGATGTTGTCAATGGGGAATAAAGGCTCAGGTCGTAAAAGGTACAAAATGAGGTGTTTATAGTTATGTTGGTGAGTTTTAAAGTGTACGAGTGGAAATTCCTGTTGGCAGGTTATGTTCATGTTGTATTAAGATAGGGGTATTCGACTACATAGGTCTATATGAGCTCAACTAATTTAATAATCATGTAAAAATCCTACAATCCTAACATGATCTATTTATCGAGGGGATTGACAAAATACAACCCTTAATAAATAAAAAATAAATAAAAAGTCAAGTTGGGTTGACACAAGCATGACCCCATTTAATTTTTTTAATAAATTGGATGTGTTGGGTTGATATGGATAAGATCCATTTCAACATGTTTAATAAATGTGGATAAAAAAAAAAACATGTTTAATAAATATTACTTACAAATTAATACAATTATTATATTTTTAAATTTTATAAGTGCATGAATTATATATATACTATTTTTAAGGGAACACAACTTTTTGGTATCCTACCTTTACACATTAATCAAAATATGTCTAAAATTTTCAAATTATAGGGTCAAATAAGGTAAGAATAAATAAATTTTAAACACCTAAAAAAAAGTCACGTTTTCAAGCAAATAAATTTCATAATATTATCAGTGAAAGTACTAATTGCATACATTCTAAAAATTTTATTTCTACCTAATGAAGTTTCTTCCAAATTTCAAAATCCATATTACAAAAAAAAAAAAAAAAAAAGTAAATGAGTTTTTTTTTTTTTAAATCTTTCCCCTTTGTTCTAGGTAAAAATGGTTAGGGACTCTAGGATTTTAGAAAAGACTTCATCAATATAATCATTAAAATTCATCTTTCTTTTTTCTTTTTTTTTCTTTTTTTTTCTTTTTTTGAGAAGGAAGTTCATCTAATTACTCAATTCAATATTTAAAATTCAAACTTCATGTTTGATAAAGTATCTATGTTGGGTAAATGGTTTTGTGTCAAAATGGATTAACTCATTTAAACACAAATAATAAATTGGGTCATTTCAAGTTGATTAAGGGTTAAGCAAGTCAACACCAATTGATCCATTTTTTAATTATGTCAAAGCAGGTGTGTCGACACCTCATGGCTGTTTAACCACCCATCGTGGCAACGCTCGTGCGCGCCTGGAGCGTGCAGGCCCAAGAGCTCGAGTGCCATGGAGGAAGGTTGTACCTCGGGTGTGTGACTGGAATATAAGTCGATTTTAAGGAAATTACCAAGGGTAAGTGAAGTCGCCACCAATCATTAGGTTTTTTCTAAGGTGTGATTGGTTACCTGACTCTATTTGATTTTATTATCAATCCTAGGCTATGAAAAATGTCGTTTTTCCTAATCTAATGCAGATGGGTAAAAAATCTTGATTCTTGAGTTTAGAAGTTTGGTTACGTGGGGGGGAGGTGTTTGGCACCCCACAATGCCTGTCCGTAAACAGTCCTTTGTTTTGGTAAAATATCATAATTTGAGGACATTGGCAGTTGAAAACGAGCTATTGGCATTAGCTTTCGAGGCTTTAAGCGAATTGGGATTTGAGGTTTGGATTCGGAAAGGGTGTGGTCTTGATTAATGCTTCCCAAGTGTGTTTGGAATCGTTGCCAAATTTCCACGACGAAAATCCAGCAGCATTCCGCTTCAGGTGCGTCATAGCACACAAAATGCTATCCTCACCAAGCTTTCATGGTGAGAATACAGCAATGGGGATGCCCCATCATCACGGCGAAAATCCGACAAGGTTTTGCATTTGGTGCGCTATGGCGCACCAACAAGGTTTCTTGCCTGTGTATACGGTGCGTGCCGACATGCTCATGCTAGGACGAGCTGGAGCCCTTCAAAGCATTAAGCACGTTGATGCGTGTCACATACACAAGGAAACCAATGTCACTTGGTGACATGGATTGGGACGGTCACACCGCGATGACTATGCACACAGTATGACATGAATATGCACCTGCAGCAAATGCCTTGAGCACATACTCATGTCACAAGGTCAAGAGTACTTATGGCTAGAGAGGGTCACTCATATAGCCACGAGAGTCCATCATACAAAGATGCACAATCATCCACACACACGCAGGCATATATATACATACATCATGCACAATGCTATCACACAGAGTAAGGAAATAAAACAGACATTGCCAACATTCCAAGGGTATGGCCCAACAAGGTACAGGAAATGTAAAACATACATTGCCATACCTAAGAAACGTGGCCCAAGTAAAGAGCAGGAAAAGTAAATGGTACAAGGATAGGGGGAACCGTAGTACATGCTCTAGAGAAGAGGCTAAAAGAGAGAGGGAAAGGGAAAACCACTCGGGAGGAGCTAGGCCCCCCCTAATCTATTGAACATTGCCTTTTGTGGGCTTATGTCTTCTTACTCGCATCCTTGCCATTTTTTGCTTGCGCCTAGGAGGTCACACCCTTGCTCCAAGTTTCCATGCTCCATGCGTGTACATGTAATGACAAAAGAAACAAGCCAACAAACAAGTAAAGAACAAATAGAAGGAAAGCATGCTAAAAGACAAGCTAGCAAAAGATGCCAAATGGGGGCAAACAAGCATGTTGTCAAACAAAAAGGGTGTCCTAGGAGGACAAATGTAGGTTTGGATCTGGTGTCCATAGTTCAATGAGATTGGAGTATGAACGACGCATAGACTCATGCATGAACATGCAAGCAAGTGTGCAAAGATGCAAAGAAGCAAAGAAAGCCAAACGGGTGGCACAAAGCAAGCAAGGCAAGCATAACAACATCACACGAAGCGGAGAAAGGTGTGTATCAAGCACACCAACATCACGGAGATGTATCTCACAAGTGGTTACATCCAACACGCCACAAGAAGGGGTGGATGCAACCACGCAAGCAAGTGGCCCCAAAGACCGACAAACACAAACCCATGAAGGGCACAAAGCATGGCAAAAGCCTAGATCTAGACAGGCAAATATGGATATAAAGCATAGAAGAAAGAAAGCGTACATATGCATAAAGGAAATGATTCAAACCCTTTGATATAGGCCTTGGTGTATGGGTGTAGGTCTAGACCACAAGATCTAGATCTACACCTTACCTAAAGGGCCAAAACACAAGAAAAAGGGGATAACAAAGGATAAAAAGGCTTTAGAAGCACATGGCATAGCAACCAATATGTAGATCTAAACATATGAATAAGGCACGGAGCACACAAAGATATAGATCTAAGCATAAGCATGGCAAGGAGCACATAAACAAGTAAATCTAACCATGAACAAGGCAAGGAGCACATAAACAAGTAGATCTAAGCATAAGCATGCTAAAAGGCACCTAGGCACATGGATCTAAGCACATACACAAAATTTAGGCATATCCTAGCCCAAGAAGGCTAGGCCAACAACATCAAAGTGGTAAAACAAGATAAAAAGCAAGGAGACATGCTAAAGAGGCTATAAAACATGCTAGGAAGCAAGATAAAGGAAAGATATGCTAGGAAAAGCAATAAAGCATATTATAAAGCAAGATAAAACAAAGGGTGTAGATTGTAGCTAAAAAGCTACATCTACACCCTTTAAGCCTCAAATCCAAGGTCCTAAGATCAAGGAGGGGAGAAAGAGTGCAAGAACACTACCTCTTGATTGTTGAGAGAAGAAAGGAATCAAAGGTTTTTTTATGTGTTTGGGAGAGAGTTGACGCGCTTTGCATGGTTTTAAGGATGTCTCAACCATTTTAACTCTGATTTCGACCCATGAGTAGTTGTTGGAAAATTAATTCAATAATCTTTGCAATGACATTGGTCTCAACCCATTTTGATGGTCAAATCAAAATTAGGGTTTTCGGGGCCCCTAGGAGTCAACCTCGGGTCAAACTTGGTCAAAGTTGACGAAAATCATCGAGTAGCTCAGGTTAGATGTAGAAACAGGAAAAATGTTGTTTTGAGATGATTTTGACCAACTTTGACTTTCAATCAACCCAAGGTTGACCGGGGCATTTTGGTCAATTTGAACTAAAATAGCACTTTGAGTGCTCCGATGCTTGAACGGGTCTTGCCACGTCATTCTAAATGTTTTCGCAGCCCCATGGAAGAAAGTTAATATTTTTTAGATTTTTGGAGTCTGACATGCAAATCGAGGGCGGAAAAAATACGGTATCTACAAGGTGGATAAAATCAATTAAATTAAACACTAAGTCATTAAAAAATAATTTATCTTGTGTTCACAAATTGTGTCAAACATTTCCACCTTTACTAGACTTACGAGATAGGTGTGTGATTAGGGTTGGCGAATGAAGTGGGTGGTACCTTATTGTGGGTGATTTGAATTTGGCGATGTTTTGATAGCTTAAAGGAAGGAAAAGAGGTAAGGTTGGGTTAAAATACATAAGAGATGCCCCTGCCTTCTTTGGAAACAAACTAATTAACAAAAATGTGGCTTGCAAGAACCACCTATGTAAATGAAAGATAGAAAATCCAAATTTGAAAAAGGTAAGGGATCATGAGGATGATGAAGAAGAGGAGGAAGAGAAAAAGAAAAGATATAATACAGAAAAGAAAAGGAAAAGAAATAATACAGACCATGGAAAAATTCACACAAGTAAATAACCTCCAAGCAAAGAAATAAGGCAATAAGGGAGTGACTACTCTAGATAAAAGACAGAATGTATCCCACCAAATGAAGGAGAAGAAACAAAAATAGAAATTCCAAACCAACTTTAAGAAAACCTAACTAACAAGAGAAAAAATAGCATCGAACGAAGGTGAACTCACAGCCAGGCTAGAGACAAAGTCCTTTTTCTTATCATTGTCAATTTTAGAGGGTTCAAGAGCAAAAATTATCTTATACGCCTACATTATAGAACGGGCACAATAGATACATTTTTCTATTTAAGAAAGAGAAATTTGCATTAGAGATAAAGAGACTTATAATTTTTTTTTTTAATCATTGAAAAAGTTTAGATTGCATTTCTTTTAAGAAAGTTTAAAATGTATTTTTAAATTAAAAATGAATATAAGAATCAATTGAGAGAAGTTTACGATATTTTTCTTCTTTTTAACGTGAGATTAAATATTTGACTAACTCATTGTCTTTTTTTTTTTTGGGTAAACAGGAGAGAATTCATTAACTAAAAAACACAAACATTAGAGCGGACACGCTCATACATAGTCCTAGCAGCATCAAGGCTGATTAACAGCGCAACATCTGCTGGAGGTGTAGTAAAAACAAGAAAATCTTGAGACAATAGAGCGCCTCTCCTAGCAAGTGCATCAACGCACTTGTTGGCCTCCCTAAAACAATGCTGAATTTTCACTCTAGGAATTCTTTTAAGCCATTCCTTACAATTTGATAAAATTACATCATTCCCAGTAGAGTTTCCCACATCCTTTTGCAGCAGCTCCACTACAAGATTTGCATCTAATTCTATTTCCACAGCAGCAAGCCTCATTTCAATGCACATATTGATTCCATCTCGCAGTGTCCACAACTCAGCTGCTACACTAGTCGTGTGCCCAACAGATCTGGCATACCCACAAACCCAATCACCATGGGAATTCCTAATGATATCTCTTCCACCAGCATGCCCCGGGTTGACTAACTCATTGTTTTTCGTATTAACTCTCATATCTTTACATTTATATGGTTATATTCATTCATTTTAATTATTTAATATTAAAAATGGTACAACACACATTACACATGATTACCTACTATCATTAGATATCACTAGTCCACATTTTCTGTGTCTCTCTGTTTTTTTTCTTGTTGATAATGTCGACCTTTACTTTCATAGCTGGGGTTCAGATTTCATTGAAGAACATGGGAGCATTGGGAGGGGTGTTGAGTTGTTTGGTACGGTAAACTATTGAAACGGGAACCGGAAGTGACAAGGACAAAAATGTCATTCGGCACACACTGTAATGTAATGTAATTAACAGGTCCCACACCGACCATCACGTTAGCCACTCTCTCGACCAGCCCACTGACAACACAAAGACTCCGTAATTGTAACGTGTTATTACATTACACGTTACACTTCACATTTCACATTACACACACACCGCTCTTCTCTGTATTATTAAAAGGTACCTCGAGTACTGAATCCACCACTTCAATTTGAATGTGCGGTGCAGGCATTATGGAGTGTACTGTGTACCTCCTGCGCCCAAAGATGAAACCAAATCATGTTTCCATCTACAATAATTTACTTCATCCCATTCCCCTACCTCTAAGCTCTAACTCAAAGTACTAGTAGACAGCAATTTATGGAATCATTTCCTCATATGTAGGGAAATGAGATGAAAGCTAAGACCAAATCCGACGAGGCAGTTGATGTATAGCTAAGCTAATAATGGATATCTATTGAAACACAAGTTGGAAAGATACCAATGGTGTAGGCTACACAGTTTCTTTCTCTTATATATGTCTGAGCTAATACTCTCTCTCTCTCTCTCTCTCAAAGAAAGCTAAAAAATTTCTGATAATTAATGTAGAGTCCGGTTAATATATACCCTTAAGGCATATATTAACAAATCAGTTTTTGAAAAAATTTTATTGGAATTAAAAAAGTTGTCAAACTTTTTCAATTCTCAATAAAACTTTTTTTCAAAAATTGTATACTATTGTGTGTCCTTAAGACAGACGTTTATAAAATCCATTAATGTATATCGGATCATGGAACTGACTCTTGGGGACAATTTATGGTGAAATTATTGAGTGTACCCTTTTCTCACATATCATGGACTTCAAATATGGGTTTTGCATGTGAAACCCATTATGTAATTAGTGGATGTAGACTACCGGGTGTACCAAATAATTTCTCAAAGTTATGGTTGACTGCATTCCAAACTTTTTGTTGTCATGGTAATTGGTGGTGCAGGTTGAAATTTTAGGCAAGGGATCTTTGGGAGCACATCCATTAATCCCACATTCAATTTGACTTGAGTATTGTTGAGCCGAAATTTTGGTCGATTTTTTAAGCATACTTGAAACGATCCGAGTCTAGAGTGGCCCAGTTGACATAAGTAGATACGTGGACCGTGTGTTGATTATATCCATATTAATATATGTCCATTAGTATAATTTAATTTATAAATTAAATCAATTTATTTTCTTGGGTACAACTTTTTAAAGTATCAATTGTTTTTAGGTGTAGTTTAGTCAAACCTAGCTTATTTTTATCCTACTAAAATAGACTATACCATACAAAAAATGATATTTATCTCATATTAAATATGTATAACGCATTAATCCAAAAAAAATAGTTAATTGCGTCTTTGTCTTTAAATTCAAAACTTAAGGCAGTTTCCCCAGTGGGGTTCCTCAAAAAAATAAATAAATAAATAAAAAATAAACTTAAGGCAATTTGCGTACTCCCATAATGGTTTTTTCCCCCAAAGAAAGAGATATAATAGTATGTTTTGATGAGTCAATTTCATTCTCTTGTTTAATTTGAAAAGGAACCGTGTAATGCCTTAAAAAAAATTTAATTTTTTTCTTTGAGAGATAATTACAATATGCTGTTAACCCTTGCACCTCGAATCTTTTCCCCCCTAGACTCCCAAGCACTTTGTGTATGAGGAGATGTTGTTGGGTTAAGATAACTTGACTCCGGTTAATTAATTCAATTACCCAGGTTGATTAATTAGGTTCAATTGCATGCAAATCGTAAAAGCACCAACAAATCACCAAATAAACTAAATGCAGTGGAAATTAGATTGATACGATGATTTGTTAACAAATAGGGAAAACCTCTCGTAAGGCAAAAATCACACTGGGTGATTTTAAGGTCACCACTCCCAAGAATCCACTAATCAACAATCAAGCGATTACAAGTATAAGGAATCTTACCACTACCCTAGCCTATCCCAAAACACCAACCTACAGTTGAACATTCGCTTCAATACCCAATTGAACTTGATCTTGTAGTAGCCTTCTTTCTCTTGATGCACAAATCTCCAATCTGTGACTAATCCTTTGCACGGATCCCAGTACGTGACTAACTCCAGCAACTTTGAACGATGTTGTTGGCTACAAAGTTCTTCACTTCATCAACAATGAAGATCAAGAAGCACTTAGTTACAAAACCCTATGGCATACAAACGCAGTAGCTTCTCACAGAAAAAATAAATCTCTAGGTCTTTGTATCCGTATGTGACGACTTTTAAAATAAGTCTTATATATGTCTAGGGTTGTGAGAAAAGAAACCCTAAACAAATACATAAGCCTGGACCGAATTTCAGATCTGAAAAACTAAAAAACATTATTCTCGATAGATCAAGCTGCTATCGAGCAATCTATCGAGCTTCACATTAAGTCTTGATAGCAGGCATCTGTCAAGCTATCTGTCAGGACTTAATGAACATCTTTTCTTCACTTGTTTCTTGGATGAATCTTTATGTCTTTTAATATGAACACTTGATAAGCTTGAACAACATATTTCTTGATGTATTAAACTCATCTTAGATCTACCCAATTACAAGTAAAGTGCATTTTGTCAAAGGATTAGCCAATTATATAAAATATGACCCTAACAATCTCCCCCTTTGGCAATCTGTGACAAAACCACAAGCATAATTATGAGAGAAGTATAAAGCAACAATATGCATCAAGGCATCAAGTGTAAAACATAGACAAGTTGTATAAAAGAATAAACATGTGTATAAAGAGAGAACAGAAACAACACATGTAAGTCAAAGGTGAAGAAACATACATCATCATATATATATCAAAAGAATACAATGTATGTAAAAGTGGTCACAAGACCATGGTGCATGTAATGAGAAAGATGCATCAAAACCTCACTATATCTCTCAAAACACTCTCCCCCTAACTAGTCTATCCATTTGCTTGTTCTCCCCCTAACAACAAGACTACTCTCATATACAAAATTACTCTCATATATAAAACTACTCCTTTTTGTCACGAGTGACAAAGAGTGAATCACTGAGAGGCAGCCATCTCATCATCAGTCTCGGAGCAAGAAGCATCATCATCATCATCATCATCTCCACCATCCAAAGAAGACTCCTCAACAGGATCAGGCGTGGGAGAAGGAGCAAAACCACCAAGGTGAGACTAGCGGCGAGTGATGCAACCAATCCTGGTGTTCATCTGACACATCTCATCAGAGAGATGGTCAAGACAACTACCAAAATCAGCACGCATAAGCTGAAGCTGATCCATGATGGCGGTGAGAGAGACCTCGGCTCCAAAAGAAAAGGGAGGAGCAGATGAGGAAGAGGGCCTAGAGGCAGGAGCAGCATCCGTCAAAGTAGACTCCACACGAGCCGCTTTGCAACCAGCTGTGCGTCACTCCTCCGAATAGATTCCTTGCTAATGGCACCCATGGCATAAAAAGGAGAAGAGAGAGAAATGGTGACGTGCATGTGTGATAGGATGCATGTGATAGCCGAAGGAAAGACGAGCTTATCACGTGTAGTAGTGTCTCGATAGATATCTATCATAGATTCTATCATGTGTGAAGGAAAATCTATAAAAAGATCTTCCAAGAGAGAAAGAAGGAAATGAGCATGAGGCTTAGTGATAGTGTTATAGTGAGACCGTGGTGTGAGAACGAAGGTCATCACCATATCAAGGATCGTTGGACCCTTAGCAAACTCAGTTGTGGAGAAATTTAGAGTTTCTCCCCTCACCATGGCCTTCTCATAGAAGAGTGAGGCCATCTCATTTCGAGAGACAGAACTGAGACAATTATAACTAGGGTAATCAGGACGATCAATCCTAGGAACACGTAGTACCTCGAAAATGAACTCCGGGGTGACTACGATACATGTACCTCGGAATATCATAGTAAACCTAGGCACAGAGGTATCGATGGCATGCATGTTGGAGTAGAACTCCTGAATGAACACACCAGGACACCTCTTGGGTATCTCCCATAGAGAAGCCCAACCCCAAGAGCTAAACGCACTGGGTAGAGGAGTGTCTGGAAAATCAGACAAAATGACATGGCGTTTCGAATGAATCGCCCGGTCAGAGAAGTTCTCATAGAAATCCTCTTTGACCTTCTCATCAGGGAACCTCACAGAGTCAGGAATAGAAGAAGAAGAAGAAGAAGAAGAATCACGATGTCTGATCGGGATCTTGGAAGGAACAGACTTTTTAGGTTCCATAAGAAGGAAACTAGACCGAGAGAGAAGGAAAGAAACAAAGAAAAACAGCAGAAGATAAGGCACAGGAAAGAAGAAAAGAATGACATGCAATGCATGATAATGCATGAGCATGTTACATGGAAAAGAAATTGCATCATGGGCAAAAAGACCCAATACAAATTACAGCACTCACATTGGTTAATAAAGCACACAACCTAGAATTCATGATTATAATGCTAGAGAATGCAATGCATGAGTTTGTGAGAATAAAACATCAACACCCAACCGAAAAATTTCACAAAAAAACTCAAAAACATAAAATTTTCCCAAAAGCTTGAAAACCTAGGTCTAAAAGCATGAAATGGATGAGAAATGAGAGAAAGAAGGGATTTAGACCACTTACCAAAGGATTGAAGCTTGATAGAGGCCGAAAAAGGGATTGGAAGAAGGATTTTGGTGAAAAAGAAAGATTTGGATCGAGAGAAAAGAGAGAGGTATTAAGATAATTGGATTTGAAATGATTCGGGTCGAACCTCAGATATATATAGGAAAACGCAGCTTGATAGATCGAGAAGGTATCAAGAACAAAATCTCGATAGATCGGAGGTATCGAGGAGGTATCGATGGCAAAAAGATCTCGATAGATCAAAGAGGTATCAAGCATCTATCGAGCAGACAGAGACTCCAAAGAATTGGCTCGATGAATCGAGCTATCTATCGAGAGGTATCAAGAACAAACCCAGAAATCTCGATAAAAGAGGCATGTATCAAGGTGCTATCGAGCTTCTATCGAGGAGGTATCGAGCATCTATTGAGAAGCCTGAAACAAGGTTTTTCAAGGAGGAGAAACAACACATCATGAATGCAATCAAGATAGACACCAAAACAAGCAACCAAGAAGCATGTTAAGCACTCAAACACATCATCAACTCTAGATGCAAAGCATTCCTAGATCAAAAACACACTAAACAAGTCTAACCAATTTTATTTAAGAAACAAGTTTAGACAATTTAGAGAGCATATACTACCACATGTATTCCTTGTGATGACCAAATCACATTGTACCTGTACAATAGTATCAAAAGTAGTAAGGAGTATGCGTGTTGTGTGTGAAACTTTTGCAAGTGAGCATAAGTAAATCATTATATGAAAAGTAATGATATAAGAAGATCAAATACATCCACACACAATCATAACTGTTTGATGGGGACCATCACCTTCAAGGTACATCATATAACTCCCACATCTCCTAGAAACACGCTTTTAACCATATTTGAAAGCATTTTGATTCTTTTTGCTTTACATATTCTTTGCATATTTTTCTTTTAAAACATAAAATGACATAATATGCATGGGTAAATTAGAGAGAAAAGAATTACCTAATTATGAAAGCCAAATATCTTGTTTTTGCTGTGTAAGTGCTACACCTTACCGAGCACAGCTTTTATGAATTGCACACAGATGTTGTATGATTGACGAGTTTTAGTGGTGAGATGATTATTTATGTCTTTTGTTAGGACATATGTGAATTATGTTAGGAACATATGTCAATATAAAATTGGCTAATTCTTTGACAAAATGCACTTTACTTGTAATTAGGTAGATCTAAGATGTGTTTAATACTTTAAGGATCAAGGTTTCAAGTTCAAGTGTTAAAGCCATGCAAGTCTGTCCAAGAATCAAGTGAAGAAGTGCTAGATTTTAAATCTCAACAGCTATCTCGACAGCTAGTATCTATCGAGGTTTAAAAGGCTGTTTAAGCCCAATGCTCAACAGTTGCTCGATAGATATGGTATCTATCGAGATTTAAGAAAATCAGATTTTCAGTTTTGATTTTCATCCAATCCGTGTATAGATGTTTGGATTTTCTTTTCTCACAACCCTAAAAATATATAAGGATTGTTTTAAGGGTCGTCACAGCTGATGCACCTCAATGCAAAAGTTTTTCACAAGCATATTGTGAACCGAAGACATATGCCCTAGTTCATCTTTCTCTTCAAGAAGCTGCTGCATTTGTACGCTGTAGGGTTTTGTAACCAAGGAGCTTTGTGATCTTCATCGTGTTGATGAAATGAAGAACTTTGCAGCCAACATCCTTCTCAAGTTGGTGTGTAAGCTGCGTACTAGGATTCGCGCATCGAATTGGTTAGTCATGTACTGGGAGCCGTGCATTGAAAGGAGAGATCGTCACTACAGAACAAGTCCAATTGGGTATTTGGATAAGGGTTCAACTGTAGGTTGGAATAAGGTACTGGGACTCTTTTACTTGTAACTGCTTGTTGTAATAATAGTGAATTCTCGAGAGTAGTGACCTTAAAATCATCCGGTGGGATTTTTGCCGTGTAGGTTTTCCCCATTCGTAAACAAATTGCCGTGTCAATTTATTTTCTGCTACATTTTACTTAGTTGGTGATTTGTTTGTGCTACCACGCTTATTGCATGCTAATTGAATTATTTAATTAACTTGGCTAATTAATTGGTTAATTCATCACAAGGGGTCAATACTTTCTTGGCCTATCATCTTTTTCCTTCTAGATGGGAGACCTGGACGGGGAACCTTTCTTTTGCATGAACCTTTGTTCATATGGATAAGGAGGAGAGTTGAATCCATTGAGATTAAAGAGTAACGTGACAGCCTTAAGAAGTTCTCCAAGAGGAGCTAAAGAAAGTTGGAATTGATTTTGGCTCCCAAAAGATGACACGCTATTGCTTTGTTGAGTGGCTAACCACTTATAGCAATTTGGACGAGTGTGCCCAGATGCTCCACAGTAATGGCAGAAGTGGGGCTTCTTTGGTTGAGACTTCTTGTTGGTGGAGCAATGATTATTCTGCTTAGTCTCTTTCTTACTAACCCTAGGGGGTGCTCCTATAATGGATTTTTCCTTATCATTTTTATCCTTACTCACATTTTCAGTCTTAGGTTCAATTACCTCACAGTTATCATTATTAGCAGGGGGAACAAAGATGACTCTATTTAAAGCATTAGAAGAGGTACTGCAAGAAAAGAGAGAATAATCATACCTGAGATCTGTTTTATCAGATGCAGACTTCTAGAAGTTATGCATTTCATCAAGCTTGGCACTTGAAGTCCTTTCCAATTGTCCTCTTACCTAAAACAGTTCAGCATCCAGTTTCTTGGTCTTTTCAACAAGAAATTTGTTTTCAAACATCAGTGTTCAGATTGTTTTATTAGCCTTATCAACCTTGCTTAAGAGTTCATGTCGTTCCAACTCCACTTCACTAAGCTTTATTGTAGCTAACCTGTAAAGTTTCTCATGCTTCTTGGAGACCTTGTACAACTTAGAGTAGGCAATGTGGATGTCATCTTGTTCATCCATCTTCTCAAACTCTGATTCCATCAGCTCTTCTTCCTCATCAATTAGTTCTACTACTTCCTCAGGGGACTCAACAGTAGCTATGAAAGCACTCACTACCCCATCTTGATCACTATCATCGAAATCTGCTTCTGCTTCTGTATCACTTGAAGTGGCAACTAGGGCTTTGCTTTTGCCAATGGATTTGAGATATATGGGACATTCTTGCTTCATGTGTCCAAATCCTTGACATTCGTAGCACTTTGGCCCAACAAGAACATTATTGCTTTGACTAGCATCCTTGAATTCTCTCTTACCCTTGTCTTGGGACTCAAACTGAGAGAATCCAGATTGTTTGCGATCCTTGTCACTAGCCTTGAGATTCGCTGATGCGCATGAAATATATACAATAAAGTACTCACATATCTACATATTTAGCTTTACTTTTATGTTATTTTGTGATTGATTATATAATATCTTTGTGTTGCAGGTAACAAGGGCTTTACTTGCAAAGTGGGGCTAGGCCAATTGAATCAAGCCAACTTACATCCAACCTGGCATGAATTCAAGAGAGGACCGACCCAATTAAATTTAAGTCCAATTGGAGCAAGGAATCAAAACAAATTTGCACCAAATCCAAGTCCAATTCGGATTAGGATTCCAGCCTGCACATCAGTTAGTATTTTTGGCATAACTTTCGACTCAGATGTCCAATCGAGATGATTCAAGTTGGGCTGGAAAGTTAACTTAAAGGGCTACAACTTTTTAGTTTACCAAAAGCCCGAATTTTGACGTTAAATGGGCCAAAATTGTTGGTTAAGTGAAGCCTAAAAATCTGGGATTTTCTCCAAACGGAAATTCAACTTGTAATAGAATTCATTGACCTATCTAAAGGCTCTTTAGGGCAAAATTCAGGGGGGGCTGAGGCGAGTGCTAGGGCTGAGGGCTGAATGTATAGAGAGTGCGGCTACTTCTTTGGTTTTCTTCCATGATAGTTAGTTTTATTTTATTTGTCTAGTTTAATGTTTAATATTTTATTTTTTATGTTTTCTTTCAATTACTATGAGTAGCTAAATTTATAATTAGGGTTGAGGATGAAACCTTGTTAAGGATTATCAGTAATATTTATGTGATTTGATTTTTCCCACAATAGTTGTTCTTTAATGATTTAAATTGTTCTTGCTTCATATCAATTGACTAAGATGAGATTCTAGATATGAGTTCAATCATGATTTTCTCATGATTTAGGATTTGTCTTAATTAATTGAATGCTTGGTTTATTAATTCTTGATTATAAAATTGGATATCGTTTGTAATTTGTCTGTCA
The DNA here is from genome assembly GCA_019022515.1 of Quercus aquifolioides. Lineage (NCBI taxonomy): Eukaryota > Viridiplantae > Streptophyta > Magnoliopsida > Fagales > Fagaceae > Quercus > Quercus aquifolioides. The sequence continues at coordinate 39,413,765 of CM032329.1, read as the reverse complement.
ATGAATACAATTTATGATTTGATTTTTAGAATTGGATATATCTTGTGATTTGTTTGGCTACGGATACAATTGATGATTTGGTTTTACACTTAAGAAGCGAAGAAGAACATGCTTTTAATTTTTAAAATAAGGATTTTAATGAGGATATTTTCCATGATAGCGAGATTGATTTCTAGATTATCATGCAGTGGTTGGGAAAAATTAATGATCATAAATATATGCTGATATGACTTACAAGGCGGATTCCAAAACCTTAATTCCTTTCTCTTGATTGTTTACATCTTTTTATTGCTTTACATCTTTTGCTTAGTTTAACTATTTGCTTAATTTAATTATTTGTTTAGTTTAGTTAATTTCAAAACAACCAATTTATATTAAACTAGATTAGGATTAATTTGGTTAAGATTTGATTTAATTTTCCTACGTTCATTCAAGTCCCTGTGGATTCGACCTCGTTCTTGTCAAACTATACTTCGGTACGGTTCGTACACTTGCGAGTACTTTAAAATTTCACAACATTCGCATTCCTGATTAACTTCTTGAATAGTCTGGTGAGATATGATTTGAACTTGGTGTCCTTATCTTCAGAAAACTCATCGCTATCATCATTCTTAACCTTCAAAGCCATGTTCTTGCTTTTGCTACCCTTGCCAACCCTTACTAAACCTAGTTCATAGGTTTGCAAATTCCCAATCAGTTCTGTCAAAGGAATAGAGTCAAGATCCTTTTATTCTTCTATGGCAGTGATCTTGGAATGGAATCTTTCCGGAAGAGACCTAAAAATCTTTCTGACAATCTTGGGCTCTGGAATCTGTTCTCCAAGATTGAAGGCTGAATTCACTATGTCCTTGAGTTTGGCATAGAATTCATCGAATGACTCATCCTTATCCATCCTTATTTCCTCAAAGCTGGTAGTGAGCCTTTGGAGTTTGGAGCTTTTGACAGCTTTTGTGCCCTCGTAGGTATTCTGAAGAATAATCCATGCTTCCTTTGCATTGTCAACGGAAGAGATCTTCTTGAATTCCTCATTGGTCACAGCGCTAAACAAGGCATTTAGTGCTCTATCCATCCTTATTTCCTCAAAGCTAGTAGTGAGCCTTTGGAGTTTGGAGCTTTTGACAGCTTTTGTGCCCTCGTAGGTATTCTGAAGAATAATCCATGCTTCCTTTGCATTGTCAACGGAAGAGATCTTCTTGAATTCCTCATTGGTCACAGCGCTAAACAAGGCATTTAGTGCTCTACTGTTAAAATTTGCAGCTTTGATTTTAATATCATCCCACGATGCTGGTGGCTCTTTAGGTTTCTTCCAACCTACTTCAACTGCAAGCCATACTTTCTCATCTAAAGACTGCAAAAAGGCTCTCATATGTACTTTCTAGTATGCATAGTTAGTACCATCAAATAAATGAGGAATAATCAAGGATTGCCCACGATCCATAACAACTGGGGTCAATGGATCACACCGCAAAGATTAAAACCTAATCAGAGTGTGTCTACTCTGATACCACTTTTTGGGTTAAGATATCTTGATCCTAGTTAATTAATTCAATTACTCAAGTTGATTAATTAGGTTCAAATGCATGCAAATCGTAAAGGTACCAACAAATCACCAAATGAATTAAATGCAGCAGAAATTAAATTGACACGGTGATTTGTTGACAAATTAGGAAACCCTCTCACAAGGCAAAAACCCCCACCGGATGATTTTAAGGTCACCACTCCCAAGAATCCACTAATCAACAATCAAGCAGTTACAAATATAAGGAATCTTACCACTACCCTAGTCTATCCCAAAATACCAACCTACAATTGAATCTTCGCTTCAATACCCTATTGAACTTGATCTTGTAGTAGCCTTCTTTCTCTTGATGCACAAATCTCCAATCTGTGACTAAACCTATGCACGGATCCTAGTACGTGACTAACTCCAGCAACTTTGAACGATGTTATTAGCTGCAAAGTTCTTCACTTTATCAACAATGAAGATCAGGAAGCACTTGGTTACAAAACCCAATGGCGTACAAACGCAGTAGCTTCTCACAGAGAAAATAAATTTCTAGGTCTCTGTATTCGTATATGATGGCTCTTAAAATAAGCCTTATATATGTCTAGGGTTATGAGAAAAGAAACCCTAAAAAAATACTTAAGCCTGTGCTGAATTTCAAATCTGGAAAACTGAAAATCGTAATTCTCAGTAGATCGAGCTGCTGTCAAGCTATCTATCGAGATTCACATTAAGTCTCGATAGCAGACATCTGTCGAGCTTTCTGTCGGGACTTAATGAGTAGCTTTTCTTCACTTGTTTCTTGGACCAATCTTCATTTCTTTTAATACGAACACTTGATATGCTTGAATAACATATTTCTTGATGTATTAAACTCATCTTAGATCTACCCAATTACAAGTAAAATGCATTTTGTCAAAGGATTAGCCAATTACATAAAATATGATCCTAACAAATGTCAATTTTAAAACTTATACATAATCAAATATATAAAATAATTTGAAACAAACATACCTTGATATTAAATACTAGTAGTGGTAGAGCCAAAAAATTATCATTGGCGAGCAAATAAAAATATGATGAGTAATTAGTTATTTTTAGATACTACTATGCATAGCAATATATAAGAGTATTTTTAAAACATTTAAATTCTCAAAAAAAAAAAAAAAAAAAAACAACAACAACAACAATGTAAGTTAAGTACTTTATTACCGTAATATTTGTACTATAAAACATATATTTATTAAATAAAATAAATTGGGTCAATATTGACAGAAAGAGTTGATATTTTTAACTTATATTTAATAAGCAATATTTAAACGCTAGACAAGTACATTTTGTTTCTAAGGTAAATAGGTAGAGACTTTTATTAATATAAAAAGGGTAAATACAAGGGAGTATATGCCCTGTTTCAACTAGCCGAAAACAGGGGATAAAATACAGACAACAAAATAATGCTCAAGTATTGATACATGGCAGTTGATCCTTTATAAGCTTCACTGCTGACCCTCGGCCTCTCTGTCCTGCTGCTGTGCCTGCATGAATCTCTAGTATTCTTGCAAGAAACAAAGTAATATTTGTTTCTCGCATTCCAAATTGCCCAAGCCGTTACTGCCCACTTCTCCACATCATGCACCGCTAGTTTATTCACCATCCTTTGGAGAAGCATGAAGAAATCATAGTTTGTATTTGGGCATTTCTGAATTCTTCCACAGCAGAGAGCCCATACGTTCCTTGCTAGGGGGCATTACCACAATAGGTGTCCAACTGATTCGGGTTTCTAACAGCACATACCACACATGGGGTCTACCTGCACTCTTCTCCTGTTTAAGTTCTCTCTGGTTGGCAATATATTTAAGCATGCCCTCCACAGGAACATTTGGACCTTTGGGGGCACGTTCAACTGCCACATCTTCCTCCAAAACGTTCCGTCTTTTCTGGCTGATGAGTGCTTAGCCCGAATGGTGTCTCTCATCCTTATAGCTACCTTGTAGCGGATTTCACCGAGAAGGATCCTGATTTGGTCTCCTTCTATATCAGGGTATCCTGGCCTGCATCCTATTGCAGTGGAATAGCCAGAATCTTCATCCTTGTCCTGTGTGAAAAGAGGTCGAAAATCCTCTCCCTGTCCCATTGCTTCGTGTGTCCATCTATCAAGTCCTTAACCATTAGCCCCTGTTGTTGTTCACCCAGAAAAACCGGTTCATGAGAGAGCCAGTTGTGTGTACTGACACCGATAGTTCGACCATCACCCACCTTCCATTTGGACCCTTCACAGATGATGTTTTTTGCCACAAGTAAACTCCTCCATACATAGGATGGGTTATTCCCCAACTCGGCATCCATAAAAGAGCAGTTTGGGAAATACCTTGATTTATACACCGATAGAACAATGAGTGAGTGTTATGGATAAGTCTCCATGCTTGTTTTGCTAGCAAGGCTAGGTTGAAAGCTTGTATGTCTCGAAACCCCATCCCTCCTCTTGCTTTTGGACTGCAAAGCTTTTCCCAATTGATCCAATGAATTTTCTTTTCATCCTTCGTTTGACCCCACCAATATTTAGTTAATGTAGAGTTTAGAGTGTCACATAAAGCATTTAGGATTTTGAAGATTCCCATAGTGTATGTGGGGATGGCTTGGGCCACTATTTTAATTAGTATCTCCCTTCCGGCCTTTGAAATAAATTTCTCCTTCCACCCCATCACTTTCTTTGTAATTTTCTCTTGTAGGCCTTTGAATGTGTTGACCTTTGATCTTCCTCCGGTCATGGGCAAGCCAAGGTATGGTTCATAATCTTCCATAATTCTGCCTCCCAATAGTGCCTGGATTTCCGCCTTAACCGAATCCCTTGTATTTCTGCTAAAGAAGATGGATGTTTTGTGTCTATTTATAGCTTGTCCCGAAGCAACTTCATGCCTCCCAAGAATATTTAGAAGGTGCTGCCCCTCCTCCATTGTGGCTTGGCAAAAGATAAGACTATCGTCTGCAAACAACAAGTGAGAAACGCATACTCCATTTTTACAAGATAAAATTCCATGTAGGTGTTTTGTCTCCACAGCCTGTCTAATAAGGGAATAGAGGCCCTCTGCACATAGTAAAAAATAGATAAGGAGAGAGGGGGTCTCCTTGTTCTAAACTCCGTGAGGGTGAGATGTACCCATTTGGTTCTCCATTTATGAGCACCGAGTATGTTGCTGTATGAACAGTCGCCATAGCCAATTGAACCCACCTTCCATCAAAACCCAATTTTAGTGTGATTTGTCGGAGGAAAGACCACTCAACCCGATCATATGCTTTGCTGATGTCCAATTTGATTGTCATCTGCCCTTTCTTTCCTGTTCTTTTATTCCTCATCCTGTGTAACACTTCAAAAGCTGCAGTTGTATTATCAATTATCAATCGGTTAGGAACAAAAGCACTTTGTGAATCCGATATTACATTGGGCAGAATTAATTTCAAGCGATTTGCTATCACTTTTGAGACAATTTTGGATACAACATTTCCTAAGCTGATAGGTCGATAATCAGATACATTTTTGGGCTCATTTAGTTTTGGAATAAGGACAATGTGTGTGTAATTCATCTTATGCAGAAAATGGCCTGAATGTAGAACAGAAAAAACAGCATTTATGACATCATTACCTACTACATGCCAGAATTTTTGGAAAAATAATGGAGACATACTATTAGGTCTGGGAGATTTTGAGGGGTGCATGCTGAACAAAGCCTTTCTAACCTTTTCTGGTGTGTAGGGTTGAAGGAGTGTATGGTTCATATCTAGATGGACCACCTTATCCACCAAATCCAATACCGACTCCAAATTTGTTGGGATAGATGTTGTGAACAAATTCTAAAAATAATTTTCAGCCAATTTGGCTATGTCAGCATCTGATGTATGCCATTGTTCATGCTCATCTAGGAATCCATGGATATGGTTCTTTCATCTTCGTTGGCTAGCTCTCTAATGAAAATATCTTGTATTTTTGTCTCCTGCAGGAAGCCAAATAGCCCTAGACCGCTGCCTCCAAAACAATTCATCCTGTAAGAGCAAACAATTTATCTCATCCCAAACTTTGTGAATCTAGTCTTGATTTTCGACTAGGTTCATAGAGGTTAATGCCTCCAATTCTGCATGCTTCACCTCAATTTGCTCCTTAGAATTGCCTAAAGTTCGACTCCACCTCACCAAAGCCATGTGGCAAGCCTTTATTTTTTCAAATAATTGATACATGGGGCTACCCGTGAGGTTCACACTTTCCCATGCCTCTCGGATCACCCCCTCACAAGCTGGATCTAATGCCCACCTCTCTTCAAACCTTTTTGGCTTTTGTCTCCTTCTAATAACCTGTGTGACTTCTTGTGTGGTAATCAAAATTGGCTCATGATCAGAGTATGCCGCATGGAGGTGGTGCACTCTTGCAAATGGATAGATTTCCCTCCATTCAGTATTTGCACATGCCTAGTCCAACCTCTCTTGGACAAAAGCCCTGCCCGGCCTTCCATTCCTCCAGGTAAAGATGTTTCCAATGAAGCCAAGATCGCTCAAACCACAATGTAATAGTGCTTGGCGAAATTCCTCCATTGGCTTGGGTGGGCGTGGGAGGCACCCTTGCTTTTCATATGAATACAATATCTCGTTGTAGTCACCCACACACAGCCACGGCATGGAATCTCTAGAGTTTAGGTGCCTTAAGAGCTCCCAAGACTCATGTTTTCGATGTGCCTCCGGTCTTCCATAAAAACCTGTTATTCTCCAAGGTGTAGGTGAATTATTCATGATTCAGGCGTCAATATAATTCAAAGAAAAAGTTTGCACGTGTAGATCAACTCCTGCCTTCCACATCATTGCAAACCACCCGCTCTACAGACACATGGGACTGCTAGCATAGATTCTTAGTGTAAATCGGCTTGAATAGTTTTCATCTCTTCAACTGTCTGTTTTGTCTTTATGAGAAACAAAATATCGGGAGCTTTCCCTCTCACCAAATGAGAGAGTACAGTGCCTGCATGGAGGTTCCCAAGCCCCCAGTTCCAGCTTAGGACGATCATTGTGCTCGACGGGGCTAGTCATCAGCCTTTTTGCTTTCAATTTCTTTTGCCGCTGCACTTGATTTTTTCCTGGACCCATCTTGTGCTTCCCCCCTACCTATGATATTTTTTTTCCCTGTTTCTATTCTACCCGTGAGTGTTGTGTTGCTGGCTGAAGCTTCCCTGGCAATTTTGGTCCACTTAGGAGTCTTTGGCCGTGTGGTTTGAAGTGGAACATGTGACTGCCCCTCAGATTCGTGTGAGGCTAGGGTTTCACGTTGAAAATTGTTTCCTGATTTTACCATATTGCCCACGTAAGCTATTGGAACCGTAATAAATTCCTCAGCCTTTAATTCTGCGTGTTACACCTTCCTATTTAGTTCCTTGTCGTTTGAGAGCTCATTATTATCCAGGTTTATTTCCCTCATAACTCTTGGAGTAATTCCCTCCATAATATCCAGATTTATATCCTCCATAATGGTTGTTTTGATCATACCGTGACCGTTTCGTGCATTTAGTGCCATCATTGAGTCCGTTACTCCTTCATTATTGTCCTGTTCCACGCTTGGTGCCTCCTTTCTTGGTTGCTATTTCTGCCTTCGACCCCCAGCCCGTAGCCAGTCTCCATAGGGAAGCTCTTCCCCTTCTCTGACACTCGGACCTAAACACACCTTTGCCTCATGCCCCACAATCCACACCGAAAACACAATCCCAGCAGCCTTTCGTATTGGAAAGCCACCCACACTGTATCCCCCTCCGGGCTGAGGATTGGTGCCCCACGGCGAATCAGTTTGTCCAACGGCATGTCGACTCTGACACGTAGGAATTTAGCTTGGTCTGCTGCTATGGCTTTACAGTCGACCTCAATGACCCTCCCAATTCCCTTTCCAATTGTTGGAAAATCTGGTTTTGTATCTCATACAAAACACACAGCGGAAGCAACAACCACAGATCTACTTCAATTATGAAAGATAACATGTAACCATGAATTCTAGAATAAAGAACAGAAAGCGTACCTTGATGCAGTGAATTTCAAAACATGACTTGAGAATACCTTCAATCTTCATCTCAATTCCACATGGTGCCCAAGATGTGTGGTCTCTCAATCAGTCTTTTGTACATAAACTCTCAAAGAAAAAACCTTCTTTTTCTCCTTGTGGAGAAAATCTGATTTCTTTTATTTTCATCATACGTACATTTTGACTACCTTAGTAGTTTCTTTATTTAATAACTCTTATTAAATAATGACTGATTATCTAATTGGGTTAGCCTTTTGGGCATACCCAATTAGGCTTTAGTTTGTGGATTGAGATGGGACCAAAGGGAACAAATAAGACTCTAGCTCCAATGGGTCTTGGGCTTTTCTGTCAACTCTTGACAATTCCAAAGTTACCATTAATTATATTCAATACCACTATAAGAATATAATTGCACTCTAAGCCTTATTAATAAATTATATCTCAAGACTTTATTATACATACAACTCCTTCATTAAAATATTCGTAGTAATACAAAGTCATGAATGTAGACTGCCACTTTGAAGATTACTACATCTTAATCCTTGAGTACCCGGTTTAATCCTTTATATTATTCATCATATATTTATGAAATCCAATTCCATAAATATATACTTTAGTAACTCCTTACTAAAGTGGTTGGGCCCAACACTCTGAATAACCAAACCCATTAAACTTATCTCAAGGGAATATTTTATATCTCCGTTAAGAGATTATGAATTCCATCTTGAGAATATATGTTCCATCAACACTAAATGTGGCTGCCCAACATACTGAGGTTTTGGCCGTAACTTATAGATCTCACTCTTGATATATCAAAGCAACCTACATCTCATGATCAGGTCCATTATTCTCTCAGGATTTAGAGTTGATGTATATAGAAGTCGGGAGATTTATTATTCATTTGACAGTCGTTAGGAGAATAATAAATCTCACAGCGGTCCAGTTCAATATATCTTAACTCTTAAAACATATCAACATATCAACTAGAAGTCTTCACTTCCATGATCAAGACAAATCATCTTAGTTGATATGTTATAGTCTTCGCAGATGAAATGCCCAATTTCATCACCGACTACGAACTAAAATTCTGAGTTTACAAAGAACTTGTGATTTATATCTTCTGTGACTTTTCACATAAATCACATACTATGCATCTCATGGACTAAGATAATGTTCTATTAGTTCATTAATAGATAGTCTCATATAATTAAACAATTTAATTATTTATGACATGCCAATAAATTGGATTTTAGGGCACAAACCCCAACACCAATGTCTCTCCTAGCCTCCTCATTGATCAGGTCGAAAGGCAACCCCCATACTTGCACCCAAATGGGAATTGTTTTGAAGCTCACCGAGAAAGCAGTCATTCCTTTTTCCCACCGTCGCAATAGTAGGATATGATTTTTGAAACTCCACGGTCCGTTATTCATAACCCACTTCAGTTGGCTCTCCATTGCGATTTTAAATTAGAACAGCCCATCCCCCACCTCTGTAATCGTCATATCCTTCCCCATCTTCCATACGGACCTAAGAAGATTTTTCGCAGCTCTGAAGTTTATATTTTTAGTCATATGGAATCTTCCCACTAGACTAAGTGAACAATCCTCTAATAAAGTGTACGAACAAAACCCTTGTTTTCTAATTATTACTTAAAATAATTGCTAGGACAGCTGAGTTCTTTATAATTTTATTAATGTCCAATTAATTCAAGCAATTGGTATATACAACTAAATCACTAATGAGATTGTGATTTTATTTAAATAAAAATAAACTTATGTAGACACTCTCATTTAACATCACTTGCATTGCACTTTGCATCCCATTGCATATCACATCACAGGGAAGAATTCTAATTGCATTGCATAATATAAATCTTGACATAATAATGTTCAAAACGATAGTTCATGACCTTAATCAGACAACTGGATTGAAAGATATCAATTAAACAAATTTTAATGTTAAAGTGCACTTGTGTGAATTAGATCTTGACCACACATGATTATGAACTCTTAATTTTAATTGGCCTATTTTTATCCCAATTTAAATTGAATGATGTGTCATAATACTATTGGTTGAGGATATAATTTATGGTAAGGTTGCATATACCTCATTTAATATGGAGACAAAGCATTAATTGATCCAAGGCAAAATTGGTAAATTTGCTGAGCTTGAGAACTAAGGAATTTCAAATTAAAATTCGTAGGAAACCGAATCACAATTGAAACTGGAAAAAATGAAATCGAAAAGGAAAGAGTCCAGAAGGTTCCTGGACCAAGTGTCAATCAGCACTTAGACCAAAATCTCCAGCTTTCCTTCATTTTTCAGCTTGTCTTGCTCACCATTCAATTTGACCTTGCACCCAACATTTTTTCTTTAGAAAATCTGAATTTTCCTTAGTCCCACATTACCTAGAGACTCATCCCAAACCCCCAACATCCAATGTAAATACCCATCTCCAGTATAAATTCGAAGTACACCCAAATTTCAAAGAAAAACATGAAATTTCTCTCTCCCCCTCTATGCCTATTCTCTAGAATTAGTAGGAAGGTCCCTTTGATGTTTTGGTCATTTTGGTCTCAACTCACTAGAAGGGGTAGCTTGGTCCTCTTGGTCTCAAGTTATCAACTTCCTATTAACAAATCTCACTCTAGAGAAGCTTTCTTGCTTAGGGCACTCAAGAGTGCTAGTGCATGCAGGTAAAGTTTCTAAACCTTCTTTTTTTAATTATGCACTAGGTATTCAGATTCAAGTGTGTTTTCTTTTTTAAGTTCTTCACATGTTCTTGATTGATCAGCATGCTAGACCTATGTTGTTCTTAGTCTTTGCATGTTCTAGGGCTTTTCAATTCAAATAACATGCTCATATGCTAGATTAGGGTTTTTCACACATCACACTCATATTCACCATGTCTCTCAAATTCAATTCTTCTGTTCTATCTTTGCATGCCTAGAATAAGGTTTTATAATGCTATTGAATTATTGTTTCACTTTACAATCACATGTTTTTGGATGATATAATATGATTATTGGCCACCAAAGTCTAGAAAACCGATTTCATCAGGCAAAATGGGTGTCTAACATCTTCCCATCTTGTAACCTAACCTCCAAACTTAGATAAATAGTTAGTACATTATGTTTTTCCTTGTAATTTTTTTCGATTTATTAGATTGTAACTATAAATCAAAGCCATGTATTTTGCTGAGATTGTACCTAGGACCAACGCCATGTAAATTTCTAGTTATTTTCAAGAGATGTAATTTCAATTTCAATTCATCAATAAAGATGTACCTTTTCAATTATTATTTTTTTTCTTATTTTTTTCCAATTAAATACATTGCAACTTCATTATAAAACACTTGATCTAAGAGAGATAATAACATCAATAGAATCTCCACTCTTGAGAAGCACCAACATGACTCCACCCATTCGTATGGGTTATGCCAAACCAAATTCTAAAAGGTTTGAGCTAGGAGCGTGGTCTCTCACACCTTATAATTTCTTATATAAATTATATGCTTTAAAAATAATTGTTTTTATAAATATTTAAAAAAATGTAACTGAGATTTAGGTTATTATAGAGAAGAGAGAGGGTTTGTAACTTTGTGGAAGAAAAATAGCAAAACGAAACCCTCTCTAGAAGTCATTATGAATGGAGGCATAATGTAGGCTCATGCTCAAATTAAAGTTTCTGGGGGTGTCCATTTGATTTAAAACATTGACAATGGGTACTTTTTCTTTACCTCCAGATACATCTCAATACACCCCCTTATTGACGGTAACCTTTAATGGGTGTCCCCTCAAGCTCCTCTTATTAAACTCAATACTAATAGGAGTTTTGTAGGAAATCCGGGGTAGGTAGATGCTAGACGGCTAATAAGGGACTCAAAGGGTTTAAAAAAAATTTCTATTTACATGGTACGACTACAAATAACACAGCCAAATATGGACTTACCTTAGTTTTGGACTTAGGTTATAACAATATAATTGCAAAATCTAATTTGACCTTAGTCATATCAAACTAACCTCCTTAGGTAATTCGTCTATGGGTTATTCTGTTATTGCTTTTACGGTAGAGAAATGTTGAACAAGCCATGAATGGTGTTTCCACATTACGTCTACCGTGAAGCAAATAACTGTGCATCCTTTTAACTAGAAACGGAAGAGAGCAAACAGAAAGAACAATGGAATATCCTAATATCCTCATTCATCCAAAGTTAGTTATATAAAAACTTTATAATTTTTATAAAATGGTCGTTTGTACTTATAAACCGTCCATGTTAATGACGAGTAAAAGTACGGACGAACGTAAGCGCATTAGTTGCAGACAGCATTTAATGACCAAATGATAAATAAGCACAAAGCCGATACTGCCGTCCAATTATGTACATTTAATGGCCGTTACAGACGTTAAAGGGCTGGGGTTAAATAGTCATTATTATGCCTTAAATCCTCTAACTGTGGTACAACGTTAGAAAGGCCAATAGATTGAGCATTTACTCAATCTAAGGCTATATAAAGCCAAGAGAGATAGGTAAATGATTCATATTGAACACACACACACAAATTACTCTACAGATTACAGATTTTTAAAAAGTTTAAGCTAATTTAAGCATCAGACAGTCCTTAACAAGCCCCAAACTGGTGACATTATTTACTTAGTGTTTTCTCTTACACAGGATCTCAAAATCGTCCATCGTACTAACAAGGAACATACTAACAAGGCAAAATCTTGCTTTATCATTTTTGTTTGTTATAGGATGATTTATAGATTTCATAGCTCTTAAGCCCAATCCAATTTCCCATTGAGATCACAAAAATCACAGATCGAGACCCCATAGTCCAACCAGGACCACCAGGTTACCCGGTAAAAGCAACCGGCTGGCTGAGACCAAAAACAACGATCCTCGTACATACCCCACACTCAAAAAAAAAAAAAAAAAAAAACCAAGGCTACTCCTCTGACCGCACTTGTATAATGGGGCCCACACCCCATCACGCTAACCGACAGCTGTACATGATGCCTTCGGTCGGCTATGCCCCCAATAGATATCACACACATGTCCACATAATTTCTGAATTCATAAATGGGTCCGGTTAATGTGTGCCCTTACCTTTCACTTTTGGAAACTTTTTCTCGGAATTGAAAAAGCTGTCAATACTTTTTCAATTCTCGAAATAAATTTTTCCAAAAATGAAAATTAATGTGTGTCCTTAAGGCACACATTAGTAAAATCCTTCATAAATTAGGTTTTATTGAGTAGTATTTATTAAAAGTATTCAAGAGAAAAATAAATAAATAAATAAATAAAAAACACACACACACACAACCTTTTTGACTGGTCGATTTGTCCTTCCTCCCAAGGCGTAATAGATTAGCGTGCGCCGCATTTCTGTGGGCTCTACCTGCTAGGCCTGGGACCCAATGTAGGCACGTGTCTCGTTTATGTTTTGGTTCAGACTTCATTAGCTAAATAAAGAAAATATATAGTAATAGACCAATAGTAGTACATCCTCTGGACTTGATAAAAATTGAATTTAACTTCCATGATTTTTGTCATATTGTTTTGTGTTAAAACTTTTATAATGTTTAATCTTTTAAAATTACTAATCGACCTTTTCAATGGACGTCCCTGTACAAAAAAAATAAATAAATAAATAAAACTTTTTTCATGGACATCTTATAACTTATAATCCCATGTTAACTTTAATTTTGTCCTCAAAAATCTATGCAATATAATTTAGAGGTGTCAACGAGTCAAGTTTGTGCTCAACTCACTATCAACCTAATGACATAGGGTTTCCAATTGAAACCCACTGCCAACCGCGAAAAATCATGAGTCTAGTCGGATTGAACTCAATTGGACGATGGTCAGGTTAGTCGAAGCCAATGAAGATGCTGGCGGAGGTCGTACTAGGTAGCAATCTGTATTTTTTTGCTAGATCTAAAAAAATTGGGTAGATCCGACCTCTTTCAAAGGTTTGGTCGATCGAATCAGGTGGCTCAGGTTTTGGAGAATGAAACCGGTCACTCGACCCACCAGCGTCGGTCATGGAACTCTAGACCTACCGCCAGCCGTCTCTCTGCTTGTATCGGATAGTTTCAGTTCAAGTAGTTCTGAGTTGGACGAGTTCATCGGGTCTTAGTTGGATATGGACCACCCTAAAATATATATAACTAATAGTCACAGGAGAGAGAAAGAGAGAATCATGATTCCCTCCCATTAAGAAGGAATATTCATGAAAGTAGTTATTTCCTGTAACAAAAGTGCAACCAAACAATTAAATACCTATTTCATTATATTTTTAATTACTGATTGCACCATTTTCTTATAACTTAAAAAGTTTTCATTAAAAAACTTTTACATAAGTTAAAGTTTTCTAATTTTCTCATATTACACTAGCTTTTCCAGGTGAAAAACCTCGGTAATCATGTTATTCTTTTCGACGATAATAGCAAACGAACCATGGAGTTTCGACAAACACCTTATGGTGCTACAATGCTATAACAAGGATTCAGACGGGGAGGTTATGTCCTTCAACTCTACTCATTTTTTGGTACAAGTCCATGGTATCCCAATAAGATTTATGAATCCACAGGTGGCAGCAGGGCTGCACGAAACCATGAGACAGGTACTATGTCAACCAAAATCACCAATTGAAGACAGGGGTGGCTTTATGAGAGTGTGTGTACTTATCGACATATCACAACCTTATGGCGAGGCAGGGTGGTTGCTTTTGAGGATAATAAGGAACAATGGGTCTCCTTCAAATATGAGCGACTTCCCAACCTCAGCTACTGGTGTGGGTACCTGACACATAATGATCGAGATTGTGACTTGTGGATTTATAGTGAAGGTACTTTGGAGGAAGCAGATAAATGCTATGGTCCTTGGATATGAGCTTCTCCATTTACGGATTCACGCAGGGCAATAGTTATGGTCCCAGGATTCTATGTGAAAAAAGATGTAGCTCTGAAAGATACCACCTGCGCTGGCTTTCCCCAATGGCTGCTAGTGACAGGTGTACCAGCAAGTGACCAAACACCCTCCCATCCCAAACAGGTAAGTGCTGTGAACATGGAAGCTCCAAATTCAAATTTCAAAAATCCTTTCCTAACAAAGAATAACACAGCTGACCTTGCTCAACCAATCCCGGATTTGATGCACACTCATAAAGGCGTGGATACGTTTGAGAAACGTATTAAGGAAATAAATTGTGACTTATACAAATTTGAATTACCTAGGGGAGAAAATCACTTTCATAACACGTTGACAAGTAACATCTTTTCCCAAAATAATCCTCTAACCACCCAAATAACCCCTCAGCCCAAAACATCCTCCCACATCCCAGATTATGCTCATTTTAATTCTCTGAAGCCTATCCAACCAAAAATATCTCCCCATAAACCTAACCTGACTCCACCTCCTACCGAAAAACCCTCTGATATTCCCAATCCGGATAAACTCCCTAACAATACACACCCCCAAGTCACGTGGAAGAGAATCCCTAGGATTAAAGGGCAAAGAAATTCAACCAAGGTTGAAATTCTGGGACAAAAAAAAGTACCATCCTACCACTCACATCAATCTAAGTTACCTAACAAAAAATATGTGGTTACTCAAATTGATAATGAAAACATCCATATATTGGCGAAGGCTAGTTTCCAGCCTTGCCAGAAGCAATGAGTCTATTGGTATGGAACTGTCGTGGGCATAGGAACCTACGTACAGAAGATCAGCTCACAAACATGGTGTGGGCAAAAGATCCATCGGTCGTGTTCATAACTGAAACATGGACCGATAGAGCAAGGCTAGAGATAGCTCAGAGAAAAATTTAATTCAAGCACATGTTTGAAGTTCCAAGGAAAAATAAGACAGGGGATTTGGTTTTTTTTTTTTTGGAATGAAGACTTTAAGTTAGACATTGAAACCTTTTCTCCCAATCATATTGATACCACAATTACCAAGAACCAAGCTGATGAATGGAGATTTACGGGTTTTTATGGTGAACCAAATACACAAAAAAAAAAAAAAAAACATGAATCTTGGACCAAGTTTCGACAGTTGAAGAAGAGGGGAGTTTCACCTTGGTTGTGTGCTGGAGATTTCAATGAAATCACCCAGCAATCAGAAAAACAAGGAGGAAGATCAAGACCACATACTCAAATGCAACTGTTCAGGAATATTCTAAATGAATGTGACTTCATGGACCTAGGGTTTGTGGGCTTCCCCTTTACCTGGAATAAACACTATGTTGACTGTATAGGAGAGATTAGACAGAGCAGTGGCGACAAATGAGTGGTTCACAATGTTTCCGGGAACTAAAATTCACCACTTGGATACAACAACTTCTGATCATAAACCTCTGTGGATAGCTCCAGAAAGTAAGGATTCTGGTTTTCAAAAACCATTATGCTTTGAGCAAGTGTGGATGACGAATAAGGGATGTAGTGACACAATAGAAGCAATATGGACAGAAAAAGTGGCAAACCCATGGGATACAAAGGTGTTAAAAAAATTGATAAATGTGGAATCGAATTATCACGGTGGAGTAAGAAGTCTTTTGGAAGTGTAAGAAGCGAACTTATAAAAAAAGAAACGAATTGCAACAGGCTGAGAGAGCCTTAGTTCGAACAGGTGATTCACGACAGATGAGGTTTTTGGAGTCAGAGATCAATATGCTTCTTGAAAAGAAGGCAAAGATGTGGGCACAACGATCTAAAATTATGTGGCTCAAGGATGGAGATCGAAACACTAAATTTTTTCATAGTAAAGCATCTCAGCGACAGCGCCATAACTATATCACCAAGCTGCATGACCAAACAGGCAGGTGGTGCACAAGGCACTCCCAGGTTAACGAGATTATTTTTAACTTTTATCAAGACCTTTTCAAGTTTGCAAATTCGAATAGCTTGGCAGAGGTTTTGGAGGTTATTCCCCATGTGGTCACTGATGATATGAATGAGAAGCTAATCATAGATATCACAATTGAAGAGGTTGAAACGGCCGTAAAACAAATGGCACCTTTGAAATCCCCAGATCCTGACGTTATGCCCCCATTGTTTTACCAAAGTTATTGGTCTTTGATCGAATCCGATGTTTCTCAAGCCATTTTACACTATCTAAACACAGGTACTCTGCCACAATCCCTTTGTCATACTTTTATAACCTTAATCCCCAAAGTAAAGAATCCGAAAAATGTGACACAATTTAGACCTATAAGCTTGAGTAATGTGTTGTATCAGATTTTTTTTTAAAAGTCTTAGCTAATAGACTGAAAGATATTATGCCTCATATTATTTCGGAACACCAGAGTGCTTTTTTATCTGATTGCTTAATTTTTGACAATATTTTGGTGGCTTTTAAAACTTTACTTCATATGAAAAATCACAATAAGGGGAAAAACAGGTTTTATGGCTTTGAAACTTGACATAAGTAAGGCATATGACAGAGTAGAATGGTCTTACATGGAAAAAGTTTTGGTGAAGATGGGCTT
Organism: Quercus aquifolioides; assembly: GCA_019022515.1. Classification (NCBI taxonomy): domain Eukaryota; kingdom Viridiplantae; phylum Streptophyta; class Magnoliopsida; order Fagales; family Fagaceae; genus Quercus; species Quercus aquifolioides. Next base: position 39,396,718 of record CM032329.1, on the reverse strand, counting down.
CCAAGATAGGTGGGTGAAACTCATGATGTTATGTATTACCACTGCATCTTATTCAATTCAAATCAATGGAGAGCCTTATGGTGATATTTCCCCCCCACTAAGGGACTTCCGCAGGGGGACCCCCTTTCTCCCTACCTGTTTCTCATGTGTACTGAGGGGTTACATGGCTTGATAAGAAAGGCAGCCACTAAAGGTGATATCCAAGGAGTTTCTCTTTGCCAGAATGGACCTAAACTAACTCATCTCCTTTTTGCAGATGATAATTTGATTTTTTGCAGTGCAAAAGTGAGTGAATGCCAAAGTTTGCTAGATACTTTGGCTACATATGAGCGAGCATCTGGGCAATAAATTAATCGAGCAAAAACTACACTCTTCTTCAGCAAGTCAACAATTGAGGATATGCAAACTTTGATTAAAAAAAATATGCTAGGAGTTACAGTTATACAGCAATATGAATAATACTTGGGTCTCCCCTCTCTTGTTGGTAGAAATAAGAGAGTTTCACTCACATTAAATAGCAAATTTGAAAAAAAAAATTACAAGGATGGGAAGCAAAGCTCTTATCTCAAGCGGGATGGGAAATATTGATCAAAGCTATGGCCCAGGCCCTACCCACCTATACTATGGCATGTTTCAAGCTTCCAACTACTCTATGTCATGAGATTGAGTCTTTGATTTGCAGATTTTTTTTGGGGCCAAAAAGGTGAGAGTAGAAAAATTCATTGGGTGAAGTGGCAAGAGCTATGTTAACCAAAGAATCAAGGAGGCATGGGATTCAAAGACCTTGCTTTGTTCAATGATGCACTTTTAGTTAAGCAAACGTGGCATCCTCTTCATGATACCCAATCTCTTTTTTATCGAGTGTTTAAAGCCAAGTTCTTCCCTAACTCCCTGGTGATGGAAGCAAAAAATCCAATGGGTGCATCCTATGCTTGGAAGAGTATAATCAAGGAAAGGGAAGTCATCAAGCGTGGGGCTTTATGGAGTATTTTTTTGGGTAACTTTGTGCAAGTATGGGGTGATAATTGGCTACCTAAGAAAAACTGTCCAAGAGTTATTTCTCCAATGGTAGTTGGTGGAGAAACTGCAAAAGTTGGGGACTTCATTGATCCGGTCTGTAGGACATGGAAAGAAGATTTAGTTGACAGAGTCCGAGGACCATGCAAGACCTTGGTTCTGTCTAGTACTTAGTCTTTTGAAGTAACTAGTTTCCCCATAGGTTTGAGTCTGAGGACCATGCAAGACCTTGGTTCTGTCTAGTACTTAGAGTCTTTTGAAATAACTAGTTTCCCCATAGGTTTGAGTCCGAGGACCATGCAAGACCTTGGTTCTGTCTAGTACTTAGAGTCTTTTGAAGTAACTAGTTTCCCCATAGGTTTGAGTCCGAGGACCATGCAAGACCTTGGTTCTGTCTATCACTTCATCGTTGCTGCTTGGAGTGAAGGAACTTATCCTCAGCGTCAGGAAGTTTGCCTCTGGAGTGATAACGGCCTCGGCCTTGATTTGCCGAGGAGGAGTTCTTCCTCGAATTAGGCCCTTGGCCCAACGCAGGCATGGACATGGGCAGCCTGGCCTTTCACCTCCATATGTGATAGTAGCCCCATCGCACCTATTTTTCGCCACTTCTGATTACGAGGCATCTTTTGGCTATTCGAGTTGTGTGCCTGACGTTTCGGTGCGTGAGGCGCGCCCTCATTAATACCTTTGTGAACTGACGCAAATCTAACGGCTAGTGATTTCTTTGGAAATTGGGTGGGATTTATCGCGCTTGTAATTCTTCCTTTAAATTCCGTGCGGATTAATTTCCACTAGCCTTCGCCTTCTATATGAGGCGCCATAGGGGAATCGTTGTTCCTCATCTACAAATCCTTAAGTTCTGCAGGAGTCTTAAGCTCTCAACCCTTCAGGCATTTTCAAGGACCTCGCCAAGATCGTGAACAAGGCCTAGGGAATGAGATGGCCCTGGATAAAGGCAACCGCAAGGAAGTCGAGCCACTTTCAGGAACCAAGAATGCTGCCCGGGTCCTGGACGGCGCGATTGAGGCAAAGGGAGCGGAGGCCAAAGATGTTCCTACCTTTCAACCGAGCAAGGAAAAAGATCCTCCTCCTTCTGCCAAGAATCGAAGCAAGCGTAGATTGCATTAGAATTTTGGTGCTACAAAGTTCGAGTCTCACCTTAATGGTAGGACTTCTCGTCGTTGTGAGAAGAAGGGGCCCGTCAGGCGCTTCCGCCCCTTCTTCTTTCTCATCGCCAGTACCACCCACTCTGGCTCGATTGCTGCTGGGACAAGATGGCGGATCTACCATTCCCATGGGCTTTCTCTTTTTATAGTTAGCTTTAAAACAAGCCTGCCTAAGCCATTTGGTGTATGATGTATCTTTCCTTTATTTAATAAAAAGGGCTGCACTTTTTACTTACTTTACTTTCTGAATCTTTCATTTCTCTGCAATAATTATTTCATGAGTAAGTGTGTTGTTGTTTTTCCCTCCAATGGGATATGGAATTGGTGTTGTTGACGGTAACGAAAAATTGTCACCCTGACTTTAGCAAAACCAACGGTAGCACTCAGCCGCTAACTTTAAATAAGTTGACTATGTAGAAACAACCAAGAAAGTAACTATGTGTTCTATGCCACCAAAATGACTCTCTTCAGGGAACCTCGCTGATGGGGGCCTGATCCCACCATGATTAGCCGTTGCACTCACTAATGCAAAAGTTCTCCCCACAGACGGCACCAATTGTAGGGACTGGGTTTGAGCACTTCTGCTTTTGAATGAGTAGACTCAGACCCAACTAACCCAATACAATGAATTTGTAGAGAGTGGGCCAAATAACTAGACTTTAGTGCATGGACAACAGTCAATATGGCGTTCATGACAATCAAACAAAGATGAACTAAGATTAAGAAAGTTTGTCCTCGGCACAATCCGAGGAGCTTTGCTCTAATATTTATTGAATAAGAGTGGTTACGGGAGTTCTTCAGATTCTCCCCCCCCCCCCCTCTCTATGGTCGGTTTCTCTTATTATATAGTCCTCTTTAAACGATCTTTGTCTTCCACTTGTTGATCATCCAAGCCTATACCTGACTGCCCGTCCCATCAGCCACCTTACCAAACCTCCTGTGAGTTGCAGTAACCAAGGCAGCACTGTTCAGAAATCATTTCCTCATTAATGCGGCCAGGACGTTAGTTGTGGGCATTTAATGTGAAGGTGACAGTTTCTCCTTGAATTGCTCCTCCACCATGCTTCCAAGGGTGACCCATCGTACTTGTCTTTTCCTTGGGGTGCTTAGGAGGGCTGCCTTCGGTGGCATGCTGCTCTTCCCTTCTATGATCTCGGCTGGCCGAGGACAGGATCGTCCTCGGCGATGCTTCTTGGCAACTTGGGCTTTCTACGTTCATCCTCGGACGTTTCTTCATCCTCGGTGTGGGCCTTGGGCTTAATATAAAGTGGGCTGGGGCTGCCAGATTCTTGGGCCCCACAAAAACAGATCTGATTTTTTTTTTCTCTACAAATCTGGATTTTCTTATTCACAAAACAGATCTGATTTTTCTTAATGAAAATCACCATTTTTAACTTCGCTCCAAAACAGATCTGATATTTATTAGTAAAAACCTTGTTCTCTCTTTATATAAAAACAGATATGATTTTCTTTACAAAACTAATTTTTTATCTACACAAAAACAGATCTGGTTTCTTTTTTAATGAATCAAATCAATTTTCTTTATTTACAAAAACATATCTAAATTTTTTCTAAAAAGAGGTTACATTCATAAGATAGACTTATGTGAGTTAGTTCTGGTCAAGTGTCTATCATGTATGTTCGACATATCATTTAATATCATGCATAAAAAGAGTATATTGATCATTAAAGTCTAGAAGACCAGACTCTGCCTGGGCGGAATGGGTGCCTAACACCTTCTCATTCCATAATTTAGCCTCCGAACTTAGTTCTTTTGGATAGGTAGATTTATACTTTGTCTTTCTTTTTATTTTTGGGTAGATTATAACTAGGACAAAAAGTTATGTATTCTTTTGCATAGAATGTAACTAAGACTCAAAGCCTTGTAAGATTCAATTTACCAAGATTGTATTTATCATTATTCAATCAATGACAATGAAGTATTTTGATCATGTATTTTTTTGTATTTATTTTTTCTTATTTTTTTGTATAAAAAATAAGTAGCGACTCCACACCACTTACCCAAAAAGAGAGATGCTCTTAAAAGCACCCAAATCTCTTTTTTGAGAGCACCCCCAATTTTGGCGGTCTCTCACTAGCTATATATGTTTTACGTATCTCGAATTTCATAGTGTGAATGGAGGATGTTCTACCACTTTTTCTTTTTGTTGTCCAAGCTGACATTGTTGATTTTTCCTAATGAAATGCATTCTGTTTTTCCTCAACAACAACAACCAAAAAAAAAAAAATGGATATAATTTTAGTTTTTTGTAATTTTAAAATTTATATTACAGTTACCCAATAAATATATCCTATCTTAATAATTTAGATAGTGAGGAGCTCATTGTAAAATTAATCTTCAAACTAAAATTTTATTATAAGTTTTATAATTTTAAAATGCTAATTACAAAATTATTACGATTTAAAATAACTTTTTCATTTTCATATTTATGGGATTTATTTTAAGCGGGAAAAGGGAGGAGGAAAAGTTAGGTAGTTGGTATTGTAATTGACTTTTGTTACAAAAGGTACATTTGGTGGGTAGAGATTTTTCTTTTTCTTTTTCCTTTTCTTTTTCGGCCCAAAAAGATGTGCCGGTTAGTAACATGCGTTGTTTGGTAAAGGTTGTATTGTCCTTGTTAAATCAGGCGAATCCAACGGTTGAAATGAAGAGAGAGACTGAGCGAGCGGTCTCATATTTTTATAGTAGTGCAGTGGGGCCCTAGGTATCACAACACCTGTGGGGCCCTAGGTATCACTCACATATGACGTGGCAGAGAAGGCAGACCTTTACTTCAATTTAGATTTTAAATTCTACTATATTATATTTTTATTTGGGTTTTGTTTATGTGTGAGAAAGATATTTGAAGTAGAAAATGTATGGATTTCATTTTTTTTTTTTTTTTGCTAGGTAAATGCGGGGGATCGAACCCCCGAACTCAAGGTGTACAATGACAACAGGTGCCACACTAGGCTACAAATATATATATATATATATATATATATATGTATGGATTTCATTTTGAACTCGCAAATATTTTAGCTCTAAAAAATCAAATTAACATGACTTCTTCACTTTTGAATTCCTTTTTTATTTATTTATGTGAGAATGTAGCAAATCTCTTTTTCTTAGGGGTGAAATTGGAGAGACTGACTACCCAACAAACATTTTTTCTTGCTAAATGTTTTATAACTTAATTGATTTTGTACTATATGGTGTTTTTAACCAAAATATTTAGGATTTAAATCCTTTTACCACTAACTATCAATGCATAAAAAAAAAAAAAAAAAAATTGCATTTTCTTCCTTTTAAGCATTAGCATTGAGTCTTGCAAATGGTATATGTTGGGGATTTTAGCATCAAAGCACAAACCCATTACCCGGTCTTTTAATTGCAAAATTTTTTACAATAGTGCTACAGTACACTTCTACATTTAGGCTGTGTTTGTTTCGGCTGTAATGAAAATTGGGAAAACATTTTACATGATGGTTAGTGATTGGTTTGGACTGAAAATTTAGTTAACCCGAAAATTAGGATCTTTGACCGTAAAATAGGTAGGCCTAAAGTGTAAAATTGTTTACATTTCAAATTTACCTTCAAACCATTTCCATGGTCTACCCCAAACAGAGAGAGAGAGAGAGAGGCCGTCAATGAAGGAGAAAGCACCACCGACACCTGAACTCGAGCTTCGATCCACTGTCATCCGTGGCTGTGCCTATCATCGCCGATCAAGGTCAAATTCGAAGCCCTCTTCCTCTCTCTCCATCCTTCTTTCTCGCTCTTCCTCCCATACCAATCTTACTTCTCTCTCTCTACCCTTCTGTCCTCTCTTCCTCCCTCACCGGCTGCTCTCATTGACCTCATTGCTATGGAAAAAAAAATTTATTGTAAATATATTTGTTTTTTGGTTTTGGAGAATCAATGGTTGGGATGATTTGTGGGTTTTAATGGTGGTGGGTTGGGATGAGTTCTAGCGTCGATGGTGGCTGATTGGGGGTGGGTTTTGGTGGATTGGTTGCTTGGGTGATTTGTGGGTTTCAAGGGTGGTGGGCTGTGGGTTTGATGGATGGGTTTTGATTTTGATTTTAAGATTAATGAGTTTTGATTTTGATTATGATTTTTTCAAGTTAATTGGTTATGTGGTGGTTGATGGTGGCTGGTGGTGGCTAGGTTTGTGGTGGTGACTGTGGTGGCTAGGTTGATGGAAATAGGTTTTTACATGCAAAACAAAACACTGAAAATAATTTTACAGCATATATTCCATAACACAGACAAATAACTGAAAATATTTTCCTTTTCGTAAAATATTTTCAGGTGAAAATATTTTACACTTGGAAAATATTTACATATTGCCAAATGCAGCCTTAGACTTTACTATTCACGAATTGCAAAACTAAATATCATTATTTTATTCTGACTCTCTCTCCTATTTGTCTTGTCCTCACTTCCTTTTCATTATTTTAACTATTTTTTATGGAGAGGAAGAGAGAGGAGTTGGTGAAAATAATATTTTAATGAATAGATGAGATAATTAAAAAATGAGATGTTGGGTGTGTTGTTGTAAATTGGTATAGTATAATAAATAAAACAACTTTTGATATGGTAAAATGAGAATTTTTGTAAATACCAGATGCTAATGCTATGTCTTGGATGAGATTCAATCAACCAAATGATTTTCAAAATATAAGAGAATTCATAGTCACATTCAAGGTGTTTTTTGTGATAATTTATGTTGTGATAGAAAATAGGAACATTTTGTTCCAAATAAAGATAAAAAGAACAGAAAAACTTCCCATAATCCAAGGGTAAATACCATTTGTATAGATATCGGAAATAGGTACAAGCTAGCATGAGCTCGTGTTATCATGAGCTCCAAATTTTAGCACTGAGACACAAAAAGAAAGGAAAAGTTTTTTGGCGCCGAAGTTGTATTCCTAATTGAGGAGAAGTTAGAATTTTGATGGTAAAAGTAAAACTTGAAGAAAGAAGTTGACTATAGGTAAGTAGTAGTACGGGATGGGCCAGCCTTGTCTGAAATTCGTGCATGTTGATTATTTTCTCTAACTTACCGTGGCCCCTTAAACAAATATTAGAGAACTTCTTTTACCCATGAAAATGTCCAAGAAAATCTCATAGTAAATGAGCCAACCTATACTCAGGTTTCTAAAGCCTAATTTTATACAATTCATTTTTGCCCAAATTATTTTTTAAAGAAAATAATTAAGATAACTAAAAAGCTCAAGAAGCCAATAAAAATATGGTTGGGTTTGTGCCCAACTCAAAACCAACCTGATCATTTCAGGCTACAAGATCTAGACTCGCCACTGACTGGTAAGAGAAGTTGTTTCGAGTGGGTTGGGCCTCCTCGAGTAGTGGTCGATCCTCAATTGGAGCCGAGCTAACCAAAATTTCGCCGAATCTAGCAAGATCTCATCTGATCTCAATAGATTTGACAAAAAATGACCAGAGAACCGCTCGTATTGGCAAGAAACAACAAGATTTTGGTATATAGATTGGTTGGGCCGATTAGAATCAATTTTTTATGAGAAGACCTGCCAACCAACCTCCCAGTCTCAGTTGCTAGAGGTAGAGACTCGCCACTGACCGTCGGGTCGATCAATTTGTGGGCCTAATTGGACATGCCTAATTCAAAGTCCAAACACAAATTGCTATTTAATGTAGACCACTAAATTTGTTGACTAAGAATTTTCATTTTTCTTTTCAAGCGATAGTAATAAAAAATAAAAATAACACTTTTATTATTAAAAATAATTTTTTTTTTTTTTTTTTTTTAAAGTTGACACTTTGGGTAGACGTGAATAACCAAACTAAAAATGAAGGATGTAGATCACTGACCAAACCAAATCACCATTCAACTCAGAGAATTTGCCTTCATGGCCCATTACCTAGCTATGAAACACCTTAGTGCTCCCCACATTAGCGTACTTTTTTTTTCTTTTTTTTTTTGGTTAAAAAAAATGGGTAGAGGGAGGCGATCAATGTGACTTCCCTACATTAGCGTACGTTAGCATATCGTTTATGTTCAAAAAGTAAAACTATCTTTGCTTTAAAATCAAAATGACCCTTGTTATTTGTACAAAACAAAAAATTTACTGGCAACAGTCATGGCATAGTCTTTACTCTCTACTGGCGTTATCAAGTGGGGTTCTTTCACTCACTAAATCTACTGTACTGGCATCACAAACACCAAGCATTGACTTGAGTCCTCTCAAGCCCAATTCCACCATGCAACAGCGTTCAACCACTAAGAAACATGTTGATTAGTTAATGAGAGACGATGGCATGATAATAGTAAACGTAAAGATTAAAAAGATGCCCCTTATTTTGAGGCTTTTACTGGGAAATCAACACATAACGGCTGGAGTTGTTAGAGACCTCAAGACCAAACTTACGTACTACGAGTACACTGCGTCTAGTAGGTGTTTTTTCTTCTTCTTCTTTTCTTTTTTTGGATAATTCAATAGTTATAATGGAATGGGAAAGATTTGAATCTAAACCTCTTTTATTGGAAATATTAAAAAATGTCAATTGAATTATAAGACTCTCAGCGCAACTAATAGATTCATTCATGAATATGTCGAAGCAAATTATTAAACAACAGCTTTTCTTAGTTTTCGTACATGCATACTTCTTCGGTTCATATATGTTTCATTTCAATAAGTGGTTATCCGATCATGCCTCGTGGCATTCTTAATATTTATTTGGCTAAAATACAAAATTTATCCTCTAAATTTCTTCAGAATTCATTTCAGTCATCTAACTTAACTTTGCTTTCGTTCATTTTCTCTAAGTTTCATATTTATTCAATTAAGACCTATATTTATTCAATTAAGGTCTTTCCGTCAACTTTTGTTAAAATTTTTTGAAAAAAAAAAATTTCTAATAAATACTTTTCAATCATTAATTAAATTTTCTTTTAATTAAAAAATTTTGAAGAACAATTTTAAAAAATTGAAAAATTAACCACGTATTTTATAACAAAAGTTGATAAAAAAAAAAACCTTAATTGAATAAACTTGAAAGTAAGAAAACTGAAATGAATTTTGGTGAAATATAAAACGTGGGTTTTGCATTTTAGCCTATTTATTTAATTCATTCACATCACAAGCAAAACGGATATTTCTCGTGTAATGGGGTTGCAGGGCTCAATAATGCTGAACATTCATACAACAACAATCAAAGCAATCCGCAAACTCTCATCAACTCAGATGAACATCATCCACCAAAAAAAAAAAACACCTTGTGGGGGAGGGTTTTTTTTATAAATAAAAAAAAAAAAAATACAAACTTTCACCTGCACTTTATTCACCACCAAAAAAAATGCCTTCCATGCCTCCCAGCTTCTAGTCATCGTGTTGATATCCAAACAACCTATCCCACTCCAAAGAACCGCAGGCAAAAAGGGGGGCAGGAGGTACATATAATAAATATCTCCTTAACATAAGCATCAAAATGGGATGTGACAAGAGAACAAAATAGGAGTCACTTCAACCAGATTGATCGTGTAATGGCTCTGTTGAAGTTGGAATTGGGCGTGGTGAAGCAGCAGCCTGTTCAGGTGAATCCTCTGGAGTCTTTGTATCTGAATTCTCATGTTCATTGTTTGTAGCATCATGTTTCTGGACCCAATCAGGAAATTTTGATGATTTAGAAGGGGAAGTCTCAGATGAGTGGGCTGTTGACAAGCTTCTCGGATAATTAAAGAGAGGTGAATCAAGCATAGAAAGAGCTGGGAGGCTCAAAGTATAATTATAAGGAGGTGCTACAACTGGGTGATCAAATTTGCAAGTTGGGCCATACTTGCAGAGTCCATACATACTATAGTATGAACATACAGCCTGCCCCTGCAAACAGCAGAACCAGGAGTCAGCCACTGATGGGGGAACAATAGAAAAATAAAGAATTGATAGAAGCAACATTTACTGATTTATTTGAATAATTAAAGTAACAGTAAACAAGTTACAAAAATATAGTGAAACTCTTTCTAATTCATGATATTCCCAATTAACCCAACAAAGACTGTTACACAGACCAATATGCATGTCACCTTGTACTAAATAGATGAAAACTTACAGGTCTCAAGGGAAGGCCAGGCTGGGTAGCAATTGATTGTGCAATTCTTTCCTTTGGGTGATGGAACTTGCAATCAGATCCATATTTGCAAGTCCCATTGTTCATAAAATATCGGCACTCCGGTTGGTCAGGCCTCTCAGGGAGAATCAGAGCAGGTGTCGATGACAAATGCACCTGCCCACTGGAACCCGACTCGCCAAGATTTTTGGAGTTGTATACAAAGCTGGAACCAAGAACACTAGCAGAACTGGTAGGAGACATAGGGCTCATGTTTCCCTGAGTAATAATAATGAAAGCATGATCAAAAATAAAAACAAATAGAGAATTTCAATTCAACTCAAAACCTTCTCCATCCCATCTAGACGCCATCAAAAGAGACAATGTGAGATAGGACCATCTAAGAACATAAAAAATGCTCAACTTAAAGGAGTTTGTGTTTGTACATGTATAGGTATGTTATTTAAGTCATGATTTTCTTTTTCTTTTTCTTTTTCTTTTTGCTATGGCACCCTAATGTAGGATATGACAATGTCAACTTACAACTTTCTTTATACTTTTTGGTTACCTCACGATAACTTTACAAATAAAAAAAACAATAAGCATTTGTTATCCTTTACACTTCAGTCCCATAAAGAACACCTTATCGCCTTATCGGTTTCAACTTTCAACAACACCACAATTTAGCTAACCCCTAAAAGCAGGAAATAGATAACACTATAACACATAATCACGTAGAGCGGGGGTCACAAGTCAGCCACCACATTTGGCAATTACACATGCAACTGGTGAGTCTTGAACCCACAAACAAACTCACCCTCCACCTTGAGCCATATCTCATTGGCAACCACAACAGGAAAAATCATAAATCCAGTCTCCACATTCTAATGACAAAAGACTATCCTTGCACTGGTGTCAATTATGCTTGCTGATGATTTGAAACTATCCTTGCAGCACTGCTCTAAAAGAGCAGTAAGCTAAAATCGCAGCACTATTGTTCCAAAATCACTAGAAGAACTATACGCAGAGATTAAAAATGATGATAAAAATGGCCAATTCCAATACAACCAGGATCCTTGATTGCATACTAAACAAATAAAACTTTACCAGTGCAGGGGTTTTTTAGAACCAAAAAAAAAATCGATTTGTTCAATTTAAGAGATTAGTACTGACCATGTAACTGTTATAAGTGTTCCAGCCTTGTGCAGATACGATGCCTTGAGAAGGGGAAAAAGGAACAGATGGGTAAGACTGCGGATCCTGCCAACGTGGGCTAGATACATATGGCATTCTTGGTAATGACCATGCAGGAAATCCACCTACATAAGGTAGACCTGATGAAGGCACAACTGTCGGGGTCATAGATCCAAAAGCAACATGTCCAGGTACTGGTAGAACAGGGCCAAGCGATGCGGGTGGTGGATGATGAAACTTGCATGCAACTCCAAACTTACATGATCCAGTTCGCATGTAAAAAGGACATGATTTTTCTTCCTGGAAAAAAATAAAAATAAAATAAGAATGAAAGATAAAGCTTGTAGGCTTTTAGCCTATTCTTTACATTTATCGCCAAAAAAAATGTCTGAAAATTTCAGTATAATCACAGGGTAAGGACCTGACGCATGGGGAGACCTAAAATGTTGAATGAGACTGGTCCAGCACCACGCCTGTCCCTTGGATGATGATATTTACATGTTGATCCATATTTGCAGGTCCCTGTCTTCAGAAAATACTGCAACGCATGCCCAGAAGTGAGCAATCATAAAATACCAATGTTAAAAATAAAGCATGACTTCCAACACAAATCCCAAAAAATTAGCATGATCAATGCAGGGGAATCCTAATCATATTTACAAATTTGAAATGCTAGATCACAGGTTGACTTCATTCTCCATATCTTAAAAGAATTTCAAACTACAAAGAACTTCCAGCCAGATAAAGCATCACCTTTAATAGTCAAAATCACATCATCTTCATTTGCATATTAGTTTTACTATACTTGGTTTTGCTGACAAATTGAACATCATTCAGAAAGTATCCACCAAAAAGGACATATGTGACAATGTAAGGATAAATATTCCACACTATACAGATAAATATGTTAAGTGAAAGGAAATTTCAATAACAGAATGAGTGTTTCCGTTCTGAAATAATTGAGAGAAGGAAACATGTCTACTAGTAGTGAAAAACCTATAAACACAAAAGCAATTGTAACTGCCCATTATAGATAAAATGATGGGAGAACACCAGGCAATAATCAGAATTCTTGTAGAGAAACCTCATCAAGAGGTTGCTATCAGAAAGCATGGTGCTTTCCTTTATATTTAGTAGAGATTCTCACACCATTGTGTTTCCCAAAACTGTCTGCACTTAGAATAATTCATTCGTTAATCTTGCATATACAATATTTAAATTAAATAATGTCCTCTACATAAATGACTCAATTTAGATTGAATCAAAAGCATATTCATCAGAAAATAAACAGATTAAAACCATACCCCACAGTCAGGCTGTCCAACTCTTTCTGGGAGTTCTCCACTGTACAGAGCACCCTACACAATAATGTGATAGAGAGATAGGATCAGTTAAATTACTGTTTAAAAATCATGCTGGAAAACTAAAAAATCAGGGGGAAAAAAAAAAACAAAGATGATCCTAGTGGGAAAGGCACAACCAAAACCATTTAATTTCTACAAGAATCAAATAAAACTAAACTTACTACATCTAAACTGAAAATAATAAATGTTCTATTACCTGCGAAGCATAAGAAGGATGATTATATCGACAATTACTTCCATAACCACACAACCCAGTCCTCAAATAATATAGGCAGTTGGGTTCACCAGGTCGATCTGGATATGCAGCCGATTGGGCAGCAGCACCACCCTCCTGATTATCATTAAGTTTCAACCGCCAGAATGCTTCTAAAATCATACCAAAATATCATAGTCAAGATTGAATCCTTCAAAGCCTCAATCTGCATTTCCTCAATCACTAACTCTCCCCAAAAACAAAACCCACATGTCAACAAACATTTTTGGACGAAAAAAAGGCCACCCCAATAAAGTTCAGGAAACTTTTCAACTTATAAATACGACAGTAACAACAAAAATAAAATCATTCAAGAAATTCACATTGCAATTTGTATTGCATCAGCTATTAAACATCCTCAAAACCACAAACCGACATGTCATCATCAGTCATAGAAGGATAAGGCCAGCGAACTAATTTCAAACAATCTCTATAGACTTCAAACTTAAAAATACATATATTTAACCATTGATCACAACAAAAACAAGATACTTCCATAGCCTCAACATTCATTTCAACCACATATGTTCATCAAACTCAAAACCCACAACCCGTTAAACAAGGCAAAATACCCTTAATTCATTATATGCAAAAACAAAAACCAGAATCTTCCAAACCTCAATATGCATTGTACCATGGATCAAACTTCATCAAAACAAAAACCCCCCCACTTAATACAAAACACACAACCATCTCAAACTTAAAACCATAAATACAAAAAAGAAAAGTTGACAACAGTTAAAACAAAACCACCATGATCAAAACCAAACACCAAACACCAAAAACCATAAAACATATTCCTTAAAACAAAACTCTAATCAGATCTCCGTACACCTCAAAGGGTGCACGAAAATTCAGTCCTACCTTCAATGTTGTTTGCGGATTGATTAGGCATAGCATTCTTCTGAACCTGCCGGTTATCTGGCATCGGTAGCACAGAAGTTGTATGAACCCCACTTTCCAGACTTCTTTTCCAATCAAACCCAGAAAAAATCTTCAATCTTTCACATAAATCAGACCCTCAAATCACTCAGATAAAAGAAAACCCAAAAAACAAAAAATGGAAATCACATAAAGGTTGTGAATTTAAGAGTATATTGGTGACCAAACGCTGTGAAAATTGAAAGGAATAAAAGATACCCAAAAATAAATAAGTTGTTGAAAATTATATGAGAGTAGTGTAAAAAAAAAAAAAAAAAAAAGCACAGAGAATCACAGTGACGAATCAATGTGAGAAATGTGAGAACTATATTCCAATTCTCTTGTATTTTCTATTTTTCCTTTTCCTTTAACAGTTTGGAAATTTCTTGGATCTTTGAATGTGAAACCCGTAAAACCAAAATTGAAAATATATAAATATTTTTTTTTAATATATTAAAGTAAGTTTGCGCTCGTGTACGAATAATAAATTTCATTTGTGTTATCAAAAAATACATAAAATAAATTTCATTTGTGGTGGTGAAATTACTATTTTGCCCACTTCATAGTCCTGCCGGTTTGTAAACGTGGTCATTATGTCTTTAATCGACCTCTTAATTTATTGTAGTAATTTTTAATTTTGTCCATTAAGGTTTTAAACTTATTATAAACTGTCCTTTCCACTATTCATTTTCATAATTACATTCTTTTGGGCAATAATGAAACAGAAAAAAAAAATTTAAAACTAATTTCAATTTTTATAATTTTTTTTTTTCAATTTTCTAATACTCACTCTCTTAATCTAAGTGAAACTTTCTTTATTTTGAGTTTTCTCTCTATACCATTTCTATTTAGTTGCTGCCAATTAATTTATAAACAAATCATAAGAGAAATGCAGCTTTAATTAATAAACTTTTTGCTTTTCTTGCTCTATTATTATCCAGATTATAAATTTAATAATGGAGATAGACATATACTTCAAATTTAAATGATTTTATATTTTTGAAACTTTAATTGATAAAATAAAATTATGGGACTTTTTTTTTTTTTTGAGGAAGTAAAATTATGGGACTTAATATAACATATTGTATTAAATTTAGACCTTTTTATGTAATTCTATTTTTCTCTTTTTGTTTGTAGTATATCAATTAAAAGCAAAAAAGAATATGGTGAAAATTCTTTAACTTTATCTTTGTTTTGAGGTTGGGTGGAATGTTTCATGCTTGGATGATTGCTTTTATTGGGTTACTTTGTTTTTGTTACATAATTCAAACCAATATAAATTTATGGCATAAGTTAAGAGTTGTAACTCAACTAGTTGGTATTTTTTGGTCTTTTAATTCTAGATATCCAGAATTCAAATCCCTCATCTCAACTATTAAATTATAAAATAAAATAAAATTACGGTATAAAAATGGTAGTTTATAAATATGATAAAATGAATATATATATATATATATATATATAAATTTATTGACCATATTTGGGAGATAACTTCTTTCAATCTCTACTACTAATAAAATAAAAACTTTTTTCACTCCTTAAATTATTCTCTCATAATGTAAGTGATCTTAGAATTTGTTTGGGAACAACTTATTTAGCTAAAACTGAAAACTTTTTTACTGAAAGTATTGTAAATAAAGCTAAAAACAAGCTGAAATAGTACAATGAAACTTATAAATAGTACCAAAACGTGCAATATGACTCCAAAATAGTAGCAAAAATAAACTAAATAGTAAAAAAAATAAACTAAATAGTATAAAAAACTGAATGTCAAACAAAACCATAATATTAAAATCCATGATAATTGATAAAAGATTAAACATATTAAATCAACTAATAAAATATTTTCCCATTAAAAACACTAATCAAATATTTTAAAATAAAGAGCATGCGCACAAAGTCTGGTTTTTTTTTTTTTTTTTTTTTGGAGAAAAAGTTTTCATGCGTTAACTTTAATGAATTGCAAAAAAGCACGTCAATATTTGGCCGTTGATTTTGTTTTAATATATAGTTTGATGCTTCTACCGTTCATTTTGTTTTAATATATATTTGGATGCTTCTACAGTTACTTTTTTTTTTTGAGAATGTACAGTTACTTTTGTTGGCTTGGATATATTTGTAAGTCACTTCATAGCAATATTATTATAAAATTATTTGCATAGCAAATTAGCAATTATTAGACACAAAAATAAATAAATAAAAATTATATAGTTTTATATATTCGAATTTTTTTTTTAAGGTTTGAGGTATTATTCTTTTTTTTCTTTTTTTTTTTAGAAAAAAGGTATTACTCTAAAGTATCATTTCAATTTTCAAAGTTAAAAAAAAAAACAAAATAACAAACAAACAAAAAGATACTATTCTATGTATCAAAAAAAAAAAAAAAAAAAAAAAGATACTATTCTAATAATGACCGTCAAAGTGCGTGAAGGTGAAGGTCGGTGGTGAGACTTGGGGGGTCTAGACATGAATTCATAGTGGACCCACATAAAGTTTTTTTGTCTATATTGACGATACAAATCCTTATGATAAACTATCTTTACGCTATATGAGTTGTGAAGGGCATTTATGTCTTGTCGACTTTTTTTTTAACAAAAAATATATAAGTATATAATAGTATATCTCTTGGATGCGTTTTAAAATGGAGAGAAATGTGAAAAATCGTCGCCGTCAAAGCGCGCGAAAGTGGTTTTGGCATGTGAATGGGGAGGTGGTGGTGACATTTGGACCATTGGATGTGAATTTATTTTCTGGAGTGTGTGGGACCCACAGTGAAGAAAACTAAGCTGTCTCGGACTCCCTCGCTGCGCTACTGGGACCCACACCAAGACAAAGGTTCTCTCTCTAGGACATGAAACGACTACGTTTATGCACCTATTTACGTAAGAAAGAGTCAGCGATAGGTAAAAATGTATGTTGATGGTAAGCACTAAGCACAGCCAGGAATCGGGAAAAACTTGTTAAACTAGGATATTTGTTACATGTACTTAAAAATTGAAAATTGTTGTTTGAAAACATATATCAAACACCTTTCATGAACTTTTTTTATTTTTTTTTGTTTGTGTTTTCAGTATTGTTTATTACAAAAATCTCCTTCTAGCTTTTCCTTTCCAAAATTGGAGAACACTCAAATTCTCAGCACAAATAGGCTAATTGCCTCTATTTCATTAATTGTCAAGGATTTTGTAACTGAATTGTCACCTCTCCATATAGGGGTGTGCATGGGTCAGGTGAGAGGATTTTTCAACCCAACCCAACTCACATGGATCAGGTTGGTTTGGTTGGACAGTTTTTTTTATTTATTTTATTACTATTATTATTAAATTGAGCAGGAAAAAAAATATCTCACTTGCTATCTGAGTTGATAAATAAAATATACACAAACTAGAATTCCAACTCAATTATAAACAAAATATATCCAATTGAGTTGATAAACAAATTATACATGAACTAGTATCCTAATTTTTTTTTTGAGTTATAAACAAATAGGAGTGGAGTGGGAGAATGGGAGTGAAGGTGGCAAATAGAGAAATAAGATTATTAGGGTTTGTAAGGTAATTGAGTTTTATATAAGAAGAGTTGAATATGATAAAAAAATTAAATTAAAAATTAAAAATTATATAATATATTTTTAAATATATATATTAAATATTTAAAATTTAAATATATAGGTAGGTCAGGTCGGATTAGGTGGGTTTGTGATTGTTAATACCCAAATTCTACCCGACCCACTATTAAAAAAATTTGCATAACTCAACCCAACCTACCAACCCCTAAAAACCGACCCAACCTGGCGGGTTGGGTTGAGTCAGGTCGGTTTTGGCGGGTTGGTGGATTGGCTGGCTGCACACCCGTATCTCCATGTACAAAGTGTTTGGGAGTCTAGGGAGGAAAATGTTCCAACTACAAGATTAGCAGCATGTTATAATTATCTCTTTAAAAAAAAAAAAAAAAAAAAAAAACCTCTATTTCATTAATAATTTAGAAAAATGTTAAAGTTATTACAAATTTCACCTAAAAAAAAAACCTTACAAACTAATAATGAATGTGATTGACCATTTCAACAAGATAATAAATTATTGTTTTAATGACTTTATTATTGGTGACGCATCCTATTGAATACTTTTTATTATTTTTTTTTTATAAATAGTTTCAACTTATAACTTCCGCTCTTGATAAATATATATATATATATATATATATATATTTTATCAAATATCTTATTCGACAATAAAACACTTTATCAGTTAAACTAACTGGAACTTACGAATACCTCAATTGCCATAGTTATAATCTTGGAGGAAAACACTTCCTTTTTTTTTTTTTTTTGGGAAATATGGTTAGTTTTACAAATTATGTGTCTATAAAAAGTTTAATTCAAATATTCATTCCTTAAAGGAAAATAAATACTATTATTACATAAATATTATAATTGATTATAAAAAGGATGTGTGTTCTTAAGTGATAAGAATAAAATGCGTAAGTAAATTTTTTCCTATTTGTAGAAAGTGTCTTTTGGTTTAGTAGCACTAAGTTTAGATTCAACCCACCAGTCTCTTTATAAGTTAAGCTTGATTTTACTATTTAGTCAAATTTTTAAAAAATAATAAATAAATAAATTCTCTTCTCTTAAGATATTTTATAAGAAAAATGAAAAACACTTACTTTGAGAATATTGGGAAATGAGGGCCCTTTTTGCTCAATAATATTGTTTGGAAAACTATTTGACTAACTCTTCCTTTGTTTCAATAGAAGACCTTATATGAAGATAGTTTTCCGCATTTTCTTGTGCTTGGTAGTGTAAAAAAAGTGGATCAAGTGAAAACTATCTATGAAATTCCCTTATTTAGCTTGACATGAGATAAAGAAATTGTTTTCTACTAAAATTTTCTGGAAAACAATTCTATTTCACATGAAACTAAATAAGAAAATAATTTTATCTTATGAGAAGCTAAATAAGGGAAGTTAAGAGATAGTTTTCCAACTTATTTTAAAGTCACTACTAAACATAGGAAAATAAGGCAATTTTTCTAGAAAATGGTTTTTAAAGAATGATTCACTTTATAGAAAATGTTAATGTCGAAATAAACAAAGCATAAATAGCTCTATTTCAAAAATACATGAGAAAATAACACTTTTTGAAACTTGACTCTTAAAAAGTTGATTTCTACTTAAAACTTTATTCTTCAAGATGCAGGTTTCATTCCTCCATCAATTGACGTGGTTGTGGTTGAATTCGCATTTTAACAAAAGAAAAAAATATATATTATTGACTCCAATTCCATTCGATTTTACCAAATCTCTGAGAATCACAAATCACGTTTTGAATCTTCTCTCTCTTTCTCTCTCAAAATCCATTTTGTTTAAAAACCACACCAATGAAGTTTGTAACAACTTTAATTTACTCACATTGACAATAACGATGACCAAATTTCGTCTCTTCAAGAGTTGAGATTCATTTAAAACTAGACTTTTTAAAAATCAATATCAAAGTGGATTATTATTATTTTTTAAAATCACATCAAGTCATCAATCATACCTCTTGAAGGAGCCCGTTTGATATGTGTGTTTAAACAACAGTTTCAGTTTTTTTGAAAATATATCTGGTTGAAAAAGTGTGTGGAAATACATGTAATGTTGTTTAAAAACTGAAAACATGTGTTTGAACTCGCGTACCAAATAGGACCCAAGTTAAAAAAAAAGACCATTTTTCGATATAAATTTAAAATGAGATCATCATATTTCTCTTTGGTAATAAGAATTAAGAAGTTAGTAAAACTTAACTAAAAACAATTTGAGAATTAGTTTTTTTTTTTTTTTTTTTAGAGATGGTCAGTTGAGAATTACAATACTCAACTGATCAATCAAAAGAAAGTGGACCAAGGGTCAACGTTACATCATGAAACAAAAAGGTTACAGTTGATAACAACCCAATTTCATCAGGAAATTGGTGCAGTAATTGGCTTCACAGCATAATTGTCACAACTCCAAATAGCAAAAGCATAACCGACTAATCCACAAAATGTATTCAGTGACAAGGTGAAGGCAAAAATTCTAAGACTATATAAAAAATTATAATTGTTGTTCTAATTGTCTATAGAGTAGACTGTGAGTGGTAAAAAAAAAAAAAAAAAAGTAATTAATTTATGTAAAAATAATAAAAAATTAGTCATACCTTTCGTATATAGGATAATTATATTAAAAATTGTGATATTTTATATGGTACTAAAATTAAAATAAGCGTAAAAGAAAATTTTGATGTATGGGCCAGCTCCAACAAAAGAGCAAAATTGTATGATACATGAATTTAGGTCAAGAAATCTATTTATTAAATTTTATAATTACAAAAAATCAAAAGGCTAAACTCGTCCAATCAGGATAATTTTGCCGGAAGAAATTTCTTGCTCTCCGCCGAGTTCCTGAAGGAAATTAAAGTGGGTCCCAGAAAAGTGATTATCAAAGTGTCAGCCAATAGGGTAGGGTACAGAAGGCCAGCATTTTTCTCTGTCTCACCCTTCATGTTCACACTGGGAAGCCAATTTCTACGGTGAAAGAGTAGCAAAAGTAGGTGAGGTAATCCAATCAAAATCTGCCACATATCGTCATAGTTATGGGGAACTTCTTTGTGCGCAAGAAATGAGCTCTTATTGGCTGAAACAATAAGGTTAAAAGCAGGTGAATTTTAGTAATTGGGCGTGCTGAGCACACAATGACGCAGGGTAAACAAACACGTCAACGTATTTTCTGGTCAGAATTCTGGCAATTTGACCACTTATTTATGTTTGAGTCTTCATTCAACAAACATAGACTTCTTCTTTTTATGTGCCAAGCCACTACTACCGACCCATTGAAGAATTCATGACTTCAGCAATAAACTTTTTTTTTTTTTTTTGAAGAATTCGTGACTTATTGAACAAGCCAGTCCTCCACTGATTTAAAAAGCTTTAAATAATTATAAGGCGAAAAGCCACTTTTAGTCCCTACATTTTCAGGCGATTCCCATTTTAGTCCCTATATTTTATTTTTACCGCTTTTAGTCCCTATTCTGAAAAACGCCATCTATTTTAGTCCTTCCCGTCAGTGCCCTAACGGCAAAGTCTTAGGTGGCAGACGGAGTGCATCGCTGGCACACTAAATGCTGACGTCAGCATTAAAATAATAATATAATATATTATTTAACATTTTAAAAATGCCACGTCATTTTTTAAAAACAAAAAATAATTTATGAATTTTAACTAAATGAAAAAAAAAAAGAAAAAACAGAAATAAAAACAAAAAATAATATAAATTGAGATTGTTTTCAGTGAAAACAGCTTTGATTGTTTTCGGTGTTTTTCAAAAGAAGAAGAAGAGAGAGGAAATTACCAGGAGATGGAAGAGGAAGAGGATGGCAGAGGCTAAGAGGGAGCGGAGGCCACCGCGAAGCAACTGCGGGACCCATGTGAGGACGACGACGGCTTAGTAGCCCAACACGATTGCGGCGACGATTGCGGCGATGAGGAAATTACCAGGAGACGGCGACGATTGCGGCGACGAGGAGGATCATGAAGTAGCCCAACACTCTGAGACCCGAACACCACTTGAACGCGTTTATGTCCATTCTGGGACTGGAACTGGAACGCCGTGCTATCCAGATCTATCGCCTGCTTCGGGGTTGTGATGGGAACAGGCGTTTCCAGATATTCGGAGCCAAGTTTAGAGTTGTTCTTGGATTGGATTTGGATTGGGGATGGGAATTTCTTTTGTTATGATTTCTTTTGTTTATTTTAATTTGCTCTTTTGCGTCGGTCGGACCAACTGGGAGGACGGCTTTTTCAACTGGAGTTGTTTTCTGGGTTGTTGCTCAGATCTGATTAGGATTTTCTGGGTTTTTGTTGTTCATCGGGTATCCTGGCTCTTGTTCTGGATTTGTTTGTGAATTTGTTTTTTTGGAGAGAACGTGGAGTTGTTTGTTTTTATGGGTTTTGTGTGTGTGTGTGTGTTTGTTTCTGAAGAAAATTTCTGGGTCTAGGAAGAAGGAAGAACACGAAGAACAACTTAAGTTTTTATTTTTATTTTTATTTTAATTTCTGGGTTTCTGATATCAGGGAAAGAACAATGGGTTACTAAATTTTTGATAAACACTAACTGGGTTTATTTAGTTATTTTTCCGTATCAAAAAAAATATTTTTGATAATAAAAGTTTTCAGCTGATATTGTGTTTGGTTGCAAACAAAACAATGAGTAAGTTTATGTTCTTGTATGTTCTTACTCAAAATAAAGTTAGATCTCAATTTATATTATTTTTTGTTTTTATTTCTGTTTTTTCTTTTTTTTCATTTAGTTAAAATTCATAAATTATTTTTTGTTTTAAAAAAATGACGTGGCATTTTTAAAATGTTAAATAATATATTATATTATTATTTTAATGCTGACGTCAGCATTTAGTGTGCCAGCGATGCACTCCGTCTGCCACCTAAGACTTTGCCGTTAGGGCACTGACGGGAAGGACTAAAATAGATGGCGTTTTTCAGAATAGGGACTAAAAGCGGTAAAAATAAAATATAGGGACTAAAATGGGAATCGCCTGAAAATGTAGGGACTAAAAGTGGCTTTTCGCCTAATTATAATAGTAATAGCGTGGGTGTCCATATCTCATGAGGCTTCTGGAGGAATCTTAATGCCTAATTTATTTTGGAAAAGTTTTTATAAAAAAATTAAAAAATTATGAAAACAGTTATTAACTTTTTTATTTTTGCATAAAAAATTTCTTAAAATAATTTATTAATATATGCCCTAGAGGCACACATTAATAAAACCCAATTTTATAAGCCAATTGTTTTACTTTTTATTTTTATGTTTTTGCTAAAATTGTTTTATTATTTCAAATACATAGTGTAGGGTCACAATTTAGGGTCCAAGCCCAAGGAAGAATTGAGTGATGGCCCAATGAGTCCAATACAATAAATTTGTAGAGAATTGGTTAAAGAGTTAGGTCTTAATGAAGCTTATAACGGCTAGTATGGATTTAGAAGATGATCAAGCAAGAACAAGACTTATCGGATTGAATAAATTCCTATCCGAGGAGATCATTCAGAGTATAGATCAATATAATTGTTTATAAATACAACTTTGATTACTACAGTGTTTCTTTTTTCTTTTTTCTTCCATCTTTCTCTCATGGGAGGCCTTTTACATTATATAGTTCCTTTCAGACCATCTTGATCATACACTTGTTAATCATCTAAGCCTTCACTTAAGTGTCTGTCCCATCAGACATCTTCCTTGGCTTTCTGTGAGTTGTGGTAATTGAGACTGCACTGTTCAGGGGTCTTCTCCACATAAATGCGGCCAGAAAAGTTGCTGCAGTGCATTTAATGCGGTGGTAGCAGCTTTTCCTTTAGATATTTCTGAGTTCCTATCGCTCACGTACGTTCCTGAGACTCATCCTTATCGTTGAAACTTCCTGGAAGGTCACCTAGATTGCCCAAATACAAATTTGATCAATATTCATCGTATCCGAGAAGGAGCTCCTCCTCGGACTATATTCTTCTATTCTTTCCTTATGTGATTCTCAACTTTAGGGCCTCTCCCAATTATTTACTCCTTCTCGGACATGCCAATGTCCTCAAATAAGGCCCAAGGTCCAATATACAAATTTAGGCTCTTACCCCCACACATAGTAATAATCTTTTCTTCAAATCTGCGTAGATAAACTGTCAATCTGTCACAATTTCAATCAAGTAAAATGCATCTCGTTTAAACTAAATGCCTTTGCTCAAGGGAACTTTTCAGTACTTGTTCAAAAATCAATTGGAGAGTTTAGGTTTAACTTAATTGTAACTTACTTGAGCGAATTTCATTTCTTCTTAGATCCTTAATTATTTTTCATTCTTCAACTGTAAATAGTAGAATCTACTCACATATTACAACCAACGTATATATACTTCTCTATATAACAACCACCTACTAGATTGTAATATCCATATTTAATTTATGTTGATACTTTGTCATGCTTAAAAGAAGATGTCATTCAACTTAAACCCCATTTTAAGTTGTGTTTAGATAGCTTATTTTTTGCCAACTTATTTTACTATTCAGCTTATTTTTGCTACTATTCATAGGCCCCACTGCACTTTTTGGTACTATTCATGGGTTTCACTGTACTATTTCAGCTAACTTTTACCTTTATCTACAGTACTTTCAGCAAAATAAGCAGATCCCAAACAGACCCTTAGTGTAGTCATCTCAAAATCAAAACTTCACAAAATTAACGGTGGCTAAGCTTAAACCAAAACTGCATGTCTTGGAGCCAAAAAAAAAACACACACACACACAAATCATCATTTACATCATAAATTCACAACTTGTTTGCACTATTATGGCATTATGCTACTCTTTAAATTAATGAGCATTTGCAAGTGAAAAGCCCGACTCCTGTTTAAAAACAGCATTACCTTTATGCTTATACTAGCCTCATCGCACGCGTGCATGAGGTGCTTTTTTATTTTTTGGGTTTAATGTTATAATTTTCTATTAATCTCCCTTTAAAGTTTACACTTTTTTTTTTTTTTTTTTTTTTGATAGGGAAAGAGTTGTAAATTTTCATTCAACGTGGGTAAGACCCAAGGAAATTACATCAGATTGAATCTGAGATACAATGGGAGGGGGAGTATCTTCCACAAATATTAAATAGTCTACAATGTCTTTAGCGTGCCTAGCCATTAAATGGGCTACCTTGTTACAATCTCGTTGAGCGAAAATTGCTTTCCATGATTTGAAGTTTGGCAGCCAGGTCTAAGCACCTGAGATGATTTGTTGGATTGGCAGGGGGGTATTGGTCCCACAGTTGAGTGCATGGATTACCACCTGTGACTTGTCTGAGTCCCAAGTCCCATGCGAAAATGATCCCACATTCCACAGCCTTGGCCTCTGCTTCCATTGCTCCTAGCGGATACGGAAGCATTTTCGAAAGTGCTCCCATAAGTTACCCACTGTCATTACGGATCACGACCCCAAGGCCACACTGTCTTGCTTCGGCGAACACAGCGGCATCAACATTTATTTTGTACCAGTCTGGGGTCGGAGGTTTCCAAAATTTGGGGGAGGTTACTACTTGCCTGGGCGTGGGGTGGCTTGCTACTTTCCGATACTTAGTCATGTATCGGTGGGCATCATTAATGATTCCTAAAGCAGTTTTTGAAGTGGCTCCCTGCCAAATATTGTTCCTATTGTTCCAAATGCCCCATGCTGTGGTAATGAGGATTTCCAAGTCAATATGGGAGTGATTTTCCTGGAATAGACAGAGTATATCTATCAAAACACGAGGCTCCCATGACTGATTGGGTGGGTGAATCTTGAGGGTAGTCCATACCTCTTTGGCTAAGTTGCATTTCCAGAAGACATGCCCTATGGTTTCAACCTCCTCACACAGGTCACAAGCCACCTCAATTGGAATGTGGCGGTCTCGAAGTCGGGTTTTCGTTGGAAGAATGTTCTTGCAAGCTCGCCAGGAGAAGTTTCGAATTTTGCTCGAGCATTTCAGACCCCATATCAACTTCCATAAGGCTTTCATTGCTGAGTTATCTGAGCACTGTTCTTCAGCTTGGCTGTCAAGAAGCTTATTGGCCACGTGGTAAGTACTGCGAACAAACCCCATTTGGTGTTACGACCCATACTAGGCGATCCTTAGTGGGGAGGGAGCTAAGTGGGATGCCTAATATTACTTGGGCTTCATGTGGTAGGAAGGTACGATGTATAGCACCCGCTTTCCACGTATGCAGCTCTTGGTCAATTAGGCAAGAAACATAATCTCCATTACTCAGGGTCATACAAGGGCTCACCACTTTATAGGATGACGGGGTTGGCATCCATTTGTCTTCCCAGATTCGAACTTTCACACCATTGCCAATGTTCCACCGAGTGCCTTCAAGAATAACATCTTTCGCAGCCATAATACTCCACCATGCAAAGGAGGGCCATTTGCCAGGTTGTGCATCCAAAAATGTATCATTTGCAAAGTACTTGGCCTTGAAGACTTGGTGGAACAGGGAGTTTTGGTTCTGCATAAGGCGACAGCCCTATTTTGCCAAGAGAGCTAGGTTGAAAGCCTTTAAATCCCTAAAGCCCATGCCCCCATCAACCTTTGGCTTGCAAAGCTTATCCCAAGCAATCCAAGGTATTTTCCTTTCTTCATTTTTCTACCTCCACCAGAATCTACTAATCATGGAGCCAAGTTCTCTACATAGTGATTACGGCAATTTGAAACAACTCATCGTATAGGTTGGAGCCGCTTGGGTGACGACTTTAATGAGTGTTTCTCGACCCGCATTTGAGAGAAGCTTCCCTTTCCATCCCGCTATCTTTTTCCCCACCTGGTCTTTTAGTTTGTTGAAAGCTTTCTTTTCACCTTTGCCGATTAGAGAGGGGAGTCCCAAGTATTGGTCATGCTGCTTGATAATTTGGGCTTCAAAGAGGTTTTTGATGGAGTTTTGGATTTCCATGCTTGTGTTTTTGCTGAAAAATAAAGAAGTTTTTTCTCTGTTCATTCGCTGACCCGAGGCTACCTCATAGTCTTTCAACACCTTCCAAACTTTGTTACACTCACTCATATTGGCCTTGCAGAATATTAAGCTGTCGTCCGCAAATAGGAGGTGCGAGATGGGTGGCGCTCCATGGCAGACCGAGACACCTTTGATGTGACCTTGGAGTTCTTCCTTTTTAAGCATGGCTAAGAGTCCCTCGGCACATAATAGAAATAGGTAAGGGGATATTAGATCGCCTTGCCAGATCCCCCTGGTTGGCTTGATCATTCCTCGAGGTTCACCATTTAGTAAAACCGAGTATGATACGGTTGTGACGCATATCATCATCAAAGAAATCCAACGGTCATGGAAGCCAAGTTTCCTCATGATCCTTTCCAAGCATGGCCACTCAACTCGGTCAAAAGCCTTACTCATGTCGAGCTTGATGGCCATGAGACCATCCTTCTCCTTCCGCCTTTGGTTGATATGATGCATTGTTTCAAACGCCACTAATACGTTGTCTATGATCAACCTATCAGAGAGAAAAGCACTTTGGGAGGTGCTAATGACATCAGGCAGAATCTGTTTTAAGCGATTAGCCAAGACTTTTGAGATGATGCGGGAAAGAACATTACTGAGATTAATGGGGCGGAAGTCTGTGATTTTTTGTGGATTATACTTTTTTGGGATTAAGCATATGTGTGTAGCATTTATATTAAAGGGCATGATACCAGAGTTTAAAGTACTAAGAACACATTCTGAAACATTTGATCCAACAATATTCCAAAATTTTTGATAAAAGATAGATGGCATACCGTCGGGTTCGAGGGATTTGAGCGGGTGCATTTGTTGGAGAGCATCTCTGACTTCATCAGGGTGGAACTCACTGAGCAAAGTGGCATTCATTTCTGGTGTTACCTTTGCTTCAAGAGCTTCCTCTACTGCCGCGAAAGTGGATGGCATGTTTGATTGGAAAATGGATGTGTAATAGTCCAACACAATAGTCTCTATGTCCTCCGCATTGTCTCTCCAGCAACCAAAGTCATCTTGTAGTCCCAGGATAGTGTTTTTTCGACGCCTTTAAGTTGCTGTAGAGTGAAAAAACTTGGTGTTGCAGTCTCCTTCCTGCATCCATAGAGCTTGTGATCTTTGGTGCCACATGTCATTTTCCTTATCCATTAGCTCATTTATTTCTTTCTGAAGACGTTGAATATCCTCGCATATTCATGTAACGTGTTGAGGGACTCAAGTTGCTGAAGTTTTTCCTGTCGATCCTTTAGCTGCTTATCAATGTGCCCAAAAACATTTTTGTTCCACCATTGGAGCTGGTCCTGACAATTCTTTACTTTAGCTTGGATGGTGTGGTTCTCACTAGTAGTGCTAATGCCATTCCAAGCTAATTCCACAACTTCCTTGCATGTTGGGTCCCGCAGCCACGTCGTTTCAAAATGGAACCGACGCTTTCGTTTCCGAGCTTTGCGTTCGGGGGTTAAGTGCAGCAGTAGGGAACAGTGGTTAGAGGTCGCCATGGATCGATGTTGCACCTTTGCTCCGCGGAATATGGCTCGCCATGCGGAGTTTGCCACCATTCTATCAAGGCGAATTAACGTACATTGCTGCCCAAGTCTTCCGTTGCACTACATGTAATTTGGGCCACTGAAGCCTAAGTTTTGGAGGTCACAAAAGTCAAGGGCATCTCTGAATGCCATCATTTGATCAGCACTCCTCTCTGCCCATCCACATTTTTCATCAGCGTGAGTAATCTCATTGAAGTCCCCAAAAACAACCCAAGGGAGTTCAAGCTGTGCATGTATATATTCTAGGAGCTTCCAGGATGTATGTCTCTTCTGCGTATCAGGATGGCCATAAAAACTCGTGGCCCCCCAATGCTAGCCGGTTACAGAATCAGGAATGATGACGTCAATGTGGGAGTTTGAATACTTATGGGTCCAAACAGTTATGCCTTCTTTCCATAGGAGGGTGAGACCGCCACTCCTCCCATCACTCGGGACTATTATTCCTTGCGTATAGTCTAACTTTGTCTGAATCTTTGACATATGTGCTACGTTGGCTTTTGTCTCCACAAGGAAGATCAAAAGGGGAGCTTCAACTTTCACCATTTTGGTGAGTGCAAGAACTGACCGAGAGTTCCCAAGCCCTCAGCAGTTTCAGGATAAGATACTCATTGGGCTGGTCGGGGCTGCACAGCAGCCTCCGCCATATCGCCAACCATGTTGTGTTTGTTTTCCCATGCAGTCTCAGCCGATGTCTTTCCTTTCTTTCGCTTCAAGGGATGGAGTTTGGGTCAAGTTCCTGTAAGGGAGTTGGGCCATCTTTCTTTTGGGCTCCTTTGTTAGTGGTAGTTGTTGGGCTTTGTATCACCACTTCTAATAACACACTTCCAAAATCTTCCCTTAGGCCCAGCCGGGTCATCAATCCAGCCCACTTCATCTTCAAATATCATAGGCGTAGGCCCAGTATTAATATCCCATTGTAATCTTTGACTTTTTCAGCTTTTGCCATTGCTTGCAAAACGTCATTTTCCATATCCTCGGTTGCTGCCAATTTGTCTCTTGTCATTGTCATTCGGCGTACTTCACTTGCTTCCAAGGTGCTTGACTTAGCTGGGTTTGAGGAGACATTTCCTCTGGAGTTTACTTGCTTTTGGGAGAGTTCAGCTTTGGTAACGTAACCTTCTATAGGGTCTGGCTCACTGCTCCAAGCTAAGCTTTTTGTAGGTTCTGAAATGGGTAGCTTTGGTGTGACTTTTGGGTGGGACACAAGTGTGTCAGACGCTCCCCTGGGACTACCAACCACGCCACTCGTGTGTGGTTCACCTACTCCGGTTGTCACGTGGGAGAGAGGGAGGCCATGGCTATCGTTTTGCCTGTTACGTTGCCGGTCTTCCGACATACGGCTACTTTGGCCTTGTACACGTTTGTCTATTAATATTATACATTTACGAACGATTGATATAACCAATAGTATCATGAGGTTAGCCACAAAAATAAACACATTCAAGCACAAACATATGATTTCAATGCAATTTCGGTGTTGATTTTTTGTAGCTAGCCTAATGACACTTATAGTTGTATCAGTCATTCACAAATATGTAATATTAATGGACAAACATGTAAACTTCAAATGGAGATAAATAGAAAATATATAACATTAAACCCAAAAAATAAAAAAAGCCTCATGCATGCATGGAGTGCATGCGATGAGGCTAGTATACATATTTTAGTGTAGTTCTAAATTGTTGAAACTGTTTTTATTTGAATTTCAATTAAAACATGGGGTGTTTCAATGAGCATATGTGGTAGTGAATAAATTTAAGGAATATAGATGAGAAGTTATAGTAATGGTGCTATGGTAGGAGTCTTTTTTTTTTTTTTAATTTCAAAATAAAGAAAAGGAGATATGAGAAGGTAAAGCAAAAACAAAAAGGTGATATTAGGGATTAAGAAAACTAGAAATTCAACAACAACAAAAAAAAAACATGACAGTCTTGATAAAGTAAAAAAGAAAAATGTTAGAACATGGTCTTGACTCTTGAGGGAAATATACAAAGTGGACTGAGAATTTTATATTTTATATTTTGGATAAATTTGTTTTAAAAATATGAATTAGTAGGAGAGTATCATATTTTGTAGGCATTTTAAGTGGAGTTAGAAATATATTTTTACCAGATTGTCTTCAAGTTTTGTCCTTGGTAAACGTAGGGTCTAGGGGTATTTCTTAACCACACAAAAATTTAATCCAAAGAGGGGAATCTTGTTATAGATAGTATAGATAAGTGAAGTTTATATTCTTGTTACATGGACATTTCACTATAAATTGAACTTTTTTTTTTTTTTTGAGAGAGTTTCAACCTATGGCATCCGCTCCGATGATAGCTCTTTATCATCAGACCAAGACACCAATCAGTTTTTGGTGTAGGCGGATATTGAACCCCAGATCTCTTATACAACCATCAGAGACTTTACCAGTTGAGCTAACTGGAACCCACCACTATAAATTGAACTTAATTGAGAGTAAAAACTCATTCTCTACAAGCGTAATAAACAATATTGTTTCCCTACCTTGTCAGCAATCTGTAAGGTTGATTACCCATATGTCCTTCTTTTTTCTCTTAATGAATTGTAGGTTATCAAAAAAAACAAAATCACTTAAAAAAAATTTAGTGCTAAATTAGCCACTTATCAACAACTTGTTGATACCCTTTGTTGGGGGAAAAGCTAATGTTCCCAAGTATAATGTGGGGAAGCCAAGCCGAAGCTCAACAATGGGCTCTTAAGATGGTGTCCAAGGGCTTTCGGTGTAGTGATAAGCCTATCCAATCGAGAAATAAAGGTTGCACCTTGACAAAACAACAACAAAGCCCAATAAAACACTTCACAATAGTTAATTAGTAGATTAGTGGTCTTGTTTCAACAATACAAGAAAAATAGATCTCTAGCTGTAGGGTGAAATTAAACTTAAAGTCCAACAGTCAATTATAAAACAGATTTAAAAAAGTGTTCACTTCTAGAAGTCCTTGTGTGTCTTGGTCAGGGGGGTCTATTGTACTTTCAGCTATCATTACATCAATATGAGAGAAGAATTCCATTGTTACAAATACATTATATCCTTCAATAGTAAAACAAAAGGTAAAAACTAATGGTTCTATGGTGAAAAGGAAAGGGTTATTTGGCATGGTGTGAAGGGAGAGAGAGATTTCAGCTCAGTGCAACAGATATTGAATTAAGATTCTTGGGGAATATATATGTGGGGCATGATTATGTAGTAATGGCTACTCTGAGTGAGTGAGTGTGTAGGCTTATAATGGGAAATGCTAAAACTAAGTCTTTAATGGGGAAGAAGGTTGTTTATGGCTGATTAGGAAGCATTTATAAACTTAAAATATGCAAAAAAAGGGAAGAGAATGTCTGAAGCTAAGTGGGTATGAACAAAAGTGGCTGGGGCTAACTACAAGCTGAAATTGACAGAATAACAAGAATAACAGAGGTTTTCAGAGGGTTTTTGTGTGTGTTTTGTGGGCTAATGTGCTTATCCTTTAATAGTGGAGTTTAGGGAGGTATTAATTAGCAAAAGTCCAAAAACATAGGACTGATCAGAAGGCAGAATAGCAGACTTGATTATCCTGGGATTTGGCTATAAATGATGGATTCTCTTTTGGGTTGTCTTACCTTTTTAGGCAGTGTCACACATGGGTAAAATCAGCATAATCTTGCATTAAATGCTTGGATCTCTAAGGTTATATTCAGCCAATGAGGTTAAGACATACATTAAGAAAGGATGCTAGTGCTGCAACTAAGATTTGGACCCTAGGAAGTAGGATTCAACACCCTAAGCCAAGTATCAAAGTTTAAGTCCACCTCAGAGGGTTTTGTTGGAGATCCATTTTTGCCCTCCAAACCACATGTTCCCAAATTTCCCCCTTTAGGATTCATGGGCTTGTCACATGAACCAATTCTTAAACGTTTTTGAAATTTATAGGCTTGATTTATTGAAATCTAAGCGACTTGGTTATGGCACCCTTCCACTAGAGATGAAGCCTTGAGGAAGATGATGAAATCCCATTACCCATTGGACTTTAGCTGCTAATACAACTTTTGAACATCATGCACGTGATGGGGGCAGTGGCAGAAAGTTGATGGAACACCCTTTAGTTCATTCTTAGGGATTTGGTTGTCTCCAGCGGAACCTTGGTTAGAGATAAACAAGAAAGGAGCTGGCTAGCTGGTTAAGTTCTCTGCCCTCTTTGGTCTGGGCCTATTCACACATGCTGGGCCCTTTGGTTGGGCTGTAGTCATGTCCATTTTTACTTGAGCTTGTTCTTCCTTTGTCACATATTTGGGCCTACAAAATAGACATCAATGACACATTGCCATGAGTTTTCATTTCTCATGGACTCTCATTGTTAGTTGATATTCAACATAGTTTGGGTTTTGATAAACATTTGTAATGGGTTTTTGAGCAATGATTTTGTATTATTCAAAATAATAGCATGAGCCTTCAAAATACTTTGTTATTTGATATTTTGAAATGATGGATTCCATAGCATAAGTAATGTTTATGGTTAATAATCACATTATAATTTAAATGATGAACTTGAATAATTACCATGAGTTTTGAAAATAAGTATTATGAATGTTGTGATGTAAGATAGATAGTGAACATGTGTTCTTATATAAATTCCATGAGCTCATAATATGGTATAAAATAAGTAGATATCTAAGATAAATAATCATAACTTTCCATAGACTTTTATAAGATGATTGCCATGGGTTTTGGAAATAGATAATTGCCATAAATTTCATGGGCTTGTAATATTATAGTAATAGGTTTAAGGACTAAAAACATTGTTTATCATTGGACTTTAAATGAAATACTCATGATATAATATTTTGCCAAGTATTAATGACCTTGGGCTTTTGAAATAGTACCAACGTAAATTGGGCTTCTGATATTGTCAATGAAAATTGAGCTTTAAATATTGCCAGCAAGAACTGGGCTTTTGATGTTGCCAATTAAAATTAGGCTTTTTGATATTTCTAGTGAGAACTGGGCTTTAAATACTACCAATGAGAATTGGGTTTCTTGATAAATAAATTGTCATGGGTTTAAATCATGGGCTTTGATCATGGATTTAAATTTCATTGATAAAATTGCCATGGGTTTAAACCACGGGCTTTGGTCATGGATTTGAATTCCATTGATAAAATTGTTTTGCCATGTATTTGAATCATGGGTGTAGGGTCAGTTTTTGTAACCCAAGCCCAAAAGATCTGGATTATGAGCCCAATGAACCCAAAAAAATGAATTTGTAGAGAGTGGGTGAAAGAGTTGGGCGGGTTGTGAATTAAACAATAGTTAACTATGGTATTAAAAGATGAACTAACGTAGAAACACACTTGAAAACTCAACAAATGGATGTCCGAAGAGGTGTATTATTGAATGAAATGTGATTACAACTCTTAGAGCTACAGTAAAGTTATTCTCTTCTGCTTTTTTCTTTTCTTTCGATCCCCCCTTATCAGAGGCTTCTTCACTTTATATAGCATCATTTCTCATCATCTTCATCGTCCACTTGTTCCTCATCTAAGCACCCACTTGAGTACATGTCCTGTCAGGTATCTTCTTTAGCTCTCTGTGAGTAGTGGTAACTGAGATTATACTGTTCAGGGGTCTTCTCCACATTAGTGCGGCCAGAAAAACAGATGCAGTGCATTTAATGTGGTGGTTGTAGTCTGTCTTCTAGATATTTTTCCGTTCCTATCATCTCCATACGCGCCTGAAGCTTATCCTTATCATTGAAGTTGTTAGGAAGATCATTCGAACCTTTCAGACATTTGATTGATCAAGACTATTTGTATCCGAGGAGAATGCACTCTTCGGACCACTGGTGACCTCTTCGGATTGTACTCCTACTTCATTTCCAGGTATCTCTCTTCCACATGGGCTCCTTCTCAACCGCTTTCTCCTCTTCGGACACACAGTAATCTTCAAATAGGGCCCTCCGAGGTCCCGAGGACGTTACAAAAGCATGCCTAGGACGTTGCCGAGCATGCCTATGGTACCCATAATGGGCTTTTCAAATATCGCTAAGTATGAACATTCTTGGGCTTTTAAAAAAGAATGAGATTTTAACTTGCCCAATAAAATAAATAATTTGAGGGTGAGTCTAAATTATTGGCTTTGCAAAAAATATTGGGTTTTATAACGTTTTATATTTGTAGCCCAAATTTGTGGTGGAAAGAAGAATAATTATGGGCTAGTATGATAATAGGAAAAAATATTTAGAGAAGTCCAATAATTTGTTGGTGATGTTCGAAAATAAATAGGTGTTTTTTAAATAATATTAGGTGTAAAATAAAATGTACCCTCACACCCTTCAAATCTCTTAAGATTGGATCTATTCAAGACTGGGTCCCACTATTGATGATTATATTCAAACAATATTAGTCTCATTCCAATGGATGTTATCTTTACCGATTCTCAAGATAACCCTTTGGAAAATTGCATGTAAAGGTATTACTAAACTTTACATAGACAATGGATATAATCTATCAAATATCACATGTTTTACATGCTCATGTTTTGAACTTATATGTCTAGAATTTTGGCCGTAAACATTGTTGCATGCTTTAGATACGGTGGCTTCACTATTACAGTACAAGTAAAGGTATATTTGGTACATTGAACGTAGATTACATTAGGAATAATAATCTTCATTACTGGGAATAAAAGACATTGTAACGAAATAACTATTACTATCCATAAGTTTAGTTGTTATATATGGAAAGCTTATAAAAGATTATGTATAAAGAAATTTTATATTTTTGGAAATATATTAATTTTAAAACCTATTATACATACTAAGGAATAATTATTATATCTATTTTAAAGAGGAATAACAATTCTTCAATTTAAAGAATAGTTATTCCAATGTAATAATCAATCCATGTAATAAAGATGCAACCAAATGACTAAATTGTTATTACACATGAATGACTATTCCATTATAGGAGCTTTTACAACATAAGAAGCATACCCCAAATGTCTTGCATCAGTTGTGGACACGACTCTATATTCAATATCACAATTCTCAGTCATTTATCTTCCTTGCTTTCTACTATCAAAGATATAAATTCTAACTCTATAATGGAGTAAGAAAATACGCTATTTTTTTCTTTAATGACCACAAATGACACCTCTGCCAATAATGAATACCCAACTAGATATGGACTTGTTATCACTCGCACTAGTAATTCAACTGAATACATTTTCTTTAGAAATCCAATAAACCTTTCAACCACATTATAGTGCCTTCTCAAAAAAAAAAAAAAAAAAACATTATAGTGATCTAATTCAAAATTATCAATATCTCAAAAGTCTACATATTGTGAAGCAATGTTTGGCCTTACTAAATGCAAGTATACATAAATCATACTACTAAATTACACTATTGACTACTGATAGCCCAATTTATCTATCTATGATTTTCAAAACTTGAAAGCCTTTTTCCTCGTGAATTACCAATTTATTTATCAATAAGAAGAACATAGAAATAAATCAAAATGGGGCATCATCGTAAAACATGCACCATAAAATACTTAACACCTTCCCCGCTTGTAATAGAACTTTCATACTCATGTTTCTTGTTTGAGACATTATTAATAAGTTGAAATTTCCTTTTAAGTTGGATTCAGTAATAAAGTCAAATAGATTTATATGACAAGTAACACCTTAGAATTTCAATAATCAGTAGTGACTCTCCTAAACAAGCATTTACCATAATCTATCAATCAAAACCCCTATATCTATACTAAAAAAATACTTGAGAAAAGAAAAACAAAGAGACTCATGTTGCCAGAACGCTCAAAGGAGGGTTGGGATTGAAATCCAGCATTGACATTCTCTTAATCATTTCTTCCAATAGGACCTATTGGTTTCTTGTTTAAGCCAATTGTCTATTTTGTTCTGTTTCGGTTAAAAATATACTAGTAAGAAAATGTAAACAAGAAAGCCCCTCATTCCATATTAGCAAAATTCTTGTTCCATTTCAAGTCAATTTGTTCATTTAGCCAATTATTTTTGGTATTCAAAATCTAGCCAGTATGAGTTTGCTCTTTTTTTTTTTTTTTTTTGAAGACCTAAAAAACTATGTTGTCTTGATTCGATCCTTATTGTTTCATTGGTGATAAGTAATGTTATGCAATAAGATTCAATATCTTAATTATAGAGATTGTTGGCTTATAATGTAATGAAGATACTACTTTTTTTTTTTTTAAAAAAACTAAAAAATGGATAAGTGGCAACTTGAGTTGGCATTTTCTACCTAAGCGTGACTATAGTGGCACCCTAAATGCTGAGCCAGGTCTACGAGAGCAGAGGATCTAGATGAGCCCTATCTGATTAGGCCTAGGTCTACGGGAGCAGGGGATCCGGATGAGCTATAGTTGTGCACCCATTTCCATCGAAAATGCTAGTGAGCATGAGTCAAGAGTATGAATTTTTTTCCCAAGCGCTTCCCATTATGGGATTCAAACCTACGACCTCCACCTCTCAAACCCCTAGATGTGTTGTTATTTAATAAGATATTATAAACTTCTTGTTATGTGATGTTACGATGATGTTAAGACTTAAAATTTATATTATTTAGTTTTATTATTTTGAATTTATAATTTAGTGTGGTCAACAGACTCAACAAGCAACAAAGCTTACACTCATTCATTTGTGTACCACAAAATTAGTGTAACCTCAAAAACAATATGCAAGAATTAACTAATACAGAAATATTCAGTTCAAATGGACAAATCAGACCCAAAGCCAAGCTTCAGACTAGTACGAGTCCTTTGTAGTTGTGGGGGGGGGGGGGGGGGGGGGTGGAATTGATGTCCTAGAACAAAAAATGGGAAAGCCAAGCCGAAACTCAATGTTGGGCTCTAAGATGATACCCAAAGGCTTTCGGTGTAGTGGTAAGCCTATCCAAGTAAGAAATAAAGGTTGCACCTTAGCAAGAACAACATTAAGGCCCGGGGGGGGGGGGGGGGGGTGGAATTGATGTCCTAGAACAAAAAATGGGAAAGCCAAGCCGAAACTCAATGTTGGGCTCTAAGATGATACCCAAAGGCTTTCGGTGTAGTGGTAAGCCTATCCAAGTAAGAAATAAAGGTTGCACCTTAGCAAGAACAACATTAAGGCCCAATTAAACACTTCATGATAGTTAATTAATAGATTAGTGGTCCTGTTACAATAATATAAGAAAATAAAATTCTCCAGCGGTAGGGGAAAATTATACTTATAGTCCAGCAGTCAATTATTGAACAAATTTAAGAAGATATTCACTTCAGGCAGTCCTTTTGTGTCTTGGTCAAAAGGGTCTAAGGTACTTTCTGCTACTACTACATCAATATGAGGAAAAAATTTCATTGTTATAAACACATTGTATCCTTCAATAAAAAAACAAAAGGTAAAGATCAATGGCTCCATGGTGAGAAGAAAAGGGTTATTTGGCATGGTGTGAAAGGAGAAGGAGATTCCAGCTCAGTGTAGCAGATATTGAACCAAGATTCTCGTGGAATATGTATGTGGGAATGAGTGGGGTGGTAAGGGCTGTTTTGAGTGACTATGTGTGTAGGCTTGTAATGGGATGGTGGAAATAATGCTAGAACTAAGTCTTCAATAGGGAAGTGAGTTGTTTATGACTGATTAGGAAGCATTTATGAACTTGGGATATGCAGAAAAGGGAAAGGGAATGTTTGAGGCTAAGTGAGTGTGGGCTAAGAGGGGTGATTTATGAGCTGGGGAGAGCTAAACTACAAGCTAAAATATGGCAAAGTATCAGGAATAACAAAATTTTCAGAGGGGTTGGTATGTATTTGTGGGGCTGATGTGATTACCCTTTTATAGTGGAGCTTAAGGGGTGATTAGTGAAAAATCCAAAAACGTAGGGCTGGTTAGGAGGCAGAATGGCAGACTGTCCATCCTAGGATTTGGCTATAAATGGCTGATTTCCTTTCGGGGCTGTCTTGCTTCTTTGGGCAACATGACATAAGGATGAATATTTGTGCAATCTTCCATTAAATACCTAGATTTCTAAGGCTGTGTTCAACCAATAGGATTAATGCAAGTGTTAAGGGAGAATCTTGGTGTTGCAACTGAGATTTAGACCCTAGGAAGTAGGATTCAACACCCCAAGCCAGGTGTCAAATTCTAAGCCCACTTCAGAGGGTTCCGCTGGAGATCCCTTTATGTCCTCCAAACCACTTTTTCCAAATTTTCCCCTTTAGGATTCATTTGCTTGGCACATGAATCAGTTCTTGAACGTTTTTGGCATTTATAGAATTGATTTGTTGAGATTTTAGTAACTTGGTTATAGTTTCCTTCCGCTAGAGATAGAGTCTTGAGGAAAATGATGAAGTCCCATTACCCATTAGACTTTAGCTGCTAGTACAACCTCTGGGTACTGTTCACGTCAGGGAGAGAGTGGGAGAAAGTTGATGGGTTAGCCTTTAGTTCATTCTTTAAAGATTTGGTTCTCTTGTGGAGGTCTCCAACTGTGACTTGGTCAAGGATGAACAAGAAGGAAGCTAGTTGTCTAGTTTGGTCCTCTGCCTTTGCTAGAATTTTTTGGATAAGGCTTGTTCATTTAGGCTGGACCCTTTGGCTGGGCTGTGCTTATCCCCTTTTCACTTGGGCTTGTTCTCCTTTTATAACATGTTTGGACCTACAAAATGGACACACATTGCCATGGGTTTTTTTATCCCTCATGGACTCTTATTGTTGGTGGATATTATGGGTTTTGATAGATATTTGTTATGGATTTTTGGGCAATGAGTTGTAATATTTGAAATAATAGCATAAGCTTAATTATTTCAAAATGCTTTTGTAAATAATATTTACTATTTTTGAAATGATGAATTCCATATCATAAGTAATGTTTATGGTTCTCGATAATCATGTCATAATTTAAATGGTGAGCTTGTAGAATTATGAATAATAACCGTAGAATAATCATAATTTCTCATGAATTTGGAAACATACGAGCATTCAAACTTTTTTCAAAACAATTATAGTTATGGGCATTGGTAATTCAATCATACGGTATTTCCCAAGTATTAACAATATTGGGTTTTTCACTAAATAGTATTAATATGAGCTAAGCTTTTTGATATTGTCAGTGAGAATTGAGTTTTTAATGCTGCCAATGAGAATTGAGTTTTTTGATATTGCCAGCGAAAACTGAGCTTTTAATGTTGCCAATGAGAATTGAGCTTTTTGATATTGCCAGTGACAACTAGACTGGCTTTTAATGTTACTAATGAGAATTAGGCTTTTTGATATTGCCAGTGAGAACCGGGCTTTTAATGTTGCCAATGAGAATTGGACTTTTTGATAATTTGCCATGGGATTGAATCTTTGATTATGAATTTGAATTCCATTGATAAAAATTGTTTTGCCATGGATTTGAATCATGGACTTTTCAAATATTGCTAAGCATAAACATTATTGGGCTTCAAAAGAATGAGATTTTAACTTGCTCAATAAAATAAATAATTTGGGGATAAGTCTAAATCTCATTCTTTTGAAGCCCAAGAATGTTTATGCTTAGCAATATTTGAAAAGTCCATGATTCAAATCCATGGCAATAACTATTAACATAGGTCAATAACGAAGGGAAAAATTACCATTTTTAAAGGGTTTCCACATATGATGCTTTAACAAGTTCAATTCAACATTGAATGACCAATTTGGCCATATGTGCATTCAAATTATGGTTTTTTTTTTTTTTTTTTTTGGGTGGGGGGGTTGGAATGGATTGGGTTTAGGGTGCAAACTTACAAATCCAATCAAAACTAATGCAACCTATGTAAATAATAGTTTTAAAATATATGCATTTAAAATTTGTTAGTTTACAATTTTTTTTATTAGACCTAACAAATTGAGTCCAACTCAAAACCTGACCCAATCCCACAAGTTGGATAATGTTGGAGATTTCTCTGCCAAAAAAGGTGAGTTTGATTGAAAAATACACCAAAACCAATTCATGCACACTCCTACTCCAAATCTCTTGTAGGGAAGGAAAGTAGAATGTAGTTAAATTTTCAACATATAGAGGGTCGAATGTGGGGATAATCCAATTTGAAATGACACTTTAATATTATGGGGTCCTACATATTAGAGCTTATTGACACAACATAATATTAAAAAAAAAAAGTATTTGCCACTATCAATTTTCACCTAGTCTACAGTCAACACCATGGCTAAAACAGTAACCACAAAGAGCCACAAGAACCATACTTCAAAAGCATGGTATAAGATATTCGAAGGCGTTTGGCTCGCCGTGCACATGATGTGATGCACATTACCTTAATGTCACATTAAGGTATTTGCCGTAAGTAATGTAAGATCACCTCCATTTAAGAAGGTGATGTGATTAAAGTGATGTGTTATATTTTGTAATCCTAGATTACGATAATATTAGAAAAAATTAAATGAACCAAACACCTAATGTGACATTCAGGTAATGTGCATCACATCAAGGGCACATTACGACAAACCAAACACCCCCCTTAAGCGAGAACGGGAGAGAATATACCAGTGATATTGAGTTTGGAAAGTTAAAGTAATGAAGATCATGAGAACCAGATAATTACAGATTTCCAAAAGCGTAGTGGCTAAGCATTCCCAGAGTTCAGACATCTAATCCCAGACGGAATAGTGAAACAAAACAAGACTATGGTCTAGGTGAAAACACAAATGTCTTGGCAAGCACTAGTAGTCTAGTACCATTATAATGCAGAAAAAAAAAACATCTAAACATATCCATTAACTTAAACAAAAGGTTTGCTTCTGAGCTCGATTACCTATCATCTCTGCACTCCACCTGAATTAGGGTTGCCTGTCTACGCGTATACCCCTATGCCGCCCAAGTATGTACAGTAACAAAAACCATATGAGATTAGCAGTATCTACAAAATGCTGTTAGCAACTTAGCACTGCCTCAACAGAAGAACATGGAACCCTGGACATTCTCATGCAACCTAGGGAGCTCTTGGACAGGTACACCCCCTACATTAGTGACACTTCCACTTCTAGGAGAGGAGGAGGCTTCTGGAATGTCTTCAAACTTAATGAACTGACCCATCTGTTGTGCAGCAAGGTGGGCATAACATATTGGTGCCACTGAAAAAAGAAAATGACAGTGAGATGGAGAAATAAAAGAAAAGCAGCCACAAAACCAATTGAAAAGCATAAATTGATGAAATTACCAATTGAAACTGCAGTTGTACTCCTTTGGTACCTGAAATAAGTAAAGTGTGTTCAACTACTATTGATAGGTTATTGAAATTGACTCATATTAAAAGCAATTGGAGCTTGAAACTTGAAAGCTTACACATATGATAGTGAATGGATCAGATTTTGCAATTGATCAGGAGAGAAACCAATCTCATCAACCAAGACATGATAGTGTGCTGGCCTAGAAGTTCCCTGTTATTGACAAAAAAATATGGAGAGAATGGATGGATGCTTGAATGAGAATATGTGACTCATGTAGGAAGGAGAAAAAACGGATCATGTATACCTTTTAACAATTAGCATTAAAACTATACTTTCCACTATCATGCCTACGTGTCCCATCAAATATCAATTTCTTTAAAAGATCTCAACATGGGACACCAAACAATTATCATAGACCAAAAAAAAAAAAAAAAAACGATAAAAGGTTGAGCTAAGACACTAAAATTTCTTTTATGATCTGCTGCATTCTGTGTTTAATGATTCCCTCAAATAGAAGAAAGTTGCTGACACATACTAATTGCTCTTATCAAAGCAAAACAACTTACAATCATCCCTGCATGAGCACACATGTAAAAATCATAATTCCTTGGGTGCACAATTTTTGTGTCCACAACAGTCCCTGGAGAGAAAAGGAGAGAGACTGTCAAGGCAGCTAGAGGTAAGTAGATCATAAGTACATTAAAAAATATAGAAATTAACAGACCAGGTGGAACATTATCAGGGGAACTAGCTTGAAATAGCTTTGTATGATGATTCTTCTGAGCCACAATCACTGTGAACTTGGGAATGTTTTCCTCCCCAAGATGCTGGTATGCCTGTAATTAAAGAAGATAACTATGCTAACGTTGAAGATCAAGAACGAAACTCATATATCATAATCAGTAGAAAACTAAGACAACCTAATATCCATAATCCCTTCATGAGCGCATGCAGGAATTGAAGCACAAACCATTAAAGTTCTTTAGAACTTCAAAATGATTAATTTATGATAAGCTTTTGGAGATTCAAACTCCAGACAATCAATTAGTCCTTCTAAGGTAATTGTTATCCATCATAAGCCCCCCTAACAATTTATGTTATAACATGGTAACAATCTGCGTGACAATATGATGCAAAAATATTGAACTAATCACCTTAATATAAGAATCCACAAGGAGCACATCTATTTGCACTAGGAAATATTAAATATGAAAATTCATGTAAAAGAAAAGAATAGCTCATAGTTGTCAAAGAACCTTTATGATTTGATCCAGCTCAATGTTCAAAACCTGGTTAAATTGTGATTCACTCACTCCGTCCCTAAAGAAAAAAAAAAAAAAAAAGATGTCTTCAGCAACAAGATATATCAAGAAAGGAAGAAGTAAATAACAGAACCAAAAGCAATTTAAACTTGTCTTGCATTGGGTACAAAGCTAAGCCACAAGAAATTTACATCTTCACTATTGAACTTATGCATCCTAACTTTTTTTTTTTATAGGTATGCATCCTAACATTAAAAACAAACATAAATCACAGTTGCTCCTCTATTTCATTCTGAAACTAAAATGAATGAGGCATAAATAAAACTTTGTTCCCAAAATCTGCACCATCACCCCCCCCCCCAAAAAAAAAAAAAAAAAAACTGAAGAATAAATAGATGAGAGCTCAACAAAACAAGTCAGATGTAGAAAGAAAAAATTTCCAGGAAAATATTCTAATAGATTTAAACCCGACTTTAAACACTTCAAATGTTCAATATATCTGATATTTTTAATGTGATTCTGTAATATGACAATGGATTTTACTAATGTGTGCCCTAAGGGCACACAATAGTAAACCAATTTAGGAAAAAATTTATCGGGAATTGAAAAAGTTTTGACAACTTTTTCAATTCCCAATAAAACTTTTCCAAAAATAGATTTGTTAATGTGTGCCCTAAGGGCACACATTAACCGGACCCTATGACAATTAGTCGATAATAATTCAATATTAAACATTAGAAATGCTTCCAATGGATCAACAAACCAAATCACTAGCAATCTGTAATACCTGAACACAATAATCTGAGTTGGTTTCCGCCCCTTGCTTGTTTGAAAGAAGTCCACAAGCAGTTCCCTGCAATGCAAGGAACATTTCTGTTTTAAGCAGTACAGTGGAATTAACA
The DNA here is from genome assembly GCA_019022515.1 of Quercus aquifolioides. Taxonomy (NCBI): domain Eukaryota; kingdom Viridiplantae; phylum Streptophyta; class Magnoliopsida; order Fagales; family Fagaceae; genus Quercus; species Quercus aquifolioides. The sequence goes on along the minus strand of CM032329.1, from coordinate 39,353,254 downwards.
TATCCAAATATATGAAGATCAGATGTCTTTGTCAATCTTTTACTGAATACACATGAGATTTACAAACAAGGACTTAAAAATTTCAAAAGAGAGAAATGATCATGTAGAAGATTCAAAGCAAATCAAATGCAATGCAATAAAGCAGGCATCTAATATTTGGTGGACAGCAAGTAATCTGAAAGTAAAATAGAAATATAACATCATTTAGGCATGACAACAGTACGATGGCAACACTAATTTACCAAATGGGCATCAATGTTTATTTATCTAAGAATATATAAAATAAAACTATTGGTGTAGGAAATTAAGATGAGTAATAAGCATAAAAATATATTTTTTTTTATCTTGATCTCAATATTAAATTTTTTTTTTAATAAAACACTTTGAACATAAATTAAGCAATAACTTTTTTTTTTTGATAAGTAAAGGAAATTTTATTCAAATACTTAATAATGAGTCACCCAAGTATACAAGTATACAGCAGGGGATCAAAATAATCAAATACATATATTACAAGCATCCATCATCACTACCTGATGATACCATCATTACAACCTGGAGATAAATTAAGCAATAACTTGACATACCTGATGATACCATCATCACTACCATCCTCTAAAGGCTTGTATAAAGCATCAATCATCTCCACTTTAGGTGACTGTGTTCTTACGGATGCTCTATACCTTGAAATCAGCGGCCAACTTCGAGAGCCAACAACCTTAAAGTTCCAACAAAGTGAAACAGAAAAAACATGATAAGCAATAACCTAACAGACAAGTTAATATCTTATAAGAAAAATATACGAAAAATTACCGCAGCAACAGATGGGACATCTGATCGCCCAGGAGACCCATGCGAGACATCCATCCCCAAAATCAATGTAGGAGTATCATTTATCAGAGGAACACGTGAGGAGTGCTCTATTGCCAACAAAGAATTTATTCCTCCAAGCTATGTTAAAAAAAACACACACACACACACAAGGAATACATTTATTAGAATAATAAGTGAGGAGTGCTCTATTGCATACAAAAAAATTATTCCACCAAGCTACGCAAATAAAAAACACAAGGAATCAATGATGTATAATATTACAGTTTCCATGTTTACCTTAGAATTGATCTTAAGAAGCAGATTAGTAAGGTACTGATCGTTAACCTTAGCAGGGGAAATACATTGTGTGACTATACCAAAGTCGCTCAGACTTCTCTTCTTCCAAGGCCCTTAACGTAAACAAAATAGATTGATTGTAAAATTAAAGGAAGGGGATCCTCAAAGGAAATGGGGGCAGAGAACGAAGTAATACCATAAATTTCAGAGTTTTTCCTCTCTGGCAATACACAAAGGATGAATTCAGGTGCGCCAGGAAGCTTTGCTTGTATCTGTTCAAACATCTTTTCAACTCTGACAACAGGGCTGGCCCTTCTAAATTGTGAATCTTCCTCAATTAGTGTATGTGGTCGTTGAATAATCTGCGTTGATTAAAGAGATGATTAAATAAGAGAAAGGTTGATAAACATATGCAGTAAAAAACAATCATGCGGTGTAGCCTACAATGCCCTTATTCCTTCCGCAGTTGATAAGCTCCCGTGAAATATGACTAGTATCACAGCGTGCAGAGAAATTGACAACTACCCAGCGGTCAATTTGAGTAGGGTTTAAAAGTTTCTGCACAGCCAGGAGAAAAAGAGTATCATTCAGTACTAAATTAGCAAATCAAATTTAAAATTATGCACAACGAAGGATAAAATAGGCTCTTTCTCTTAGACAATGCAATTTAATAATTTTCAATTTCAAATGCCAAGGACATCAAAGCAATACCTTGTTATTGAAATTCCATCGCCCATTACGAGGGATGCAGTCATCGCTGTTACCAACCTTCAACTGTGAATCACAAAGACAAGTCCATCAGAGAGGATACTGATAGCTAAGTGAAGAAAAGACACTCCTTTGCATTGTCTCTTCTCTCTCTCTCTCTCTCTCTCACACACACACACACACACCAAGAAATTTATACCTTTGGAGTCTCAAGGATGCGACCCTCAACCTGAGTCATTTGTTTCTCTATAGAAATACCACACTCAGCAAGCACAGGATCATCGTCATATTTGTAGTTTGTCATAGCCTGCAAGATAAGTGAACACATGCATTGTATCATCCAAGACAATCAAAATAGGCTTTCAGGTCTTAAAGCAAACTTACATCAGTCAGAGTTCTAATTCTCTCCTGAGGCTTCTGCCTTGATTTTTCAACTAATGATGCCCTCTGCGTCGAAGATAATGCTTTCGTATAGCGTTGAAGGGAAATTAGTGTACAGAGCTAAAACAACCAAATAAAAAAGACAAAAGATCTTAGAGAGTTGAACTAACATAAAGATAACACCAATAGTGTGTATACGTATATCATGCAAAATACTTGCAGACCTCCAGTGGCAGATAGTTGGGCCTTTTTGGCTTGCCGACATCAACACATGGCAGGTATGCAGAATATTTAAGTTCTATACCACAGTGTCTAGCGAAATAATCATAGACAGTGATATCCACAGTCTGCCCTTCACTTGCACCGTCCCCATTTTTCACTCTCATAGAAAAGCTTGGAGAAAAGCAAGACAAGAGTAAGCATTTCAGATTAAAAGAATAAGGACATTAGATTGGGGAAATATTTTCATTACAAAGCACATACTATTGCTGATTGCATGGTTTCTCACTCAGGCCAATTATTTTGAATTCCATGTTTCGGTGCATTGTCTTAATCCTAACATTTTTCAGCATTCTCTTAGCCTGTACATGAACAAAAGATTGAAATTTTGGATTAAAGCCAACACTAAAGCCAGAATATTTTTCACAACAATTAGCTGATCCTTACCTTTACCCAGTCAATATAGCGAGCTTCCCGTACATTCTGGTTAGCTAATAGAAAGTCAATCAGAGGTCCAGGTGTTAGGATCATTGTCGTAGACACATCTGCAGATTGAAATAAAGGAAGAAATGTTAACAACTCAAGATATCTAAATAATATGAACTTGAAGCTTACAATAACCAAGAAGAAGAAAAAAAAAGTTATACCCATATTAAGAGACAAGCCACCCTGTGTCGGACGGAAGCTGGAATGGAAGCCCCGAACACCAGTAACACCTCCTCCAACACTTGTGAAGTTCCGTGTGTCGTCATGAAAGAAGGACTGCCTCACCAAAAGACAGCCCCTGTACATTCAACAGAAAAAGTTCAAAAAATCAATCACAGTTATAAAAATTCCCTGTTCTTTCAAACAATCAACCTTACAATAATTAGCCAAACAAAGACAGTGATAATGAGCAAATGAAAAGACACAAGTTTTCAGTATAACACATTTCAAAAGTTTTTATTCACTACTTCTCTTAATATTAACTATATCTCTTCCTTTTTCCAAGGCCGGTTGACCATAACAAACAACATAACATTCAAGTGAAAAGGGAAAAATAGAAATAGCAATAATCATTTTTAGAGCCCCCAAAGGCTATTGGCAGAGAAAATTAACAGAATAGCATAAGAATATGCTTCAAAACAATGTAAAACGAAAATATATACCACAAATAAATAGACAGAGGTACCTGTTAGCAGCTTGCTGCCTCAGTACAATATCAAGGACTCTCAAGGCATCCTGAGCATTAACATCAACATCGGCTCCTCTGAGAGCAAGAGCAACTGACTTCAATGGTATTTTTGCAGAATAACTAATGTCTACGTTGAAAGTCTTAGACTGAAACGTCCGTTTAGACCGCTTACTTGGCCCACTGGGGCTCCCACTACCACCAGGACTCCCAATATCGCTACCACATATCAAGGAACAGCAATGTAAGTTTTGTAACAAAATAATTCCAATTCCAAATATTGGATGAAACAATGGCGAAGATACATACCGTTTTGCAACCTCATCAAGCACCACTTGGAACTCAAACTTGTTCTGTGGCAGAGGACCAACAGTGTACAGACTTTTCTCCCCGTCATAACCAAACCTTTTACCAGCAAGTTCAGAAGCATAGGTTTGGTAAACCCTATCAATTACTTTTCTCCCAATGCCTCTGCCTTCAACAACTCTCTTTTCTTCCCCAGTAATAGATACCTACAAAAAGAATGGCATATAAAATTTAACACTGAAATGTAATAAGCTATACTTTCAAGTAAACTGAAAAGAATAACAAGACAAACATACACTATACTGGTAAAACACTGCATCAGGATTATCAACATGAACTTTGAAGTGGTTGGAGAGCAACTGTATGGGCCGACCAGTAGTCCCAACACCACGCCTGCTGGTAATAGTATACTTAGTAGCGGTCACTCGTTCTGGCTTAACATTGGGAGGTATGGTTGGAGGCGGCGGGGGCAAAGGTGGTGGTGGCCCACCAGCTTCCTCAGAACCACCTGATTTCTCCATCTAGGCTAGGGTCCTGCATGCCAAATTTGCAAGAAAATAATAATCAAGAAAAAGAATGCAAATATGTTACGCCAATAATAAGAATTTGAGTAAATGGTCAAAATTCCCTTAATTGCCTCCAGTTAAAAGCTAGAGCACAAAAGCAAAACAAGAAAATAGCACCTAAAGAAGAATCATTAAGAAAGCTATTTTATGCTAAATTATGTGTTATTTTGGCTAGGATTTTTGAAGTACTTTTCTGGCTTGTGCCAAATCCGATTTTGGCTCCCGTGAACAATGAAAGTACTTACAAAATCCAAATCACAGCACTAGAATAAAGCAAGCTAAGAAGTTCACCCATCAATTAAAGTCAAACAAACCATTGCAGAAAAATCAAGCAAATACTCAAAACATCAATAACCAGAAAATTCCCTGTTCTTTCAAACAATCAGCCTAATACAATAATTAGTTGAACAAAGACCATGATAAAGAAGAAATGAAAAGGCATAAGTTTTCAGTATAACAAATTTCCACAGATTTATTCACACTTCTTAATATTAACCATATCTTTTCCTTTTTCCAAGGCCGGTTGACCATAACAAACAGCACAACAATCAAGCATATGATCCTTTATCTGATGGCATTGTAAAATCAAAACCCCACATACACATGAAACAATTTCTATGGATTTTTTCTTTTTTCTTTTTCAACATTAATAAGTTCTTAATGTGGAGGGCTATCATTTTCATTTTCAAACACCATAGTTTAATTCTGAAGCATAAAAATTAAGAGATTATCACATAAGCTTATATCTAGTACAATGTATGAAACTATGAATAAAGTACCAAATAGATTTAAGAAGAGGCTAGTGAGCTAAATCCACAGACATGAATCAACATTAGACAATATTCATTTAAAACAAAAACAAAAAAGAGAGAGGGAGAGAGAGAGAGAGAGCAACTAAAGGGGTTTAAGATTTTTTTTTTTTTTTTTAAATGTCAAATGCTTTACGCAGAGTCAACAGGTTTATTAAATACAATTTATTTTATTAAATAAATAATATATAACACATACGCTACATTCAAAATATGGAGGAAAAAAGAAAAAGAACAAAGAAGAAATAACAGAATATTAGTTTTGGCCAACCACCTGAAAAACAACAACAACAACAATAGAAAAACAAGAAAAACATTTTCCAGTACTACAGAGAAAACAAACAGACTACCTAAGAAATATGCTACATTATTATTATTATTTTTTTAAAGATAATCAATTAGTTGGATCATGAGAATAAGGTGTAGATTATCATAATAAATTTATCTTAGAATAACAATGCACTAAAGTACACACAAAAAATCTACTCGCGATTTAAGTCTCCCTTAAACAACTTTAAAACCAAAAGAAGAGCCGTAATTTTCGAATCGAAAGAGATATTCATAAATTTCAAAGTCTTACCCATAACCTGAATTTCAAAAGAAGAAAAGAAAAAACTATACAACACTTGAAAATTTTTTTTTTTAAAAAAAAAAAAAAAAAAAAAAGTCTAGAGAGAGATATGAATAGCAGTAGGAGAGAAAATGAGCGATATTGGAGACCTCTAAAATTAGAAATACAACGAAACAAATTACAATTTACCCAAAAAGTAGTAGGGAGCACCCAAAAAAAACCAAAACCAAAAACACAAGATTCAAATAATCAGTATTATAGAGCAATCACGTTACATATAAAAAATGAGAGCAACAATGCAGAGCAACAAAGACAAATGCAGCAAAAAACAGAGAAAGATCAGAAACAAAAATCACAGTATAACACTCATTGAAGCAGATTCAAGGCCAAAACAAACACCATAGAGAAGCAAGTCAAATGCTCCGAGGAAAATACTAGTATTAAGCCGACTTGTATAAGTCGCCGAGTACAAAAACAAACACCATAAAGCGAAGAATCGTACCGTGAAAGAGGTATTCGGAAACGCTCAATCAGAGTTCTAGGGTTTTTTTGGGAGAGAATTGAAGCGATTTATGGAAAGAAACGAAAACCAGAGTCACTATGTAGTAGGCTCCTATGGAGACTCAATGTGAGAGAGGCCCTGGAGGGAAAGAGCCACTTGTTTGGGAAATATTATAATGACTGCCACTTTTCTTGCTATTTATAAATTTGAATTTCACACTATAAAACAAAAACAAAACAAAATCATCCCCAATGCTATTATATTTTTTCGTCAAGATGTGCTCACTCGGTTTTCACTCAATCACCACCGTTTATTTCTTTGATCCGCACCATCATGTGGACTAGTAGTAGTAGTAGTGCCTTTTCTTTTTCTGAAGTTGAAAATTGAAATCACTAGGTGGGACCCATCAAAATAATTCATTTTATCGGGAAGAGAGAGGGCTTAGAAATTTTAATTTTACTTACAAATCAATGATATTGATCGGAATGGGTGATTCATCAACGGTCCAGATCTTAACATTATAGGTGTTATGTGGGAGAGATTGTAGTTGTAGTGGTGCAGTGTGATAATGCTCCGCGATGCAGGATATTCTAGCTCTACAGAATCCCAAAGGTTTCCGTCTCTTTGAGCGTGAAATGCACGTGCAAGCTCAGCGGGTGAAGAGTGTGAATTCGAAAGGGTTTAACGAGGGTTTAATGGGCTGAAGAAGTAGACGCCGGTCGCGATCCTAGCCATGTAGACCGGTTTCAGGATTAGGGGGGCTTAGAAGTCATTATGAAAATAATATAGGGCTATTTTGGTCATAAAAATTATTAAAAAAAAAAATAGCTCAGTGGAGTCCGTAGTTTGTTGCTTTCAAGTTTCAACAGTCTGGCTCCGCTCGCTGCTGAAATATCGGCTGTGTACTGATTTTGCTTGGTTAACAAACAGCCAAGCCATCACAGTTTATGTGATGAGTCATGACAGTGAGAGTGAGAGTGATGATCTGGATTTGTGAAGTTTTTTTTTTTTTTCCTCTCTGTGGTGACCCTCACTGTAGATCCCATGCATCTCTCTAGTAGCAATATTGATTTCTTTGCTGAGTATCTACCCCAGTAGTAATTTTGTTTTAGTAATTTGAGTCTTGGTTAGTATACTATTATATCAAATAAATAATTATTAAAAAAAAAAAAGACTATTAGTATACTACTATGGTATGGGCCGTATGGCATCATACAATTTGGCAATGACGCACTTTTTTAAGGCACGATGTGGTGTACCAAAGAATTATTAAGGTCAAGGACAATTGGCGTGGCATAGAATTGTGGACAAAATGAGGAACAGGGTCGACACAGAATTGTCAGTAGGTGGGGTGGGGATAGCCTCAGGCCTCAAGAATCAAGCCAAGAAAATTGTACCAAATAAGGAGCACTACCACTACACCCTTGACACAATTGGTTGATTTCAGGGTAGTATAGTATGTCACTTTGTTCCTACTTGTAAAGTTGTACTTGTCTTGTATACATACTCCTTAATATAATAATGGTCAATATTTTTTTATATTATTTTTATTTTTTAAGAATAATGATTAGGTCAATTTATGCGTCTAGACTCTAAAGGTTTAGCCGTTTAGGTGGACTAAGAAGAAAACGGTTCTAAATCATCTTCTTCTTTTTTGTTAATTTTTTGGTAATGCCGTAATTCTTGGTAAGCAGTTTCTACATCAAGATCAGATGATTATCTTGGTGTTTCTTCTCTCTCTCCAAAAAAGAAAAGAAAAAAGAGAGAAGATGAAGAGGACTGATAGATAGAACTAAAGTGTTACCAAGTGGAGCGATTTGCAAATTTTGGATAAGATATGACGCAACCAATTCTTTGCATTTATTATTATTATTATTATTATTATTATTATTTTGGTGAAGATTATTATTATTATTTGATAGGAAATTCTTTGCATTGTGTGTGTACTTTGTACTGTATGGGAAAGGCAGCGACAAGTACTGGTGAACCCTTAAAAATCTCCTTTAGCAACTTAGCAAGTACTCCTATCATTTTGCTGGAGTTTACATACATGCATTGGTAGCTAGATAATATTTCCTGACTATAATAATGCAATTATTATTTTCCATTCCGATATTCAAGAAATATCTCTTGTTCTTTGGACTTTAGTTTTGAAATTTGAGACAATAATTCATTTTATGTGATTAACAAAGTGATAGGTCCAGGAAATAGGATAGATCGTCCATCTATGTAAGGACGATGTCATTACCATCACGGCACGAATAGAGCTGCCTGAACAACCCAACCAGGGGCAGCCGTTATAACTAGCTGCAATAAATGCCGACATCATTGAAGGCGCGCCGGTCAATCCAAACACCTGGCACATGCGTTACAAAATCAAGCAATAATAACCTCATAATGACGAGGCCAACGGCTAGAAGGACATCGGAATAGCCTATATATATCCTCAAACGAGATCCAGAAGGGGTATGAAAAATCACTTAACCTTACTCTCACTTTTGCTTTCTCTACACTCTGCTTTCTTGTTAATCTGCTTCTGACTTAATCATCGGAGGCGTAGTGGGGAGCACCCCACTAGCAATTCTTCCATTTTGACTATTCTTCAGGGTTAGCGCAAGCAGTGGACGGTCTTCTCTCTGGACGAACGAATCGACTGACGATTTTAGCATCATCAGTTTGGCGCCGTCTGTGGGAACCTTTCCATACTTTTCATCCGATATTCGTTGTTCCAGAGCATTCAGCCTAGGAATATCCTCCAATCCTAACGAGATGGAATCCTGTTCTGACCAGGACCCTGCTGCATTGGCCCTGCAAATTCAAGCACTTGCAGCCACAGTGGAAGAGCTCACTAAACAGAACCAAGAAATGAAGCAACAACTACAACAGGGAAATAGCAACACAGAAGTCAACAGAGATGGGGACGAGGACAGCCACAGAAAGAAGGCCAACACTCCAGAGGAAGAAAGCTCGAGTTTCCTCAAGGAGATGAGGAAAGAGATGGACGAATTAAGAAACGCTATTAAAGGAAAAACAGATCAAGGACTGGAGAGGATTATCAGGAAAACTGATTCTCCTTTCACTGTGGCAGTTCAAGAGTGTCCGGTACCCTCTAAATTCCGTTTACCGCAGCTTGAATCTTTCGACGGACTGAAGGATCCGTTAGACCACTTGAATACATTCAAGACCACGCTGGGCCTCCAGCAGCCCCCTGATGAGATTCTATGCCGGTCCTTCCCAACTACCCTAAAAGGGGCGGCCAGGGAGTGGTTCACCAAGCTGCCGACGTCGTCCATTGACAACTTCGAGCAACTAAGCAGTTCTTTTATTCGTCATTTCGTAGGAGGTCAACGTCCAAAAAGGACAGCCGACCATTTGCTCACAATCAAGCAAGGGGAAAGGGAGACCTTGAGGTCCTATGTGACGCGCTTCACTCGAGGAATGTTGGAGGTGGACGAATCCGACGATAAGGTGCAACTCACGACCTTCAAAGCCGGGCTAAAATCCAGAGACTTTGTGGCTTCACTGGCGAAAAACCCTCCCAAATCAATGGCGGAAGCATTGTTGAAAGCACAGAAGTACATGAACGCTGAAGAGGCGCTTGCTGCCATAGATGGGACAGGAAAAACAAAGGAGAAGAAGAAAGAAGGAGAGGACGACAAGAGAGGACAGAAGAGGGATAGAACAGAACGACGTAGTGACGATGGGAACAGACGAAGAGACGATAAAAACTCTCGGCGAACGAAATTCACACCACTGGCAATGCCTGTTGATCAGATTCTGGCGGAAATAAGGGACGAACATAGCCTGAGATGGCCCAGACCACTTCAATCGCCGCCCAGTGTACGCGATAAGAGAAAGTATTGCCGTTTCCACAAGGATCACGGGCATTACACAGAAGATTGTCGAGACCTGAAGGAGCAAATAGAAGAACTCATCCAGAAAGGGAAACTTCAGAAATACGTAAAAAAGGGGGAAGCTGGCAGATTTGGTAAAAGAGAACAACAAGGGGATTTCCAAAGAAACGAAGGTCAGCCATCCCACCCACAGAATGCAAGAGGAGAAATAAAGACAATTGCGGGGGGACCGTCCATAGGAGGGTCGACCAGGTCTCTCAGGAAATCATATCAAAGGCAAGTAAACAGTGTTCACAGCTTACCCCCGTCCAAGCAACGACGGACGAATCAAGATATGTATTTTTCAGAAGAAGATGCCAGGGGAATAAAGCAGCCTCATGACGACCCACTGGTTATCATGGTCATGGTTGAGGGCTTCAACACGAGGAGAGTTTTGGTAGACAATGGGAGTTCAGCGGATATCATTTACCTATCTGCCTTCCAGCAATTAAAGGTAGACCCAAATAGACTTCAACCCTTTCAATCACCCCTCGTCAGCTTCAGCGGGGATAAGGTGTACCCCCGAGGTATTGTGACATTGACTGTAACTGCCGGATCGTACCCCTTACAAGTAACCAACAGGCATAATTTTTTGGTCGTAGATTCCCCTTCGTCTTACAATATGATCATTGGACGACCTACACTTAATCGGTGGAAGGCTGCAACTTCCACATACTGCCTGAAGGTAAAGTTTCCAACGGAGCAGGGGGTTGGAGAAATAAGAGGGGATCAAGTCTTGGCAAGGGAGTGTTACCAGGCGGTTCTGGCATCCAGAGAGAATCATACATGGGTGATCGAGGATAAATCACCTGAGATCATGGAGAAGTTAGAGACAGTAAAGTTGGTCGAAGACGATCCGCTGAAAACGACTCAAGTAGGGACGGATTTGAGCCCGGGAACGAAAGAATTAATCATTCGTTTCTTGAAAAGTAACCTCGATGTATTCGCGTGGAGCCACGAAGATATGCCAGGGATTCCTGCAGATATCATCCAGCACCGCCTGAATGTAGACCCGGAGAAAAAGCCCGTCCAACAGAAGCGAAGGGTTTTCGCTCCCGAAAGAAACAAAGCAATGACGGACGAAGTGAACAAGCTACTTGCTGCCAACTTCATTCGAGAAGTCTATTATCCCGAATGGTTGGCCAATGTCGTCATGGTCAAAAAAGCGAACGGCAAATGGAGGATGTGCGTTGACTTCACCAATCTAAACCAAGCCTGTCCAAAGGATAGCTTCCCCCTGCCCAGAATTGATCAGCTCGTCGACTCTACCGCCGGGCACAAGCTCTTGACATTTATGGATGCATTTTCAGGATACAACCAGATACAGATGGCAGAGGAAGATCAGGAAAAAACAGCCTTTATCACCAGCCAAGGGCTTTATTGCTACAAAGTCATGCCTTTTGGCTTAAAAAATGCAGGGGCCACGTACCAGAGGTTGGTAAATCAAATGTTCAAAAAACAGATCGGGAGAAACGTAGAAGTATACGTTGACGATATGCTCGTCAAGAGCAAAGAAGAGGACGATCACCTAGACGACCTCAGGGAAACCTTCAACACACTCAGACAATACTGCATGAAGTTGAATCCCTCCAAGTGTGCTTTTGGAGTTTCCTCAGGGAAGTTCCTTGGATTCATGGTATCGCAAAGAGGAATTGAAGCAAACCCGGAAAAAGTTAAAGCCATCCTTGAAATGACGTCACCAAGGACGATTAAAGAAGTGCAGTCACTCACAGGCCGTGTAGCAGCCCTCAACAGATTCGTCTCTAGGGCGACGGATAAGTGCCTCCTTTTCTTCAAAACCCTGAAGAGGGCGTTCGTCTGGACAGAGGAATGCGAGGTAGCATTCCAAGACTTGAAGCAGTACCTGAGTCATCCCCCACTATTAAGTCCGTCCAAAGAAGGTGAAGATCTGTTCTTGTACCTGGCAGTATCTGCTACGGCTGTAAGTGCAGCTTTAATAAGGGAAGAAGATAAGAGACAACTCCCTGTGTATTATGTCAGTCAGGCCTTCCAATGAGCTGAAGCACGTTATCCACGAATAGAGAAGATCACCTTCGCCCTAATAGTGGCATCGAGAAAACTTCGCCCCTACTTCCAGGCAAATCCAATCAAGGTAATGACGGACCAACCTATCAAGAAAGCCATGAATAAACCTGAGGCAGCTGGACGAATGGTGCAATGGGCAATTGAGCTTAGCCAGTTTGATATTGAGTACTGCCCACGAACAGCCATAAAAGCCCAGGCGCTAGCAGATTTTATAGCCGAGTTCACCATCAACGAACAGGGAGAAGATCGAGAAGACATCTGGACGATTAATACAGATGGATCGTCCACACAGAAAGTAGGAGGGGCAGGCGTTGTCATTGTTTCCCCCCAGAAAGATGTTCTCAAATATGGGGTTCAGCTGAAATTCCCCGTAACCAATAACGAAGCAGAATATGAGGCCTTACTGACAGGGCTCAGGCTGGCTCGGGCACTAGGAGCTGAAAATGTTGTGATCAAGAGTGATTCGCAACTCGTCGTTGGACAAGCCAGGGGAGACTTCGAAGCAAAGGAAGCAAGGATGCAAAAATATCTCCAACTGACGAACCAGCTCGTTAGCAACTTTAATCATGTAGAGTTCATTCAAATCCCGCGCGAGCAGAACGTAGAAGCTGACGAAGTGGCACGGAGCGCCTCAACAGATGTTCTAGGCACGACCTGCCGATGGAAATTGGAAGAACAAGACCTTCCCAGCATTGAGGGACTACACAACTTCTCTGTACACACAGCTCAAGGGTGGACGATCCCAATCCTGTCCTTTCTCAAGGATGGACGATTACCATCGGACACTGAAGAGGCCAGGAAAGTCCGTAAACGAGCTGCCCGATTTACCATATTGAACGACCAACTTTATAGAAGAGGTTTCTCCCAACCATACTTGAAATGCCTAGAAGAAGAAGAGGCCAGGTACGTCCTGGAGGAGGTGCACGGAGGAATTTGTGGAGATCATATGGGGTCAAGATCTCTCGTCAGGAAAATAGTCCAAGCAGGTTACTTCTGGCCAACGATGCAGAAGGACGCATCAGATTTTGTGAAGAAATGTGACAGCTGCCAAAGATATGGGAATATCCAGCGAGTTCCAGGAGAAAGAATGACGACTATCTCCTCACCCTGGCCATTCGCACAATGGGGAATCGATATCATGGGTCCCCTACCTCAAGGAAAGAGACAAGTGAAGTTCCTCCTGGTCGCAATTGATTATTTTACAAAATGGGTCGAGGCAGAAGCTCTTGCAACGATCACAGAGGCTCAGGTACAAAATTTTGTTTGGAAAAATATTGTTTGCAGGTTCGGGATCCCGAGGACGATCATATCGGACAATGGCCGTCAGTTCAACAGCCAGAAGTTCAGATCATTCTGCTCAGGCCTAGGTATCAAGAACAAATACTCCTCGCCAGGACATCCTCAGGCCAACGGACAGACGGAAGTAACTAACCGAACCTTACTCAAGTCCATAAAGTCCCGGTTAGTGGGGGCAAAAGGAGCATGGCCAGAGGAACTGCCTGGCGTCTTATGGGCCTACAGGACGACGACAAGAACCCCCACCGGAGAGACCCCTTTCAACCTAACCTACGGCACGGAAGCAGTCATCCCAGTTGAAGTAGGTCTCACTAGCACCAGAAGGGAGTTTTTTGACGAAGGAGGCAATGAAAACCAGTTAAGGTTGAACCTGGATTGCCTTGACGAAGTCAGAGACCAGGCCTCCCAAAGAATGGCCAGGTACCAGCAAAAAATGGCGCGATACTACAATCAAAGGGTGAAGTTGAAAAGGTTCAACATCGGTGACCTCGTCCTCCGGAAAGTGACTACAGCAACAAAGGACCCCGCGCAAGGAAAGTTGAACCCAACCTGGGAAGGACCTTACCGGGTCGTTGACTATACACGACAAGGGAGCTACCATCTGGAGGATCTGAACGGAAACAAGCTACCTCGTCCATGGAACGTCGAACACCTAAAAAGGTATTACAGGAAATAATCCGCGGCTCCATTGTAAGAAATTACCACAGTTTAGTGCCATACTTTCCATTAAAACCAGTAATTTATATGCGTTGTTTTTCTGCAAGTTATGCATTTATAAAAAGTGTATAAGAGGTTATTCAGGATTCTATCAGCAATTGTCCAACATTTCAAATCGTCTCATTCAAAGAAATCGTCATATTCTGACTGCCTTTAAGTTAAACGAACATTCGTCCAGATCAAAAAGACGATGATATCCTTCGATAGGATGCATATCGTCCAGATCAAAAAAGACGAATTTAGCGGAAAAGCTCGCAAGAGGAATAAAAACTCCTCCAAGAAAAATACACATCGTCCAGATCGAAAAGACGATGAAACCCACACCGGGAATAAAACATTGTCCAGATCTAAAAAGACGATGAAATCTATTCAAAAGGGCACGCACCGTCCTAAATAATGAAAGTTATAGTCTTTCAAGCAGACATACACTGCCCGGGTAATCAGTCGCTAAAATTACCCAAGTCCACTGAGAGACGAAGGGAATTTTCCAAGCGACGAAGAGTTAATCCCAAGTTGAATTTCTCTAAGTATAAAGAGAAGAAAATTCACCACAAATATGAAAGAAAGCCGCAGACTTAAATATATGCAACGAGAAACACAGACCGTTCAAAGGAAAGAAAAAAGACAACCCCAAAACAAACGGGGACCAAAATAATTGTTTTAATCATGGCAGCCCAAAACACACAGGGCTCATATAAAAAAAAAAAAATAAAAAAAAAAAAAAGAGAAGAAGTGATCTTGATCACTGAGCTGGAGCGTCGTTTCCACCTTCGTCAGCCGCCGGGGGGTCTCCACCTGAGGCCTGAGCATTCGAAGCAGCCTCGTCCGCCTCAATTTCCTTATCAACAGCTTCAAAGTCAAGATCGTCCAGATCGACCCCCTGCCCGTGTTTAACCAAATACCTCCTCAGCAACTCGAAACCTTTGAAATACCATTGAAAAAGAATAGTGTTGTACTCGTCGGTCGTTTGAAAGGCGAGGACGGCCTTGGCCACGGCTGCTTTCATCTTCTGACTTGCGGCAGCAAGAAGCTCGTCCTTTTGTTTCACGTGAGATTTCTCAGCCTCGAGCTGCCCGGTCAGGACTTTGACTTGCTCCGCAGAAGAATTATGAGCGTCCATCGCGGCAATCAAGTCTTTCCTCAGGACTGAAGCCTCTGCCTCCAAAGCCTCCACTTTCGAGGCAGCCATGACGGCCTTCTCTTCACTCGCCAAAAGTTGGGAGGTAAGATGCATAGTCTCCCCCAGTACCTAAAATGAAAACTTGAGTAAAAAAAAAAAAAAAAAAAAACAACAACAAAAAAGGAAGAAAAAGGAATATACATCTCTTTTCCTGACAAAGACAGCATAAACAGTACCTGAACAAGCTTGTGTACGTGCTGATTTACCAATTGATGAGAAGGCACGAGAGAAACCTCCCTTTTCTCCTCGGGAGTAAAAAAATCATTTGCCCTGGCAATGGCGGTGTCAGCATCTTCCCAGATAGAAGAGCCCACTTTCTCCTTACCTTTCTTCCCGGTCTTCTGCCTTTTTGGAGCAGGGACCTCCTCCAGAGAAATTGCAGGAGAAGCTGTCCTCTCTTCGTCCAGAGTTGGGGTAGACGAACCCCTCTCCGTCGTTTCTTTTTCTTTCTCCTTCTCTCTGCCTCTATCAGTAAACCTCAGAGTCTTTTGCCCGATGCTTGATAAAGGTTCGTTCTTCTTTGACTTAACCTTAGCGTAAAGGTCCTTGTTAAATTTACTCGTCATCTCTGCAAAAATATATATATAGAAGGACGAGAAAGAGTTAGGACAACGGAAAAAAGGGAACAACGTTGAGTGTTAAAATCACTTACTTTTTCGTTCCTCTCGATCAATCGCCTGAATGACGTAAAGCGAAGGTTCAGGCCCTAAACAGTGACGAGCCAAAGTTCGCGGATCGACGAGCTCGTCGAAGTCGTCTATCGTCCTAACGTACCTAGTGGCCTCTTCAACTCTCTCCTTGAAGCGACTCTCCAAGTCAGGACGCTCTTTCACTGCGCAAGGAGGAAATCATTCAAAGATGTAAAGGTCAAGTAAAAAGGAAAATATTCAGGACAATAGAAGATAGGGGGGCATTAGAGACGAACGCACCAAGGCGAGGGGTCTCCCACCGTCGCAGCAATCTGGGAATATTCCCCCAAAAATCATCCGACAAAGTCTCCCAACCGTCCCCTGACACAAAAAAGTATCTCGACTTCCAATAGCGGAACGACGAAGGAAGATCAACTATTAAACGGGATCTCCTATCCCAAGGAACGAATTCATAATACCCAAATTCCCTAGATTCTTTCAAACGGTAAAGGTGGGTAAACTCGTTCACGGTTATCATTTCCCCTTCAGCTATGACCGTCCAGATCACCATACAACTCACGACGATCCTCCAAGAATTAGGCATAAGTTGCCCAGGAGCAATCTGCACTCGATCTAGGAGCTCCATGATAAACGGATGGACGGGAAACCTTAAGCCGCACAAGAAGGCCGCCTCGTAAAAACAAACTTCACCATGGGCAAAGGAGCAAGCCTTTTCACCTTTCCTGGGAAGACGAACCTTGGTCTCTACAGGGAATTGAAACCTATCCCTAAATTTACTAAAGACATCTACACTCAAATGACACTTTTCCTTGAGGGCATGGAAGGACGGAGGTACGGCGACGGAGGTGGAAGGTAGCGACGAAGGAGGGGGCACGGAGGTGGCCGTGTCCATCACAGCCCCGTCCGCGACCACTCCAGAGGACGAACCCCCCTCGAAACCTCTGGATCTTGCAACAGAACTCATTTTTTCCCTCCTACGGCCCCCACGGGTGGATTTGAACCAAGAAAGAGACTGCTGCAACAGTGGGTACAAATCCCTCAGAACTAAACCTAAACCAGTCCCCTCTCCCACGAAATCACCAGATTGTGGGTACCGGTCACCGGAAAGTTCCAAGTATCCCCCCAATCGAGTAAAAAAGAAAGTAATAGAGGGGGAGATGTTCTCAAAATCCGTATAATCTACCATTAAAAAAGGGGCATGTGCGGTTCGAAAAAGGAAAGCAAACCAAAAAACATAGAGAACAAAAGGAAAGAAGCGAGGAAGAGGGGATACGCACCTTAAAAAGGAAAGGAGGAAAATCTGAAATCGGAAAGGCAAAGCAGCAGCAGCAGAAAACGCAGAAGAAAGAAGAAAAAGAAAACACCAGAAATAAAGAGAAAGAATTTTTTATGAAAAGTAGAAGTTAAAAAGCTTACCTTGGAAATAGCGGGAAATCAAAAAGACACCCGCCGGAAACAAGGCCTCCCCACTGCTGAAAACCTGACACGTGGCCACAAAGTACGCCACGCCGCCACAAGGCAGTTAATGCAAAGAACGCATTCCCAAGCGTCAAAAAAAAAAAAAAAAAAAAAAAAAAAAAAAATCGTTTTGTATTCCCAAGATCGTCCAAGGTTACAGACGACCTTGGAATAGGGGGGCAACTGATAGGTCCAGGAAATAGGATAGATCGTCCATCTATGTAAGGACGATGTCATTACCATCACGGCACGAATAGAGCTGCCTGAACAACCCAACCAAGGGCAGCCGTTATGACTAGCTGCAATAAATGCCGACATCATTGAAGGCGCGCCGGTCAATCCAAACACCTGGCACATGCGTTACAAAATCAAGCAATAATGACCTCATAATGACGAGGCCAACGGCTAGAAGGACATCGGAATAGCCTATATATATCCTCAAACGAGATCCAGAAAGGGTATGAAAAATCACTTAACCTTACTCTCACTTTCGCTTTCTCTACACTCTGCTTTCTTGTTAATCTGCTTCTGACTTAATCATCGGAGGCGTAGTGGGGAGCACCCCACTAGCGATTCTTCCATTTTGACTATTCTTCAGGGTTAGCGCAAGCAGTGGACGGTCTTCTCTCTGGACGAACGAATCGACTGACGATTTTAGCATCATCACAAAGTAAACAGAGCAAGTGAGTTTGGATTGTACGTTTTCAACCAAGTTTCTGCATTTGGCGTTTTGGACCAGCATGCCATGCAATGTTCATGAACCAGCCGGACAAGGAAAAACGCAGCAAGTGTTCATGTATAGTGCTTTCAGCTTTAAAAATAAAATTATTTCGCTACAGTATTTTCAACAATAAATTTTTAGTTTTGAGTAAAATAAGCGGTATCCAAACAGACCCTAATATGAATGCACAACTATATTAAGATGAGTTTGGTTCAGCTTTTTGTAAAAGTGCATAATGAAAAAGTGGAGTTTTCAAAAAGTGCATAATGAAAAAGTTCATTTTCAAAAAGTTGAGTGTTTGGTAAAAGCTGCTAAAAAGTGTTTTTTGAAAAAGTTGAGTGTTTGGCTAGCACTTATAAAAGTGGCAGTTTGAGAGATAAATTACTAAAAATGACAATGTATATATAAGGGAGTTTATTTCATACTTTTTTTTTTAATGCGAGTTTATTTCATACTTAAATCACTTCTTCATATACTTAAATCAATTTTTCTCTTTCTAAAAATATTATTTTTTTCTCATCAATATTAGCTAATAATAACCTACCACTTAAGATTTATTGTGAAATTATTGTGATAATTGATACTGATTTTAATTTGAACGTACTATTACAATTATTTTTTTCTCTTTTCAAAAAATTATTTTTTTCTCACCAATATTAGCTAATAATAACCTACAACTTAAGATTTATTGTGAAAGTATTGTGAAAATATTGTGATAAAAATTGATACATATTTTAATTTTAACATACTATTAAAATTATTTTTTTCTCTTTCTAAAAAAAAAAAATTTCTCACCAATATTAACTAATAATAACCTACCACTTAAGATTTATTGTGAAAATATTGTGATAAAAATTGATACAGATTTTAATTTTAACGTACTATTAAAATTTTTTTTTTCTCTTTCTAAAAAAATTATTTTTTTCTCACCAATATTAGCTAATAATAACCTACCCTTTAAAATTTATTGTGAAAATATTGTGATAAATATTGTGGTAGTATTTTTAAATTGTGATTTCTAATTCTTTGACTTTCTTTCATCCATACGTTTCCTCTTTTCTTTTTCTTTTTTTTTTCTTTTTTTTTTTCTTCTCTTGCATTTTGTCCACCACACACGTATACCCATAGGATTCCTTCATCTCTTTTTTCCTTTATATTCCACTTGATTCCAGTGCCTTCTTTTCTCCTTCTTTCCCCGGCTCTCTCATTCTCTGCTCTCTCTTTTATTTATTTTATTTTTTTTACTTGATTCTCTAGCTCTCTTTGTGATACTTGATTCCATAAATTCTCTAGCTCTCTCTGTGATACTTGATTCCATAATCTTGCTTGCCTTTTGGTGTCATTATCTTCAAACACACACAGACACGCATGGAGAGAAAGGAGAAATCGTCTTTGCTCCACCACACCGCCACCGCTGCTCCTCCTCCTCACTGCGGAGTGCATGCAACTAGGAGTCAGATCGGCTTCTATTTTTTTTTTCTTGATCATTTATTGTTCTAATTTTTTTTTTTTTTTTGTTCTTGATCTGCTGTTGTTGTTGTTTTGATTTTAGATTTGTTGTTTAAATTATATCAGTTTTATGAGAGCAAGAATTTTTTTGCTTTTATTGTTGTGGTTTGATTAATTTTAAGATTATGTTTTTGAGTTTATATTTTGATTATGCTTGAGATGAGAGGCGTGAGAATGAGCTCGGACAGGTGTGAGAACTGAGGGCTTTTTATCAAGGGTAATTTGGTAATTGAATGAATTAGCAACGGATACTTCTGGAACGTGCATTGGACTTTTTGGTTATGGACCGAAGCAGACCCATAACGCAAACGTGAGTTTCTTCAGAAAAATAAAACGCAACTTTTTCATGAAAGTTGCGTTTTATACTTACCAAACGCGCGTTTTGGTCTGGCTTTTTTGAAAAGCCAACTTTTGGGCTTCAAACGCGCAAACAAACGGGCACTAAGACCTAACATGATAAACCAGCTAGTTGAATAGGCTCAGGGTTTTGGAATAATTCTTTGTCTATCTAGGGAGGGGAAGGGCTTATGCTTGTAAAATGTGTACGGAGTACGCTGTTCTAAACTCCATCCCCCTAGCATCGATTAGTCAATAGGGGAGATGCTCAGGCTCATGTCCTTCATTAGTTCATTTTTTATGTAGATTTTAATACTTCTTAAATTAAATCTGTATCCAAACAAAAATTCCTAACTTATGATCATTAACTATTAATCTCAAAATCTAGTTAGGACAATTTTCTATTTCGAACATTTGGAGCTGTTAATTCATATTCTTATTTTATCTTTCAAATTAAGACACTCCGTTTTTGTTTAAATATCTTTCTCCAAAAAAAAAAAAAAAAAAGTTTTGTTTAAGGGTCCGTTTGGATAGAACTTATTTTGCTGAAACTGAAAACTAAAAATACTGTAAAAAAATAATTTTTAAATGTGTGAATAATACTGTGTGACCCATTTTTAATGAAAAAGTTGCTGAAAAGTGAGGTTTGTGGGTCCCGTGACTAAAACGTTGCTGAAAAATTGATTAAAAGGTGCGGGAAAAATTGATGAAGTGTGCACTGTTCACACTATATTAAGTCAACAATCACGGCACAGAGAAAAAAAAAAAAAAAGAGGCTGAAACGCGTGAAAGTCCAGACGTGGACGCAAAACGCAGAAATAATCCTATCCAAACACATACTAAATATGCGTTGAGAGACCAGTAGCCAGTAGGATCATATTGGTAGGTTTGACATTTTGACATCTAAGAGCACCCACATCAGCTTGTGGATAACTTTGCAAAATAGAAAAAGTAACAAATTTAACACAATCTGAGCAAAAAAACACCCACATCAGTGAGTGTAAACTTGTGTATAAATGCAAGTTACTACAGTGGCACTATAGCATGTGTATATAATTTTTTAACAATTTTTTCTCTCTCCTCTCTGTACCTGACTCTCAGCTCCCTCTCTCTCTCTCAGGCGCACAACTCTCTCTTTCTCTCATCTCATCCATCTTTCTTCCTCTCATCAATCTTTCTTCCTCTAGCTTCCCCCAATCGCCTCTGCCGCCGATCACCATCGTCGCCGATCACTCTTTATTCCTTTGTTTCTCATTGTTTTTGGGTTGAATGGGCTTGATCAGTGGGTTTCGGGTTGAATGTCTCTCGCCATCGCCATCGCCACCGCTTGCCTTTGGAGGCGTCGATCTTGTTTCTCGTTCTCGCCATTGCCATCGGAGGCGTCGATCTTGTTGCTCAAGGCAAGGCGTCGATCTTGATAAGTGGGTTTTGATCCATTTTGCTGGGTTTGTTTTTCTGGTTTTCTGCCGATGGGTTGTGTGGATTCCGATGTGATACCGGTGTGGATTGTGGGTGTGGGTCGGTGGCTGTGTGGCAAATAAATGAATATTTTATTTGAATAAATGTGTATAATAGATAAACTGATGTGGGTGTTTTGTAAAAATAAGTGTGTAAAATAGGAAAAGTAGGTTTTAGACGTGCAAAATGGAAAAATTTATGCATGAGCTGATGGGGATGCTCTAAGTGACCAATTTAAGATCATTGGCATTTCAAATTGGATTTTTTGATCACTATATCTTTCATATCTAAATTAATTATTCGACGTGTGTGCAAGATTATTGACACAACTATCTCATGGTAGTTGATGATGCAAATTATGGTGCAATTTTGACTTGAGCAATGAACACCTATAATGAGAACAACAATAGGAAGCACACTGGTGTTTTGTTAGCCTAAATGTCCCTGTTGCCTAAGTCAGAGAGCATTTACTAGTGTTCAATGTGTTACCTTGCTATGACATCCCGTTTATTGAATAATCGTGGCATATTACCTGAGATTGTTAGTTTTTTTTTTTTTTTTAAGAAACAGGACTTTGAATTTCATTAAGGAAAATCAGCCGTGATCAGCAAAAATAATAGAAAATAAGTGTGGAGGAACATCCTCCATTCACATTGAGAAACCTCTAAGATGTCTAGCATATTTAGCTAAGTTGTGAGAAATAAAATTACCAAGTCTACGAACATGAGAGTAAGAAATATTATCGTTGGCATCTATTGTGGATTTGGCCAAGCTAGGAAATGACCAAAGGGAGAAAAGAACCGCCATCAGCTTGGAGAGCTTTGATCACAGTTCGATGATGTAAGATGTGAAGCCGAGTTCATGAGCAAAGGAAATGGCTCTTGCTGCTGCCATTGCCTCGACAATATCAGATGAGTAAGGCTGTGGGGCTTGTTCTGAGAGGGATGCAATGACTTGACCATGACTGTTGCGTATTACTACCCCCAAACCTGCCTTCCCAATGTCTTTGAAAGTTACCCCATCGAAGCTGATATTGAGGTAGCCATCGGGAGGAGGATTCCAACGGACCTGAGGAGCTGCTAGGGTCGAAGACAGAAGTGGGGGAGACAGATTAGCTCGCTGAAAATCTGACAGAGCCTGAGTAGCTGTATGGATCACCTGTGAGAGTGGATAATCCTTACGACTAGTTCTGATCTGATTTTGCCAATGCCATATTGTCCACATGATCATTGCCAACAATTCCAGATTTTTTTTCTTTCTCATGAACATAGAAAACTAAGTCACAGAGAAGAAAAAGACTGTTTAACGAAATGCCCGAAAGTTCTGAGCACTCCCAAAGTGCATGTAGGACATTTTCCGAGGCCCGTTTGTACTACTCACAGTTATCTTTAGACAGAATTTTCCTCCTCATTTTTTCTTAACTGGAATTGCATCTCTACAAGAACACCACATGAAATTCCTGACTTTGTTAGGCACTGAAAGCTCCCAAATAATTTTCCAAACCCGAGTGCTTTGAGATGAATCCCCAAGGGCAGAACTGAGCTCATTTTCGTTTGCCAGAAACTTTGCAGTGTAGATACCCGAAGGAGAGAAAGGCCAGATTAATTTATCTTCAGGAAAGGATTGGCATAATGGGATACTCATGATCATATTAGCTTCCTGCGGAATAAATAGACCATGTATCAGATTAGAATCACATGTCCCTGAAACTGGATCAATGAGGTCCAAAACCTTCAAGTCTTCAAAACCAGCAACAATCGGAGATTGAACCCGTGGATGGTCATGATTCAGACCAAACATTTATGGATTCCCCACAACCAACTCTCCACCTACCACCCTTCAAAAGAACATCCCTTCCTTTCAAGATGCTATTCCAAGCACGTGAACCCGAGCTCTTTTATGAGGCCTCCATGAGAGAAAGATCCGGGAAAATTTTGGACTTAAAAACGCTATAAAACAATGAGTCCTTTGTTGGGTTACATGTGTGAGTGAAGTCCCACATTGAATAAAGATAAGAAGAATGAGTGGTTAATATAATATAATTGAGCACATACCCATTGGGCTTAGGCCTTTTGGGTTAAAATGTGTCTCTATATATTATATTAATTACTCAAAAAAGCTCCCCAAGGTGTTTATCTCCCCAACAACTGGTATCAGAGCCCATGGTGGTGTGCGGCGAAGGTGGTGAGGTGTTCATGTGTCTCTATATTTGAGCACATACCCATTGGGCTTAGGCCTTTTGGGTTAAAATGTGTCTCTATATGTTATATTAATTACTCAAAGAAGCTCCCCAAGGTGTTTATCTCCCCAACAAGTGGTATCAGAGCCCATGGTGGTGTGCGGCGAAAGTGGTGAGGTGTTCATGGTCCCTACCTAGCGGGGACAGAGAAAGCCTAGACGGCCCACACACAAAAATCTTGGAGAAGAAAACAGAAAAAAAGCCCAACAAATGAATATTGCTAATGGTGCTAAATAATGGTGTGATGCGAGATTCCCATGGACATGGTCGTGCGGGGTTTTCCATGGATGTGCGTGTGGGGTTGACAGATGGTTCCCATGGATGGCGTACGAGAGACCCATGGATGACGCGTCGATGAAGTGAAAAGCCCATTAGTCAAGGGGGAGCAAGTAGGACTTATTCATGGCTTGCAAATTGTGCTAAACAATGATGAGGTGCGAGGTTCCCATGGACATGAACGTGCGGGGTTCCCATGGATGCGCGTGCGGGGTTGACACGTGGTTCCCATGGATGGCATACGAGAGACCCATGGATGACGCGCTGATGAAGTGAAAAGCCCATTAGGCAAGGAGGAGCAAGTAGGACTTATTCATGGCCCACAGAGAAGTCTTGAAGCCCACAGAGTGGCAGAGACTCACACGTGAGGGGGAGATTGTTGGGTTACACGTATGAGTGAAGTCCCACATTGAATAAAGATAAGAAGAATGAGTGGTTAATATAATATAATTGAGTACATACCCATTGGGCTTAGGCCTTTTGGGTTAAAATGTGTCTCTATATGTTATATTAATTATTCAAAAAAGCTCCCCAAGGTGTTTATCTCCCCAACATCCTTGTGGTGTAATAATCTCCTGAGATTGTTAGTTGATTTTTAACCTTCGAGTACACAATTATTGCCTTCACTATTTACCTTGATTGGGATCAAGAGTTGTCCAAGATATGTGTTCAATACTTATTTATCTTCTAAAAAATAATAATAATAAACTTATTTATCTAATTAAGTTGGACTCAACTAACGTATTCAAAGTAGAGATCCCGAGTTAAGCCTATCTCATTTATATCCTTATCAATTGCCTCCCATGATGAGTCTAATGTGCTTTATATTAATTTGATGATCTAACCGTTGGATTATATATTCTTTATTTTTATGTAAAATTTCGTTCAAATTAGATTTTATTTATTATTCGATCAATAAACTTATTTTTTTTTATGCATAATTTTATACTATAAAAACTTGAAATTTAAATATTTGATTGATGACATAGTTATTGATATTTGATTTTCTTAAAATTTTGTAAGTATGGAAGATATAATAATTATTAACATGCAATCCAATGACTATATTTTCAAATTTTACATTTAATAAAAAAATATAAGAGTTTAAATGGTTTTTTTTTTTCAAACTAATTTAGAGAGAAATATTTTCTATCATCTAAAGTCTTTTTGGTTATCTTTGCCATTATATAATTTATTAATTTATGTCATTTTGTCAACTTTGACCCTACTGATCAAATAAAGTGGCATATTTTTAATGGAAAGTGCTAAATGTATTACACGTTTCACTATATAATACTTACAAACTAATGTGATAATAAATATAAAATACCCATTCCTTGTTCTATCGAGTCTACAAATCAAAGTACTTTCCCAACACATCTTTCTTTGATGCTCCTTCACCTAATTCAGGGAGTTATGCATGGAGAAGTATTGTGGCTACCAGATTTGTCTTGGATAGCGGGTTGAGATGGCGAGTGGGAACCGGAAATAAAATTCGAATTTGGCAAGACCGATGGCTTCCAACTCTACCATCATTCAAAGTGGTAACCCCATGCTTCACAATGTCAACAATGGCCACAGTAGATAACCTCATCGATCCAATTACTAGATCTTAGCGTGCATCCTTGATTGATCATGTTTTTCTCCCACATGAAGCCGAAGTTATTAAAGCCATCCCTTTGAGCAATAGAGTGGTGCAAGACATCCAAACTTGGACATACACAAACACGGGTGAATACTCGGTAAAAAGTGCATACAAGATGATACAAACTCAACAATTGAGATCTTCTTATGGCCAATCATCCAATTACTCACAGTGCAATAAAACTTGGAAAGCGATTTGGGCTGCCAAGGTATGTAATAAAATCAAAACATTTATTTGGAGAGCTTGTAGAGATATACTGCCTACAAAGGTTAATCTTGCTAGAAGAAAAATATTGTTGGATGCTGGTTGTGATTGTTGTGCGGGTGGGGTGGAGTCAACGGACCATATACTGCTAAGCTGTACATATTCTGATATGGTTTGGAAGTCCACATGCTTATGGAGGACTATGTCTCATTCCACAAATCTTTCATTTGTGGATGTGGCTGATCAAGTTATGCAAAGGAAAAATGACCTGGAGATTGCAATATTTTTCACAACCAGTTGGATGATCTGGATTAAGCGGAATGAGGCTCGCTATGGTACTCCACGTCCTGACCCCTCTTCTCTAGCCAGGTTTGCTGCAGCTCATGCTATAGAATATTGGGAAGCTAATTATGGTAATTTGTCTTGAGGTTGTAAGATAACTTTGGTTCCTTTGGCTGTCCTTGTTGTAATCTTTCTTTTAGCAGCTATACTTGTTAGGTGAAGGAAATGTTATGTATCTAGTCAGGTTGTTTCGGTTCTCCCTATTGTTGCCTTGTTATTGTATATTTCTTCTCTTCAATTGAATAAATTTCTGCCGTTTATTCTCAAAAAAAAAACTACCTCATAAATGAATATTTAAATTATATAATTGTGATTGGTGATACATCAGTTTGTAGCTTAATGTTATTCTCAAAAAAAATTGTAGTACCAAAGCACTACTCATTTTTAATGTTAAATCATCTAACATGGACCAATTTTTTTTAATTTCTTAAAAAAATGAGATTTATTACGGCACATCCTTGACATGATGGTCATTCTACCAGTAAAATTTTTATCTTATATATAAAATAAAATAAAAATTGGGTGGACATGTGGCACCAATCATATAGTAACACCTCACCTCCCCTTTTTTAGCTCTACCAATCATATATCAGATTCCTTCTCCCCCTCTCACTTTCTGCCTCATTTATTCTTTATATTCTCTCTTTCTTGCCTCCCTATGGCAGAAACCTCCATAGCTATTGCAACAAAACAATGAATCGTGTAAAAAATAGCCTACTGTAATTTGAAAATGGCGCTCGAGTTTCATGTAACTTTGAGCAAGAGTTGGCTAATTTATCATTGGATTTGTTGTCTCCTATTCATAGGAACCGAGCAAAGCAAGTAACCTCTCTCTTCCAAATTTGCTCACATCAGCATTGGTTGTTCATTTTTAAACAATCCAAGGAAGATCCCTCTAACCTCTTTATTGTTGTGTTCATTTCTTCGTGGTGAAGGTGTGGGGCCAGAAAGAGTCAGGTAACCCCGGCCCACTTCGTACCAGGCCCAAAGGCCCACACCGAGGATGCGTCCAAGGTCCGAGGACGAAAGTGTAAAGCCCAGTTGCCCAGGAAACAGTGCCGAGGATGATAACTTCCTCGGACGACCGAGATCAGAAAGTGAACAAGCAGCACACCATCAAGGGGAGTCTCCCTGAGCATCCAAGGAGCAAATAGCAAGTACCAAGCGCCAGCAAGGGAAGCATGGTGGAGGAGCAAGTCCCAGATAAATTGTCACCTCCACATTAAATGCCCTCAACTAACGCCCTGGCCGCATTAATGAGGATAGGACCCCTGAACAGTACTGTCTTGGGCGCTGCAACCCACAGAAGGAATGAGAATGTGGCTGATGGGACAGGTTCTCAAGTGTTGGCCTAGCCGATCAACAAATGTAGGGTTAGGATCAACTGAGAGAGATGTATATAATGTAAGGAGTCTCTTTTGAAAGGGGGACGGAGAGAAACCAGAATTTAGAAGTACTGTAGCGACTTGTATTCTCTCAAACCTTGTAACCATTCTTCAAAGAAATAATAAGAACTCTAAGCTCTGAAAGGCCAGTCCGAGGAGCATTATTGTGCATCCCAATTCACGCTTAAGTTATTATATCCACAAGTAACCATGCATGGTCGCTGCATTCCTCACTAGGGCCTAGTTCTTGAACCCACTCTCTATAAATTCATTGCAGGGCTAGCTGGGCTTGGGTCCACTCTCTCAGTAACAGAAGTGCCCAAAACCGGTCCCTACAGAAGGCTTCTCAATTGAATAGTTTTTAGAAGTCCTATTAAAATAAGTCTATAGTCACAAAAAATTGTCGAGATAACAAATTGTTATTAGTAGCTAAAAAAAGTAATATCTGTTTTCAAGCCCAAACATTACTCATTAGATTTTGAATACTATTTTTTGTTTGGATTTCTTTCTTGGAGTTAGAAATAAATGACACCCCAAAAAGAATTTATTTTAGAATCACATTCATTTTATTTTTAGGAGATAGTAATGATGTAGATAGAGGAGACATCTATCTAGTGTTTATTTTCTTTTTTGATTTTGGGGTAAGCAACTCTCTAGTGTTTTATACAAATTGATATTTAATTCGAAATGAACAATATAGATTAGAAATGCCCGTTCATAGCTGTTGCGCTTGCGACTTGCGTAGCAACGGTCCAGAACTTATCATTATGTAAATTAAAGTTGCAAGGATATTCTTCTAAAAAAAAAAGAGTTGCAAGGATGTTCCTCTCAAAAAAAAAAAAAAAAAAGGTTGCAAGCATATGTGTGGGAGGATGGAGATCAGATCTGGATTGGTAAAGGAAAAATAAAGGGTCATGATTTTGTAGCGGTGCCAATGTGATTATGGTCCTATTTCTATTTCTATTCCTATTCCTAGCCATCTCATCTATACCGGATAGGGACTTATACGTCATTATGAAAAATAGATAAGGTTGTTTTAGTCATAAAAAAAATACCAAAGCAAATTCTTCCTATTTGCTGCGGATTAGTTATATAACAAACAGGCAAGACAGGTAAAGAATAGAGAGTGATGACTCGAATGTGAAGTTTCTGTTTTTCCTTGTGATGAGGCTGACGCAGTTACAGTGCATCTCTCTTCTAATGGTAATATATGGTATGGAACCATTGCATATTTTGTACTGCATTTGGCGTGGAATGAAGCCTCGGATTTTGAAAAAAAAAAAAAGAAAAAAAAAAAGGAAAAGGCAGGGTGTGGCATTGGCATGGCAAGGAACTGAATTATGGACAAAATAAGGAACCGACCATTGAATTGTCACTCAGATAGCCTCAGGCCCGCAGCCTTTAAGGCAAGAGAATTGTACCAAATTTGATCACCACTACACCCATTCATTAATTGACAGCTTGACACAGTTCCTGTTTTGTTTTTTTTTTTTTTTTTTTTTTACACAGTTCTTGTTTTGGTTTATTCATAGCAACTTTAGCTGTCTGTGCTGCGTGACTTTTGTGTTTGTGTGTGGGGGTGTGTGGGGGGTTTGGGGTTGCCTTTTCATTGTCTAACTTGTATTTTGGGAAAATGATAAAAAGTAAGATTTTAAAATTTTTACATAAAAGCTAAATGTTTATTTGGTTTAAGTAGACTCTATAATTAACTATGTTCTAACTGTTTCTTGGTAATTTTGGGGGAAAAAAATATTTCTTGTTAATTTTGGGGAAAAAAGATTTCTTGGTAATACTTGAGCATTTTCTACATCATAATCATATTATTATTGTTATTATTATTTGATTATTTGATTATTTGGTGTTTCTACTCTCTGTCGTGGATGCTTGAAAATAGAACTACCAGCGAATAGCAAATTTGGATGAGATAGTACTATAAAGAGCACTAGTATTGGTGTAGGGATTTTGTTAAAATGCTATATTTACCATCAAAATATAGGAAAAGTGGGCTGCATTAGTGGAGGCAAAGCCAAATATTTTGGTAAAAGAAAAAATAATATTTTATTAAAAGATATATTATTTTATTATTTGATGGTAATGGTTATTATTTATTGTAGTAGATATATTATTTTATTATGTTGTTTATATTATTTGAGGTAGTAAAATAGATAAAATAATTTTTTATGGTGCTAAATTGCTAAATTTTTTACACCACTAAATGTTGATGCTCTAAAATATGATGAAACCAATTGTTTGTATTGTGTGTACTGTGGGAAAAGGAAAGTCTTTTATTGAGAAGAGATGACAATTTTTTTTTTTTTTTTAGAAAGAGAGATAAGACATAAGAGATGACAACTTGACAAGCATGCAAGTTTTTTTTTTTTAGAAGACTTGCATGCAAGCGATGAAATGTTAAAGAAGTTAAAATGATTCTTAAAAAAAAAAAAAAAGGTTAAAAATCTCCATAACAAAATACTCCTATCATTTTTTTTTTTTAAATTTCCTATGAAAATATTATTTTGCTGGAGTTTACATGCATTTGGTATGTAATATTTACTGACTAATTCAATTATTATTGTCCACTCCAATAATCAAGGGATATCTCATTATCTCTTGTTCTTTTTAGACTTTACCTTTGGGAAAATGCAGGAAAGAGGGAGTTATCCATTTATATGTGATTAGAAAAAAATTAAATGAAGTAAACTCCTAATAGCCAAAGCAACTAGCTGAATGGACTCAAATTTCTTGTAACATATCTGGGCTATTCTCATCTCCATCCCCAAGTTATAGACTCATTCTGTTGATTAGTCAAGGGGTATAAGATGGTTTAGGGTCTTATTATATATCTCATAAAGAACAGATGTCATGATTTTCATCGTTAAAATTTTGAAACATATTTTACTTTGTCAACTATTAAAAGAAAATAAAAATTTTCACTTCAGTTTTGTTATTTTCATCTCTCTCTTATATTATATTGTATATGTTAAGGTATATAAAAGTGGTATTTGTTATTCAATTTATATGAAACTATATGAAATTAATTACTTTGTCTATATTATATATTATTTAAAACAGTTTTTACACTCTAATGTGTAGCCGCCTTTAATTTATTTAACAAAAAAAAATTCTAATTTAAAATATTTAAATAATATTAATTATGATTAATATAATTTAAAGGATAATGTGGGAGACTGTGCCGAATTTAATTCGAAGAGCCTAATCCGAAGAGAATGTTCACAAAAGCCCCACCTGTGGAATGGGCTCGACCTATTTGTAAGTATCAGACAGCTGGGGCCTCGTAAAGGGGGGACCGTCTGGACTCATTGCCGAGGTGATCCAAGGGATCATCCTTCTAGAGGAGACATAATCCACCCGAAGAATTGCCAAATGCTTTATCGAGGACACCTCTACACTTGTTATCTCTGAAAAACACAAAGGAGATGTAAAGCCCAATATAACAATCACCTCCGCATTTATGAGCTTATCCTACTTAATGTTAGCCATATTAAATACTGAATGGCTGGCCTAAATAGTAAAAACACCCCAAAATTTTATCTTTGTGATCAATAAATGGCAGGAGGAGGTGCTAATAGGATAAGTATCCCCCTAAATCCAGCTAAGAGCAGGACAACTTGCGGAAGAGAGATAGCTATAAAAGGAAGGGCTTGACAATGATTTTATTGTTTTTTCCAGTCCACCTATGGACTTAGCTAGTATTTTGGAGTCTGATGTCATTGGTTTGTATGTCAATAGGCTCTGTTCTGAGCCTTTGTTTGCTGTTCAGCTTTTAATGAAATTCCCTTTCTACCAAAAAAAAGAAGGGGAGGACAATAGGAGGGAGAATCTATAAAAAAAATCCTAAGGAAGAACAAGAGAGAGAAAGAGAGAAGAGTCCAAACTTGTATTTCCTTCCTTTTTTTCTTCTGAGTGTGCCTTGGGAAACCAATATTCATCAATATAAGATCTCAATTCAATTATATCCATCTCTAATCATCTATCTGATCTTTCCATTATGGAATTTCCCCCCTTTTTATTAAGAAATTAGTTGTGTTGATCCTAAATTCTTAGCAACCCCAGTGTGCTTTATGTTTTTGACCACCACAGATAATTACACATAATTATTTTAAATAATATTAATTATGATTAATATAATTTAAAGGATAATTACACATGACACACAAAAAAAAAAAAAAAAAAAAAAATTCATCTTGAATTTTATAAAACTAACTTGATTTCTTATATACAATAATATAAATTGCAATTTGCAACCTTACAGTTTTGGGTCATTTTGATTTTGCCCTTTAATATTTAAAAATTTAGATTGAACCCCTAACACTTTGTAACATTTTGAAAAAAATATTTACATCCATGTTTGATGCTAAGGTGGACGTTAAGTGCCACCTTAGCTAGAAAACAACGTACTTTTAACGTATTAAAACTTCTTAATTTTTTTTTGTTTAATTAGTATTTTACGATCTTTTCAACAGAGATGTCTAAGGTTCAATCTCCTCTTACCTCAACTATCAAAAGTAGAAAGATGGCAAATTAGGGACAATTTTGGACTTTCCTTATCATTAACATTTTCTTTCCTTTTTTATCCCCAATTTGAGAGGGGGGAAAAATGGCGCGCTCAAGTGGGAAACTCCATTAATTTCATTTTATTTTCTCTCATTTTTACCCCAACCAAACATAATGTAAACTCTACCAAAAAAAAAAAACCTTCACGACTGCCATACTCAGCAATTAGATATCAAACCCATCGCGAAATCCACATTCCTTAATCTTATAACCCCAAGGAGCAATTTAGTTTTAAGTTTTAAAAACAACCAATGACAAAATATATCTTTGGGCTTTCCGATTTGAAGAGATGCGAATGATGGGGGTGAGAGGTTGGAAAGGGAAGTGATTGAGAGAAATAGAGTTTAAGGATTATATTTTTGAATGATATGTCATGTTTGATTGGACTAGTGATTATTAAGATTGTAACACTTTACAAACACATCCGCACCAAACATGGATATAAGTGTTTTTATTCAAATCGTTAATAAGGTTACATTAGACTTAGAGGGAAAAATCAAAATGACTCAAAACTTTATGGTGTAAATTACAATTTACTCTATATAATAAATTCTGTTAATGACATGCTTAAACTACAAATCTTCTATATATACACACACGTGTGTTATTATATAGAGTATAGACTTTAAAATTATTGATAAATTTAGATTCGCCCCAGATATGGAAAAATATTTCTAACTACAGTACTGCTATTTTAATTGCATCCTCAATGAAATGATCCACATTGGAGCATCTATGAATGCAAGGCCGAAATTCCTTAGCAATAATAAGCCAATAACTAAACTTAGCTCTCACCACAACAACTGCCTTTGATTCCTCATTCCTCAAGGCTCAAACCTCAGTGCCCACACCTACATGAGTTCTTTCGCATAGGGCACAGTTAATACAGCTCCATTGATAGTGATAATCACTTACGGTACCAACACCCCGATGCCCTTAATTTAAAACCCACTCCTTTCAGCTTTACGCCATCCACGTTTATTTGTAACAGTTTAAACTTTATAGGGGTGGAGATGTATGATACACTAACATGCAACTACAATTCTGTTTCTTTCACAAGATATCTACAATGTATCCGAATCATCAATTTTGAAAATAAAAATGTATTAATGCATTTCCATCAAAAAAGAAAATCAAATTTAGATTGAGTAAGAATATGATAAGAAGGATATATAGAAATGATTACATTACAAGTGAAAATAGTATGTTTACTATTTAGTGTGTGTGTTGGATTTACTTTCACTGAAATTTTATTTTGGCTATTTATAAAAAATAAATAAATAGAATACATAAACAAATAAATTATATAAACTAAATTAAAAGTTAATCCACAACAACTGCCCAATTTGGTTTAGTTGTACAGTTGTACTTGCCTTAACAAGGACTCCATTTAATTAACCTGGCTCCTTCTAGCGTGGTAGCGCAATTACGTGATCACCATTAGCTGATAAATTATTAAGGCACGTTTGGTACACTGTAGTGATTATTACATGGGAATAGAAATAAATATTACAATGAATACATTAAGTTGGAATATAATAAGTATTACTATTCATTAGTTTGGTGACCATTTAGGAATAAAATTCTGAATATGCATCTACAATTTAGTAGAGTATAAAAAGAAGGTGTAATTAAATCATTTTAAAGTCAAATTTCCTAAAATATACTTATTTTAGGGTGTTCAAAATAGAGCTAATAATTAACAACGAGGAAAATTTATTTTCTTTCCTTTTGAAGATGTGGCAACTAATGGCTTTTTAAGAAATTTTTAAAAAAAGTTATCACATAAGGTGAAAGAATAGATATTCGATTAGTACTTTTGATAAGAAATAGGTATTCCTCATTTTGAAGAATAGCTATTTATAAGGAATAACTATTCATTGTAATAAAAACATAACCAAACAACCAAATAGTTATACCATAGGAAAATTTATTAGGGCACGTTTGGTAGACTGTAATAGACATTGTAATGTAATAGATATTCCTATGGCATAACTATTAGGTTGTTTGATTATGTTTTTATTATAACGAATAGTTATTCCTTATAAATAGCTATTCTTCAAAATGAGGAATAACTATTCCTTATCAAAAGTACTGAATATCTATTCATTCACCTTATGTAATAACTTTTTTTTAAAAATTTCTTAAAAAGTCATTAGTTGCCACATCTTCAAAAGGAAAGAAAATAAATTTTCCTTATTATTAATTATTAGCTCTATTTTAAACACCCTAAAATAAGGGTATTTTAGGAAATTTGACTTCAAAATGATTTGATTACACATTCTTTTCATACTCTACTAAATTGTAGATGCATATTCAAGATTCTATTCTTAAATGGTCACCAAACTAATGAATAGTAATATTTATTACATTCCAACTTAATGTATTCCTTATAATACTTATTCCTATTCCCATATAATAATCATTACAGTGTACCAAACGTGCCCTTACATTACAGTGTCTATTACAGTTTACCAAACGTGCCCTTAGTATTGGAAGAAAACAAAGTGACGTTAATGGTGTGTGAAAAAACTAACACAAACATTTTAATGCAACTTTTGTGAAAAAAAATATTGTAAATGAAGCATCCTTGTCAGGAAATAATTACGGCAGATGAAGTAAGAAACAAGAAAGAATGTTTCCTCAAAAAAAAAAAAAAAGAGGATATTAAAGCAACATTTTGGACCTTTAATGTTTGATTTTGTTTTTCCATTGGTATTATCATAGCTGTTATATTTACACAGTTTTACTCAAAAGTGACCAATATTAGTCAATGTATAATTATGTAAATTTATAATAGCTTGCTATAATAATTGTGTAAATTTACACTAATACTATTTATTTTGCATTTAGGTTGTGTTTGGCTCAATGTAAAATGTTTTCAGAGGGTAAAATATTTTCAAGTGTTTGGTTTCATCCTAAAAAATGATTTGGAAAATATTTTAA
This sequence comes from Quercus aquifolioides, assembly GCA_019022515.1. Lineage (NCBI taxonomy): Eukaryota > Viridiplantae > Streptophyta > Magnoliopsida > Fagales > Fagaceae > Quercus > Quercus aquifolioides. Next base: position 39,318,035 of record CM032329.1, on the reverse strand, counting down.
GGTGTTTGGTTGTGTTCCTAAAAATCCTCTGAAAAACACATTTTTTACTAGTTTCTCACATTCTCTCATCTTTCAAACAAATATAATAATAGAAAATGTCAATATATAAACAAAAGAAACAAAAAACAAAACAAAAAGAATTCAATCTTTCTTAAATTAGACACTGATTGTGAGAGAGGGAGAGAGAGTGAGGTCAGATTATGACATGGTGGTAGAGGGAGGAAGAGAGAGAAAGCTGGAGGAAGAGTGAGGAAGGGAGAGAAAGATGGAGGCAGAGGGAGGAAGAGAGAGGAAGATGGAGAAAAAGTTTACCTTGATCAGCGGTGAGAGGACCGGCTATAGATGGCAGTGGAATCGGAGAGGAGTGGCGGTGAGCATTCTCTCTCTCTCTCTCTCTCTCTCTCTCTCTCTGAGTAGAAGCTGAAAACAGGTGTAATTTGTTTGAAGGTGAAATATACAAGTATAAATGGTTTTACAATGAAGGGTGTGAAATTTTACAATCAACTAAAATTCCTTTTCAATTTGACTGAGTTTTTCGGCCAACCCAAACACAACCGATGATGTAAAACATTTTCTATATTTCTTTTACACTCAAAACAAAAACAGCCTTAGTTTTTTTTTTTTTTTTATAAATTTTTTTTAAAGATGAAGGAAAAGAATAAATGGTGGTTGTGTGTAAAGAAAGAAAAATAATTTTAAAAAATAAAAAAAAATTGATATTTTAATGAAATGTAATGTAAAAAAGATAATTTGATATGAAATGTTTTGAAAAGTGAGTATATAAAATAAAAAAAATTTATGTTAAAATAGACAAAAATTTTTGTATGAGATGATGCATATACTCTTAACATTTAATCCGGTGATAAAATGTGTTTGACATTAACTTTAAGTTTTAAGTTTTATGTGGCGTTTGGTATAGGGAATCCACATTACTTCTGGCATCCAGATTCCTAGGAATGTGATTCTTAGGAATCACATTCCTAAAAATATAGCTATTCCTATGTTTGGTTTATTCCCAGGAATCTTAAATGAATTATTTATTTTTCCCATTCTATCCTTAGATTTGAATGTGAACTACCAAGTCATTTAAAAAAAAGGATTAAAATTGTCAATTTATAAAAAATACAATTTCCTTTAAGCTTGGGAATCTGGATTCCCACCTGTTTTAAAGGGAATCCACATTCCCACTGAGAGGGGTTTAAGGATTCTCCTGGCATCTAATTCCCTAGCATGATTTGCAACCAAACATGAGAATCTTTAAACATTCCTAGGAATGTTTTTTAAAACTTTATTTTTTTTTTCACTTTTTATCCCTTTTTCAAAATTTTTTAACGTAAATATATACTTTAGTACATTTTCAATAAAAAAAATCTAAATAAACTGTTCTTAATCAGCCAACAACGTTGTTCCACTTATCTGAAATATAATATTGAAATTAAATATATAGAAGCAAAAGTGAAAATTTTAAAAGCCAAAATAAAACAAAATTTGGGAAGCGCTGAGCCTGATCACGTGGGCGATTCTCACCCTCACAACCTAAACTATGGGCCCCACTCCCACTCTTCTTCTTCTTCTTCTTCTTCTCTCTCTTCCGCTCTCACATTTCAATTCCAAACAAGCAGATGATTTCCACACAGACACAGTGAGAGATATAGTCATATATATATATATATAGAGAGAGAGAGAGAGAGAGAATTTCTACACGCATAGAGAGATATGGACGAAGTTTCAACGGGGGCTGTAGTCCCCGCGGTGGTGAAGCCATCTCCGGAGACACCAAAGCGATCGCCATCCCCAGCCGCGGCGGCGGCGGCAGCATTAACTCGTGCTGAAAAAGAAGCCGGCGTTGAACGGTGGGACGAGCTGGACAAGGATTTTCTGTGTCCGATATGCATGCAGATGATCAAAGACGCGTTTCTCACAGCTTGCGGCCACAGCTTCTGCTACATGTGCATCGTCACCCATCTTCGCCACAAGAGCGATTGCCCTTGCTGTTCACAGCCCCTCACCATCCACAACTTGTTCCCCAACTTCTTGCTCGACAAGGTTCCTTCTCCACTAAATCCTAATTAACTCCGGAATTTTGCATTGACTAGTCCTAATGATGGTTTGGATTAATTTAGTGTATGATTGATGCTTAAAAACGAGTTTCAATTGCCTTGTAATGTGGCCAATTTTGCTTAATTTATAGCTAATTAATAATTGAATTGAATTGAATTGGATTCAAGTGCTTTGCTATAATCTCTTTTCTCTTCTCTATATCAAATAAATTTCAGAGGTAAGTGAGGAAAACAGTTTCGAATTACCATTGACTATGCCTGATACTTTGAATTAGCCGCTTAAATTGTTATTCGAGAATTAGCTTTGCTTAATATGAAATTCACCAGTTAAGAGAGAGAGAGAGAGAGAGTTTATTTCAAATTCACTAGTCATTTCAATTTCGTATTATTAGTCAGGATTAAATACAATGAACTTGTACTTTTTTTATCCTTCATTCAAGTCATTTAAACTAAAAATTGAAGTCCAAATCATTCTCTAGCGAACAATTAATGTTGAAAAACCACTGTCAGTTGCCTTTGTAATGTGGCTTGGATTGGCCGATTGTGATTCATTTGGTCGTGCTAAGTCCACCATAAAATAATGTTAGATGTAAGTGAGCTCAAAATTGTGAAAGTTCTTGAGTAAATTTTGCAAAAGAAGGAATTATTTATTAAGGTTTCTATGTAGTATAAAGCTAAACATGCGGACACGCCAAATTTGAACCTAATGGCTTAGTTTATGTAACTTCCTTTCCATGTTTAGTTGCTTTCGTGAAATCACTATAGCTAACAACATCGTAACTTGTCAAAAAAAAGAAAAAAAGAAGAAGAACAAACCAGCATCATTATTTTGGATTATATGTGTAGTTTGAACACGTATAATGCTTTGCATTATTTGTATCTTAAAATTAACTACTTCAAAATGCAGCTTATTGTTATACGGTTTCTCTGTACCACATTTGTAGCTACTGAAAAAGGCTTCTGCTCAACAAATATCAAAAACTGCTTCTCCTGTGGAACATCTTCGTCATTCATTACAACAGGTCAGTTTTCAAGGGACTAATGTGTGTATTTTTATGTTTACATTTGCTTATCCTGCTCCAGTTTGCATATCGAGATCGTCTTATGGGACCATTTATTCTATGTTGTGATCCTAAGGGTCCAGTCTATTTTCTTTTAGTATCATTCTATATGGTTAATTAGTTTTATTCTTGGATTGATTTGGCATATGCTAGGAAGCACGGACACTTCATTTAGGATGCTGTACCGGTGTCATATCGGTGTTGTACTGGCCGTTTTATGTTATAATTTTATCCGTGTCCGTGCTTCCTAGGGCCTATGTAGTTCTTTCTTTTTTCTATTTAATTAATGATAAATTTCCTTTTTATTGTCCCGAGATGAGATTGTAATTTCCTAGAGTGCATTACTTTGATAGGACAAACAGAGGGCGATGACCTTTTTCTACAGCAGCACTTGTATGTATATAAATTGTGTTTGTGAGACATCCTAAGTTCATAAGCTTAAAATGAATTCATAAAATCTTACTTATCAAAAAAGAAAAAAGAAAAGAATTCATAAAATCTTGCATATTCATGCTTGTACTTTTATATTGTATTTTATTTTATTTTTCTCTAGATATTTGTAATTTTAGACACATTCTTTGATATGTCCCTTGTATACTCCTCATGTTGTGTACTAGGCTTTGCCCATTTTGTTTTAATAAAAATTCTTACCTTTCAGGAAAATAGAAACTTTATGAATTATATTTTTAATGAAAATGTGGCAGGGTTGTGAAGTATCAATTAAGGAGCTAGACACCCTCTTATTGCTGCTTACAGAGAAGAAGAGGAAAATGGAACAAGAAGAAGCCGAGAGAAATATGCAAATACTGATGACCTTCTTGCACTGTTTAAGGAAGCAAAAAGTTGATGAGCTGAATGAGGTTTGTTGCCTTCAGTTTGGGCCCTCTTTTTACAGCTTAGTCATGTTGATTTGGGCAAGTAATTTTTGCTACCTGCTTTCCCTCTTTCTTTGGTGTCTTCATAAACATGTATTATGTTTGGGGACCTATTGCATTGTTGGCCATAAAAGGTGGCATTTTCCCCCATAAGCTGATGGTTACTTATTGATGTCTTTTAGAGATATCAGGTGGATTCATCAAATTAGGTGCCCTCACTCCTGCCTATGTGTTTTTTTACTTTAGGTTAACCAGCTTTTGGTCAGTCTTCACTGAAACAATAACATTAATTGATATTTAGGTCATAAGAATTCCTTTTCTTTTGTAGGTACAAACTGATCTCCAGTTTATTAAAGAAGACGTAACTGCTGTAGAGAGACATAGAATGGAGTTGTATCGTGCAAGGGACAGGTATTCTGTGAAACTGCGCATGCTTGGAGATGATTCTAGTGTGAGAAAACCGTGGCCATCATCAATAGATAAGAACACCAGTGAGCTTAGCTCTGGTTCACTAAATGCACGTAAGGGGTTGGCTACATGGAATCTTCAAAATAAGAAAGTAGACGGAAAGTCTCAAGTAATCTCTCATGGACTACAGAGAAAGGATGCTTTAAGTGGATCAGACTCACAGTTCATCAACCAATCCAGTTCATCTGTAGCAAGAAAAAAGCGGGTCCATGCACAGGTTTGTTATCTTATTTGGTTTCATCTATAGAAATAATATCCTTGTTGTTTTCTTTGTTGAATAGTTATTGTGCCTGGCAGCCATCTTTAATCTGTGAACTTCAATGTTAGCTAGTGCTAGTGGGTAGACACTGAAAAGTGAAAAACGTCAAAAACCTACTATATCACCTTGTATGTTGGTTTTCATATTAAATGCTATCCGAAATCTTAATGTTGTTATGCATGGGATCTCCTCTCTTGTATACTTGTGCTTTGTTGGAGTCCCCTTGGGCGTGGCATGGGCATCTTTTTAAGCTAATAGTTATATAGAAGCAATAAAATTCTTGCCGAACTAAACTAAAAAAAATAAATACTGAGGTTCAGGTACAGTCTGATTCTGCCTGCAAATGTTCAGGATTTATATTCAGAAACTGTTCTTGGTATATGCTAGTTTGGACTTTATTGTAAAACAAGTGTTTCTAGGGTGATTAGGTTTAGTGCATATTTGCAATGTGACGTGGGATGCACAAGGAAAGATTTATTTTAATTTACTTTTGGGGTCAACTGTATTTTATTTAAGGCTCTAGTATCTTTTTAGGTTTAATAGTATTTTAATTTAAATTCTAGGGTATTTTTATGATTAGTCAATCAGGATTTTCTATGCCAATTAGAATTGGGCTTTAGTAGCCTATATAAGCAAAGTACTTTACTCCTATGAAGGGGGATTATTTTGATGAATAAAATTTCTATTGAGATTGTCTCCATGGTATGGTGTTGACTACAACTTGGGTGCTGACTTCTGGAGGTTTTCTTTTGCTTGGTGCTGACTCCAAGCAAGCCTAGGTGTTGACTCATAGGGTTCTATCCTTTATTTTCATGCTCTTCAATTTCATGGTTGCAGTGTTCTGCATCACATTGATTATTATTGCAAGAATTGTATGGTTGAAACTACCAGGAAGGAAAACAATGTATGTCCCATGTTAAGAGTTAGTTCTAGTTATTTTTTCATATTAGCATGTTAATAAGGGTAATTTTGTCATCATGATATTAACCCTAATTTAAATATATGCTAAGGTATGGGCTTTCTTTCTTTCCTTTCTCTCTGTCTCTTTCTATTATTCTCTTCCTAATTATTCTCACTTAACCCTAAATCTTCATATTTTTCTTCTATTGAGAATTGTTCATATTTTCTTCTTTGGCTACAGTTCAATGACCTACAAGAGTGTTACCTACAAAAGCGACGTCAATTGGCAAACAAACCACATAACCAGCAAGAAAAGGATAAAAATATTATACCGAGAGAGGGTTATAACGCTGGCCTTGCAGATTTCCAATCAGTGTTGTCTACCTTCACTCAGTACAGGTATGTTTTCAATCTTCAATTTCTTTTTTAGAGTTAGCTATATTATCGTGTTTTATTTTCATCTACGAGTAGTTCATCTGCAATTTTCTTTTGATCTTTTGAAACAGTCGATTGAGGGTCATAGCTGAACTTAGGAACGGGGATCTATTCCACTCAGCCAATATAGTATCAAGGTGAGTTAATTGTTTTGCACATCATGATTGGCCCTTTGGATTTGAATGTTTGGGTTGATAAACTTGTTTGGTTTGGCCATTTGAAATTATTCACAAAATAATTTATGCATTAATTCGTGTACCTGTATGTATTTAATAGTAGTTGAAGTAAAGTACTAAACTTTAAGATTACTTTCACTTAAAAACCTGTTCTATCAATGCATTGACAGTTTGGTAACTTAGAAGGCAATGCAATAACTCAACAATATTTATTCTTAGTCCGTTTTTTTCGATAGAAAACCTTGTGTAAAGATAGTTTTCTGTATTTTCCAGTATTTGGTAGTATAAAAAAAAATTAGTCAAAGGAAAACTATCTTTGGTCAACAGAAAAAGTAAGGCTTATTTTTAGAGATTGTTTTCCACTAAATTTTTTTGGAAAACAATTCTATCTCACAGCAAACTAAATAAGGGAAGTTAAAAGATTATTTTTCAACTCATTTAAGGTTGCTACCAAACATAGAAAAATGAGATAGTTTTATAGAAAATACCTTTTGGAAAATGACTCATTTTCTAGAAAACATTATCGCCAAAACAAACAGAGCGTTAGTGCTTTTTTGCTCTCCAAATATAAGTTCTAGTGTGAGACATGCACATACATGTGAGAAACAGTGTATCTTCATGTCACGAATGACTAAGAAAGCAAATCCCTGCTCTTGTTGTACTATTGTGTCCTCTCAGTTGAATATAATTTTATGACTTAAAAAATCAATATAAAATCTCATATCTTTGTTTAATCTTTAACACGACAAAATAGTTTTGTTGGACATTTACAGTCTACCCTGGTAGCTGGAAAATTATTACTTATAGTTAATGGAGAAAAGAGTTGTTCTGTTACAAGGACCAGATAAAGTTGAAATGAAAGTCTGTTGCGAGTAATGATGGTCTGTAATTGAATGGAAGATAGAGCAATATGAAAAAAATGATTTGTGTAGGCATGCAATGCTGTCAATATGAGACTTTGTGGATGTTGCTTCTTAAATTTTTGTTGTAGCTTCTGTGTGTGTGTGTGTGTGTTGTATAGCTTTTTCATGATTATTACAATCTGCTGGACTTTAGAATTGACCATGTTTTATTGCAGCATTGAATTTGACCGTGATGATGAGTTGTTTGCTACCGCTGGAGTTTCTCGGTGCATAAAAGTTTTTGACTTCTCCACGGTAAGGTTTTGGTATAAAGTACTTTTTTACTTTCGCTTTTTGGTTCTACCCATAATTGCTGAGCATAAGTGGGATAGAAAGTTGGCTTAGACTGGATGCACAGGACATACAAGAGACAATGATGGGCTGGTTGGCTAACACTTCTCAAAGTTCTTTGACTTCATTACATAATCCTTGTTAAATATCTACTATATTTGAAACTAGCTGAAGTAATCATTATGTAAATTGATCACTTGAAGAAGGATAACCCTAGTTTTGGTGGCCATTTCTATGTCTTCCAATAAATTTTCATATTGTTTTCTGCAAATGGAAGTTCTGATTGTTTTGCCTCAACTATTGGCGAATCTCCGCTGACGGAGGCCTATATTGTGTTTGATTAAGTCGTTCATTTAATGGCAACAGATTCTACTTCAGGGCTCTAGTGCTGATGAATCAGTTTGATAAAATGCACTATTTACTATATATTTCTCTTGAGTTGGGTTGGTGACTGTTCTCTAGCTATTGCTTTCTAGGTTGTGAATGAACCTGCTAATATGCACTATCCTGTTGTGGAGATGTCAACGCGTTCAAAACTAAGTTGCTTGAGTTGGAACAACTTTGATAAGAACTACATTGCTAGTAGCGATTATGAGGGAATTGTGACGGTTTGGGATGTAAATACTCGGCAGGTAATGATTAGAAGCATCATGGCTAATCTTGTTCTATTACTCATATAGTCTACTTTTATTTCTCTAAGATTCTTATCTCAGTAACATGTACCTTTTTCCAGAGTGTGATGGAGTATGAAGAGCATGAAAAACGTGCATGGAGTGTTGATTTTTCACGTACAGAACCATCAATGCTTGTATCTGGTAGTGATGATTATAAGGTACTATGCAACATACCTTTCTATCTTAACCAAGTCTGCTGCTTTAGTTATCTATCAAGTAGCATTTGATAGCATTCTGAGATGACAAGTTGAGGAGATAATATGCTCTGTTTGCATGTGAAATTAATGAATTGAATGTGTTAGGAAATCCCACATCGGTTGGGCTTCAGACTTGATTGGGTATTTGTTCTAGTAGGCCTCTCCACTAATAGTTTGTTTAAATGCATTTTTAGAGCATCTCCAACAGAGCATGCATAGCCAAAATATAGAGAATATATGTTACTGTTCATGCTCCAGTAGCTTCTCTATATCCGGAAATTTTTTTTGCTAATGAACAGTAGCCCATCATGTCTGATGGGCTACTGTTCATTCTTCAAATCATTTTTTTCTATTATAATAATTTGGTGTTGAATAAAAAAATGTTGAAAGATGTGTAGTTGTTAAAAAAAGAATAAATAATGAATGAAGAAATAATATTTAAATGAGATAGAGAATGAGATAGAGAATCTGCTGGAAAGTGTATTTGAAAAAGTGGATAGATAAAGGTAAAAGTTACTGTTTATTCTCCAAACAGTACAAAAATTTGATGAATCTGCTGGAGATGCTCTTACACTTCTTCATAATCAAAATTGAATGTGAGGACTCAGTTGCTGGTAACTTTTACTTGTATCTTACTTGATTGATCTTGTGAATGGGGTCTTATGAATAGTGACTCCATTTCAATGTTTTTAGAGTCGCTGTCTTTTTCTACATAAATCTTTATTTGTAGTCTTTTCTTTAATAAAATTATTCTTACTTATCAAAATAAAAAATAAAAAATAAAAATTTCCAAAGTGTGAAATTGGTGGACATGAGTGTATTGTTATCAATGATCCAATTCACCAATTTTGGACATTGCAGTAAAGTACTGTAATGAAACTAAGTGCAATGTGCATCTGGTTTTTGGTTTTGCGTGTTTGACGTGCTCTCTTCCATGGGTGAGCTTCACTGATAGTCCACACTAATTACGTGACTCCTATTTTCCTCCAGTTGGTATAAATGTGCCATTTAAGCATTTGGACTGCTTTATTTCCTTTATGTGTACTTGTACTTCCTTATGGTTAACTGGAAGGCATGAAGAAAGTTGCCTCACATGAACTAAGCATAAGTCTAGTTTGATTCCTAGGCTTATCGTCAATCCATCATATCAACATTAGCAAAATCATAGCCAGAGGTAAAATGTAAAACTTTGCTCATTGTGTGAGGAGAAAATTAGTAGGTAATAATTGATCAAGCAAATACAAATGACCTGGTTAAATTTTATATTTTGTCTCTACATCTAGATTCTGGATTAAATGTCAAATTTTTGAATACTTCATGGTTTATGTCCTTTTCAACATGTGATATTTAAGCAGTTGTGGACCCTCTCTAAATTAACCATATGCTGCATCTTTTCTGTGTATGACAAACAGGTCAAAGTTTGGTGCACAAAGCATGAAGCTAGCGTTCTTAATATTGATATGAAAGCAAATATATGCTGTGTCAAATATAATCCTGGATCTAGCAATTACATTGCGGTATGTGCCTTTCATTTACATTTTTGAAGACAAATGTATGGTGCTAAGTCATTTTGCATTGGATTCTTGTTGATTTTCACAACAAATCAATGTGGAGCTGAACTAGTGCTTTGGTCAGCACTGCTGACAATGTGTAGTGCATTACATACCTGTCATACCCCCTCCACCCCCACCCCCTCCCCCCACAAAAAAAAGAAAAAGAAGAAGAGAGACAATGATCAGTGTAATAGTGCTATTCTTTGGTTTGATCCACATGTAAAGTTGTGTGCATGCTCATGCATAAACAGGATCAGCTATTTGACTATTTTTGGTGGATTTGGTGTTATGGGGAGCCTATTGTGCAGCAAAGGATCCTACTTATGTTGTAATTGCATTTTAAAGTCATGGGTAATCTGTTGATAACTATTTTCCAAATTTTGAATCCCATATACAAGAATTTCACATTCTACTTTTATAATTAAAATCAGTCATACATAGCCTTATCCAAATGGCATGGACATGTTTTCTTAATATTTGATCTCCTTTGGAATCTAGCCTCTAAAACATTCTGTTTTTTATTTTCCTTCAGGTTGGTTCAGCAGATCATCAAATCCACTATTATGATTTAAGAAACATCAGTCATCCAGTCCATGTGTTCAGTGGGCACAGGAAAGCTGTTTCATATGTGAAATTCTTATCAAACAATGAGCTTGCTTCTGCTTCTACAGACAGCACATTACGGTTATGGGATGTGAAGGAAAATTTGCCAGTAAGTACTACATGCATACATACGTAGCTATCTATCTGTCTGTCTGTCTGTGTGTATACATACTTTTTAAAGTACCTTACCCAATCTTAACAGTTCATCAATTATTATAAACTATATATTAAATAAGGTAATATCTTATGTTAACAGTTAAGATTAGATGTGTATGGTACATAGCCGAGAACCATGCATCTCAACTAGTTGGCACCTCCTGTTTGTTTCCAAGACATCGAGGTTCAAATCCCCCCTCCCTTGAGAAGGTGTTATTTGACCTAGAGCTTATTGGAAGACAGCAGTTGCAGTGTGCACCAAAAATTTTCAGTAACTTTATGCTCCATTGAAGGCTTTTAGACAAATTAATTGTCAGTAAAACAAAGGCTTTTAGACAATTTTGTAGCCATCGATAGCCAGAAGATTTAACTTTTGGTCTTCCTTCTATTCATCTGTATGAACTCTAGTTGATGAGTTTCTTACAATATATGAATTATTAAATACTAATTGAAAGGAAAATGCATGACTCCTCACCTTTTTCCCACTTCAATGGAAATGGAATTCAGCAAACTAATGGCGGTTCTGAATTTTTGGCTGTGGGAGGCAGTGGTGTTTTTATTTTATTTTAAAATTAATTTATTGTTGTTATTATTATACTGCTGTGATATTAGTGTTAAATTAATACAATGACAGAGTCTTCAAATTTCCTCTCTGGAATGATGTTTGCAGGTTCGTACCTTTAGAGGACACACAAATGAGAAAAACTTTGTTGGCCTTACAGTAAATAGCGAATACATTGCATGTGGCAGTGAGACAAATGAAGTATTTGTCTACCATAAGGTTAGTAATATCCGAAGCAGCAGTCTTCCAACATGTAACCTTGAAACAAAGCTAAGTTTTGGTGTTCATTCCGCAGGAAATCTCCAGGCCTGTGACTCGGCATAGATTTGGTTCTCCCGATTTGGATGATGCAGATGATGATATGGCATCTTATTTTATTAGTGCTGTATGCTGGAAGAGCGATAGCCCTACCATGCTAACTGCTAATAGTCAGGGCACGATTAAGGTGTTAGTTCTTGTGGCTTGAGAAGTTAAGAGGGAAAGATCAGAATAATATGAGAGCAGCGGTGAAATTAAGCTGAAAATATCTGTTTTACATCTGAATGTAATGTTTCTTTTTTTGTATGTCATTTTTTTTGCTAAATGTATATGTCATTTAAATGTGGAAATTGGTAGGTTTTAGAGGCCATGGTTGTGTAAAATTTATTATTTATAGGTCAAAGGTAGTGCAGCTGAAATTATATTTGTCCAAGCTATTGATCTCTCTCTCTCTCTCTCTCTCTCTCCCCTGAACCTGACTAAATTTATACAGAAAATGAAGAATGACCGTAGAATGTAGGTCAATTATTTCTTAGCAAGTAAGGTGGATTGAAGTTTTTTTTACGTGGGATCTTAGTGAATAATGTGGGTCAAAGTTTGTATAATGTGGGATAGGCTTGCAAAGTTATTTAGGCCATGTTTAGGTTTCGTTATCAACGCTCATCCAGATCTGAAATGCTTAGAACAAACTAAAACTCTAGAAAGCTTGTATTTCTGTGAGTTGGACCTATAGGCTTCAAAACCAAATCTTGAATGTCTCATATATAATCCTGAGCATATGTTAGTGTACACATCCAAAACAAAATGAAAAAGCAAAATGTGAGTAGACTTTATGTTTGGCCCAAATAAAAAATAAAAAATCGTGAGTTAAAAAGTGTATACGAACGTAAACCTTTTCCTCTTACATAGACATTTTACCTACTTATAGAAACTTCTTTTTGTACGAATTACGAAACTAGCTAGCTGATCGTAAATTGTGCGTGAACATGTCATTTTGTCCAGGAAAAAACGAAGCATTGAATTGTGCAGACTTTGTAGACCACAAGTTCTGCGGTTATTCATAATTGTGGCAAATATAAAAGGATGAAAACTGTGCACGCTCATATTTTGAACTGTTGAATTACATTACTTAAAATAAAAAAAGAGTAGCGTTTTACACTAACACGGTTTTACCCACATTGTTCAAAGCAACTAAAATCGTGACTTATATGATTTTAATAAAATGAATAGTATTTTACACTAACATATAAACTGTATTATACACGTTATTTCGGTTAGTTTTTAGGGTAAACACAGTTTAACCAGGCAAAATCCGATTGTGTTATTGGAAGTGTGATATGAAAGCTTACCTCTGTCTATTGAATTATTTTGTACTCATACCGCGCGGTCTTGTCGATTGCATTATTTGTACTCATCCCACGATGTTGAACCTAACCTAGCGGAAAAGGCTATCGTACTTGAATGAACCTCATCTAAATAAACATTTTATAATCTGATGGTCATAATTGTATACACGAATACTCAGTACTCACGGCTGAATCAAACAAACATATTCGGATTTTGGACTACTCAATAGCAAGGCAAAATAGAAAGATAAGAACGAGACCAAATATTTCTTCTGGCTTAAACATGTAAAGTACAAGAGTTGAAAAATAATAATATAAGAGAAGAAGCTGAGGACGATGATGATTGTAACAGAATCACCACTCTTTGTATTGCTTGGTGGTTGCTATCCTTGCCCGGTTTCTAATCCCAAGCAAAGGTATAAGAAATGTTTAACCGCTTGAATTTTCGTCACACGTAGAATTCCATTTACCACAAAAAGTAAAAGAAAAAGCCCCTTAGACTTGTGCATGAAGTAGAGGGGCTTAATTCTTTTTTTTTTTTGGTAAAAGAGGGGCTTAATTCTAACTAGTAAGATGTCGTCTTGACATTTTTTTTTATGGTACGGATGAAGGCGACACATAAACAAAACGAACTGCTTTTTCATATTGTTGATATTTAAACCAAATGTACATATCTTACAAGAAACATCATCATTTCATACCTCAATAATACAGTGAGATATTCATGCATAAAAGACACTACTAAAATCATGCTAAAGCAAGCTCAGAAGGGATAGAAGGGGACAAGAACTTCCATGAACTCAACTTAAAATTTTTGCATGTTGAGCTTTTTGAAGGATGAAAAGAGTTACCTTGACCTAAATCATTAGTTTCCCGGGCTTGCAAGGTCAAGAAAACTCGAACAGCCTTCATGGAGTTCAAAAAAGGAAGGAAGAAATATAAGAAGAAAAAGCTCAGGAGAGATAACGCCATGACATCTATGACATTATTGTTTGTTTTATCATGCTATAATCCTGACCCAGATGGGCCATGAACAAAGCCACCATGGGTTCATCCACCAACTGAACCATGGTTAGGACCCAAAGTGTGGTGAAGATAGCTCTTGGACTAGAATACTGTTTGAAAAGTGCCATGAGAGGGGAAGGGGGAGCAGGTAAGGGAATATATATACACATATATTGAAGACTGTTCTCGGGCTCTCAGCCTGAAATAAATGCTGAGGGTATCATTGGCTGTTTAAATTTTAATTGAAAATGGGGGTGTTGATGTATCATTTTGAGGAAGGGACAGGTCACACAGGAGGGATAATGAGAGTTTGTTTTCTTGGGATTCCGACTTTTAAAAATAATAATAATAATTTTTTTTGTATTTATTTTAAGTTGTAACTGATATTTTTTATAATTATTAAGGGAAGTTATTATTTACCTTCCTGCACTATACTTCAGATTGTATTTTACTTTTTGTATCTTAAATTATGATTTTTATTACACTTTACACTCCAACGTTAAGTTTGTTATTAACTTAGATAAAAAAGTATAACATTATATAAAAAGAGCTAATTATCCATATTCTCAATTCTTAAAAATAAATGAAAAATTACATTTTACCACTCTAAACTATACTCTCGATCACACTTTGCATCCTAAATATTGGATTTCCATCCAAGTTAATTGCAAACTTGATTTCGGAGGTGCAAAGTGTAACAAAAGTTATAGTTTAGAATACAAAACATTCATTCGAAAAGCAGTGCAAAGTGTAATTTGGAGTTTGTTTAAGATGGTAAAATGTAATTTCCTTTATTTTTTAGGGAAAAAAAATTAGATACAATACTTCATGTTTTGCACCTTAAATTTACTTATTAAAATTCAATCATGTGGTTACTTTTTACCTTTTAATTTTGATTGAATTCTTAGAGTTCCACTCAAGAAGAGGGGACAAAATAGAGAGAGAAAGTGTTTGAGTTCGACACTAATTTAATGGGTTTTCTCACGGAAAAATTCTTGTTTTAACATTATTTACTAATTTTGTTAAAGAGGCTATATGACTAAATTTTAATTAAGGAACCTAAGAAATTAGAATCTAAGTTTTACCCATTTTATATTTCTCTCAAAAAAATAAAATTAAAAAAAAGAAAAGAAGATGCTTCTCTGGTACCTAACTACAAACTAGAGAGTGAAAATATTTTTGCTTGTCTATTTCTTCTAACATCTACAAACAATGCAATCGCAAACGGTTTCATTTGTTTTGACTTTTTTTTTTTTTTTGGGAAACTAGTTTACCTTGATTTTTTTTTTATAGGGAAAACTGTTTATTATTTGATATTTAGTTGTGTTCCTAAAATGCTTTGGAAAATATTTTGTTGTGTTAAGCAAGTACGAATTTTTATTATTATAATTATTATTTTTTTCAATTGGATTGTTAGGAATTTTTGTACTTGAGACCCGTCATTTTAAATAATTTTTTGTAATCTTTCCAAAAGTGGAGGGCTTGCATCAATCCTATATCATTTCACAATGAAGAAACTTATAATCATGTTAGAGGTATATTAGACATGTTAATTCAATATAATTGGTCCAAGCCCACACTTACTATGTGTATAAGACAAGTCTCCTAATTGTACTAGTGGTCTTGAGTCTAGTCTCTTATATATAATTATATACTCATGTTATGGTTCATTATAACACAAGTTTTGTAATACATCCTTACATAATAAATATGTAATTCTTAAGGGTTTTTTTCGTAGATATAGACCGACAAGACTGAATGACGTAATATTTAACAAATCCAATCTATATAAAACTTGCAAAATTTTTCAATTGTTTGACCTGTTTTATTCCTGTTGGTCTTGCAATATCTTGCTAGTCTCAGGTTCAACTTCAACCCATGAGCAATCGGTTGGAAGGTTTTTCCGTGTTTTTTAAGATGGCTATTAATTTGTCTTAAACGGATAGTCAAATTTTCAATTACATTTTCATCAAAGTTGTTCAAACTCGACCAACTACTCTAGGAGTTAAACCATGAATTAATTGAAGAAGTCATTTTGAAACATTTTTCACAAAAACAAATACCTGATTGACCTCACTCAAACCCGGTCAAAATTCTTGATTTTCCGTGTTTGATCATAAGTTTGACTTTGGGTTTACTCTTTAGTTCAATCGTCACAAATGGATAGGGGTGGTAATTCGCATTTGTGTGTCAAGTTGACTTATGAGTATTCGACTATATAGTTTAATACTAACCCGACACGTTTATTAAATAAGTTGGAATTCTTCAATTCTAACATGACCCGCTTATCAGATATTATCAAAGTGAAAAAAAAAAAAAAAAATTTAGTATTAACCCAAGTGATCTGAATTATGATAAGCCAAACATAATTATTCAAAACTAAAGCATATCTCAATATCACAAATAATCAATCACAATATATTTAACAAAATAAACCACAACAACTAATGAGTTTATACACTTAGGTTTTTGAAAGGTATATTGGAAAAATGATATTTAGTTAAATGGGTCAAATGAATTCTGTAGGTTGGACATGAACATAGCATGTTTATTAAATAGGTTAGTCATGTCAATTTGAATATAACACAAACCTGTTAAGCCTTAATTCATAATCTGCTAATTCGTGTTATGTTTCGCAATTCGTGTTGGATTTTGTCAACCCTACAAATGAGTCGTGCAATTTCGAAATTCAACAAATTTTGAGTACTAATTGATTTTGGAAAACGTGTTTTTGGGCATTTCAATTTTTACAAAAAAATATTTTAAAAATCCCGAGGGATCAAAATCAAGTGATGACAATATGGCGATAAAATTATTGAAAATTACACTAATAAGTATAATGAAAATAATAATGCAGTAGCATAAATAAACCAATTAATAAAAAAATATCAATTAAAATTACACACCCATATGCAAAGTTACAAACACTTGAAACCTCTAAATGACATTTGAAAGTTGTTTTTGTGCGACTTTCTAAATTTTTGAGGCAAATCATTCTCATTTTAGAGGTTTCAGGTATTTTCATCATTTTGATGATTTTTGAGGTATATTTTTCATTTTGGTGGTTTTAAGGAGTATTTCAATAATATTAGAGGTTTTGGAGTTATTTTCATCATTTGGGAGGTTTCAAGGTTATTTTGTAGGTTTTGAAGTATTTTAATTACCATTTTAGAAATTTCTATAGGGTATTTTTATCATCTTAGAGATTTTGAGTAATTTGATAACTTGATAGGTTTTAGAGGTATTTTGGAGGTTTTGGGTGTATTTTGTTTATTTTGAAAATTTAAGAAATATTTCTGTCATTTTAGAGGTTGTTAAGATATTTTGGCCATTAGATTGGATTCAGGATATTTTTTAGGACATTTTTGTAATTATGAAGGCTTTAATGGTGTTTTAGAGTTTTTGAGTGTATTTTTGTCATTTTGAAAATCTCGGAATATTTCAATCATTTTTAGGGTTTTTGTTCTCTTGGGTCTCAAAATGTTTCACGCCCTTAAAAACCGTAAAATATTTTCAGCCCCAAAGAGGATTTTTTCCTAAACGATTTCGGTTTGACCAAGTTTTTTAGCCAACCCAAAAAATTAGGTAAACATTTTCCAAAAATGTTTTATGTTGAAACAAACTGATTTAAATAAGAATTATACAGTATGATGCTTTATTAGAATGAAGTTCTATTTGGGGCTAAATCCCCCCAAACTAGGATGTAGGCATAGTTTTCTAAAACCCCTTCGTTTTGTCTTATTATATTTAGCCCGAAAATTTAATTTAAATATATGGACAACTCAGAAACTTGAATGCAATAGTAATTTTTAAAAACAAAATGTTAAAGACAAATCCAATTTTTTTCTTTTTTATTACAAAAAATATTATTGATACCACATGAACAACATGAATATTAAATTATTTATTCAATTTTTTGTGTTGTGTTTAAATGTTGGCACGTTAGTTTTTTAAAGTTTTTGTAATAGAATATGACATTGTTTTAGTATTTTCCATTTTAAAATTACTCATGATTTTAGTATGATATTAAGCATAATCAATTCTTTCAAAAAAAAAAAAAAATCACTCTTTTGGACCAAATTGAATCAACAACGATTCAATATGAAATTTTAAATTTCATTCATTAGCCATAGCTAACCATAAAAAACCTTGTTGAAGATCAATATTATTACTTGTTTGAGCTTAAGTCACCTTTTTATTTTTTATTTTTTATTTTTTTAAATTTATTTATTTTTTTAAGTGTGGTAGCTACTTATATTGATTGCAAGTGGTTCAAGGTGGAATTTGATTTCATGGATTAAGGATGGGGTTCGAAAATACCTCACTATGAGGAATTGTTTTTGGTTAGAAAATGCAAGTAACAAGGAAAAATAAAAATAAGCCGATTGAAATTCATAGGTACTCTACCAAGATTCAATTTGAAGGTATTTCTAGTGCCAATATCTTAAAAGTTAAATCAGATAGTAAAGAGATCAATTCGAAGCCTAATTTATTAAAAGTAAACTAATTCGAAGGTTAAATGTAAACGGATTCAAAGCCTAAAGGCCCTAAACATCAAATTAATTCCAAACAAACATATTTCAGAAAGAATGAGACTAACAACTAAATACTTGAATCATATTTAATTAAACTGGATCAGAATGTTATAAGGAAACACTTACAAGTATAAATTATTCATTAAGCCCTATGAACTACAAGAAGATCTCCTAATAAACTAAATTGCTATGATGTCAATAAGTATGTACTCCAGGGTGTTTACGGTGTAATTTTTTTTAAAAAAAATTGGGCCTCTTATTTATACTCGAGACTTCAACAGTTATTGTAATATTAGACTCTAGGATGTCCACATGTTGCTTTCTTTTCAGGCTTAGAAGACACTTGTTTATTTTTTATGGAATAGAAGACACTTGTTGTGGGTTCCACTTAGTTCAACTGGTAAAGTCTCTGATGGTTGGATAAGAGATCTGGAGTTCAATTCCCGCCTACACCAAAAACTGATTGGTGTTTTGGTCTGGTGATAAAGAGCGCTTATCAGGAGCGGACGCCATAAGTTGAAACTCTCTAAAAAAAAAAAAAAAAGACACTTGTTGGATTAATAACAGGTGTTTGTAACTTTGGGTACCTGTTTCGAATTTTCTTGTAAAAATCTCATCTGTCATCGTCGCAGACATTATTTTTTACTTTGAAAACTATCACAAAGATTGCCACACCAGTTTCATATTTCCAATTGTATGCTCTTATTACGCCATTTGTCATGCTCGTAATAAACCAGAAAATTTTCAATTAATTCCAACGTTACTAATTGATGCATTATATAGCCGTAGTGGATACAAATTTCAACATTTTAACTAATAAAAATATAGCCACTTAACTTTGAAATAGGTCGAATTTTTATTTAGACTTTAGAGAAAAAAAAAAAAAAAAAAATGACACTGGAGCATTTTTACTGGTAATTTGACACTATGGCCTATGAAGTTTGACCGTTGAAATTTGTTTATTCCTGAATGAATCCTGATCAAGCAAAGTTCTGCATATGCTGCTTACCAATCCAAAACTATTCACATATTCTCTTTCTCTTTCACTTTCTCCTGCTAACACAGTAGGAAAGAGAAAGCACAGAAACAGAACCCTAGGAACTTGGCTACAAATGGGTCTCTCCCACGAGCCGTATTTATGGACTGTGCCTTTTATCCACCTCCCAAAATCATACAAAACAAAACCTAATTCCAATGTCTTATGTAAGTAATAATTATGCATTGCAGTCTCAGAATTGGGGCCTGCATTGTGTGGTCAACGTCAATCTCATTCTCAGATGAGGCTCCTATTAATTGGCCCTTCGAAATTGAAATGCCCTATCTAACAAATTCACACGGGTCGGACCTTAAAAAAAAAAAAGAGCAAATTTGCGAAGGCATTTATTTCTGATCCAAAGTAATATATACTAAAAAATGTAATTATTTTCTAAAAAATTGTTCTCTTATGGAAGGTTGACAATTAATTAGTTTTTTCTACGACATCCAAAAAAAAAAAAAAAAAATATTTTGGTTGACATTTTTTTTTTTTTTAAGAAACAGTGAAGATTTTCTTATGAGTTTTTTTTCAAGGTAGGTCTCTAGAAACAATGACGGCTTCAGGAATTTCTGTTAAGGGGGTCAATTTTGACAATTTATTGGTCTTTATCATTATATTAACCACAAGGTTTTGAATTACATTCTAGTGAATATTCTGAGTTGACTAATGAAATGGAATATTTGAGTAATCGTTATTAAACTTATTATCTAATCAAAAGTTTTAAAAAAATACCTCCTTATTTTCCCTTAAGTCTTTCAATACTTCTATCAATGGTTTTAAAAATTAGATTGGTCGATCAAAACATTGAAAAAAAAAATGAGTGATTCCTGGTTAGATGACATTATAATAGTTATTTAGTAATTTAATAATTTATAATTATATATTTACTAAACATATTTCCTTCTAAAAAATCTGCAAATATTAATTTAGTTGGTCATCTATTAGATAGTGTTTCACTGTTTTGTGCATATATTTGACCGTATAAAAAATGGTTGCATGGCCACAACGTGGCAATCTATCAATATATTGATTTTTCTAAAAAAATAAATCTTAACTAGTAGCAAAGTAGAAAGTGTCATTCCAATTAATTTCCCCACCTATCTCAATACTTCTTTCTTTCTATTTTGTTGTTGACCAACTATTTCTCTCTCTCTCTCTCTCTCTAAATCGATGGAGATCGCCAGCATGCCATAGCCCATGAGTGTTTCCTCTACTGTCTACAACTAGCATGGCCACAACTAGAAGCCGCCGTGATAGAGGGACCTCCTCTGCTGCAAAGCTGCGGAAAAATGATCTCCTCCACTACAAAACGAACATTTCTCTAATCCTGCGTTGTGAATTTTTCTATATTTTCATCTTCATCTTCTTCTTTTTTTTTCGGTCAGGGTGTTCAAGTTTATATTTTAGGGGGTCAAAATAAAATAAAATTTAAAAAATACACTATATAAATTTTTTTTTCTCTTCAAGTCAGGGGGTTCCTGCCATCAACGTAGTGCCGCCCGTGTCTAGAAATCTTTGAACAACTTATTATTTTTTGGGTGTGTATAGTCCCCCAATTTCACATATTCCAAATAATTAAATGGAAGAATTAATTAAGGAATTAAAAATTTTGAATTCAAGATCTTGTGAGTTCTTGAAAATTAGTAGACCAATTCCTTAGATAGATTTTATAATGATTAATGGATAAAACATATGATGGCTGTTTAATTGACTCCATGAACCAATTAATTTAATTAATCTTTTGAAAAAGAATATTTTATAAACATGAATATCTGTTAAAACAAAAATAATACTTAATCTAGTTGCATTATACAAACTGATTGATTTGGCAAAGTTTCTGGCTAATATTTGGCCATTTTCGATCGGGTTGAATACTGCGAAATCTGCGTGAGAGGCTGTAAAGATTTTAATTCCATAATAATACTTGAGTGCACCGACTGACCAACTTTATTATCTGATTCTAACCCTCGTGAAGCCATCATCATGAAACTCCTACGTAATGCTTTGTCAATCCCATTATTGTTGTTGTTGTTGGGGTCCACTTATCCATCCCACATTCACATTCACACTCATACTCTCACATGCATGGTTGTAGGCGCTGAACTTGGTCCATTAATTATATATGGACTCATTTTAGTAATCAGAAATCAGACCACCGTTAACCTGAAAGGGTTTAGTTTACTTTCGGTACTTTTTTAACGAGAGGTATAATTTTATTTTAAATACACAATGACAAGTGATAGTGAATTTTAATATTTACATTTTATTTAGTTTTTTTTTAGGAAGACACATTTTATTTAGTTAGTGGGTGATGTAACAGTTTCTCATTAAAATAAAAGGAGATTCCAGTTAAAAAATACTTGAAGTAAGCCAAATTCAACGTAAAAAAAAAACCTCCACAAGGTAGAGTAACTGGTGAAGATGAAACTTAGGAGATTCAGCTTCAATTCATCACATTATCTATTGGGTTGACATGCACGAAGTGAAATAGTATGACCAAAAATTTAGTATACAATTTCCTAATATGCAAATCAATTGGCGGGGGAATATCATGTAATTGATTCTTAAGAAAAGCAATTTTGGATTGGACACAATTCCACCTATTGATATTGTCGGGAGCATTTTTTTTCGTCGCTAATATGATATTTGAGAAGTCAAGACCGATACTCAACTTTGGACTTGGAATATGACCTAAAGGCTATCGATGAAGTGTGAAAGACCCATTTTTGCTCAAGGTTAGGGTTGCATCCAACAAAGATTATAATAAGGCTAAAAAAATACCTCCTGCAAAGATAAGCTAGTACAAAGGATGACCCACCACATTAAGTGCTTAAATAATAATCCAGTGGTAAAGAGGAGAAACATCCAGTGATAGATGTCTGAAAAATTAATAAATGTATTTACATAGTAAAAATTATGCATTTCCTCCATAGTCGGTTAATATAAAAGTGAGCCCGTTATAACAAGTACACAAGAGGAAAATGGTTTAGCAGTGAATATGACAGACCTCTAGTGGTAACGTCTGATTAGTCAATAAATGTGTTTACATGATAAAAATCATATATTTTTCTCATTATTATTAAGTCAACATGAGGGAAAACTTCCATAATATCCAAGACATTATGGCCTTCATTATAATAGCAATAAACAAGGATTAAAAGCTTCATAATTACAAGTAAAAGAGGAAAAAATAGGATGGAATGAAGGGAGAGAAAGAGTGTCCATCTAGTGCAGCAAATGTTTAAATAAGATCTTTCTATGCCATATCATGCCCATAATGATGAATATATGTGTGTAGTAAGTGATGGGAATGACTTTATGGAAAGTATGAGTGAATATATGGAATATGGAAGAGAGATGAAGTGGTGTTTAACCATTTTTAGGTATGGTGTAAAAAAGGGTTGTTTATGACTATTTTAAGGCGCTGGGATTTTCTGAGGAGATGGAATGAGATGTTTATGGGTAAGTGTACATGGGTATTTATGGATCAAAGGCTGATTTATGAACTAAATGACTGATTTATAAGCTGAAAATAGCATGATGGGTGATGAATTTTATGATAAGATGGGTGTTTCTTTGATGAGTTGATGGTAGTTCCTTTTATAGTGAAGCTTAAGAGATTGATTAGCAAAATTTAGAAGAGACCAGGTCTGACAGCAGCAAAATCTCAGACTATCTCCTCTGAGATTTGGCCCAAAATGGTGAGACTTGATTTTAGAGTGTTTTGCTTATTTGGGTAATGCAGCTGGAGGCTGAGATGCTCCTAGTCTAGGCACTAAATGCTAGGATTTGGAGATTAATTTCGTCCAATAGGATTAGAGCAAGTATGAGGACTAGAGATCTTGCTTGCTGCAACTAGGATCAGAGCTCAAGAGATTTGGTTAACACTCCAAGCCAAGTGTCACTGATTGATGCTTCAGTTGGAAGCTTCTACTGGACACCCCTCTTATGCCCTTCAAATCACTTTTCCCTAATTTTCCCATTTTGGGATTCATGGGCTTGGTTCATGAATCAATTACATACATTTTTAGTAATAAAATAAACTATTTAGTTGAGGATTTCATGAGCTTGGAGGTCTTGGTTATGGCTTCCTTGAGTTGTGACCAAAACTTGGAGAAGAAGGGTATTTGTTGCTCATTATCTTTTAGGTGTCAGCTCAGCCTTTGGTATTATTCACGTCAAAATTGGCAGTGGCAGAAAGGCTGATGGGACAGGTGGCTAGCTCCTAATTTGGTTTGGGAGCTTGGTTGCTTCTTGAGATGCTCTCCAGCGGAAGGCAGAACTGAAGGGAGTTCTCTAGTGGGGTTAGATTGCACACATGAGCTGTTTTGGCTGAGATTTCATGTTGGGCTTGGCCATGACGGCTGAGTATTTTGATGGGCCTCTGACTTGGTGGTTATTTCCACTTGAGCCTATCCTTTTGCTTTCTCATTGTGAGCCCTACAAAATGGACAAAGCTACTATATATTGCCATGTATTTTTATTTCACATGGGCTTTAGTTGTTAGTAAAAATGAAATGTATTCATGAGCTTTAATAAATATTTATGATAGGTTCGGGGTATTAATTTCCATTTGGCTTTAAATAACAATTTGTATAGTTTCTCATAATTTTTGCCATGGATTATTTTGTAAATGATATTTTCTTTGAGACTTTTAAATAGTAACCTTTAATGTTTCTTGTGAATAATATTTACTATGGCTTTTAATAGATGAAATATTTATGGGTTTCAAATAAAATATGATAACAACCATTGTAATGGAATAATGTGATATTCTCATGGGTTTTTCTATAAATAATCATAATGGGCTTGTAAGGTGAATAATTACCATGAGTTTTGGAAATAAATATTATAAATGTTGTGATATAAATGGTGACCATGAGTTCTTATTATATATATTCCATGGGTTTATAATATGGTATGAAATAAATAAATGTCATAGGTCTAAGATAAATTATCATAACTTTCCATGGAATTTTATATTAGTAACACAAATTCATAATTCTCCATGGGCTTTATATATGTTTGCCATGAGTTTTGGAAAAATGAATAGTGTTACGTAACATAAATAGTTACCACGGGTTCAGTGGTGACGCCACGTACAACTCAGGGTGTTCCCAGGAACACCCTGACTTGAAAAAAAACTTGAAAAAAAAAATTTTTTTACAAAATTTTTTATATTTGCTCTGTATTAGGAACACCCTTAGTCACAGAATTAGGAATACCCTCAAATTAAAAAAAAAAATTTATTTGTTCTACTTTCAAGCAAAAAAAAAAAAAAAAAAAAGAAAGCCCAAAAATTTTTTTTTTGAACTAAAATCTGGAAAAAAAAAATTTGTTACAGAGACAAGCCTTCGGCAACTCAGCAAGCCCAACAGATTACAAAGTAGCAAACCCACGGATTCTCAAAAAAAAAAAAAAAAAAAAAAAAAAACAAGCAAACCCCAATACAGAGCTGCAGAGCAAATCAAATCAGAAATCACTTCTAAATCAAAAATCCCTAAAGGCCTAAAGCAAACCTAAAGAGTAAAGAAAGAGCAAGCAATGCCTCAGGCTCCAGCCAACTGCCAACAGACAGAGTCACGGAGATCGGATCGGTCACGTCGCTCGCAGCTCGCTCGTCGTCGGAGATCGATCCAGTCCAGATCGTCGTCGTCGCTCGTCGCTCGCCACTGCCTTCATCGGAGATCGCTCGTCGCTTGCCACTGGCCTCATCGGAGATCGCTCGTCGCCTCCCTCACGGTATTTCATTTTACTAAACTAACTTCTCTCTCTTTTTCTCTCTGACTCTCTCTCAGACTCTCACTCTCTCTCTCTATCTGAATCACTGAAATGAAAATTATGAGTCTCTCTCTCTCTTCGTTCTTTAAGTCTAATTTTAATACTTTGTCTTTATTTGATTCTGATTGGGCCAATTGCTGAAGCTTTAACTTCATCTTTATTAATATTTGGTTGTTTTTTGACTTTTTAAATTTGGCTTTATCTTAATATCTTATCCGTTGGTGATGGTGGGTGTTGTTGTTGGTGTTGGTGTGTGTATTTGTGTTGGTGAGATATTAAATTATTAATTGTCTTTTAGTGTAATGTGTATTGTGTATTGTGATTGTGAAATTTTCTGATTGACAACTGGCTTGTGATTGGGGAAATTTTTTTGAGGCTTGACTGGCTTGTTTGTTGAGTGGGGTGGGGGGTGGGTGGATGAACACACAGGGCCAAGTAAACAATAATTAAAGCAGTGTAATGTGCACATCAACCCATGGGATGTGTAATGTGCACATGGCTGGCTCTTTTAGTGTAATGTGCACATAGATGTGTGCTAGTGCAACTAATAAACAATAATTAATAATTTAATTAACTAATACGTTATAAAAGACAAACAAATTAAATTATGTTAGGCTAAACAACAATTAATAATTTAATAATTAATGAAACAACAATACAACAAATTATAATTTATAAAAGACAAACAAATTAATGAAACAACTAAACAACAATAATTAATAATTTTATTAATATTTCAAATGAACTTATAGTTTATTATATAGGTACTTTGTTCATTTCTTTTCTTTTCATTTTTTTTTTCCTTTTGAGGTTTTTCAGTGTACAGAATGCAAATTTGTTTTGGTTTTAAGAACATTTTTTTTTTTAAAGCACAAACTTCATGCTGACCAAATTTTGAATTTCGGACGGTATTTCCCAAAACACCCGAAATAGACCGAAATGACCCGAAATTTTTTCAAAGTAACACCCTGGACAAAATTCCTGGAGTCGCTACTGCACGGGTTTATAATATGGTATGAAATAAATAAATGTCATGAGTTTAAGATAAATAATCATAACTTTCCATGGGCTTTTATATTAGCAATACAAATTCATAATTCTCAATGGGCTTGATATGTGTTTGCCATGAGTTTTGGAAAAATGAATAGTGTTACGTAACATAAATAGTCATCATGGGTTTTATAAGATAGATTCTATGGGCTTGTAATATTATAGCAATAGGTTTAAGAACTAAAAACATTGTTCATCATTGGACTTTAAGTGAAATACTTATGATATAGTATTTTGCCAAATATTGATAACCTTGGGCTTTTACTAAATAGTGCCAAGTAGCTAGCTTGAGCTTTTAATAGTGCCAACGTAAATTGGGCTTTTGATATTGCCAATGAAAATTGGGCTTTTGAAATATTGCCAAGCATAAGTAGCATTAGGCTTTAAAAAGAATGAGATGTGTGCTTTGGGCTCGTAGGTTTTGGGCTTAGCTAAATAATGATAATAAAATTGGATAAAATATGAGTTTTTGGACTTTTGTAATTGTTTACATCATGGCCTAATTTAGATAATGAGATAGGAACTATTTGTGGACCAATGGGATGAGAAATATTTAAGGAGGCTCTATATAATTTATGGGTGAAATTTTGGTATTTTTTGGTGAATAAATAAATGAAATTAAAGAGGATTGTGGCACGTGGCATGAATGAAAAAATTGTATCTCAACATATATAAAACTTGGTTCCATTGTTAAGCTATTTACTCGATCATGATTCAGTTGCCATAAAAGGCTAGTGCGCCTTGCGACTAAACTTCCAAGCTTGCTCAACTGGCAAATGCCATCTAGAACTATCAGTTGTCCAAGTGGCTTCAAATGTAAATGTTTAGGGAACTTAATTTTAACATTGAGATGTGGCCTATAGCCTATAGGGCAATTTTTTTTGTAAAATATATTTGGTTTTTAGAATGAAATGGCACTTATGAAAGAGTAAAGAGTATGAAATTACATTTATAAAATACGAACAAATTTGAAGAATTATGTCTACAGATTGTGAGATTAGAGTCATTGATTATCTGGTAAAGTCATATAATTAACATAAGTTACATAACTGCACTTGGGAAAAATCCAGTGTCCCTAGCTCAATACTCATTAGCGCATTCACAAAGACAATAGCTATGGCTCATCAATTCCCTCATTTACAACTTGCAAGCCCATACCTAAGGGTGTCAAATGGGTGGGTTTGGGGTGGGCATAATTGGGTTGGGTACATAAAACCCATTTACTCATTTATTGCTCATTTAACTAATTACTTCTAACCCAAACCCAACCTAACCCAATTATTATGGATAAACCCCAACCCACCCAATTACCCAACAATCAAAATTACCAAAATGCCCCTCAAACTTGAAAATGACCAAAGCACTCTTAAAATTCTTTAAAATTACCAAAATATCCCCTAAACCTAAAAAAAGACCAAATATGATCAAAAACCACTAAAAATTACTAAAATACTCTCAAAATCTAAAAAAATGACCAAAATACCTCTGAAACCTAAAAATTAAACAAAATACCTCATAAACCTAAAAAATGACCGAAATACCCCTGAAACTAAAAAATGACCAAAATATCTTCGAAACCAAAAAAATTACCAAAATCTCCTAAACCTAAAAAATGACCGAAATACCCCCATGAACCTAAAAAATGACCAAAATACCTCTCGAAACCTAGAAACTGACCAAAATACCCCTAAAACCTAAAAATGACCGAAATACCCCCGAAACCTAAAAAATGACCAAAATACTCCTGAAACCTAAAAATTACCAAAATACCCCTACACCTAAAAAATTACCGAAATACACCCTAAACCTAAAAAATGACCAAAATACACTCGAAACCTAAAAATTGAACAAAATACCCCTTAAACCTAAAAATGGCTAAAATACCCCATAACCTAACAAATTACCAAAATACCTCCGAAACCTAAAAAAGACCGAAATACCCCCGAAACTTAAAAAATGAAAAAAAATACCCCATAAACCTGAAAATGACCAAAATACCCCCCTAAACCTTAAAAATGACCAAAATACCCCTAAAACTTAAAAAATGACCGAAACACCTCCGAAATCTAAAAAATGACCAAAATACTCCCGAAACCTAAAAATGACCAAAATACCCCCTAAACCTAAAAAATGACCAAAATACTCCCGAAATCTAAAAATGATCAAAATACGCTTGAAACCTAAAAATTAACCGAAATACCACCTAAATCTAAAAAATGACCAAAATACCTCCGAAACCTAAAAATGACCAAAATACCCCTAAAACTAAAAAATGACCAAAATACCTCCCTTAAACCTAAAAAATGACCAAAATACCTTAAAACTTATAAAATGACGAAAATACCTCTAAACCTTTAAAATGACCCAAATACACCCAAAACCTCTAAAATGACCACATATATCCAGAAACCTCAAAAATTACTGAAAATACCCTGAAACTTCTAAAACAACCAAAATAGGTCTAAACCTCTAAAACAACCAAAGCACCCCTCAAAATATCTAAAATGACCAAAATACCAGTAATCCTATAAGATGAACAAAATACACTTGAAGCCTTTAAAATTACCAAAATAGAGATTTTGGGTATTTTGGATGTTTCGAGGGGTATTTTCATCAAATTAAAGGTTCTAAGAGTACTTCAGTAATTTTTTAGGTTTCAAGGGAATGTCACTAAATTTTTAGGTTTTAGGGGTGTTTCGTTAATTTTTAGATTGGGGCTATTTCGGTAATTTTCTAGGTTTTGGAGGTCTTTTAGTCTTTTTTTAGGTTTTGGGGATATTTCGGTCATTTTTTAGGTTTTTAGGGTATTTTAGTCATTTTTTAGGCTTAGGGGGTATTTTGGTCATTTTTATGTGTGGTCATTTTTTTTTGGTTTTAGGGGGTATTTTGGTTATTTTTTAGGTTTAGGGGTTATTTTGGTCATTTTAAGGTTTTGGGGGTATTTCGGTCATTTTTTAGGTTTCGGGGGTATTTTGGTTAATTTTTAGGTTTTGAGGGTATTTTGATCATTTTTTAGGTTTAGGGGGTATTTTGGTCATTTTTTTAGGTTTAGGGGATAATTTATTCATTTTTTAGGTTCAAGGGGTATTTCAGTCATTTTTTAGGTTTAGGGGGGTGTAGGAATATTAGGTCCAGAAGTCCATTGTATATTTGTACATTGGGCCTATGGCCCAAACCGAGGATAAGGCCTAATTTGAGGAGGAAGAATCTCCGTCATTGGAAACTGTGTTAACAAATAAAAGAGTTAATTATGGCCACAAAAGCTCAGCGAGATAAGCCGAGGATAAATGTCTCTTCGGCAGACTACAGCCGAGGAAAAAATAAATGGCTTACTAATGCGAGAGAACCTCCCAGAAAGTTCTGTCGGTATGAATAGACATTGTAGAGACATTAGACTAGGAAAAGGCTTAAGATATCTTAGGAAGAAAGCTGTCACCACTGCATTTAATGTTTTGCAGCTAACTTCTTGGTTGAATTAGTGTAGAGAAAACCCTTGAACAGTGTAAAATTGGTTATCCCAAGGCATACACAACAAGAGAGGGTGTCTGATGGGACTAGCACTCAAGTGGTAACGCCCAAGGCATACACAACAAGAGAGGGTGTCTGATGGGACAAGCACTCAAGTGGTAACGCAGGTGATCAACAAGTGTAGGATCAAGATGCTTTAGAAGGAACTATATAAGGAAAGAGATCCTTCATGGAAAGGGGATCGAAAATCATAAGGAAAAACTCTGTAACATTCATGAACCAAACTTGTTACCCCATTTGAGATTAATATACAAGAACAGTGCACCTCGGATCTAGCCGAGGACTATTTTTCTTCAATACAACACTATTTCTTTTCATCCTATTATCATCTGAATCTATTCCAACGTTTGTCCGATTAACTAAAGCCTAGTTTTCCAACCCATACTCTATAAATTTATTGTTTTGGGCTTTTTGGGCTTAAGTCCATCCACGCAATGGGCTACGAGTTCAAATACGGTCCTCACAATTGGCGCCGTCTGTGGGAAAGACTAGCATTTAAGTTTATCCAACTTTCAACAATGGTAGGTTCAAGTCCACATTAAGCGGAGTCTATGGGGTCTCAGCGTCAAGATCACTTCCGTGATCTTGAGAGGCAACGAGACCGGGAGGGAAGTGTACATGCAACCCACACTAGTAGAAGCCAAGCTAAGGGTAAAAGCCAGGTCTCTCAGGAAGAAAATGCCAGGAACATGCAGAAGGAGATTGATCACCTGAGGAGAAGCTTGCGCCATGAATGACGAAGGCGAGCCTCACCAGATCTTGACTTCTCTTCTAATGGTGAGAAGGATATTAGCTACAGGTGCAGATTGAGAACTCCCCCTAGCGAGACTTTCTCGTATGATGATGACAATCATCGTGAGCGTAGAGATAGAAAGTCGTCCTCGGAAATGACGCTATGGGTAAAGCACTGAACCAGATTGCAAAGTCACCTTTCACACACTGGATTGAAAGAGGGAGACTCCCTTAGCATTTTTCCCAACCCACGTTCACCATTTACAATGGAAGAAAAGATCCTGTGGAGCATGTTAGCCACTTTAATCAAAGGATGACCGTACATTCCAAGAATGAACCTTTGATGTGCAAAGTATTCCTATCCAGTTTGGGGCCTATGGCGATGAGGTGATTTGATAGTTTGAGGGCAGGATCTATTGATTAGTTCAAGAAGCTTACTCAAGCATTTGGATCCCGATTTGTCACGTGTAGAAGGGCTCCTCGGCCTTTAGCTTCTTTGTTGTCTTTGTCCATGAGAGAAAGAGAGACCCTGAAGATGTATTCAGACAGATACTAGGAGATGTTCAACGAGATAGATGGTGATTTTGACGACGTTGCCATTAGCACTTTTAAGCTCGGCCTACCGGCCGAGCATGGCTTAAGGAAGTCTTTGACCGGGAAACCCGTTACTAGAATACGTCAACTCATGGATCGGATTGACAAATACAAGAGGGTTGAGGAGGACCAGCAGCAAGATAGGGGCAAGGGAAAAGTTATCTCTCAAGAGAGGAGGGATTTCAGGTCGGACCGCTACAACAATAATAGATTCCAGAGAGATTTTGCTGGGCAATCTTCACCTGCAGCTCCTCAAGCTGTAAACACTGTGTTTAAAGAGCCAGTGCATCAAGTTCTAGAGAAAATAAAAAATGAGCCATACTTCAAATGGCCGAACAAGATGAGTAGAGATCCTTTGAGACGCAACCAGAGCCTTCATTGTCAGTACCACCAGGAGCGAGGACATACCACCGAGGACTGCCAGACATTGTGGAGTCATTTGGAGCAATTAGTCAAGGAAGGGAAATTACAGCATCTCTTGTATCGCTCTATTGGGCAGGGTGAACAGCCAAGGTCTAGGACTCAGGGGAATGCTTCTTCAAGACCCCCAATAGGCACAATTAATGTCATCTTCGCTGCACCTGGGAGGACTGGGTCACAGCCCTCTAGGGTGATGTCTGTAGCTCGGTTACCAGCCGAGGATACAAGCTTTGGGCCAAAGAGGGCCAAAATAGAAATTCGACTGGTGTTGAGTTTCTTGGATGAAGACAAGGCAGGGACCATCCAGCCGCATGATGATGCTTTGGTGGTAACCCTTAGAATAGGTGGGTATAATGTAAGAAGGGTGATGGTAGACCAGGGAAGTTGTGTGGAAATCATGTACCTTGATTTATATAAAGGGCTACACTTAAAACCCGAGGATCTGGCCGCCTATGATTCCCCTTTGGTGAGCTTTGATGGGAAGGTGGTTATCCCAAAGGGTCAGATTAGGTTACTTGTACAGGCAGGCTCAGAGGTAGTGGAAGTGGACTTCATAGTGGTGGACGCATACTCCCCCTACACGGCCATTGTAGCCAAGCCATGGCTTTACATTTTAAGGGCTATTTCTTCAACTCTGCATTAGAAAGTGAAGTATCCATCAGGAGATCGGATTGAGGAATTGGTAGGGGACCAGTCCGTGGCTTGGTAGTGCCTTGTGTCTGCCATCTTACATCAGTCAGCAGTTAAGTCTTCGGCCTCGGTAAATGAAGGTTTATAGCAGTCAAAGTCTACGGTCCTACCTAATAAGGGGCTGGTCGAGGAGGCCAAATGTGAAAATTTAGAGAAATTTATCATAGGTGATGATCCAGAGAAGTTTTTTCAGGTTGGAATTCAGCTACCCCCTCAGGAAAAAGAAGAGTTGGTGGAATTCCTTAAGAAGAATGTTGATGTGTTCGCCTGGGATGCCTACGACGCTCCGGGGGTGGATCCGAACTTCATCTGCCACCATTTGAATGTCAATCCAGCTGTTACCCCAAAGAAGCAACTGCCTCGGCATTCGTCCAAGGAACATTCTGATGCTGTCAAGGACGAGGTGATGAAACTTAAACGAGCTGGGGCTATTAAAGAGGTCTTTTATTCGGAATGGCTAGCTAACATAGTGGTAGTAAAAAAGAATACTAGAAAGTGGCGCGTATGTGTAGACTTCACAGACTTGAATAAAGCCTGCCCAAAGGACCCTTTCCCTATGCCTCGGATTGACTAGCTGGTGGATGCAACTGTAGGCCATCCTTGGATGAGCTTTCTGGATGCCTTCCAAGGGTATCACCAGATACTTTTAGCTTCGGACGATCAGGAAAAGACATTTTTCGTCACTCCTACTGGAAATTACCATTATAAGGTGATGCCTTTTTGTTTGAAAAATGCAGGAACTACCTATCAAAGAATGATGACCAGGATGTTTGAGCCTCAATTAGGAAAAAACATGGAAATCTACATCGATGACATGGTGGTTAAGAGCAAAGTAAAGTCTGACCACATTGTTGATCTCGAAAATACTTTTGATACCTTGAGGAAGCACAAGCTGCGGCTTAATGCTTCCAAGTGTTCATTTGGCATCAGATCAGGGAAATTCTTGGGCTACATGGTTACTCACCATGGAATTGAAGTCAACCCTGACCAGATTAAGGCAATTAACAACCTGCAACTACCTCGGAATCCCAAGGAAGTTCAGAGGCTTACAGGAATGACTGTTGCCCTAAACCGATTCATCTCTCGGTCAGCTGACAGATGTAGACCTTTCTTTTAGTTATTAAACAAGTGGAAGGGGTTTAAATGGACCGAGAAGTGTGCCCTGGCTTTCCAGCAGTTGAAAGAATATCTGTCTCGGCCTCCCATTATGTCCAGACCCGAGGTAGATGAGGTGTTGTTTGCCTACATCGCAGTGGCCTCCCACGCGGTGAGTCTGGTGCTAATACGTGTTGATGATGGTGTACAGAGGCCAGTTTACTACGTGAGTAAGTCATTGTATGAGGCCGAGGTTCGTTACTTACCATTAGAGAGGGCTATTTTGGCTGTAGTGCATGTTACACGTAAACTTCCCCACTATTTTAAGTCACACACAGTTGTTGTTCTAACCAAGCTCCCGCTTAAATCTCTACTACGGAGTGCTGATTACACAGGAAGAGTTGCTAAGTGGGGTACGATTTTAGAGGCTTTTGACATCAAGTACATGCCACGCACCTTTATCAAGGGTTAGGTTCTTGCCGACCTGGTTGCTGAGTTTGCTGAATCATCGGAAGAAGAAAAGATAGAAGAGCAAAACATGGATGGAAAATCGGTTGGAATAATCTCCGTACAAGAACCTACACCCTGGAAAGTCTATGTTGATGGGGCAACGAACCATAGGGGATCTGGTGTGGGGCTAGTCTTGATATCCCCAGAGAGCATTACGATTGAAAAATCCTTAAGATTGGGCTTCTCGGCTTTAAACAATGAAGCTGAATATGAAGTTGAATATGAAGCTCTGCTGGAAGGGATGATCATGGTACAAAAAATAGGTGGAAAAGCAGTGGAATTGATCTCTGATTCAAGATTGGTCGTTGGCCAAGTCCAAGGGGAGTTGGAAGCCAGAGATCCTAGAATGCAAGAGTACTTAAACCAGGTTAGACATTTACAATCTAAATTTGAGTCTTTCAATTTATCACAAGTCCCTAGAAGTAAAAATACACATGCAGACTCTTTTGCTACATTGGAAACCTCCTCGGCACAAAGTCTACATCGGGTAATTCTTGTAGAAGACTTATGTAGACCTACCGAGGCAGGAAGAACCGTGGCCCATGTTCATCAAATAAGGGTAGCTCCTAGCTGGATGGACCCTATTGTATTGTTCCTTAAAGAAGATGTTTTGCCAGAAGATAAGTCTGAAGTTGACAAAGTACGAAGAAAAGCTCCTCGGTTCTAGCTGTCCGAGGATCAGAAGTTGTATAAGAGGTCTTTTTCTGGCCCATATTTGTTGTGTGTACACCCGAAAGGAGTTGAGATGATTCTGAAAGAATTGCATGAGGGAATTTGCAGAAGCCATACAGAAGGAAGGTCTTCATCACATAGGGCTATTACGCAAGGCTACTGGTGGCCGAGGATGCAGAAAGAAGCAGAGGACTATGTAAAGAAGTGTGACTAGTGTCAGAGGTTTGCCCCAAACATTCACCAACCTGGTGGAGTCCTTAATCCTCTCTCTAGTCCTTAGCCTTTTGCTCAGTGGGGCTTGGATATTGTTGGCCCTTTCCCTAAAGCAGCAGGGAATAAGAGATATTTTTTGGTCGGCACAGACTACTTTACCAAGTGGGTTGAAGCTGAACCACTGGCCAATATTAGGGATGTGGATGCCAAACGTTTTATTTGGAAAAACATTGTAACTAGGTTCGGAGTCCCTCACACCCTTATCTCGAACAATGGTTTGCAATTTGATAGCAAGACCTTTAGGAGATATTGCTGCAACCTGGGCATAACAAACAAATATTCCACCCCGGCATATCCACAGGGGAATGGGCTAGCTGAAGCTGTCAATAAAGTCATAGTAAGTGGACTCAAAAAGAGGCTGGATGATGCAAAAAGGAAATGGGTTGAAGAGCTGTCACACGTCCTATGGACTTATCGCACCACGCCTCGAAGGTCCACAAGAGAAACGCCTTTTTCAATGACGTATGGGGCCGAGGCTGTTATTCCTCTGGAAATCGGATTCCCCACCCTAAGAACAAGTTCTTTCACTCCGAGCAGCAACGATGAGTTATTGGAGAAGAGTTTAGATTTAATTGAAGAACGAAGAGAAAACGCCATGGTCTAGTTGGCATA
Source organism: Quercus aquifolioides (assembly GCA_019022515.1). Taxonomy (NCBI): domain Eukaryota; kingdom Viridiplantae; phylum Streptophyta; class Magnoliopsida; order Fagales; family Fagaceae; genus Quercus; species Quercus aquifolioides. The sequence goes on along the minus strand of CM032329.1, from coordinate 39,282,726 downwards.
TTATCAACACAAACTCAAGCAAGGGTATGATGCTAACGTGAAGCTAAGGCCGCTAACAGTGGGGGATTTGGTCTTAAGAAGGGTTGTGGGAGCTGCCAAGAACCCAACATGGGGGAAGTTAGGACCCAACTGGGAGGGCCCATATCATATAACATCAGTGGCTGGGATAGGCGCGTAGTATCTTGAAGATCTAGAGGAAAGGGCTGTACCTCGTCCTTGGAATGTAAATAATCTTAGAAGATATTATTATTAATACTAGTTTTTCTTCATCTTCTTCGAGCTTGTTATAGTACTTATCTGTCAGCTTTACCATCATTCTAAGTATTAAACAGAACCTTAGCTATGCCTGGTTCCTCGGACCATCTGCTTTGGGAAAATTAACACGGTATGACACTTATCTAAGTATCAAACAGAACCTTGGTCATGCCTGGCTCCTCGGACCACATACCTTGGGAAAATTGATATCTTTCAATTGTTTTTCCAAGTGTTAAACAGAACCTTAGCTATGCCTGGTTCCTCGGACCATCTGCTTAGGGAAAATTAACACGGTATGACATTTATCTAAGTTTCAAACAGAACCCTGGCCACCAAATACCCTGGGAAAATTGATAACTTTTAATTATTATTCTAGCTGTTAAAGCAGACCCTAAGTTTTGCGTGGCTCCTCGGGCCATATATTTAAGGCAAATTAACATTTTCCCTCGAATTGCAAAGTGTCGGGGCAGAACTTTGGTTATTACAAACCGTGCGAGATACATATTCAAAGTAAATTAGTATCTTTTATTAACTACACTGGTATCCAGTATGATTACCCCAAAAAGCAACGATCTCTATCATAACAAGAGTCCTAAACATGAGCATCACTTAAAGCATTTATTGGCCTACTTGTATTTGTGTGAAATTGAACTATCCTCTTTGATCTTATAAGCTTGGTGGTGAGTAAGGCACAAGGTAATGTGAACTCATATGCATATTGCAGCATTGTGTGCATCCTTAAAATCAGAGTTATTCTTTACCAGAGTGACAGACTTAATAGTCTTCGTTTGTTTTGTTGTTAATCGTGTTATGTGTAAAACTTGGGCTATCATTTAGACAGATCAGGAGATCAAGACAAGGTCATTCATCATAGTTTTTCTCAAAATGTTAAAACAAGCAAAAACTAAGTTGGAAATAACATTGACATTAAGATTATAAAGATGAAAATTTACATGTCTCCTTAACAAATGAACCTCTGACAAAAGTAGATGGATTACATAAGATTGATACAAATATAGAACTAGAAAACTGAAACAAACTAAAAAGAAAAGAGGATAATCTATTTCTTCATTTTTATTATAAGTTTGTCTTTGGGATCCTTGGAGGGTTGTGTGCTTGCTGCCGTGGTGGGCACTTCGGCCTTGTCCTTAGGATCCTCTGTTGGGGGTATGGTTAGAGTTGCCAATACCAACTCCATACTTTGAGAAGCTTGTTGTTCCTTGGAGGTATCCTTTGGAGCAGGAGGAGGAAGGTCAGAACTTTGGACAGCTTCTCTATTGGCCTCTCCTGTCTTTGAAGTACCCTCGGTCTGTTCTAACCCCTTGGCAGTGGTGTCAGTTGCGGGGGAACCTCGGATGGATTGCCTTGAACTCCATCAGCCTCCGAGGACACAGAGTCAGCCTTAGAGTCTGAAGATATTGGAGGGCGTATGGCTGGGGGGTAGTAAATATTTTCTGCTTTCCTGAGCATAGAGGAAGCCTCAACCCCAGCTTGGTTGAGGGCTTTATCCCATGTTAGGGAGCAGTAAGTTCTACATACGGCCGGGACCTTGGCCCTAAGGGTGTCCTCAGTCTCGGCCACCCCAACTTCATACCCATGCTGCTCAGCCTCGTCTTTAGCCTTCTCTGCCTCTTCTTTGGCCTTCTCAGCTAGAGCTCTGGCTTTCTCGATCTCCTTCAGCTTCTTCTTCAACGCGGCAATTTGGTTCTTAGAGGTGGCTAGCTGGTCCTTAACATTGCGCAATTGCAGCCTTTGGGTCTCGGCTTGTGTCTTAGCATTTTTCTGGGCAGCTACTGCGAATTTTCTTTCCTTTTCTTCCTCTTAAAGTTTCTTCTTCATATCCTGGAGGCTCTTTTCAGCCACCTGAAAGGCCTCCATGGCAGCATTACGTCTCCCCTCATCCTCTTTCATCTGCCAGTGGCAGGAATTGACTATCTCTTTTGCTCGGAAGGTGGCTTGAACAGCCTGCCAAAAAGGGAGTTAAAAGGAAAAAAAAAAAATATATATATATATATATATATATATACATAATCTAAATAATAAGTCAAGTAAAAAGGTCGAATGGGGTCACACCATAGCCAAATATCTTTTCTGGCAAAGGAAGACCTCATGCTTCCTCACGGACCGCGACTCGGCCATGTCTCCAGGGAGCAGCAGAGCTTGCTCCACTGCGTTGGCCACGTAGCCGGACTTCCCACCTTGAAAGTCCCTTATAGATGCATCATCTAACAAGGGTTCCCCATTTAACATTGGGGCCGAAAGCCAGGCTGCGGGCTCGGGCAGAGGGTCACTCCTCCTTTCATTACCTCTCTGCCCCGTCTTGGCTTGTTTAGAAACCCTTTGAACTTCATCCTCACGAGGAGGATGGGTTTGTCTAGCCTCCATCACATCCTTCCCCTTTTGCTCTCTTTTCCTCTTCAGATCAGCCTGTTGGGGAGGGGGCAGAGCAGGTGGAGGAGTAGGAGGCTTGGCACGGGTTGACTTCCCAGGCGCATCCTTCCCAGGTTGGGACTCTATTAAATCCAGCAAGATGGATTTAGGTTTGCGCTGAATGCCCATCTCGTCAATTATTGGTGAGAAATGTGGGCCGAGGTTAGGGGCTGAGGTTTCCGGGGACGAAACTCGGTTGAAAACTTCAAACTCATCCTCGGAATCAGTCACTTCCATCACCTCTTCCTCTTCTGTATTTGTGGTACGAGATGAAGTGGCAACTCCTGTTGTTTGTTGTGATGACGAAGCTCCTACTTTGGGTATGCCTTCAAATATAGGAGTAGTGCCTTGGGAACCCTCTGGTTCTAGATGAGGAAGAAGAATAGGTTCTGTGATGAAGGTACCCTCCGGGATTGGAGCGTCCTCAGGAAGGAGAAATCCTTCCACAGCAACACTGATGCGACGAAGGCGTGGGTCGTGAGCTTTTATCACACACTTGGGCGCCTGGAAAGCACGAGAGATGGGTGTGACTCCCAATATCAAGTGAGACGCCCGGAGTTTACCGTCATCTTCGTTTACAAACACCTCGGCTTGAAGAATTTTGTCTAAGCCCTCTTTGTTAACCAAACTTAAATGTGGCTTAGTGGCGTGTCTATCTGCAAAAATCATAAGGTATAGATTATTAAAAGCGAAACAATACAAAACACAATAAGGTAAAGGGTAAATCATTTTTTTTTCCTACTACTAAAACCACACCTGGCTGCCCCTCTTGCGTCGGGCAGGGAAGGCCATCGTGCCATTCCCCTGACACGATCAAGAAATCCTTACTTAGCCCTTTACTAGATTCAGGGAGGCACTGTATAAGCCTGATTTCAGGCTGCCTTGTCTTCAGGTAATACCCTTTCCCCTTTAAATGGTGGAGATTGTATACCCAATTGACATCATGGTGGGTTAACCCTAACCCCATTTTCTCGTTTAAGGCATCCACACATCCTAGTATCCTGAATACGTTGGGAGCACACTGGGTGGGTGCTAAACGGTAAAATCTAAGGTAGTCCCTCATAACTGTCCCTATTGGGATTCTCATGCCGCCTTCTATGAAGACGATCATGGGAATCACTACCTCTCCTTCTTGCCTTCGCTCGAACCACTCCCCCTCCTTACAATATCTGAGGTTAACATTGGGAGGGATCCTATATTGAGCCCTAAAACTCGCCATTGCCTCCTTGGAATCTACTAGACACTTAAACCTACCTATTCTAGAATGGTTTGAAGAAACCTAAATTGGCTGAAAGAAAAGGAATAGAGCCGAGGAGAGAAAGCGTATGAAGAACAAAAAATGTATGGAAAAGTAAAGAGTAGAGATTTGTGAAGACCTACAACAGTGAAAAATGGGTCCTCGGACAGGCTTTTTGTATTTGTAGAAGCTCAAGTAAGGTGAGAAAGTGGGTAGGTTCAAAGTATGTGCGTTGAGGGTTAAATGATCACTAAAGTGAAGGGAGTGTTTGATTTGATTGATATTTATATCAAAAAATGAGTTGAAAAGCGGGAAAGTTCCCGCTCAAGTCCCAACAGAGTTCTCAACCGTTAGATTTGGATCGCACCGTTGAACGTGGGGGACATAAGGCCGTAAAAATTAAATGAGGAGCGCGTCTCGTAAGCCGAAGCGACAGATGCGTGTTTTGGGCAGTTAAAACAATATGTTTGTGAGCAGAGATGGGACGAGATGGACACATGACAAGTCGGGTGACGTCGAAATCCTCCTCTCTTACTGAAGAGTCAAAAAGAAGGATCTCGAGGGGCTATTGTAGGAATATTAGGTCCAGAAGTCCATTGTATACTTGTACATTGGGCCTATGGCCCAAACTGAGGATAAGGCCTAGTCTGAGGAGGAAGAATCTCCGTCATTGGAAACCGTGTTAACAAATAAAAGAGTTAGTTATGGCCACAAAAGCTCAGCGAGATAAGTCGAGGATAAATGTCTCATTGGCAGACTAAAGCCGAGGATAAAATAAATGGCTTACTAATGCGAGAGAACCTCCCAGAAAGTTCTGTCGGTATGAATAGACATTGTAGAGACATTAGACTAGGAAAAGGCTTAAGATATCTTAGGAAGAAAGCTGTCACCACCGTATTTAATGTTTTGCAGCTAATTTCTTGGCTGCATTAATGTAGAGAAGACCCTTGAACAGTGTAAAATTGGTTACCTCAAGGCATACACAACAAGAGAGGGTGTCTGATGGGACAAGCACTCAAGTGGTAACGCAGGTGATCAACAAGTGTAGGATCAAGATGCTTTAGAAGGAACTATATAAGGAAAGAGATCCTTCATGGAAAAGGGATCAGAAATCATAAGGAAAAACTTTGTAATATTCATGAACCAAACCTGTAACCCCATTTGAGATTAATATACAAGAACAGTGCACCTCGGATCTAGTTGAGGACTATTTTTCTTCAATACAACACTATTTCTTTTCATCCTATTATCATCTGAATCTATTCCAACGTTTGTCCGATTAACTAAAGCCCAGTTTTCCAACCCATACTCTATAAATTTATTGTTTGGGCTTTTTGGGCTTAAGTCCATCCACGCAGTGGGCTATGAGTTCAAATACGACCCTCACAAGAGGTATTTTGGTCAATTTTTAGGTTTAGGTGGTATTTCAGTCATTTTTTAGGTTTATGGGGTATTTTGGTTATTTTTTTTAAGTTTAAGGGGGTATTTTGGTCATTTTTTAGGTTTAAGGGGTATTTTGGTCAATTTTTAAGTTTTGGGGGTATTTTGGTAATTTTCTTTAGGTTGAAGGGGTATTTTGGTCTTTTTTGGGTTTAGGGGATATTTCGGTCATTTTTTAGGTTTAGGGGGTATTTTCGTAATTTTTACTGGTTTTGGGGTATTAATATTAATGTTAATTGGGTTTAATTGAGTTAATACCCATTTAACCCAATTACTAATTGGGTGGGTTTGGGTTGATTTTGCCACCGCTACTATACCCAATGAATAAGATGTTGCTAAAGTAATTTAGTGACGTCCAGATTTTTTTTTTTTTTTTATTAAAGGGAATTTGCATTAAACTAGGAAGCCATGAAAGGCGAAGTTATGGCAGTAAGCCTTAAGGAATACATACCAGTAGCCTCAGAACTTAAAATATTACATAATACATCAGTAGGTGGCAAATCTAAAAGAACAAAATTCCCAGCAAGAGAGCAGCTAGCTCGAGCAAGGTTGTTAGCGCACCTATTCGCCTCTCTAAAAATATGGTTGACCTTGAAGCGATGAAACTGCCCTATAAGGTACCTGCAGTCGTTGAGGAGAGGGAAATACGAGCTGTTAGAGGTTCTTTTAGGTAATATGAGATTAACAATAGTTAGAGCATATAATTCTTCAACAAGTTGCGTAATGCCAAGTTGGGCAGCTAGCATTAGTCCATCTCTCAAGGCCCAAAATTCAGCTGCAATACTAGTTGCAACACCAATATTCCTTATGTAGCCCTTGATCCATTTCCCATGTTGATAAAAAATGAGACCTCCCCCCCCCCCCCCCCCCCGCTTTTCCTAGATTTCCTTGAGAAGCCCCATTAGAATTTAACTTAAACCATCATTGTTCAGGTTTATGCCAACATATCAGAGTGGCAATATGTTGTTTGAGTTGTTGTCCCTTCCCCACATAGAAGAAGTACTCTCTGGCCAGATGGATGCACGATAAGTGGAGGTTGGGGTTGCTAACAGAATTTTCAAATACAACTCTGTTCATATGTTTCCACAAGCCCCAAATCGCAAAAGGGAATTGTGAGTTCCATTGAATGTCATTGGCCAGGACCTGGTTGCTACATAAACAATTCTACTTAATCCAATCTAAGAAGTTCAGCTGGAGAAAATTAGTTAAGGATTGGGGGGTTCCAATCTTTTTCCAGAACCTCAAAGCAAAGGGCAATCTTGTAACAGATGGATGATGGACTCTTCTCGGTTTTGGCACAATGGGCAGCAAGTGTTGCGTGGGATGCCCCTTGCGCTGAGGACTTGCCTAATTGGGACATTGTGATGGTGGCAAAGCCACAAGAAGTGTAGGATTTTTGGAAGGGTGTCCAACTTCCATATCCAGTTGCCCGAGAAAGGGTGGAGGTTAGCGTCCTCAGGTCTAGCCAAGTTGTAGGCTAAGGCAGTGCTAAAATCACCATCCTAAGAGAGTTTCCATGCCAGAGAGTCCTCCTTTTCACCAAATAGCTGCATGGGAATTGTTAGAATTTTTTCCAAAATTACAGTTGGTAAAACAAATGAGATTTTTTCCCAACACCATTTCCCATCTTGGAACATGTTTGCAATGGTCAAATCTGCTTCTTGCCTTGTAAGCAGACCTTCAATCAGCTCCCTAACAGTACTCCCCTTAACCCATTTGCTTTCCCAAAAATAAAGACTTGAGTTAGTCCCCACATTCCAACATGTGCCATTTTCAAACACGGGGAATCCCACCTTGATAGCAGTCCAAATGGGGGAGCATGGAAGCTTGTCAGGATCTTTAGAGCTCCTTCTATACCGTGAGCAATATTTATTCAACACAATTTTGGCCTATAGTGAGTCTCTTTCCTGGAACATTCTCCAATTAAGTTTAGCAAGGAGGGCAATGTTCCTTGCCCTTGTTGCTTGTATGCCTAGACCACCCTCCTCCTTAGGCTTGATAATTTTGTTCCAACCTACAAGGTGTAATTTTTTCTTTTCTGTGGATGAGCCCCAAAGGAAGTCCCTGTTGATTTTATCAATTTATTCACAAAGATGCACTAGAAGTGCAGCTCCCTGCATCACGTAATTGAGGATTGTTGCCATAATAGACTTGACCAACACGGTTCTACCAGCAAAGGAGAGGAATGTAGCCTTCCACTTGGAAAGTTTAGAGATGATTCTTTCAGTAATGAAGTTGTATTGAGATCTAGCTGCTCCTTTGTGTTTTAACGGAAATCCCAGATATTTCCCCAGACAGGTTGTTGCTTGGATAAGAGTTATCAAGGTTTCATTCATGCATTCCGGCACCTTTTCTTTTCAAAAATGCTAGTGACTTCATTGCAAACAGAACTTTTGACATCTGCCCAAAAGTATTGAAAGAAGCCTGCATGGAGGCCATTAGCTCCTAGGGCTTTGAAAGGTTTCAGCACCCACAGCCCCTGCCTAATCTCCTCTTCTAAGACAGGGGTACTAAGACTAATCCTTTCCTCTTCAGAAAGGAAGTAACAAGAAAAACTATTAACAGCTAAAGAGAAGGTAGAGAAAAGCATCCCGGTCTCAAACAATTTTTGATATTCCACCAGAATGAAATTTTTAATTCCGTCCTCATTTGTTAACCATTCACCTATTGAATTCTTAATGCTCTTGGTCTTATTTCTATGTCTCCTCATGAGGGTAGAGACATGAAAAAAAGAGGTGTTACGATCCCTATAAGCAGCCCAATTGAGACGAGATTTTAGGGCCTAATACTCCTCTTCCTGTTGCATGATTGCAGAGTATTCCCCAGTCAGGTCCCTTTCAACTTGAACAAGGGATTAGCTGGGCCCATTAGATAAAGCTTTCTGGACACCATATAACCTAGCAAGCACTCTTCTTTTTCGGACAAAGAGGTTTCCAAAGATTGATTTATTCCATTCCTTAGCACTCTCTGTGAATGTTTTGATAGCCACACCTAAGTTAGGTTCCGATTCCTAAGCTTGCTTGACAACGTTAGGAAAATCGGGGTGATGAATCCATATGGTTTGGAATCTAAAGGGTTTGTCATGATCAGCAGGGGGGGTTTAGAGAGCTCTAGGAGCACAGGGTAGTGATCTGAAAACACCCTAGGCAAATGAGTCACCGAAGCTTCAAGAAAAAGCAATCTCCACTCAAGGTTAGCAAAACATCAATCAATGTGTTCCAAAATTAGGTCTAAGACTTGTCTTAAATTGGACCAGGTGAACTTAGGCCCAGAAAACCCAAGGTCTAAGAAGTTGCAATCATCCAAACACTCTTTAAAATTGAGGGCTCTGTTGAGATTAACCTGCCTACCCCCGAGTTTATCCTCCCAATAGAGAACCTCATTGAAGTCCCCAAGGAGCAGCCAGGGAAGTTTATGTAGTTAGGCTACTTGGAATAAGTTAAACCATAATATTTTTCTTTCATTTAAATGAGGGCTAGCATAAACTGGAGAAATAAGCCAAGTAGAGTCTGAGTTACATACCTTGACAGTGGCATGGATCTCTTGCTCCGTGGCTGATAGCACAGACACTTCGACCTTATCTTTTTTCCACAAGAGCCACAGACCACCAGCGTATTCAATTGTTTCAGTGGCAAAGAAACCATCAAAGGGGAGTTCCTCAATGATCTTGGCAGCTCTGTCTCCACCCACTCTAGTCTCTGTGATGATCATGATAAAGGGAAAATGATTCACCACCATCTCAATAACTCTTCTCTTGAAATCCAGATTCAGGGTACCCCTACAATTCCACAGGAGGATATTCATTTTTGCACAGTGGTTGTTTGGGATTTCTGCCTGGTTAGTTCCCATCTCGGTTGAGGCAATCATGCTCCATCCCAACCTCCTCAGCAGTCCTTGGAGGCTACCCAATCTGGCTTCCACATCACCATGTAGTTCAAGATTCCTTGGATTTCCTCCCTGCAGCACAGAAGGAGATCGCACCTCTTTACATGGTTGAGAGTCTGGAACAACTTCATGGTGGGAAAATTCCCCAGGTGGGTTGTCACAGACCCCCTGAAATCAATCATCTTCCTCTCTTGGACAAGCCATCCAGATTCGTCTAAGTGGGGCTGTACTAATGGCCGCCTTAGCATGTTCAACTCCTGAGCCTCTATATCTAAAATCAATGGTGCATTCGTGAGAAATTTCCACCATGGGTTCGGTGTCATTCCCCATGTTGGATGATCCAGCGGCAAGTTCCCCATTCTGATGCTGGAATGAGTAATCTGGAAGATGTGTTTCCATGCTGTTGCCAGGTCCTCTTCGAACCATCCCAAAACCTCCGTCGGGGCAGCTTTGATTTGGGCAATCAATTCATCTAGAATGGCAATGGCCTTGTTTCGGTGCCATATTGCCCACCCCGTTGTGGGCAGAAGGGGAGAGGGAGGGGTGGTGGATGACATGTGCAGGGTTTGAACTTCCCTCAGGCAAGGGGGATTTTTGACTGTGACCTAAGTCTGGGCTGGGATGTTTCAAGGACTTTATTCCTTTAGTGCTAGTGTTTTTCTTTTCACGAGGTGGCCTCGTGAACGTCTCCTTCATAAGACCATCTTTCTGAAGTGATTGAAAACTCAACACGTTGCTCGATGGGATCAGACTGGCGTCCCTGTTCTCTTTAAAGGTTTCATCACATTCTCTTTGCGTGTGGCTTCCAATAACACCACGTGACTCTGAATTTGTGTTTACTGTCCCAATGGCTACTAAGGCTTGGCCCGCATTAAATTGGAAGGTCAAGTTAGGTTTAAAAGGTGTCAGACTATTACTAAAAGGTCCTTCCTTGCCCTTGGTTACTTTAGAACTAGAATCCAGTTGTTGAATAGAGGATCTAGTCCCACGGCCTCGTGTAGTTTGGATTGAGCGTTTCTTTCTCGTTACTAACATCCACTCCCTGAAGTTCGAGTCGGCTTGATGTTCTCCCTGGGATCCAGTGGTTTGGGAGGGCGGTACATCTTCCCCAATCTTCTCTGTTGGTCGAACACGGTAGCTACAACTTTCTTGCTTATGACCCAACCTACCACAACAGAAGCATAGAGCAGAGATGCCTTCGTACATGACTCTTTGTCACAGTCTACCCACTCTTACAGTGGTAATCAGCGACTTTGTAAGGTCAATCTGAATGCACAAACGTGCATAGCTTGCCCTCACCTCCGTCGCAGTGTATGAGTCAATCTTGAGAATAGGCCCAATGGAATTTTCGATTTTACGGAGTACTGAGGAGTCGTACAACTCTATAGGGAGCTCCGAAAATCTTACCCAAACCGTAACAGCAGAGAAAGTGGCTTCTGAGGCCTTGAAGTAGGGTTCCCAAGGTTTAATCACAAGGAAATTCTCTCCTATAAACCAAGGTCCTCCACAAAGAACCTTGTCATAATCTGAATCATCGCTGAATTTGATAAGGAAGAAATCCTTCCCAAGGTCAACACAATCCATTCTAGCATATGGCTTCCACAAGGTATTGATTTTGAAAGTGAGGTAGTTGTAGCCCATAGTTCTACCAAACACTTTCACTATTAAGGCCTTCGCCCAAGGGGCTTTAATACAAGCTTTGGTTTCCTTGGATAGATGGACGTCCACCATACCCTCAATGAGCTCATCAAGCTCTGAGTCTGACTCATCTTTAGTTTCTTCAATTCTATCAAAGCTAAAAGCCTGAGCATAAGCTCCAGGAATATCTCCGATTAAACTATCTTTATAGCTTACCTGCTTACGAGGTGGTACAAAGGATTGGTCTTTAGAACTGTCTTTGAATTTCTTCACACTTCTCACTAATTCTGCTTCTTCCTCGCTTGAACATTGGGTTTGTTGTTGGTTGTTGGGCTTTGTAGAGCCTAGTTTATGTTTGATTCGGTTAACGACCCGACTCGACCTAAATAATGTTGCGTGGTTTTTAAGGGGAGATTTTTTGAGGCTTAGTCCAGGGTGCAACGCCCCCGGGAAATTTTTTTTACCCGTTTTGTAGCCCATTGTGAATCCTATGCGCAGGATATAAAAGCCGTTTTTGGTGATTAGGGTTTCGTCTTGTCGTGTTTTAGATAGAGAGAAAAACACTGTAGCCGCACTTTGTATTTTTCCCTATTAATAGTGAAATCCCTGCAACTCCGTGGACATAGGCAAATTGCCGAACCACGTAAATACTGTCTTGTGTGTGTAATTGTTTTTCTTTGACGTGTGTTTTCTCTATTTTTTTTTTCTTCTCACAGGTTGGAATTTCGGTTGAATTCCCAACACTGGTAAACAGGGTTCATCTCTCTATCCATAAAGAAAAAGAATTGTGACGTCTAGATAAGAAAGTCACTTTGATTACCTCTCTTACCTTTAAAAAATAAAAAAATAAATACATAACCGAGCTTTTAATAAGGGAGGTCTAAAATATCCGTGTAAGCCTTAACTACACTAGTTGGGGTTAAGTTAATCTGATCAATTGGTTATAAATGGGCTCAAACTTCAGAATTAGATTGGGTCGTAGGTCCTTCTTAAAGCATTTTGTGGCCTTTGTTGGGTCGAAATGCCCATATGTTTGGTTAAAAACTTCAAAACCATTTATTTGACTAGTATAGCCGTATTGGATTGAATCAATGAATCTACTTAAAGCCGATTAATGGTAGAAAAATCATACAGGCAAACCACATAAAAATGGGATTCAGCCAAAAAAAAACCCATAAAAATGGAATTTGGAGGAGGATTAAAAATATAGGAAAACAACTCTCCATTGGGCGTTTGCTCTTCATTCTATTGTATGGCCCTGCCCGGTTCCAACCTGGCAACCTGCACATTGGTTTGGGCCAAATTGAGCTTAGAAACAGCTAAACGCAAAACTATTGGTTTGGGCCAATGCACGTACAAGTTTAACAAAATATTATTCATTTTCTTGTTTATTTATTTTTTCAATATATAAAATATAACAATGATGGTAATTAATAGTAAACATTTATTATGATTGTGTTGTTTATGGAACTATTCAATTTTTTTTTTTTTAATCTGAGATAGAATTTTTACTCTAGTTTAATTTAATTGTATATGTGTTTGAAACTCCATCCTGAAGATTTGAACTACGACCCTATTTGAAGAAAATGTCTCAAGATTTTAATGGAGGGTTTAAATATATAATTTAATTGATAATTAATTAAAATAATATTAGAAAATAATGTGTAAAGTTGTGAAAATTTGATCATTTCTTAAAAGTACAATATTATATTAATTTTGTAGGCATTATTACATCCATTTTGTGTTTACTCCCACACTTACACATAAATATGAGAGTTTGCAAATTTTCTCTAAAATATACTTATTATGTATATTTTTCTCTTATAGGGAATTAAAACTAATGTATGTAGACATGAAGGCAAGAGAATCCAAGGGTTAAGATTGATTGAGAAGTGTCTTTTGAAGAATTTAATGAGTCAAAGATGTGTGGAATTATTAAAGGAAAGAGAGAAATTCGTTTGAGCTAAAGTATGAAAAAATTCTGACATGGAAATATTTTGACCGTTTTGGTATTTTGGCCATATCTTTTTACTCTGATGTTGGATTGACTTAATTCTTGTGACCACAGAAAGAGGAATTGAAGATCTAAAACTTTGTAGTTTACCAAAACTTTAGAATATACTGTTTTCAAGGCCAAAATTGGCCTGGAAGTTGATTCACTGTTGAAAAATGAGAATAGACATTTTTTATATTCATTTTTGGGGAGCATATGTTTTAGGGTTTTGAATGTTATACATATTAAAAAGATACACAAGCAGCCACGTTTTGGCTGCTAGAAAACCTTATTTTTCATCAATTTTTGAGAGTTCTTAATTTTTTTATGGAAGCTTAATCAATAGAGAACCCAATGTTGTAAGTTGTCCACTATTCAATCCAAGCATGTTTTTCACGTTTTGATTATTGAAATCTATTGTTCTCTTTTCATAATTGTTTTGTTAGATTGATATTTCATTTCTAATTCTTTCAAAAGTCTATTCTTGAATCTTCTTATTGTTAGAATGGGATTTTATAATCTCCCTAGTAAAACGTGATAATCTTGTTAGATATTACTTTTGCTATAGTATTGCCTCTAGGGTATGCAATATTCTTGAGTTTTTCTAGCAAAATTATTATTTTCTAGATTAAATTGTTGGAACAATTGATGAATATAATCAATCAAAGAGAGTTTTATTAATAAAGCTTATTTCAAAATTTTCCAATCGGATAGTTTATGTGTTTACTTATCCGATTGTGTACTAAATTGGATTGGCAGTGGACACTTAACAATATTGGTGGACAAATCCTAACGCCCTAGTGATTTTAATTATTGAATTTTACCAAACTTTCTTTATCTTAGTTTCAATCATATTTTTCTATATATTATTGGTGCTTTTGATATGTTTTTGTTTTCCTATTCTTGATGGAACAACAACCTTAGTTACACTACAATTTCTATTACAATAAAATTTCTATTTGGGAACAACTTATCTAGTTTTCTTGATTCATTGACGTATTTCATTCAATTATTCAATAAAGTTTCTGTTTGGGAACAAAATATTATTATTATTATTATTATTATACACACACACATTAGCCTTTTTTTTTTTTTTTTTTTGTGAAAATCTTTTGCTGAAAGTACTGTAGATAAATGTTAAAAAGTTAAATAAAATAAATAAATGACTCACATGAGATCTGCAAATTGTAGGAAAAATAAGCAATAAGCTGGCTTATAAGTGTATCCCAAACGAGCACAAAGAGATATATATATATATATATATATATATATATTTATGAATGATTTTATTATTTTTTCATAATAAAATAAGTGGCGCCTCCATATACATACATACACAACACATTCCCCAAAGAATTTCAAAGACCATTAGGTTAGTAAAACATCGGGATCCTTACAAAAATAAATATAAAGACTTTTACTTTTATAGAATTGATATATATATATATATATATATATATATATATATATGAAAGTAGAATTTTGGTTATTATATATTACAAACAAAGACTCATTTAGTTTTTGTTTTTTTCGTTAACTTTTGATCGTATATAAAACAGACCGAAACAAAAATGTTTAAATGGTCCTAAATTGAAAAAAAATCAAAATTACAGAGAAAAGTTTAACATAATATGATATTTTTTCTATTTTATTTTATTTTTAAAATTTGATAATTATGATAGTTAATTAACAGGTATTTATTCTTATATATTATATTATTTAAAAAAAAAAAATGATGTATGTAAGATTCTAATGTGTGGTGTAAATATAAAAGTTTTTATAGAGAATCCTTGTAAAATATAAACTCTATTAGAAAATAATATGAGAATAATGAAGTGGAAAAATGTGGGTGTTTAGAAGCTTATATATCAACATTATAAGAAGTCAACAAAAAGTCAAAAGTTTCATATATTGGTTGAGTTCTTGGATTGAATTTATTGAAACTCGATTCCAATTTAAAAAGCCTTGCACTTGAGCCGCATAGTTAACCTAAAAGAATTTAGCTTTGCTGGCAACCAAAGTAAAATGTAGGATTGTCCAAAGACCTGTTCAAACTGACCCACCCACTTGATCCACTAGGATTCGAGTAGTTTCGATAGGACGTGGTTAGTGGTAGATTGAAGTCTCTAAAAACTGATCATTTCAATTTGAGTGTTGGTTTAATCAGATTGAAATCCGACTTAGATGATCCAACCAACGGGGATTTTAAAGGGTTTTCAAATCAGGTGAAGATTTGATGAACTCCACCTAAATTCGCCCGCATCTAACAGCCACCCATTGAAGGCCGAATGGTCAAGATCCTGGCTCTTTGTAGTTGATAATGGGTTCTGTAGTCCTCTACCTCACATGGTTGGGTCGAGTGGCAGTTTGAGTCCCAAACCAACTTGACTCGACCTGTGGACAGTTCTAATAAAAATGTTGAAAGTTGTTGATATTTTGCAATCTTTCATTCTTTCGTCTTCTCTTTTTTTGGTTTTTTGTTTTATTTAATATGAATGGTTTGACTCAAGGAAAGGAAAGAGGAGAAGAGATTCAATCTACTTACTCCACGCATTTCATAAATCATAGTTAGCTGATTGTGTCTTGATGATATATCCTTTTAGGATGTATATCACTATATTATAAAGGCAAAACCTTGTTACACAAGTTAATGCATACACATTTATATACACATGCAAAAAATTAATTGAAAGAATGCGTGTGTTAAACACTACTTTATTATAAAACCAATCAATTAATCAAACTACCTTCAGACACATATTTTACAGGATTGTCCACTTAGTGAAAGCTAGCTAAGACACTAGCCAAAAAAAGGTAAAGAAAAAGCCGAGACGCCTAAGTCCAAACAGGATTTAAAAGTAATGGGATGATCATTGGGTATTACATAAAACCGCTTCGAGGATTTTGACTCTGAGATTAGGTCCCTTTCTTGGACAATAAGCGACTTTAAAAAATAGGGTTTAACTCTTTTCAACATGGATACGCTTGCCAAATAGAGTTCTATTTTGCTTAACTAAATGCATATATAGGAGCTAGCTAGTTATTCAATCAAATAGGACAAGTTAGATTCTCACGTTCCGTCTCAAAAGAACTGTTGCGTTGGCTTTGAATTACTAGTTTTACATACAAAATAATAGTTTATTTTTTTGCTCCTTATCTATAACCAAGTCAAAATTGTTCGGTAAACTAAATAGATTCTTAATCATATAGAAATAGAACATGATTCTTACGAAACCCATCACGCTCTCCAATTATTGGGGTTACCTTTGACATTGCACCACAGGAAAATTTAGGCACTAGGCATTTTCTAGGGTCAACTTTTCCGGCATATATTCCCGGAAAAAAGAACCCTTTTCTTTTTTCCTTTTGTAAGTTTTGACTACCTTACCAATAAGAAGCCTTTTGCGTAGTGAAAAACATGTTAGTGTTCCGACAAGCAACTTTGCAAATGCAAATTATTCAAATTTCCAAGCTTTTGACATGGTTCAAGACAATATTCCAACTTGATGAATCTTTCAAACAAAGTTATTACTTTGTATATACACTCTAACGCTATATATATAATTTTATATCATTTGAAAGGATTGGCATGCTGAATTAATTTCGACATGCTCCAATTCAACCAAACAATTATGAAAACGTTCCAGTCCTGACAAAGTATTCTTCTGGTCCTTTTACGTGTCTTGTTTAAACAGAACGATAGTTACGATACCAAACATGAAAGACTTTAAAGAGTCGTGCCGCAGGCTTTGATGCAAATCATCAATGATATTTTTTGGTGAAGATACTGTTTGTTATAAATGATTTTTTAATTAATTTGCTAGGTCTTTTCCTTTTGATTTTGGTGTTTTGAGCTTTAACATTGTAGGTTAGCCCATGGTTTTCAGACCCGGACCGCTCATTAAACCGTAAAAGGGAGAGGTTCAAAGTTTTTGAGGTCGAACTGAGGTCAAACCGGGGTCGAACCGTGACGTCATAATTAATTTAATAATTATTTTAAATATATATAAAAACATTAAATTAAGTATTTTTATAAAAATCCTCATTTATCTGAAATGCAGTACATCCATCCCTTACAAAATTAAAATTTTTTTTTTTTCTTTTTGATTACAACACCCATATAAGTATATAGACCTGTGATAACAATTTAACAACGGCAAAATATCATAACCACAAAACAACTATGCTATCACAAACAGAATATTGAAAACACAAACTAAATGCCCAGTAATTCTATGCAATAATGCAATACACCTTTGTCCGGACATTGTTCTTTGTATAAAAAATTATCGAATTTATTTTGACACATTACTTATTTACAAAAAAAAAATCCATTAGACCCTATAATGGGCTAAAGAACTATACTCAAAACACTACCAACCGTAAAAAAGAGTAAAGACACTACAAATTAAAACATAACAACAGACTCTATCCACATAAATACACCAACTAATGTCAATAAATTCTATTCCAATTCATAAAATAGGACAAAAAATATAAACGGATAAATTACCAAACGACGGCGACAGCGACGGCGACGAGGCAGAGAGTGAGCTGCGACGGCGACGAGGAAGAGAGGCAGAGATGAGCGTGAGAGTAAGCTGCGATCTGGGCTGAGCTACGATCTGCAACGGTGATGGAGAGAGGCAGAGACGAGAGAGTGATTGAGAGAGTGAGGAAGAAGCAAAGAGTGAGCTGCGACAACGACGAGGGAGAAAGGCAGAGATGAGCGTGAGAGTGAGCTGCGATCTGCGATGGCGACGGAGAGAGGCAGAGACGAGAGAGTGAGGAAGAGGCAGAGAGTGATTCAGATTTCAGAGAGTGAGGCGAGGGTTTCATTTGAGGGATGAGGGTTAAATTTGTTCAATATGCTCCAAACGACGTCGTATAGGGGGGAAAAAAAGAAAAAAAGAAAAAAAAAAGAGGTGGAACGTTGCCGTTTAAGGCTTGAATTCAAGGCAACCGCTTGAACCGGTCACGGTTCACAGAACCGGACGGACGGACCGCGGTCCGGACGATTCCATGCTTTTTTCGCATGGAACGGTTCTTCACCTTAAATGGACCGTAGATGTGAACGGTTCAAGGGTTTCCCGGTAGGACCGTACGGTCTGGTTCGGGTTTAAAAACTATGGGTTAGCCACATCATTTTGGTGTTTCGTAAGTCGTAACCATTGTAGGTTATACATATTGGTCTTTAAATCTTAGAAGCAATGAGCTTAACGCACGCATGGGGAGGATAAATTTGGCTACATGTTGAATTTATTAAGCTCTGAAGATTTCAAAGGAAAAATTAAAGTTTTCATAGGGAATCCACATATTGTCTGATTTGGCCTTGTATGGATGCACAAATTGCTTTGATTGAAAGGGGACCAGCATAAATTATCATTATACCTTAAAAGGGGACCAGCATAAATCATCATTTATTAAAGTGATAGATTAGAAGCCCAAATCACATTAGAGAAGTTAGTTTATAAAATGGTACCATTACTGACCCCATTGCTAATTTGATCTTTGCCGGCATTTGAATATGAACCAACCAAATTGGGCAACATATATAGGAGGGGACCAGCATGAAGGAATTTATGAACCAGGAAAAAAAAATGGAAAAACAAAGCTTGGATTGATAACTTATAGAAGTTGCATTTCAGGTATGGCAACTATATACAAATGACTCTCACTTGGGATAAAGAATTCAATGAGAGCTGATCTTACAACATACTATAATGCAGACAAGGATCGATGATAGCAAAATCATATATTACTTTACAAAAGTAATAACAAATACTAGTTTCCATGCCATGACTTGACCCTTATCTCTTAAAGATACCCTAATTAGAAGAGCTATTCTTAAATTCAAAAGGTTGACAAATTCATGGTTACGAAAACTTAACACGCATCTTTCTTTGAAAATGATGTGAGATTGATGAAACTATTGGTTAGATTCCATATGAATTGGACATGTCATATGATGTTTATTTATATATGTGACAATAATGTGAGCTTGTGGAGCCGAAAGAAGTTGAATACATGCAAGTTGTTTGCACTTTTCAGATTTCACCCTACCTATTTTGGTAAGAAGAATAGTAGTTAAATATTTTGTTAATAGCATTAAATAAGTTACTGACCAGGATATTGTATAATCTTGAAATATACAATTCCCATATTATAGTCATGTACTTTGAGAACTTAACCAAGCAACTTTGTCTTTCTACCTAAAGTTTTTTTTTTTTTTTAAAGCGTTTTGCAGTTTAATAATGGAACCCATGAGGACTTTGGATTCTTCTAATGCTGCCTTCATTTGTTGGGATATGTGACTGAATGTATATAAAAAAAATGTTTGCCGCAGGGCATGATTCAAGCCCTGGTTTGCTATGCATGAATGAGCTTTTAAAAATCTTAAAATCTACATCACGGAGAAATAAAAAATCTAAATGCAAGATTGGCATATAATTTTTTAAACTAGGGCATAAAATGGTGCACATAACGTGCATCTCTTACAAACACGAAGAAGAGTGGGAAGATTTTGCCAACTAATAATGTCCTTTCTAATGACTGCTTTATTGAAATTAAATGTGGTCCGTAGAATGTCAAATTTTGACATATGCATAAAATTTATTATCTTCTTAAAAGTTAAGAAAGTTTGAGTATTTCTACTTCTAAAACAGATAAATCGTCCCCACTTTGAATGTATACACACAATTAACAATTATGCCGACAAGGTACTGCTTTATTTTTAACTCTAGTAATTAAAATAAAATTATTGAATCAACACTTGGAAACATGATCAATTCGATGAAATTTTCTTTAATTTAAATTAATTGTCATTTATTTTTTAAACCAAAAATTTATTTCCCATTTATATAAGAAAATCTATAAAACATACCATCATAGAAACTTCTGATTATGATATTCGGGAATACAAAATTACAAATTTTCTATCCCACATTTTGAGTTATATTTTATTCTCCATTTATCACAATTTGTTATATATTCATTTTACTTTTCTTATAAAATAAAAAACTTTAAAATAGGAAAAAAAAATCAAACATATAAAATAATATAATTGATAAAACATAAAGTGAAAAAAAAAAAAGTAGGATAAATAATTTTTATTCAATCATTTGGAGTAACAAGTTGCTTTTGTTGCTACTAATTTTTGTTAAATTTAAATTTTCTAACCATACCATTTTTAATTAAAAAATTCAAGTTAAACCTATGATGTATACAAATATATCCTGTAAAATATCATTTGTACAAATATATCATGTAGAGACTAGAGAGTAGAGAGGCACCCACAGGAGAGGAGCATAGGTGCATAGCAGCAATGAGTAAAAGACAGAAGATGAGAGACTTTGTTGGAACACTTTTTAGTGAACTGTTGCGTGGGATTTGCACAAACGGACGAGAAAAAAAGTACGTGGCGGCTGGCGCACGGGCCTCGCATTTTGATTTCAAAAGCACTACGCTACAATCTACAAAGGACACCCTCTCCCTCTCTCATCACTCATCAGCATATTCCTTCGAATGTGCCCTTCCACCCCTTCCGAAGTACTACTACTAATTATTAACCACGACAATTTTTTTATTTTTTTATTATTTTTTTAATATCCACAACTGGAAATTATACAGTGTTACATGTTCATCTTCTCTTGTTTTGGTTTTGGGTCCATTACATTATTCTCTTTGAGCATATTCTCATTGGTTTTTTTTTCTTCTTCTTCCAAGTAAGGTTTTTAATTTTTTTTTTTAGGATCCACTCTTAGAGAGGTGCCCTATTACTAGGGTCTAGGGGTGGATGTATTATTGCTTGTTCCAAAGACCATTAATGCCATATTATTATTTGGCTAATCAAAATGCTATAACATTTGAACTACACTACACTAACCCATTTCTGATTCTGATTTGGTTGACACGATTAATATATCCCCAGATGTTAGTACAGCAGTGGTTAGTAATGGGGTATACAATGAACGAGATGATGATGGTGATGTTATTGGGGGACTAGGATTCGTACTGGTATGTATGTAGACTATAGTAGGAGTATATACAAATACAATGAACAATATGATTGGATTGATGGTGATGTGAAATTGAGTAAGTGTACGTGTTTAAACAGCAATGGAGGCAATATTGTCGTGAGGAAGCACAGGAACATTGCCTTTGCCAACAGGGACTGAGTAGCTTAGTTGGAGCTTGAGGTGCAAATAACACGCTCGTCTAAAGAGATTGAGTGCACACTAGTAATTCCATTCATCACACAGAAAAAAAAAAAAAAAAAACAAAAACAAAAACATGGGGCGTGCTCCCAATAAGACAATAGTTTTTTGTAATTCTCAAATCTCCTTGTTAAAAAATTGATCCACCTTATTGATTTAGCCAATCTAATCCCTAATTTTTATGTGTCTAAAACTTTAAATATGTGTATATTTAGTGGAGCTCAACAGGAGTAAGCTATGTATAATGTCACTAAACTTTAATTCTCAACCTATCCAATTGATGATTTTCTCTTGTTATCTAATATATCAGTTCAAAGTTTTTTTAATGCCATAAAAAAAAATATCAATGTTTTTAATTTACTTACTTGCAAGTTGATCCGGCTCAAGCCTCCAATTGCATACCATTGGCTTGTTACCAATTCAAATCAACGCATCAATTGAGCTTAAAGTTTAATTGACGAAACTTAGATTCCATCAATAATGAAGCCTCCCTTAATTGTTATTTATGACTTCTTATATTATCCACAATTCCACATTTATGACTTACATGCTTTAAATTCATCTCAATATATATAGGTATCTAATTTTAACGGTATAAATTGGTCATTGATTATCCAATTCTCCCTAAAAGAGTACTTCGATTCAAATTTATCTTCTATTTTCTCACAACATATTTTTTCCCAATATTAATAATGTGACAGGTTATAAGTGATGAAAAATAAAAGTGGTATCCATAGTAGGTTTATTTGAAAATGATTATCCACTTATTACAACTTGTCATATTAACAAATGGTAAGAAAATTATAAAACTTGTTGTGTGTATACCCATCTAATGCACATATAAAATTACCTATAGGATAGTGCTTGTATCAAAGTTGATTATTAAGAGTATTTTGCTTACCGAATAAAGTTACAATTATGAAACACATGATTCTTTTCGTTATGTAAATATAAATAATGAAATCTGGCAAAGGATTGCCCTCCACCAGCCATGGAAGCTTGATTCCTTAATATTCAATTAAATGCAAGTCTAGTCCTTTTTTCAAAAAAAAAAAAAAAAAATAGCGAAATCTAGCTATTATAACAAGTACTCGGCATTTTTGTTGTTTTTGAAATTTTTTTTTTAATTATTAAGCCTTTAACAAGGCACCACCATGTTTGTAATTCTTTGTTTTTACTTTATACTTGTACTATAGCCATATAAAGAACATATTTTATTAAACAAATATATAAGTTAAATAGATATTTTACTAATATCACCAAAATTGAATAATAAAATTATTTTAAATCATGCAAGATCTAGTTTTTTTCATTGGGATACTATTCTAAAATTCTTGAAGTTTTGGTAAAATATTTTCAATTAAATTAAATTAGATTAATAATATAATTTAAATATATTTATAGTGACATACATGGTGTGTGTGAGAGGATCTATAGTTGACCTTATAATTTTGAGATTAAAACTTTTTTTTCTTTTTTGTTATTATTATAATGAAATAAAGAAAACATATCACATGACGTGTAAGACTAAGGTTGAGCTACATAGTACAAGTAGAACACGTGTATTTACAAATTGGTTTAATTTTAATCCTTTGGTTTGATTGTCCACGTTCTTTCACATTATGCGTAAAATGTGGATATTTTTATGTGAAACCATGAAGATCATCTAAAATATTTCACATTTGAGGAGTGTAAAACAATTATTACCATTTGTAACAAAATATCTAATTTCATAAGATTCAGTTTTGTGACACTTCTAACTCTCCTTATAAGGAAAAACTATTGGTCCTTTCAACTTGCTCTAGGAAAAATATTTCTCCCATGAGGGAGAACTTTAAATAAAATAAAAAAAGAAAAAACAAGAGAGAGAACTTATGTTTGAAGGTAGGATTTACGTACTTGCTGAAGTGGTGGATAACTTTTTTAACAATATTTTTCACATCTGTTGGACCAAGGTTATTAAAATCGGAATTCTACATAGTATCATGGGAGGCAGATGGGATCGTGGATCGTAAGATTTTACATTATATGAGAAAAAAAAAACAAAAAATACACACTAGTATGTTAAATAATCACATAAATTATACATTCATTCATAAAAAACCAAAAATTTGCATCCATTTGATGTAATTACCATACATCACTACATCCATTTATAAGTATCATTTAGAGAGACCAAAAACCTCTGTTGATGCCCATTTTCTGAATCTGTACCCAAAAGCCCATACGGAGGAAAGCCCAATGAAAAGCAAGGTCCAAAGACCCACCAAGAAGACCGAAGAGCAAGAGAGGTCCAAAGAAAGAAGTGTAAGGGAAAGCGATCTACAGCAAAACGCAAATCTACAGCAGAATACAACTCTGCTGTAGAATACAGTCTTTCAGCAGAATGTCTTTGACAAATCAAGGCAAATTGGGCCCAAAATCCATTTGATCCAGTTAACATTATTTGGCCCACAAAGGCTCAAATCCTTTTGTATAAAAGATAGGTGTGAAAACTAATATGAAGAAGCACGATAAAAAGAAACAAGGAACAGCAGGAAGTGTCAGTAGTAGAAATTGCGTGAAGGAAAGAAAAACCAAACTAAAGGAAATGACAAATACAGTAGGAAACGCATGAAGAAATAAGACAAAGATACGCAGCAGAACAAAACAAAGCTAATTTGCTACAGCAGAAATGGCGTGACAACGAAAGAAGACAAAAACAAAAGATTGTGGAGCAAGCAGACAAGGGTCAGAGCATCGCCAACATGTACCCAGCCAATACAAGAGAGGTGGGCTCACGGTCAAGGGGATTTAGAGGGTGTGGTTTGGTGGTGGGGAGAAAAGGGGGTCTATATTTGGTTTCTAACAGTGACTTCTTTTGGGAATATACATTGCTGGGATGATATCTTATCCAAAAGAAGTAATAGATAGTTGCGACCATCTGATGCATGCCATAGAGCTAGGTAGTGAGGTAGCCCAATCCTTATCTATTTGAACCTAGAGGTAGAGGTATACAGCAAGAACAAACAAAAGAGAATTTTGTCACGAAATGAGTAGTGGTGCAACAAATATATTCTGAGTAGAGGTAGTGGCCGGGCAACCAATGGGTTAGTGGGCAGTACTGAAGGAATGCCCACAACAAGCCAAAAACAATTGGTGAAGCCCTAGGGGTAAAAGGGAGAAATCTCATTGAATCAGTTCGCTATGAAAGGAAGAGGTAGCCATGGATGAAAGGTGGGGGGAAGCACCTAAGGGGAGGAACCCGTGGTAAGAGAGCAGTAAGAACCTAAGGGAGGCACTTAGAGAGAGAGAGGCACCTAAGGAGAGAGGGATTCAAAAGGGAAAATACCCAAGGGAGAAAAACAACCCATGGCAAAAGGGTAGTAAGCAACTAAGAGTAAAAAGAACAGAGAGAAAGAAAGAAAGAAAGTGGTAAAAAGAAGAGAGAAAACACGGCATGAATAGGGGCACTCATCAACAGATCATCTTTTCCTTCCCTCTTAGCAAACCCACTCTTTGAAGTTCCCAAAAGTAATAGCTAGTAACCATTTAGGCCTATTCTCCAAAAATGCACAACTTTGATGGCAAAAGCTTATGACAAGGTTGTTCAAGTTGGGGTTTGGGTTCTTTCTTGGTTTACTTATCCTATGGGAAAATTCAATACTTGATTTTGATTGCAAATATATTTGATTTCACCCATTAGAACTTATATCTGCTGTATTTAGTCATTTTGCTATAGCACGTTTTTATTATGTTTGCTACATCAGTTGTCATGCTGTGGTATCATTACTTGCTATACTAGTTATTCTGATGAGCACATTTTTTATTATATTTACTGTGTTAGCTATTATACTAGCTAAACCTTTTCTGCTGAAGCCTTCCTATTTCTTTGTTATTACGTGTTTTACTTTTGACGCGAACTAATCATTATCCTGCCATAAGTATATATACAAATACATTGTAGCTTATGTTTTGCCATATACTTTATATATGTATATATGAATACTTATAAGTATATATACACATATATGTATGTATATATATTTGAGAATATGCTAACCCATTTAAACTAACATTTATTTGATAGGTATTTTCTTTGGGTTTTAGATTTGTTTATGTGCAAGAAGTAGAAAAGTATTTTTGCAGTAAAAAAAAATGAAGAGTAGTCATTCACATTGCAGAAAAGTGTAGAAAGTTTTACTGCACAGTAGAAGGTGTTATTGCACAGCCGAAAGTGTCACTATACAGCAGAAAGTGTCACTATGTAGCAGAAAGCTTTACTGCACAGCAGAAGGTTTTACTGCACAACAGAAAACTTTACTGCACAACAGAAAGCTTTACTGCACAACAGAAAATTTGATTGCACAGCAGAAGGTTTTACCGCACAGTAGAAAAGTCAATCATGTGGCAGAAACTGGAGAAAAGTTCATTCTGTGGCAGAAATAGAGGATAAGCCCAATTTGCAGCGTCTTCTCTTGGACTTGGACTCAACGTTTGTGCACAAACTGGCAATGGCAGAATGGTACTTTGGGGCCCATTCCGTGGAGCGCCAGACCCAACTTCCTTCTTAGAAAAAGCCTAGACTAAGCGTTGTCCAATAATATCAAGACGCGTGTCTAAGGTACAAGAAACGTAAAAAGAACCCTCGACAACCTCAAAACGTGATACTCTATTGGGGTGATATTTTTTATTTGGGTTCAATTGACACTCTATCTCTCTATATTAGAATAGCAAAACTTGGTCTATTAGGTTGTTATTTTTCATTTGGGTCCAACTAAACATTTTGTAAAGTTAAATAAGATTACAAGAAATTAGGGTCGTTTGGAATCGTTAGAATTGTATGATCCTACCAATCCTGAACAATTACAAAAATCCTTGAAAAATTCGAATCCTTTTGGGCAAGTAGAATCGTAGGATCATAGAATCTATATTGGAATTTTAACAACCATGTGTTGGACTAATGAATAAAACATAACATAATATTTTCTGATTACCTTCTGGTTTACGTCATGCAGGGGTGGCATTAGCTTTGGTTTAGGGGTTCAAATGAACCCCTTAAGCAAGAAATATATATATATATATATATATATATAATTTTTAATTATTATTTATTTATTTATTGTTTTTGGCCCCTAAAATAAAAAATTGAACACCTTGGCCTTAAATCTTTTTTAAGCTCAACTAAAATAAGCTCAAATATGATTCTCTTAACAATCTATTCTTGCAAACAAAGTTATAAGTAATTTATACATCTGACCAAATCTATGAGAATAGTGATTGAATCTAAATGTGTCTTTATTTTGTTATTTGTTAAGTGGGAACTAGGGGCATGGGTCAGTCAATAGTTAGCAAATGTTAATACTAAAAGACAATTAAACAATTAAAAAATGGGTGATTCTTAAATTAAAAAAAGAAAAAGAAAAAAAGACGAGAACGTGGAACAGGGGAGTGGTTGAGTGAAGATAAAAAAAATGTTAAAACAACAAAAAATTTCTTAA
The DNA here is from genome assembly GCA_019022515.1 of Quercus aquifolioides. NCBI lineage: Eukaryota > Viridiplantae > Streptophyta > Magnoliopsida > Fagales > Fagaceae > Quercus > Quercus aquifolioides. The sequence goes on along the minus strand of CM032329.1, from coordinate 39,256,152 downwards.
TATAATTATAAAGACCAATAGTTCTCAAAGTTGAGTTGAATTGTTAAATAAAAGTATTGTACAGAGTAAAGACATGAACTAATTGATAAAAATATTCTAAGCAATAATAATTAAAGTTCATTAAACAATAATAATTTATATCTTTATCATATTTATATTTTTTTTTATCTGAGATAGAAATCTTACTTTAACTTAATCTAAGTATTTGTGTGTGAAACCCTCACTCCTAGATACTTGAACCTTGATTTTTGTCTCTACACTCTACAAGAACTTGTATTTGTAAAATAACCATAACGTCAAGAGTACATGGTGGTATTATATTTAGAAACAATATATTATTTCTAAGATTTAATCTTAGCAATCATAATTAGTATATTCATTATATTAAAAACAATATACCAAATGAATTTATAAATTATTTTTTATTTTCTTCTTAGTACTATGAACAAATTTATAATAAAAAAATTATATAAACTGAAAGATTCATTTACTATGCAATATTTATCTTTTTATTAACTCTTTAAAAAAAAATTCTTGAGGCCGCCATTCACATCATGTACTTCAAATTCATTTTATCACACATGATTCTCGGAGTGACTTTTGTTTTTGTAAAGTGAAAAAAAAAGTTATGAAATATACTTTTTTTATTTTTTTAATCTTTTATCTCCTTTAGGAAATGTATATTGTAATTTACTTTGCACGCGCTACCTTACTCGTGATATTCCGTGATCAAGTCATTTTCGTTCCCCCAATTTTTTAAATCCACGCTCGTTTCTTTCCTCGCCGTTTTCGTTTTCTCTTTCATAACATTTTTTTAATGAAAACCATTTCCTTTGGGTAAAAATCGTTTTCGTCCAAACCCAGTTCTCTTCTCTCTCTCCCTCCCAACCTTTTCCACTTTAAACACTCTCTTCTCTCTTTCTCTCTCTATATATATCTTTTCATTTTTCCCATTAAGCACAAAACCAAAGTACTCTTATTAGCAAAAGTTTCTAACAGCCACTTTCTCTCCTTTGAACATTTTCATTCAAACAAACTCAACTGTCAAAAAAAAAAACCAATAGAACAAACCAAAAGAAAAAAAAAAAAAAAGAAAGAAAAAGAAAAGAAAAGTAACAGCACTACACAGCAAAAGCCAAAGCAGCCCCTGGTACCTGGAATATCCTCATCGATCCCCTCCCAAGTCTCAATCCCCTTTTTCCACCAATCTCTATTTATAAATACAATAACTCTATACTCACTCTATCTCTCCATCATAATATATCACTTCAATGAAACTAGACCACAACAATTACGACGACGACGACGACGACGACGTCGACGAGGCCCACAAGATGTGCCGCGCCATCATCGACCGTGACGTCGGCAACGGCGACGACTGCAACGGCGAGGACCTCTTCAGTCCGCCTCTCAACTTCGCCATGGTCGATAACTGCATTTTCCGCTCCGGCTTCCCCGACTCCGCCAACTTCTCTTTCCTCCAAACTTTAGGCCTCCGCTCTATCATGTAATCATTACTCCTCTCCTCATTTTATAATTTTTTAGCGCGCGCGACGAGGCTAGTTTTTTTTTTCTATTGTTTATAATTTTACCGCGTGCTACAAGGCTAGTTTTTATTGTTTACACTTAGCCGATAAAATAATAAAAGTTGTACTTGTGTAAAACTATGTTATAGAGAAATGAAGTGGTGAATTTAATTAGGGGTTTTTGTGTTGTGTTGTGTTTTGTTGTGGATTTGTAGATGTCTGTGTCCGGAGCCGTATCCAGAGGCGAACATGGAGTTTCTCAAGTCCAATGGGATCAAGCTTTTTCAATTCGGGATTGAAGGATATAAGGTACTGCTGATTCTTCTTTCTTTAAAGCTTAATTCCTACTAATTTTTTTTTTTTTTTAAATTATAATATTTAGTTGCAGTTGTCATTAATGGTGGTTGTTACTTGTTAGTTTAATAAGTTTCAATAATTCTCGTTCAATCTTTCCTGAAGTTTTTTGTCTGAGATAACTTTTAATTGTCACATTCTTTAAAGTAGTAATAAAAAAGAAAAGGTGAGTACTGCATTCTTTATGAGGGAAACTTTAATAGTTAAATTATTGTCTTCTTTTTTATAATAGTAATATTAGTGATTGTTATTGTTGTTACTATTTACATTTTTGACAATGATTGATGTTTAATGTGCATTTGGTAGTCTTATTTATCTCAGAATGCAGCTTGAAAAATTACAGTAAGTTCAAAATTTGTAAATCAGGCGGGTTAGATGGAGTCTATGCACAATGGTGTTAAGTGATTTGATTTTATGTGATCAACAACAATTGCATGCATTTGTTCTTTCAAATATTTAATAGTTGAATTAAAACCCCAAGGGATACCACAATTGATTGGAGATCATGCCTCGTGAAGTGGAAATCACTAGTTTGAATCTCCATTTCCTCATCCTTAGTTTGGGGCCTGATTCACTTATATGGAAAAAAAAGAAAAAGAAGTTAAATTAACTTTAATAATTTAGTTTCCATGTGCTGCTGTGATTACAGTGGTGGAATATTATTGTGTCCATGATCTACTTGGTGGAATAATTAGTTTCCTTTTTTAAATTTTTTTATGTCCCAAGTATTCTTATTATTTTGTTGTTCCTTTAATCACTTTGTTTTTCTTTTCTTTTTTTTCCTATTTTTATTTTCTTCTCCTAATTCAATCTACACTGAACAGATAAGTGTTTTATTTCCTTCTTTTTTAAATATGTTTTTTGATTTTATTAGTTAACTTAAAATTTTCTAGGCTTAGATCCCTTAATCTTGGCGTTAGGTCAAATTATTGTTGACGCATAACGTGTAGTGATGTAGGAGAATAGAGTTTGCTTCACCACCTAGAATCTGCCTGGAAACCTTTGGCATTACCGCCAAACAAAAGAGGAGAACGTTCTCAACCCATAAAATTCTTAATCAAGATCATACTGTCCTTCACCATTCCAAGAGCTGTAGTTTTATAAGGGTTTAGGGATACATCAATAGGGAAATGCTGAAGCAAAATTACCACACATCAAGCTTGCTTTGAAAAAACCAGTCAACAATTTCAGCTAAGCATGTGTGTACCATCCATGCATGCTTCCAAATTAAAATAAAAATAAATGCTCTTTTGACTTTGGTGCTCCTTGCATAATTGTGTTGTATGAAATTTTGTGTTCTCAATGCAACAAACTACAATTAGGTTACCAAAGACTCAGTCCACTTCATAGACTTGCTTAAGCTCTTGATCTCAATGTTTTCAGACTCAAGTATGTTATGAGTTTGATATATGAGAGTAAGGTGACAGTGAGTCTAAGATATAGATATTGCCAACTGAAAGAAAGAATGAAAGAAAGAAGAAGTATCGATGTGGGGTAAACTTGTGGCCAGGGATACCACTGATTGATATGGGATAAGTAGAATGCACACACTACATGTACCCAATCTCAGCAAGGTGTATACTTCCTTGTTAGTGGCTTTGCACTTGAACAATGTTTGCTAGGGTTATCATTATGACTGGTGCATATTTCTTTGTAAGAATTCAATAGATTTAGCTGATGAGAGATAGGTTTATAAATGTGCAGGTTAGTTTAAACCACATTATTTTGATTATTGCACTCTATGTGTATGTACATAAGTTTTCTGTGCAAAGGTTGTATCAGATTGTTTGATTTGCTAGTTGTCAGGTATTCTTATGGCAATATGCATTCGAGAAGTATAAAAATTTAGCATTTGGAATTGAAAATAATGGTGGCTGGAATGTGAATTATGCCTTCTATGTTTTAAGTTCTATCCATTCTGTTTGCCCGTCTTTGTAAATCCTACTCTTTAAGAAACATCCTTTATCATTTTGACCTGTAAGGAAGAAGCCATTAAAACCTATACCTCTCTTTTATTTGGTGTTTTGTTATATTATACTTTAATATAAATTAGAGTGTTGTAGGAGAGTCATGTAATATTGTGCAGAAATTCTTGAAATAGTACCTCACTTATAGAGCATCTAAAAAGGAAAGAGGGACAAAAAATGGAAGAAAATGAAATCGTGGTAGATGGAATCCTAACAGATGTGAATTTTTTCTTTCTTCAATTTTTGGTATATTACATTTATTAAACACATGCATTCTTTTAATATTCAAGAGGGATTGATACACTTAAAATATCATATCAATTATAGTATTTAAGTGTAATTCAACAAATGTTTTCTTGGATATTAAAGATTAAACAAATCCATACAAAGTCACCTTAGGTAAATGGTATTCAGTTGCTAATTAATAAAACTGCAACCTACATATTTACGACAATGAAATTGGAAAGAAGAATGGTTTTAAGTTGATAGTTACCTTAGGCTCGTAGCTAGCAGAATGAAATATGTAATTTGTATTTGATATTTATTATATTATAAGGATTTGGTTTAATTTCATTTCTTTTTAATGATTTTTTTCCCCATTTAACATGTTTGTCTCTCCTTGTCAGCATAGGCTTTAATTTGAGTATAGAAGCTGTTTTTTATGATCAACCTTTAATTTTTCTTCCTCTTTTCTTTGGTAGCTTTTTTCAGATCATGTATTCAGAAGTCAAAACTTTTATGTTTTTCTGGTAAGTTGGTATGAACAAAATCCTGGCAATTATTTATTCACTACGGCTTGTGAGGATCCTTTTGCAAGACAGTTATTCACAAAATTAATAAAACCTCCCTCCTAGTCTTTTCAATTTTATTTTTTATTAATAATAATAGTATCAGTAATACTAAGTTTTGATATTGTAAAATTCTGCTTTTCACTTCAGAGCTTCAAATATTTTTTAAAGTTCAGATACCTTGATGGAATAAGATAACTATAAGGACCATCCTTTTGTTCCTCTTCTTTCTTTACTAGATATTTCCTTAATATTCTCAGCTTTCATTCTTCACTGTCTTCAGATTTTTATGGGAGTTTCATTGAGTTTTTCAACAATAATGTGTAGACATGCATCTTGGTTTCTGATTTCCTTCTTTAATTAGATTCCTAAGCATTTCCAAGCATTGGCCTTTTGCTGTCTGATATGCAATTTGCTGGAATTCTGTAATAAATGTTTCCGGGATTCTGTTATTACTTTATTAGCATGCCTCTACAATGTTTTAGCTCATCTTCTTAATTTTGTTTCTGTTGCCATCAATGTCCTTGTCCAATCATATCTATGAATTTTCACTGTGGGAGGGATGTTACATTCAGTTATGTTTTACATTGCACAACTTTTCTGTCAATACAATTTTTTTGCCTGTTCTCCCTCTCTCTCTTAGTGTGTGTGTCCTGGGAGGGGGAGGGTTGATTTAGAACAGGAAATATTGAACTGTGCCATCCTTGGAGTAAATTACTAACTTGACATGCCTCTGCACAGTTTTGGTTCATCTTCATAATTTGATTTCTTTTGCCACCATTTTTCTTGTCCTCTTTGTACCTGTGATTTTTCACTTTGAATGAGTGGGGTGGGACTTGCATCCTGTTATGTTTTCCATTGCATGGCTATTATTTCAATGTTTTTTTGCCTGCTCTGTGTGTGTGTGTGTGTCCTGTGAGTGGGAGGGGGATGGGTGATTTAGAACAGGAAACATTTTACCCTTGCCATCCTTAGGAGGAAATTGCTTTGCCACCATGGAACCAGCTAATTACTTTTTCTCTAGTTGGCTTCCCTTAGCACTGTTTATATATGATGGAGATCTGTCATAGCAACAATCACAAACCATCATATCCATGATATTGGTTTAGATATGTAAATCCAATTGTCTGTAATGGTTATGTACCATGGAGATTTGAGGTAGCAACAATCACCGAGCACCATACACATGATAGTTAAACAATAGTTACAGAGACTGAATATCCTTGTTATTTGAGAACAAGCTCAAATTTTTCAACATGCTTCTTTGAGTGATGTTTCTTAACATTTCAAATTATCCTGGCATGGAATTTCGTTCTAAGATATGGTTAGTGTACAAATTAATATCCCAGAATGACTTTGTAAAAAGATTTGCATGGGTAAAAGTGACGCCTATAATTAATGATGTAATATCATGAAGATTTCCTAATCATCATGAAAGGAAGAGAAAAGTAATTCTAAAGTAATTTTTGGTAGTATGAACTCCTTAATAAAGAAGAATAAGACAGCAGACATTACTGAAGATGGTGAACGTTTGCACTGGGTAATTATCTCAATATGAGGTTGGATTTGGTGAGGGAAGAAGGAAGGGAAAGGGGGAGAGGGAAAAAGAATTTTCCCTTGTTTGGTTGGGCAGAAGTGGTGGGGAGGGAACAAAATAAAAGGATTTTCTTTCCCCCCCAAATCCATTATTCCCTTTCATTTCAAATAGGGAGAAAAAGGAGACAGGATGTTTAAATTATGTAATAATTAAAAACGGGTCCACCTTATCAATCATTTCCTTCAAATTTTCATTGATTTTGTAACAGCATAAGAGGAATAGAATTTTTCCCTTATCTTCTACTCTCTCTGCCTCTCCAGTTTGTCAAACATAGTGCAGTAATAAGCATATAATAATATGCTGGCCCTCATATAAACCAATAAGATAGCTGGTGATCCTATGGTTGTTTAAATTGTGTGTATCAATTTATGCCAGCACTTCTGACACTCCTGAGCTAAAATTGCATTTCGGGTTTTCAAATTGAATTATTTAATACTAGACTGATTGATAATTTTGTTGTTGTCATTATTGAGCTTGTGTCAAATATATTAGTAGATTGATAATTTTGTTGTTGTCATTATTGAGCTTGTGTCAAATATATTAGTAGATAAAACTCTTGGTTGCCCCTGATTATGTGAGTAGTGCAAGTTCTAATATATTGAATGATATCTAATTTAACAATTTTATGTCTAAATTTGTTCATTCAGGAGCCTTTTGTGAACATCCCGCAGGATACGATTCGTGAAGCATTAAAAGTTGTCCTCGGTACTGCAAGCATTCAAACATCTTACACTTCATTTCTTGTTCAATTGTGGTGTTGTTTCTTTTTAGTAACTGCAATGTTCACTTTTACTTGTCTACAATGCAGATGTAAGGAATCACCCAGTTTTAATTCATTGTAAAAGAGGGAAGGTATGTGCATTTTTGGTTTTCTATTCTCTCCATACCTAATTTTAATTTCAGTACATTCTAACTTTGTTGCTTGCTTTCTTTCTGTCCAGCACCGAACTGGTTGTCTTGTGGGTTGCTTTAGAAAATTGCAAAGGTGGTGCCTGACATCTGTCTTCGATGAGTACCAACGTTTTGCTGCTGCTAAAGCTAGAGTTACAGATCAGAGGTTTATGGAGTTGTTTGATGTTTCTAGTTTGAAGCATCTTCCTATGTCATTTTCATGTTCGAGGAGGTAAACAACAAGATATATTGAATGACTTTTCCTTTCTTTAATGGAAGAGCATCGTATAGGCCCTACTTCAGAATAAATAGGAAAAGGTGATGAGTTCCTGAAATGCATTTCAGCGGTAAAGGGATAATTCTTCGTTTTTCCTCATTGAGAATAAAATCCATTAAAATTAGTGTGTCCAGTTTGGAGTGTAACAAAGCCTCTCTGTGTCCCATCCACCACCCTCCTCTTTTTCTTTCTTTTCTTTTCTTTGTTTTTGTTTCCGAATAGTCTCTCTGCAATTGTTGCTACACACATGCAACAACTATGGCAGTAGATATGTTCCAGGTCCTTCACGAATTCATAGTTAGATTGGTTTAGAGATTTAAGCTGATGCTGAAGCAATTGTTTATGGACACAAGTCAAGATAGCAGGCTAGCAGCTGTTCTCTACTTCAGCTGTTCCTGCCAATTATTATAATGGAAGGCAAGGCAGCTAGCTAGATTTTGTCTACCAATGATTCTTGATCCGGTAGTCAAGTATAGATAATTTAATAAATAAAATTTACTTATAGAAGGATTATCTTGATATCTGTATGATGTAATTTGATGAACAAACGATATGTGATTTGATAACAAGGGAATAATTCTTGCATTTAACTTGCACTACTGCTGCTGCTGCAGTGAGTCTGAATCTGAGATTTTATGATTTACACTGTCATGGTCGACTAGATTGAGTGGATAGGTTTCTGTGACAATTATAAAATGATGTAAATATTCTATTGCGCGATACTTCAGGAAATGAAAAGCACGTCCCAAATTCATGTAGAGATTCAGAGAGCATTTGAAGTTTCATGGTTAGCTACTTAAATTGAGGGGGTAAGTCTGCATTAATGTTTTGTCTTTCTGTTACGAAAAAGGAGGCCGGGAGGAAATGGAGCTATTTGACAGGAAAGCTTTTCAAGTAGAGTTGCACTTATAGAAAAGTTGACAATTCGCTGAGTTGCACTGACTTGGATAAACGGGTCCACCAATGATGAACAAGAAAAACTTATTACATAATTCATATATACATAATCTTTGATTTTTTGAGAGGAGAGGGAAGAGGCAGGATTAAACCCGTGAACACAGGAGACGAGAGGGTGTAGGTGCCGTCGGGCTACAAAGCCCGTTGGTGAAATTGCATTTAGAAAAAGTTAATATCATACTTCGCGTGCGTTTTGAGAAGTAATGAAAATTATAAATTATTTTAATATTCAGCTTATTTTTGCTATTATTTATGAGTTCCACTGCACTTTTTGGTACTATTCATGGGTCTCACTATACTATTTTAATTAACTTTTATCTTTATCTACAATACTTTTAGCAACAAATTTTTAGTTTCAGCAAAATAAGCAGTATCTAAACAGATTCTTAGCAACATACAACAATATTTTTTTATATCAATAATTGTATCTGAGAATAAAAATGACAATTGATGGATAATTTGAACTTGAAGAAATGTAGAATAAGGGACCTATATTCTCAAGAATTTCAGTTGGGCATATATGTTTTTAGAAGTTTTAGTTGCTACCTCGTTCTAGTTTCTCTTGTTGTTATCAAATAAGAGATGAGGTTCGAATCTCGCTTACACCTCTTGGTTTGATGATAAAGAGTAATTATTGTTGATAGTTATTTTTGTGACATATTTTTTATAAGCTTGATTTGGCGAAGCCAACTTTTTTGTGGGCCCAATACATGTATTGTAATTTATTTTATTTTTTTAAACATGACCAACCCATTTAACATAAGAGGAGTTTGAAAGTGTGATTCAGAGGGTATGAGTAGACTTTTTTTATATGCCTAGGCCATGCGTGTTGTAAAGGGAGTTAGGGACCCTTGCAGCACCTGGAGCTCAATGAAAAGGTTTAGTACCCAAAAGTTTCACCCCAACATAAATATACAACTCCTGCTGTATGTGATTGAAGTTTTATGACTAGCCTTTTTTAGCCCCTTGAGCTTGGCTAACACCCATGGCTGCTGGACACTACTAAGAACAACTTCCCAATGAGCTGAAATGGCTGGAGAAGAACATCCAATCAAAATCAGTCAAAATATTTCTCCAATTGTGCCTAAAGCAAGTTATGGCTTTACCCAAGCAAAGGCTAACTGAGAAATTACATTTATTCAACATCTTGGTGGTTCAAAGCGTCAGCCATTAGCCAAAAACCAGTGACTAATCACACCCAAGACTCACTATAAAACTCCTTGATTAGCTAAAAATCACAAGCCACATTTTACCTCAAAAACCTTAATTTTAGAACAAAAGCCCATACAACCATGAAAGAGCAACATGATTCTGAGCCCTAGGCTAAAATTAGTGGTAGCAAGAAGTCTTTTCTTTCTCCCTCACCACCTCTCTCAAATTTCTCTTCTTGTTGTATGTGAAAAACTATTTCAGACCTAGTGTATTATGCATATTTTGCATCTCTTTATTGTTTTGCACATTGATTTTGTTATTGAGATGCACCACTAGCTTCTATTCGTTGAATATTGGAATTTTGAGCTTGAATATCTCCATTTAATCACACTTTAAGGAACCCGAGGGGAGTTTTGGGTTTGTTCTAGCATTTTTGGCCCTTGTTGCAAAAACAGCCCCGACAATCATCATGGAGTGAATAGTACACTACAGGTTGAAATTCTATTTTATCTTTTAAAAAAAATTGACAAGTTCGGGCATCAACCACAATCCTTTTCCCAAGTGGAAAGAAACCAAACAAGAAGATTAGTTCTGAAAGATGGTGAATTCTTTACACAATAGATCTTACTACCTATGTTGGGTTTCTTATGCTTCTAAGCTTCAGTCTTAAAGTGAGAGAAAACAAATCTATTTACTACTAGGGTTTTATTAACATGTGCTTTTAGGGCATACATTAGTAAATTATTTTAGAAAACTTTTTATGGAAAAATGAAAAAGTGATAAACTTTTTTATCAACTTTTTCAATTTCCTATAAAAAGTTTTTTAAAATTGTTGATTAATGTGTACCTTAAGGACATACATTAACCGGTGTCTTACTACTATACATAGTAATTATGAAAATGGGTATGAAAAATTATTGATTATCAAATCCAAGGCAAATTTATCGCGACTCAAATTCAAGACAACACTTTTATGCCACCCTATAATGGGGAAAGACTCATTAGCCTATATCTTAGAGCAGACCATTGCATTTGACTCATTTAACATGAATTTCGCAAAGTCAAGAGCTCAGTGATATTGCTTGATCTTTGTACAAAGAGAATTAAAATTTAAATCTAATCATTGAAGTATAAAAAATAGAAAAAACAAACAAACAAACAAACATGAATTTTGCAAAAGAAAGAAAAATAAAAGAAAAGGAAAAAAAAAAAAAACTCATTTAACATGAACATTACCCACGTGAAAGTCTTGAAAAGAATGATTACTTTAGGGATATTTAGATTTATCGTTAGATCTTGATTTGGAGGTGCCCCATCCCTAGTTCTTGTCTTCTATCCTCAAAGCTGCATACTTGGCATGATAAAAAAGGTGTGGTTGATATTTTATAAGGTGGCATTTCAGATATTGGGCAAGATCCACTTGTAAATTTCTTGCAGGCAAAGCAAAGAAGAAAAAGACACGTTCAAGTGTTTGCTATTTATTTGCAACAAGATAACGCTATAGTACTACTATAAACTTTTTGATCCGCAGAGTGTTCCCCTTGTACATATGTTGCTTTGCTTAATTGTCTTTTTGTCTTGCGGTGTCAATCAATCTTCCCAAGATGAATCAGATGATTCCTTTTTTATTTTTCTTTTTCTTTTTTTCGTTTTTGAAACCTTCCCTAGATGATTCCAGTTATGATTAAAATTTAGCAGCTCCCACTACACAAGTTGAATTCTTATGTGGATTCCAAGTTGCATTGTGATTAAAAAAATTCGATTGTGGACTATATCGTCATCTTGTCGAGGAATGACCTTAAAGAATTCTTTCATTGTTCCTTTTCACCATTCCGTCCTGTTTTTATTGCTATGACAAACTTCCATTCATGTAAACACCCTAAAGATTAAAAAAGAAATATATTGTTGTCATTATGTTAGACAAAAGAGTTCCACTTTGTTATGGTCTTCAATTAAAAAAAAAATACTTACGCTAAACTAAAGTCATAAAGAATTGGACATATTGGTTCTCTTTGTCGTAGAAAAACTATATTTTATTTTTTTGGTGGCTTCTGCTTCAATTGGTATGACTTGTGAGTGGTGCTGGGCCTGCTGGCCCTTCTTTGAATTTTGGATCAGTTGTAGAAACAGACCTTACCCAATTAATCAAAAAAGGAGGCCCCAATTTATTTAAGGCAGAGCATGGCATATCATGGTCTTCAATGACCTCTTCATCATATACGTTTACAATTTCACAAACACTAGCTACGTCAAGTCTTTTTTGTTTATTCTATCACTTCTGTCAAAAAAAGTCTTTTTCGTTTTTTATATGACTTGTTCATTCGGTCTTAAAAGAACTCTAAATTTTTGTTTTTGTTTTTTTTTTTGTTTTCCTTTTTGTTGTGGAAAGTATACCTCAATAGTTTTTTAATTAAAAACCGAAGTATCTTTCCACCTAGCTTGTATTTGGATGCACAGAGAGAAAAAGGGGGGAAAAAGTGTTTTTACTTATTTGGTATGTTAAAGAAAGAGAAAGAGAAAGAGAAAGTAATAAATAAGTTATACAAGGACACAATAGTAATTTGCCTAGTTTTGGAAAAACAGACAAGTAATGCATTTATACCTCCATTTTCCATCCAACTGTGTTACCAAACCCTCTCCATCTAATTATATCTCATATTTAATTGCAATTACATCTCACACACCATAGTTAATGAGCCGTTTAGTAACAGTGTTTAAATATTGTTGTTTAATTTTTAGCTTTGTAAAAATACATGTTTAAATGTTATAAAAATAAGTGTCAAAAATATTATTGTTGTTTAAACACTGAAAACTGTTGTTTAAACAACAATGTCAAACAACCCCTAATTCTCTTGAGTAACACACTAACAACAGTGAATTTGAAATACAAAACACCTGACACTGACTTCCCTAGAGAAGTGAACTACAATTTAGTTTGTTTCCGAAGGGAATCATCAAATTTTTTATATAAATTTTTTTCGTTGTGATCCATCCATCACCGCATGAGAGAGAGAGAGTAACAAACAATAAAACATAATTCTCATTAAATAATATTAGAAGGTGGTAATTTCGGTTGCTTTCTACAAATAACAAATAATATTAGAGCTCGTCACATGTATAAATTATATAATATCTACTTAAAACTTGTAGTAGTGTCTCACTTCCCCAAAAAGTGTCACACTTCCCCAAGGCCTTAGCCTTAACAGACAACACACTTTCTTACTCTAGTAATTTTTTTTTTTTTTTTTGTGGAGAATTTATTCTAGTAATTAAAATGTGGTATTAAGCTGTTGCAATTGGACCCACATTAACATTAGATTCTATGGCTTTCATGGCTTCAAATCTGGGCTCCTTGGCCTGGAACTTGAGGCCAGCATACAACTTCATGTAGTCTTCAAACACAAATTTTGGGTACAAATTGTTGTTCTCATTTGCCTCTTTCTCCACCAGTTTTGGTGCTGGATATATAACAGCATCACCCCCAGGGTTGTAGAATGAAGCTATTGACATTCTGTTTCCATCTGTTTGGGCTATCACCCTATGCATCACACTCTTGTACTTCCCATTGGTGATGACCTATATATTTTTATATACATATGGCATCATATATAGTCGTTAGATATCTCCAAAATTTTGTCGATCGATGATAAAGAATTTTAAACTGAATCTTCTAATTCTCTTCCATTTTTAGCGAGACATATATATATATATATATATATATATATATATATTACATGTCTTGCATCCAAAAATAGAAATAAGAGAGAATTCAATGGGAGGGGAGGGATTTTATGATGATATTAATTATTAACACAAATTGGTTTGGTTCATATATTTAGATATAGATTAGAGTATACCTCAATTTGGTCACCAAGGTTAATAACAATGGAGTGGCGCATAGGGGGCACGTCTATCCACTGATCATCTTTGAGTAGCTGGAGACCACTGACCTTGTCATCCTGGAAGAGCAGGATGATCCCACCAGCATCTGTGTGGGCACGGAGACCCTTTATAAGGTCTGGCTTTGGACATGGAGGGTAATTGCTGACCTTGGTGCCAAAATTTGGACACTTTGATCCATGGAATGCCTTTTTCAGGTAACCTTTCTCTAGTCCAAGATTCTCACATAACAGGTCTAGGAGTTCCTCTGCTAATTTTTCCAACCTTAATGCAAATTCCTTCATCACCTTCCTGTTGTAATTATAATTAATTATGAGATAGAGAGCCTTTTGTGTAAAAAAACCAAAGGATGCCTTTTAATTAAATTGGGACTAGAGAAATATATATGTGTGTACAAAAAGCATATGTGTGTGCTACAGACTACAGTAAGCAATAAGTATATATGGTTGATGTACACAAGGCATGCTTAAATGAATTACCTGTATTCATCTTGGAGATCTGGGATCTCAGATATATTGGAGTGAGGAAGATGGCGCAAAAAGAAGGTGCTCTCCCAATCCAAGTCATTGACCTCAGTCTGAACACCCTCTAGACCTTTGGTTGCCACAAGTTCCTTGAACCTTTGCTCCATACACTTCTGGTAGTGCTCCTTTGTCAACCTCTCCACGGTGTCCATTAGTTCATGGGATATGCCATGATTTATTAACTACAATTTTGAGACAAAGAAACACACACAAAATCGTTAGACCCATATATATATATGGAAACAATGTGAACAACATAAATAATGGTACAACTTAGGTTCAAGATATGGTATCTACCTCAAAGAAGCCCCAGTTTTCACAGGCATCTTTGATTATCTCCATGGTTGCTCCTCTCTCCTCACCATTTAGTTTCTCCAAGTTGATCACTGGGAAGTTCTCCATCTCTCTCTCTCTCTCTCTCTCTCTCTCTTTGTGAAGGAAGCAAAGAAGCAAAGCTAAGCTGTGTGTGTTTGGAATTGGATGGTGTAGTGCCCGTTGGGTGGTCTGCTATTTATAGAGACAGGAACAACTTTGAAGTGGAGGGCTGGTTTGATATTAAAAAGGTGACTAAAATAATAATAATAAAATGGGTTTTTTGTTTTTACAAATTAAAAAAAGAAGAAGAAGTTAAAGACAGATAATTAGTGGAAATTAGAGCTTTGCCTTGTTGAACCCGTCTCTACTCTCTGGTCCCTAGTCTCTCCTACACTGTGGGGTTAGACCCAACTTGGTGGCTGATTCCTTTGTAAATTTGACCAATGACTAGGAAAGGATGACCAATGACCACAAGAACTTTCCAGGATTGTTTATTCAATTTTTTATGCGTTTGATTTTTGAGAGTGATATTTAGGAAGGTACCCAGCTCTTGCACCTCTAGAGACTAGAATATGCTATGTATTGTAGGTTGTAGCTCCTCCACGTCAAGAATTATTGGGCGTTGTTTTAATTAGATACAATGACAAGTTATACATCCCCATGTGCCTTTGTACAGTGACCTTTTTCTTTTTTTTTTATAGGAAATACTGAATAATAGCATTAATAAGGAATGAGAGACTACAGACATATCATGAACACACGCGTGCTCTAAAAAGCTAGGACATTCCTCTAGCCAAACTACATAGTTCTCAACCTCTTTTGCGTACTGTGCCAACAAGTGAGTTGGGACATTTCCCTGTCTTTTTACATGAGAGAAAAAATAGCTTCTAAAACCTGATACTTGCTCCAACGTTACTACCAGTACATTATGCGTGGATGAGGGAGCCTCAGCCTCCCCCTGGAGGGCCTTGCAAATGACTAACGAATCTCCTTCAAACACCGCCTCCCTTATCCCACATCCCGTGCGAACAAAACACCAGCTTCTATTGCTTTTGCTTTTATCTCCGCTACTCCCAGAGGTGAGTTTACTAATTTACTTTAGGCCGCGATTACTGAAAGCTCGAAAATGTGTTGAAAACACAAGAGCTGTTTAGACCCCCAAATTAAAGTAACGGCTCGATTGATTTTACACTAACTTAAAACTAAGTGCGGAATAGTGTAAAAACAAGCGGATAAACAAACAAGCTACTCTAATTCATAAACAAAGCAACATAGCAGTAAAATGGAATGTAAAAGAGTAGGGAAGAAAGATGCAAACATAAGATAACACGCCGATGTGTTATCGAAGAAGAAACCGAAGAACTCGGCAAAAAACCTCTCCGCCGCCCTCCAAGCAGTAATCAATCCACTAGACAATCAGTTGGGATACATGAGTTAGCAAGAGACCCTCCAAGCCTAATCTACTAGATGTACCTAAGCCCTCCAAGCTCCTACTCCAACAAGGCTTTTCAGAACCGTGTCTTGTCTAGCTTTTCGGATCCCGCAATACGCCCGATTGCATCCACCAAGCCTCACTAGCTTCTTTTGGCAAATCCCCAAAACTTCCCAAACTCCAAAACACTCTATACACTTTGAATATGTGTGGGTTGTATTTGGGTACAAATCTCCTCTCAAGCTATGACAATGGGAGAGGGAAGGAGAAGAGGCTACAATGATTTCTCACTAAGGAGTAGTAGCTCTCTCTCTAAAAGATGGGCGTGTGTGTTGTAGAAAACCTATCTAGGGTTTTTCTCTCTGAATGACCTCTCTTTCATTTGTGGGTAATGAGGGTATATATAGTATGAGTGAAGGGTAAAAAAGTCACACATTAAAAACCTCTAGGCATAATGTTTCGTGACTACCTCGTGGGAAGGCCTTACCCTTGAGACACTCGCAAAAACGACAGCCTGACACAACTCTTCAGCTTCTGGTCATGTGCTCCTCACATGGCTCTTTCGCGGGTTAGCTTCTCGCGAGCTTCTCGCAAAATCCACTGATTCTTCACTTTAGCTTGAGTCTTCATAACTTGATACTAAACCCAATATAATAAAATTCCACAAAATACAATAAACAAAATTAAAGCAATTACAACACTTTTTGTCATTGAATAAAGCCAACATAAAATATAGTTGTAAATCACAACTTTACAATCACCAACCCATTTTTATCCCGGATCACCACGCCAATTCCCGTTTTTTTTCTATGTTTGAAGACCGCACCATCGACATTCACCTTGTATTGGTCTCGGTCAGGAGGCCTCCATGTTATCATTGGTTTCGCCTTCCGGGCACCGTCCTGTCTGACTTTGTTTGCCGCATGGTACTCGTCCACAAGGTGCAACGAGGTCTTCAAGATTTCTCTACCCAGTTTGCCATTGCCTCCCATCCTTCTTTCGTTGCGATCTTTCCATACACCCCAACAAACTGAGATGACTCTCTCTGTAAGGCCGGGTTGAGACCCTTCCCAATTTTGTAGGTTCTGCACGATATCCAGGAACGTCCAAGACGAAGAAATGACAAAAGGAAGAGCTAGTTTATTGGACTCCTATACCCCACGGGCATGTTTGCAAAACCACAGCAAGTGGCACGTGGTTTCCTCTGGTTGTCCACATAAGACACACTCATCATCTACAGAGATTTTTCTTCGCTTAAGGTTATCCTTGGTGGCAAGGATATTTCGGCCTGCTTTCCAAGCGAAGTGTCTTAGCTTGTGTGGGAGTTTCTGTTAGGATTGGTGCCCTTAAATCCTATTGTAAGATGCTATGTATGATATTAAGTGTGACATTGTGTTTGACATTATGTATGACTTAATATTATGTTTAATAAATTTGTTTTATTATTATCTGAAATAATGGTAACATGAATATTCAGACATTATCAATAAGTCCATGAGATGCATAGTATGTGATTTATGTGAAAAGTCACAGAAGATATAAATCACAAGTTCTTTGTAAACTCAGAATTATAGTTCGTAGTCGGTGATGAAATTGGGCATTTCATCTGCGAAGACTATAACATATCAACCATGATGATTTGTCTTGATCATGGAAGTGGAGACTTCTGGTTGATGTGTTAATATGTTTTAAGAGTTAAGACATATTGAACTGGACCGCTGTGAGATTTATTATTCTCCTAAAGACTGTCAAATGAATAATAAATCTCATGACTTACATTTGCATGAACTCTTAATCCTGAGAGAATAATGGACCTGATCATGAGGTGTAGGTTGCTTTGATATATCAGGAGTGAGATCTATAGTTATGGTCAAAACCTCAGTATGTTGGGCAGCCACATTTAGTGTTGATGGAACATGTATTCTCAAGATGGAATTCATAGTTTCTTAACGGAGATATAAAATATTCCCTTGAGATAAGTTTAATGGGTTTGTTATTCAGAGAGTTAGGCATAACCACTTTAGTAAGACTAAAGTATATATTTATGGAATTGGATTTCATAAATATATAATGAATAACATTAAAGGATTAAACCGGGTACTCAAGGATTAAGATGTAGTAATTTACAAAGTGGCAGTCTACATTAATGACTTTGTATTACTACGAATATTTTATGAAGGGGTTGCATGTATAATAAAGTCTTGGGATATAATTTATAGATAAGGCCTAGAGTGCAACTATATTTTTATAGTGGTATTAAATATAGTTAATGGTAACTTTGGGTTTGTCAAGAGTTGACAGAAAAGCCCAAGGCCCATTGGAGCTAGTGTCTTATTGGTCCCTTTTGGTCCCACTCCAAGCCACACACTTAAGCCCAATTGGTAAGGCCCAAAAGGCCAGCCCAATTAGATAAATTGGTTAGATACAAAGGGAAAAACGTACAGAAAAATATGGGTAAGAAAAACATCATGAAAATGGTGTGCATGTGAGTTTTTGTCACTCACAAGTCATCCCTTTGTTACCAATCGAGAGACCACACATCTTGGGCGTTAGTGGAATTGGAGTGAAGATTAAAAGTAGTCCCTAGTGCTTCAATCTTTGTTTTGAAATTCACCGCTTCAAGGTACGATCTCTTGATTCTCTAATTCTGAAATTTACTTTGTACGTGTTATCAATATCGAATGAAGTAGATCCGTTTAAAACTTATTTTCCGCTGCATTTATCTTTATAACCATCAAATGGTATCAGAGCCAGGTTTTCAATTTCGTATTGTTTAACATGTTTTGTGAGTTTTAGAATTGGAGAAGATAGTTTCATATTGTTAGAAGATTAAGTTTTAATTTTCTGCATGTTGTTGGAACTATGATTTGATGAAAACTGGAATTGATGTTATGATGTTGTTTAAATTTAAATTTAAGTATGTTAAATTGAGTTTTAAGGCTATGGCATCAATAGAATTCAGTTTTGACATCAAACTCTGTCTATCATGTTCATATGAAAGATGTTTGTTCATGAAAAACGAAGAAAACTGTCTTAGAAAAATTTCTGGAAATTCAAGTTTCGCGATTTTCGATCGATCGAAAATCATTTTCGATTGATCGAATGAGACAGTGATCAGACGTCTTAGAACGATAGATTTTCGATTGTTAGTCGATCGATCGAATTTGTTTTTCGATCGATCGAGAGTCAATCGAGTATCAATCAAAGGAGTCAGAGGATCAAGTTTGAATTTCTTAATTTTTTCGATCAATCGAGGGGCATTTTCGATCGATCGAAAGAAAGAAAATCAGAATTTTTTTCTAAGTGTTTTCACATGTAAAAAGAGTAAGACTATGTGTAATTAGATTATGCATGTTTTAAAATTAAAAACCTTTTCTTTAAAACATCTAGTGGGAGAGAGATACAAGGGTTGGGTCTCACGGCCTCCATTGTCGGTTCATAGTAGTATGGAATAAATACTTTGTCTTTGCCTTGAGCTTAGCATTCCATGCAGAGAGTATTTATTTCATGGTCCTACAAGATTGAATTTCTTGGTTATAGTGGTTTGATCAAACACCTTGTCTTAGCCTTGAGCTTTGCATTCCATGCGGAGGGTGTTTTGTATCATGGTACTACAAAATAAGCCTGTTAAGGGGATGAAATGTGGTTACACATGATTCTAGATAATGGTATACACTAGACTAAATATTATAGTATCCTCTATGCTGAGTTCTTACTATAATAATTTAGAGGCCAAATGTATAACGGCATATTATTAGTGTTTGATAAGAGTTATCATGATAGCACTAATGATGAGAATAGTTCTCAATCAATCATAGTATTTTATATTCACTCTATGCTGAGGGATATTGAATATGGGATTGGGTTGTCGTTGCATATATTATATTATGGTTTTATTAAGGTTCCATACTATATGTTCATATGCTAAATAGATAATGTCAGTTTACTTATTATATTCATGTTTATTGTTTTCAGATTTGAACATGGCATCTTTTAGCCCACTTGTAACTATTCTTAATCAAAACAAACTGACTGGATCCAACTATGTTGACTGGAAAAGAAATCTGGACATTGTTCTTACTGCTGAAGAGCATAAGTATGTTCTTACTAAACCATGTCCTAGCTTTCCTTCATTAGATGCACCTCCTGAGGTAAAACAACGATATGATCGTTGGCAGAAATCTAATGAGATGGCCAAGTGCTACATCCTAGCATCTATCTCAAATGTTCTACAGCATCAAATGCAGGATGTAGAACTAGCTTCAGACATAATGCAAAGTCTGAAGGAGATGTTTGGTGAGCAAGGTCGTTCTGCAAGGCAAGAGACCATGAGGCAAATTTATAATACTAGAATGGCTGAAGGAAGTTCAGTGAGAGAGCATTGTCTTACAATGATCTCTAATCTGAATACATTGGAAGTTTTAGGTGCTGATATTGATGGAGAATCCCAAGTGGATATGATACTTCAGTCGCTACCAGAATCATTCAAGGAATTCAAACTTAACTATAATATGAACAAAAAGATTTATACCTTGTTTGAATTAATGAATGAATTGGTAACGGCAGAAGGCATTCTTGGTACTTCCCATGTTGAAGCCAATGTTGGCGAAGCTTCTACTTCTCAACCTAAGTCGAAAGGCAAGGGTAAGAAGAAGAAGAAGAAGGACTTCACCAAGCAAGAGGGTAAACAAATTGCCTTAGGGGTTGCTGATAAAGGAAAGAAGATCAAAGGAAAGTGTTTCCATTATGGTGAGAAAGGACATTGGAAGAGAAATTGTCCAATATTTAAGGCTGCCAAGAACAAAGGTATGATTAATACATTCCTTCTTGAAATATGTTTGGTACAGAATCCCACGAATTCCTGGTGTGTGGATTCAGGTTGTACTAATCATATCTGCAATTCCTTGCAGGGGTTCCAGGAGACCAGAAAGCTTAAAGAAGGGGAGTTGTTTCTTACTTTGGCTGATGGGAGCAAGATTCCAGTTGTAGCTGTTGGTGTTTGTAATTTATGTTTTGAATCTAGAGTTTTAATATTAGAAGACTGTTTGTATGTACCTAATGTTCGTAGGAATTTAATTTCAGCTACTTACTTAGGTAAACATGGATATTGTGTTATCCTGAAAGACAATGTTGTAATAAAGAAGGATAAAGTGTTTATCTGTTCTGACAATATTGTGGATGGTCTTTATATTTTAACTCCTGATAAGCATGAATTATATAATTCTGAATTAGATAATGACTCTCATGTAAAATCATTAAAGAGAAAATTTCCTTCTACTAGTGATGCATATCTTTGGCACTTGCGTTTGGGTCATATTAATTCAAATAGGATTCAAAGACTGATCAAAGATGGACTCTTAGAGCCCATGGACTTTGATGAATTTCCAGTTTGTGAATCTTGTTTGGAAGGTAAAATGACCAAACGACCTTTTAATGCAAAAGGTAGAAGAGCCCAAGATTTGCTAGAGCTAGTGCATTCTGATGTATGTGGTCCTATGTCAATCCAAGCAAGAGGTGGCTATGAGTATTTCATTACTTTCACTGATGATTACTCAAAATTTGGTTATGTGTACCTATTGAAATGGAAGTCTGAAACCTTTGAAAAGTTCAAAGAGTTTAGGGCTGAAATTGAGAATCAATTAGATAAACGCATAAAGGCCATTCGATCTGATCGAGGTGGCGAATATCTTCTTGGGGATTTTAAGGATTACTTAACTAAGAATGAGATTGTATCCCAATTGACTGCACCTGGAACTCCACAACAAAATGGTGTAGCAGAAAGAAAGAATAGGACTCTTTTAGATATGGTTAGGTCCATGATGAGTTATTCAACTCTACCTATTTCTTTTTGGGGATATGCCTTAAACACAGCAATGTATCTTCTGAATTTAGTACCTTCGAAGTCTGTTCCTAAAACACCTGTGGAGTTGTGGAATGGGTGTAAGCCTAGTATGAGACATCTCCATATTTGGGGTTGTCCAGCACATGTGTTAAAAGGAAAGTCTGACAAGTTACAGTCTAAAACAGAAGTAGTTTTCTTTGTTGGGTATCCAAAAGGAACTGTTGGAGGTTTATTCTATAGTCATAAAGATAATAAAGTTTTTGTTAGCACAAATGTCAAATTCTTGGAAAATGACTATATGAATGATTATACTCCTAAAAGTAGAGTTGCGTTGGCTGAAATAAATGAACCTGTAAATGTACAACCAATAGATGAAACTAGGGATGATGTGGTTGTATTAGATACACCACAAGAGACTACTCATGAGATGTCTAGTACACAGGTGCCTCGTCGTAGTAGGAGAATTGTTCAGCCTCCTATAAGATTCATAGGTTTAGGAGAAACTTATGAAACTATCTCAGAAGAGGCTGAATCGGATCCCTACACCTATGAAGAGGCAATGAATGATATAGATGCACATCATTGGGTCCAAGCTATGAAATCTGAATTAGATTCCATGTATTCCAATCAAGTTTGGGATCTTGTAGAGGTGCCTAACGGCATTAAACCTGTTGGTTGCAAATGGGTTTACAAGAGGAAGAGAGGGATAGATGGAAAGGTTGAAACCTTTAAAGCAAGGCTAGTGGCGAAAGGGTATACACAAAAAGAAGGTATTGATTATGATGAAACCTTTTCTCTAGTAGCAATGCTTAAATCTATCAGAATTCTCTTATCCATTGCTGCTCATTTTGATTATGAGATTTGGCAAATGGATGTCAAGACTGCATTTCTTAATGGCAATCTTGAAGAGGAAATCTATATGATGCAACCGGAAGGTTTCATAGCAAAGAACCAAGAGCATATGGTATGCAAGTTGCAAAGGTCCATTTATGGACTTAAGCAAGCATCTAGGTCATGGAACATCAGATTTGATCAAGCAATCAAGACATTTGGTTTTGAACAAAATCTTGATGAACCATGTGTGTACAAAAGACATCAAGATAAAGTAGTAATGTTTCTAGTACTTTATGTTGATGATATTCTACTAATTGGAAATGATGTAGGGGTAATGTCATCGGTAAAAGTTTGGTTGTCAAGCCAATTTGATATGAAGGACTTGGGTGAGGCTAATTTTATTCTAGGGATCAAGCTTTGGCGAGATCGCAAGAATAAGATGTTATGCTTATCACAAGCTGGATATATAGATAAGGTTCTAGAACGGTTTAGCATGCAAAACTCCAAGAAAGGATTACTTCCTTTCAGACATGGAGTTCCTCTGTCTGATGACCAAAGGCCTAAGACTCAAGAGGAAGAAGGAATGATGAGACAAGTTCCTTATGCTTCTGCAGTAGGAAGTCTCATGTATGCCATGCTTTGTACTAGACCCGATATCTGCTATTCAGTTGGCATGGTCAGCCGATATCAATCAAATCCAGGACCAAAACATTGGCAAGCTGTAAAGCATATTCTCAAGTATCTACGGAGAACGAGAAATTATATGCTTCTTTACCATGGTAAGGATTTGATTCCCATTGGCTATACAGATTCAGATTTTCAATCGGATCTAGATTTTAGAAAATCCACTTCAGGATGTGTTTTCACCTTGGGAGGTGGAGCCATTAGTTGGCGGAGTATTAAGCAATCTTGTATTGCAGACTCCACCATGGAGGCAGAATATGTTGCTGCTTGTGAAGCAGCAAAGGAAGCTGTATGGCTCAAGAAATTCCTTTCTAACCTTGGTGTAATAAGAATGGAGCAAGTTCCAATCACATTGTTTTGTGATAACAGTGGAGCAGTTGCACAATCTAAAGATCCAAGGAATCACAAGAAAGGAAAGCACATTGAGAGGAAGTACCATATCATTCGAGATATTGTTGCTCGTGGAGATGTGGTGGTAGCAAAGATTGAAAGTGCAAAAAATCTAGCAGATCCATTTACTAAAGCTTTGCCTCAAAGGATTTTTGAGTCGCATTTGGAAAGAATGGGAGTTAGATTAGTGCACAATAGTCTTTAGGGCAAGTGGGAGATTGTTAGGATTGGTGCCCTTAAATCCTATTGTAAGATGCTATGTATGATATTAAGTGTGACATTGTATTTGACATTATGTATGACTTAATATTATGTTTAATAAATTTGTTTTATTATTATCTGAAATAATGGTAACATGAATATTCAGACATTATCAATAAGTCCATGAGATGCATAGTATGTGATTTATGTGAAAAGTCACAGAAGATATAAATCACAAGTTCTTTGTAAACTCAGAATTATAGTTCGTAGTCGGTGATGAAATTGGGCATTTCATCTACGAAGACTATAACATATCAACCATGATGATTTGTCTTGATCATGGAAGTGGAGACTTCTGGTTGATGTGTTAATATGTTTTAAGAGTTAAGACATATTGAACTGGACCGCTGTGAGATTTATTATTCTCCTAAAGACTGTCAAATGAATAATAAATCTCATGACTTACATTTGCATGAACTCTTAATCCTGAGAGAATAATGGACCTGATCATGAGGTGTAGGTTGCTTTGATATATCAGGAGTGAGATCTATAGTTATGGTCAAAACCTCAGTATGTTGGGCAGCCACATTTAGTGTTGATGGAACATGTATTCTCAAGATGGAATTCATAGTCTCTTAACGGAGATATAAAATATTCCCTTGAGATAAGTTTAATGGGTTTGTTATTCAGAGAGTTAGGCCTAACCACTTTAGTAAGACTAAAGTATATATTTATGGAATTGGATTTCATAAATATATAATGAATAACATTAAAGGATTAAACCGGGTACTCAAGGATTAAGATGTAGTAATTTACAAAGTGGCAGTCTATATTAATGACTTTGTATTACTATGAATATTTTATGAAGGGGTTGCATGTATAATAAAGTCTTGGGATATAATTTATAGATAAGGCCTAGAGTGCAACTATATTTTTATAGTGGTATTAAATATAGTTAATGGTAACTTTGGGCTTGTCAAGAGTTGACAGAAAAGCCCAAGGCCCATTGGAGCTAGTGTCTTATTGGTCCCTTTTGGTCCCACTCCAAGCCACACACTTAAGCCCAATTGGTAAGGCCCAAAAGGCCAGCCCAATTAGATAAATTGGTTAGATACAAAGGGAAAAACGTACAGAAAAATATGAGTAAGAAAAACATCATGAAAATGGTGTGCATGTGAGTTTTTGTCACTCACAAGTCATCCCTTTGTTACCAATCGAGAGACCACACATCTTGGGCGTTAGTGGAATTGGAGTGAAGATTAAAAGTAGTCCCTAGTGCTTCAATCTTTATTTTGAAATTCACCGCTTCAAGGTACGATCTCTTGATTCTCTAATTCTGAAATTTACTTTGTACGTGTTATCAATATCGAATGAAGTAGATCCGTTTAAAACTTATTTTCCGTTGCATTTATTTTTATATCCATCAGTTTCAACTGCCAAATGCATTTCCAGACCCGTTTGCGGTGCGAGTCGTTTGAATAGTCTCCCCTGTTTTGCTCTATCATTTCCTCGTAAGCTAATGCATATGCCGACTTCACCGAGAATTTCCCAGAATTGCACGCCGCCCAAATCAGCCTATCTTTTCTGCCCGTCGAGCTTAACGGAATGCCTAGAATGGCCGAAGCATCCTCGGCATTGAAGCATTGATTGACCAAGTCCACATCCCACTCAAAAGTTCCCCTGTTTATGAGGTCCTTAACCAGAGTGACCCGCGGGCTATGTATTTCTGGAGATACCACCATGTAAGTGCTCGGTTTTTGCACCCATTTATCGCACCATACTCTAATATTTTCGCCATCCCCCACCTGCCATCGAATGCCTTTTCACACCACCCCTTGTGCCGCCATTAGGCTCCTCCACGCATAGGAGGGGTTCCTTCCCATGTTGGCATCCACAAAGCTGCTGTGAGGAAAATACTTTGCTCTAAAGACTCGGCAAAACAGGGATGAGGAGTTTGTTTGTAATCTCCATCCCTATTTTGCTAAGAGGGCTAGATTGAAAAGCTTCAAGTCGCGAAAACCCATACCCCCTCTATCTTTCAGCATACACAGCTTCTCCCAGCTCAACCAAGCAAGTTTCTTCTCAGTTTTTGCTTATCCCCACCAGAATTGTCTAATCATCCCTTGGAGTGACCTTTTTCACACTTTTGCCTTTATTTCAAAAAATTAGAGGTCCACTGTCCAGAACAGAACCAGACCATATAATATATCTCCATGATTTCCCATACTACTAAATTGTACATGCATGTTAAGTTTTGATTGAACTTTACTGTGCGCTTTTATATATAAGCCACCTTACAACCTTACCCAAAAATATATAATTAAAAAAAAAGCCACCTTACAGTTAATTTTGGGTGTGATTTTGATCTTATATGATACTAGTTTGATGTCGGCAAATTCTATTTTGGTTCATAATCTATAGGAGTAGGACTATAAATCCCATGTTTGCATTGGAAATGGAAAATCTTCAACTTCGAATGCAAATTATAATTGGTATTCTCCATAGGACTGTTACCTATAGCCTATAGGTGTTGCCACAGATACAAATTATAGTTGTTCTGTCTAGCCAAAATATACGTGTGCGTGACACCGACATGGTTACTATGAGTTCATTTGGCACGAGGATGGGGCGGCTTCCACGCATTTTGCATTTGAATTGTGTTTCTTTATTCTTAAGCCTAATCTTATACCAGAATTATCATATTTTTAGTCACTTCAATTAAGCTAAAGGGTCAAACTCGTGTGCTTTTATTTTTTTTTTAAATTTTAATAATTCTAGATCTAGTTGATTGGACACATTGTCTGTCGTTGTTTAAGTTGCAACTATGATATCACGAAATACTTCGTTAAGCTAAATTAATTTCAAGAGCTTTTGTGGTGGATGGGATGGCCTTGTTAATTGCGACGAAGTTTGCAATCAATCCGCCTTTGTATAATTGTATATAACTCCTCAGTTGTACTTTGATCTGTTCTTTCTTGCTTTTCTTTCACAGATTTTTTTTTTTTTTTTTTGGCTGAATTCTTTCACAGAATTGTGTCCTATATAAGTGCTCTTTGTTAATAATCCCTCATTTTTTATTAATGCAAAGGTTAAGATATGGATATTCCTGAAATGTCCTTACTTTATATTAGAATTTAGAGGTGATATGAGTCATATGACTTTAAGGGTATGTTTGATTGGGGTGAAAATAGGGAGTATGGAAAATAGGAGGAGGAAAATAAGGTAGAAAATGACATTTTCTTTTGTTTGGTTCAGGAGAGAAAACAAGAGAGACAGAAAATGGGAAGGAAAATAATCCCTCTGTACCCACATTTTTTTGTCCTCTCAATTTGGGAGGAAAACTAAGGAGAAAAGATGTTGAATGATGTAATTTACACAAATACTCTCACTTTTATAACTCACCTACCCCTCTCACTTTCCCACTACACCTATGACCTGTGTGACCTTATTGCTAGGTGAAGGATGTGTTAAAAACTAGTTGAATTGCTGCCAGGTGAATTGTTTTGCTGCCAAGTGAAGGATGTTTTGCCAAATTTGCCTAGTTGCCCAGTCGCCCATGTGAAAAAAGTTTTTTTTTTTTTTTTGAAAATATCTTCCTAGTCTACGTATGGTTTTTATTTTTTTTATTTTAATGTCTTCCTTGTTAACGCATGATCAATTTTTGTTGCCCATAAATTTTTTTTTTTTTTTTTTTTTTTTTGTAAAAGTTGCCCATAAATTTAAAATTATATATAATAATAAAGAAAATTAATATAAATGTATATGTATTTGTGTTAATTATTATATTATTTAATGAGTGTAAATATATCTATTTCTTATATATTATATAACAAGGACATAATAGTTAATTTATATAAACTACATTTTCCATCCTCCCATTTTTCTCTCCAACCAAACAAAAAAGTTTTCCACCCTTTCACTTTTCCACTCCTACAACAAATTAAACACACATGAGGGAAAACCAAATCTTTTCTATCCTCCCACTTTTTCATCCTCTCACTAATTTTCCATCCTCTCACTTTTCCACTCCCCCAACCAAACGTACCCTAGGTAAGAATTTTATTTGTTATATATATATATATATATATATTTATATATTTAAAATAAAGGGTAATATAGAAAATACAACTTCCTGTTTTAAAAAGTTTTATTTATTTTGTGACTCTTTTTTTTGAGAAGATATTTTGGGAATTCAAAAAAAAAAAACCATATTACTTTTTTTTTTTTTTTTGATGAAAAACTTGTAACTTTATTAAGAATGAGATAAATTCATTACATCATGAGTAATAACTAACTCAATCAGTGGAGGATTTTCCTATATCCACGTTACATATTACTTTCATTTTGGGCAGATCATATTTTTTACGAAAAAAAAGTTTAAGAACTGTATATTCATTTTTCCTATTTTTACTAGCATATATGATTTACAATATGTTATTTGCAAGAAAATTAAATGATTAAACTTGGGTATTCGTGTTCGAATTGCTAGGATCAAATATCAGGGTACGCATGAGTGCTGTTTAAGGGGGGAAGTGGGTCTAACGACAAGTCAATGAATACTATTATAGACACTATTTTTCACAATAGTCGAGTTGGTCAATTTTTACTGGTTCTTATTTGAACTCACAATTGACCTCGTTTTTTTCCCCTACCAATAACAACTTGCCTTATCCATATTTATAAATATTTTTGTGACTTTAGACTTATTGCAAGGAGATAAGTACTCACATTAATTAAACCATTTAGTTCGTTAGCTATTATGATTAAATGGTTTGGGAAACGGTTTCTTATTATATCTTTTATTTTTATTTTTACGGGATTTCTTATTATAACTTGGTTAGTTACTTTGATTTTTAAACATAGAATGTAAATTTACTTGGTTACATTTGAGTTTCCATATTGTGTGGAAGAAAAAGTTTATTTCTTAGAGTATGAGGGAAAATATTTTATCTTAATAAATAAGCTATTGGTTTTCCTTATTAAAAAAAAAAAGTAATGTATTTCTTATCATCTAATGATAGAAACAGAAGTCTTATAAATAAATAGTGCTACAAAAGATTTTATAGTTTGGATTTTCTCTACAAAGTTTTTTTTAAAGCGCACAAATCAAGGAGAATCTACAAGACTTAGATTAATGTTGCAAAGCAAGAAAAATACAGTTGGGTTTACATTAGGGATGGTTTCAAGGTGCTATAACCACATATAGTTGTTGTTTTTGGAGTGAGTGAAATCTAAGGTGAGTTCACATCCATTCTTAGATAAGAAGTATTATTATATTTGGTACGGATCTCACATTAGGCATAAACTTGAGAAAATATTGTAATTAATTTTCTAATAGTGAATATATTTGCAATTTGTCTCATGATTTTTCATTTTCACGTAAATCTTTTATATTATTGTGAATGATTGGTATATTGGCTTACTCACTTTAGTGATAATATTTTGTTAGATATTGTTTGAAATTATTAGGTTTTTTTAAATTTTTATAGAAGAAAGATAGTCAAAATTCTAAATCAATTTTCATAATTTACATGAGACTAGATTGTAACCCAAAAAGAGAATTTGGGGGTGGTTTGGTTTAGGATTAGAATTCATAAAAACGTTAAGAATATATACATACATATATATATATATATATATATATATATATATATATATATATTGGGTGGGAATCCCATCAAGCCAACTCCAAAAAGGCCAAAAAATTAGGTTTTTTTTGGAGGGTGTTTTGTCAATGCGCTATATTTTACTAAAAATGTTTTACAGCAAAACATATAAAACATTAAAAATACCTAACTTTAGTACAATTCTCTCTCTCTCTCTCTCTCTCTCTCTCTCTCTCGTAGCTTTAAATATATCAATCCAAAGAAAAATGATAACTTTGGTCTATGGCACCATTATTATTTTTCTGTAAAAATAATATACATTATTTCTCTACATGATCTAATCTCTCTCTCTCTCTCTCTCTCTCTCTCTCTCTATATATATATATATATATTAATAGGTAAAACTCAGAGAAAGTTCAATTAGAATTTGAAATTAGAATCCACTTAAGTTTGTGTCATGTGTCCACTTCAATTTTTCAATCTTTGTGCCAAGTGAGTTAATGAGTGCAAAATATTAAGAATCTAATATTAATGAACTAAAAAATTAGTAAATAAAAAAAAATCACATATACTGAATAAAAATCACATCACAACAAAGATCACCACACATTCTATCTTATTAAAAATTAGAAGAAAAAAATGATTATCAGTAGTATTATATTTAGGTAAGAATTTTAATACGTGACTAATTACATTTACTTAAAAAAAAAAATTTTTGATTGATTATTTATATTTTTATGATAAACTTTGTGTTTAATTTTAAATGTATCCATACGTATGCATGTGTTACTTGCAAATTTTTTTTTAATAACTTGACTAATTATTTATATTTTATAATAAAAATTGTGTTTAATTTTAAATGCATCCATGCGTTTGGATGGGTTACAAGCTAGTATTATATAAAATAGTTGACTGTAACATCTCTCACATGAGAATAGATATCACAGTTGTAAGATCTACTCCGTGTAAGAGAGATATTATTGTATGTAAACCCGTTATACATGATACCACCTCCCCTCGTACCGAAATAGGTCCAACGTTTGCGTGAGAGAAATATTATACACAATTGCTATTCAAGGTACCACCTCACCTCCTATGATACGGGGACTACTAAGAAAGGAAGTGTGAATGCCCCTACATCATTGTCAAAAAGAAGAGGAAAAAAGAAAAAGAAAAGTATTTGTTTATTTAAATTTCTTATTTGGTGGAAAAATCTTTGCAACCCAAGAAAAGCGGGACATTAAAGGCAACTGCTGAGTAAATTCCAGCTAAAGGTTTACTATTCCCCTAAAATATTATTCATATCCATTCCCTTTCCTTTTTGGATCAATTGATTTGACCTTAGCCTAAAATTTAATTAAAATTTTAAAAAAAAAAATCATAACCATTCATACGCTCCTGATAATAATAATAAAAGAGGAGGAAGCTGAAAGTGGAATGGGCCACTTAAACCTTTTTGTTGGTGATACTCTAGCTTCAAAATTGACATTCACATTGAAGCTAACCTCTCGTCCTCCTCCGCATGAATGTTTAATTTCCATTAGATCTTAGTGGGAGACAGTTTGGTCTTTTTAACAATGATCCTTACTCACATCACAATCCATTCCACTATTATATGATAGCAATTTTATCCATTATCATAAAAAAATATATTTTTATTTTTATAGGAAAATGAAAGCATATCAACATGCAAGATCAGTGAATGAAAATACATAGTTCTCAGAACCGGACCGGACCGGGAGGTCGGACCGTGAAAACCGTGAACCGTGATGAAAATCGGTTTTTTAAGCATAAAGAACCAGGCATATGTGGCAATTCCGTGATCCCCTAAAACCGGGGTTGGACTGTACGAACCGGTCAAGAACCGTGCGGTCCAACCCCTTAGCAATTTTTATTTTTTATTTTTTATTTTTTATTTTTTTTATTTATAAAAACAACTTAACACAATTTTATTCTACTTAATTAAATTATCCATCTCTTACAAGGAATAAAAAAAATTATAATTAAAATCCTTCAAAGATATTCAACTTTACTTCAAAAATTAATCATAAATTTTAATGTTTTCATGGTTATTATTTTATTTTATTAACTTTCTTATTTAATTATTAAATATATGCTTGAAAATCATTAAATTTCCCTCACATATATAGATATATTAGTCAATTTTACTAGTTTTATAAATTTAATATCTATATTTAAGCTTTAATTAATTATTAAATTAATTATAACGTCATCACGATTCGACCCTGGTTCAACCTCAAAAACCTTGAACCTCTCCCTTTTACGGTTCAATGAACGGTCCGGGTCTGAAAACCTTGTGAAAATATAGACAAACCAACTTATTCTTTTTTTTTATTTTTTTATTTTTAATAATTGTTTTTTTTTGGGGGCCAAACAATTTTTAGACTTTTAGTTATGTTAGGTAAGTATTGCGCACACCTTGTATAATTGCTAGTATGTTCCCATTAGTTGATGATTTAAATGTGGCTCCTACATTAATTCTCTCATTCTTTGAGAGTTTGATTGCAGGAACCACCACATACTCATAGTACGATGGTTACTCCACAAGTATAATGCTATGTTTGTGAAAGTCCAATATGCGTGTAAAGCACCTTTGAACGTTTAGACCCCAAAATACAAAATATAAATTCAAGTTTATTATCAAACAATTAATGTGCGGAATATGAACATAAGCTAAACACAGAATTGATAAACAATCTAAGCCAATTATAATCACATCCACAGCAGAAAATAAAAGGCAAAGATAAAGGAAGAGAGATGCAAACACAAGGACAACACACGATGTGTTATCGAAGAGGAAACCGAAGCCCTCGGCGTAAAACCTCTCCGCCGCCCTCCAAGTGGTCAATAATCCACTAGAAAATGTAGTTGGGATACATGAACAGCAATAGACCCTCCAAGCCTAATCTACCCAGGTACCTAAGCCCTCCAAGCTTCTTGCTCCAACGAGGTTGCGCCGAACCTTTTTCTTTTCTAGCTTACTGGATTCCGCTATAGCCCATAGCATCAACCAATAACCATTGGTCCCTTCCAAACTGCTTTCCTTAGCACTAAAAGACCTTTTCACAGACGTGGGTGTGGTGAGAAAAGGATTTGGTCAATAACCTCTCAAGGATGTATCAATGGAGAGGAAGAGAGTGGAGGAATTTGAGGAGTCTCTTAGTGAAGATTGGGGATGAGGCAATCTTGTTTTTCTCTAGAGTTTCTCTCTCAATTTTTCTCTCTAGAAGCTCTCTCAATTTAGTAGGTATAAGGGTCTATATATAGTGGTGTGTGTTTGAAATACGAAGAGTCAGTTTTTGCCAAACAAGGCTGATTGGCGGCTTGGCCTCGCGGCTTGTCCAAGTCGCGAGTTCAAGTCGCGACGTAACGGCCTGGCCAGCCTGGGACTTTTATCCTGTAGTGCGATAGCTGGCATAACCCTTCAGCTCACCTGTGTGCATCTCATGTGCCAGCATTTGGCGGCTCGTCAGTCGCGAGTTAACCGTGAGTCCTAGCCGCGAAACTCTGCCTTCTTGCACATACTTGAGCTTTTCTTCACATCTTCTCACACACTACCCTTACAATGATCCTAGCTAAATACAGGGTTACTAAGTGCTTAAATTACAAGCAAATTGGCATGGAATAAAGCCAACAAGATGGTTGATAAATTTCAACCTTACAATCTCCCCCTTTGGCTATTCCGTGACAAAACCCTAAAACAAACTCTAGACTTAACGCGTGAGTTGGGAACAGTTGGAAAACTTACTCACACCTAACTCTAGAATCTGTGAAGCTTTAGAACCATAAGAACAAGAACTCCTGAAACATAACAACACAATAAGTTCATTGTATGCAAAAAACTTGTAATGCAAATGGAGCAAGCATAATGTGATTAAGCACAATGGAGTAAAGCAATAAACCATGGCAAGACCAAAACATGCAATCACTATAACCAAGTGATCATAATGCTTATTCACACTTGGAATGAACATCCGGACATTCAAGTTGACAAACACAAGGCAAATCACTTGAATGACCAACACTCAACCAATGCACAATACACTAAGTATGTGCATCTAGGAAAAATCCTACACGGGCACAAGAGTGACAGTACTTCAAAAAGAATGCATAGCATTAGGTTAGAAGTACTGATTTAACAAAGCACAAAGGCTGCATAAAGCATGGCACAAACCACAAAGGCCTACAAGAGTGCATAAACAAACCCTTAAAGCTTACATAAGCAACATGGGTACAAAACAAAAACATAAACCTTAAAAACCTACAAAGGTAGCAGGTACAAAAAGTAAATAGTACTTCCCTTATCATATCACTCCCCCTATCATGAATCATAGGAGTTGTGATGAACTTGGAACATATATACTTGTAACCTGAAACACTTGCACAAAACACATTAGACCCTCAAGGTAAAGCAAGTAATAAACGGACAAGTATAATGTAACAAATAAATTGCGATTAAGTAAACATGATGTGAAACATGTGAGCAACTTGATCAAACACCAAACACCAAGACAAAGTATTTTTTATTAGCTCAATGTCTTCTCCCCCTTGGTACATGTATCTCCTCTATGGAATATTCTCCCCCTACAAGTGTGCATGAGAAATAGAATTTCTCCCCCTAAGAATGTGCACAAGGGTCATATAGAAATGACAAAAACTCTCCAGTATACTCCCTAGAGTATACTCTCCCCCTTTTTGTTAGGAATAGACAAAGGGTCAAGAAGAAACGAGGGCAAGAGATGAAGGCATGAACAATGACAATGATGCATGGGGGGTGCAATGATGCATGAGAAAATGAAGCTCAAACCTAAGATGAAACAAAATGCTACAAAGCATAAGGTAAACATGACATGCTAGGATGAAGAAACAAGGTATAAACCAATGCATGATAAGGGTAGCAAAGTTGTGTGCAAGAGGTGGCTAAGTGTAATGCATGACCAATGCATGAAAAATGCACATGTGGGGCAAGTTGTGTTAAATACACAACCAATGAACCAAACATGTTCCTAATGAGGAAACATGAGTGAAAGCTCGAAAACGTGTTGAAAACACAAGAGCTGTTTAGACCCCCAATTAAAATTACGGCTCGATAGATTTTACACAACTTTAATACAAAGTGCGGAATAGTGTAAAAGCGAGCAGATGAACAAATAAACTACTCTAATCCATAAACTAAACAACACAGCAGTATAATGGAATATAAAAGAGTAGGGAAGAGAGATGCAAACACAGAAAACACCAAGACGTGTTTTCGAAGAGGAAACCGAAGAACTCGGCGAAAAACCTCTCCGCCGCCCTCCAAGTGGAAATCGATCCACTAGACAATCAGTTGGGATACATGAGTAAGCAAGAGACCCTCCAAGCCTAATCTACCCGATGTACCTAAGCCCTCTAAGCTCCTACTCTAATAAGGCTTCTCGGAACCGTGTCTTGTCTAGCACCCCGGATCCCGCAACAAGCTCCATGTTGCATCTGCCATTCCAGGCTTCTTCCAATGCTTCCCAGCAGCACCAAAACGTCACTCAACACTCTCAAAAGGTGTGGTAAGTGTTTGGGCTATCAACCTCTCAATGGTGTGGAAATGGAGAGGGAAGGGTTGAGGAGATACCACAAGCAAGTGTATAGAGAAAGGTGGGGATGACAATCTCTAATTGCAAATGTGTTTGGCTAGGGTTTTCTCTCTGAAGCATTCCTCAACATTTGTGGGTAATGGGGGTTTATATAGGATAGGTGCAAAATGTGTGAGTCAGTCAGTACAAGCTGGCAGAACAGCATGTCTCGCGGGTGTCTCGCGGGAAGGCCTTACCCGTGAGATACTCGCAAGAGACAGCTGTCTCCACCTGTCCTGACTCTTCGCATTCCAGCATGTGCAAGGCACATGCTTCACTTCACGGGAAGCTTAGTCGCGACATACCCGCGAGATTCCTTCAGCTTCCAAATTGCTTGAGTCTTCACACACTCTCTATCACACACCCCTTACATCAATTCCCACAACAAATACAGGGTATAAACAATTGATAGTAATTACAATCAAATTTGGCACGGAATAAAAGCCAACAAAACACATAGTTGTAAATAACAACTTTACAATGAGAAACCCCAAAGTTTGACACTCAGTGGAGTCCAAACAAGTGAGAAAATGCGTAAGAGGCATTTTATCAAACACCTAGCATGCACACAATGAAGAACAAAGTGAAACAATGCGTGAACATCATGAAAACCACCCTTAATACATGTTCTTTTTGCCACAAGGGGCCAACATCCAAAGCAAATCAACAAAAGAAACCAATCACATACAAAAATTTTGAGAAAAAAAATTAAGTTTTCCCAACCCTTATGATGAAAATCTCAACCAAGAGCACAAAACTCACCAAAACATAATCCAATGATTCAAATCAATGAAAAGAGTTTAAAATTACCTTAGAGATGTTAATGGAATGAAAAACCATTCAAATTGGTTGGGTTTTGATGTAAAAATATTGAAATAAGGGTTTAAGAGAGGATGAGAGAGGTTTAAAACAAGTTTCCCACGAAAAAGCTCTTAAAAAGACTGATTCTGGGCATTTGGCGACTGGGCGAGTCGCTAGTGAGTTGCCAGTAAGTCGCCAAACCTTCTATGTGAACTCGCTACAGTGTTTGGCTGGTTGCAAATCGCCAAAATGAGTGGCCAAAAATTCTGACACTTGTTTTTCAACCCAGAACATGTTTAAACACTGAAAAACAATGTATACACTAAACATGAACACAAAGAGTGATAAAAATCACTTCCAAAAACATATAAAATGATCAAAAACCTTTTTGGATTGATCCATATAAAGTTGAGCACACACACATCACATTTAAACAAGTACAATCGAACAAATGAATAAGGCATTCATTGAACATTAGGCATGTGTGTTGTGTGTGCGTATCAAGTGTGGAATAGTCCATGGTCTAGAGTGAAGCTTCAATGATCAATTCAATCAAGTCATACATAACTAGTACTTAGTCAAGTTGTCTATCTCAATTATAGAAATGAACATATATGACCTCCCACAAGAAAATGATTACATATCTTTGAAGCTTTTCATTTGGCTTCTTTACAATTCATATCAATTGATCTTTTTGAATCAATACATCTCATTTTAGAGATCGATGCCTGAAATTTTTGATATTTCAATTTGGTGAATAAGCCTTTGGCTTTTTGGGCATCATACATTTTATTTTGGTCGCTTTCCCTTTTTCATAGTCAAATACTAGTATGTGCGACAGGCTTTTGTAGCTCAATATCTCTTTTCATTTGGAGATTTACATTTGGTGAGCTCTTTAAGCAAAAACAAGAAAATAAAGAGTGGGAAGATATATAGACACAAGTCTATGCATGTCTCAAAACCAACAAGACTATTGACTAATCATTCATGACAAGCTTGAAGATCGATTTACAACAATCACACAAAGATGTCAAGATTTTTCCCACAAAGATATAGGTGCATAAAGAACAAGCTAAGCTCGTACATGCACAAAGCCATTTGTACGAAGGTACAAGGCAAAACTCACATGTGATATGTGCTCAAACATATACGATCAAACTTTTTGAATTTTTCACTTTTTATGTGGTTTTGGATTTTTTACTCACACAAAATTAAAACAAAAAGTAAGATCAAAACAAAAATAATGCATATGAATAAATGCAAGATGCACAAAATGCATGAAGATATAACATGCAATGCATGAAGGGTCCCACAAAGATCGAGAGAATTAGATCAAGGACCAAAAGAGCAAAAGCTCAACCATAGGAACCCTTCCTCATCCAAACGGAACGATTGTTTGGAATGAGTGTCTCATGAGAAGTGAGACGAGGGTTGGAAGAATGAGAACCGAAGATGCACATAGTCAAGGAGTTAAGAGCATTAAACACTTTCTTTAACAACATGCTATTTTCACTCAAATCCGGTTTACTCTTTTTAGCACAACTTCCAAGAAGCTCAAGTTTCTCTTTTCTTTTGATTCTTTTAAAAGCATGAAACTTAGAGCATTGAGGTCTTAAATGACCACAGGCACCACAATGGTGACAAACAATGTGTTTAGGTCCACTAGACTTTTTGGGAAGGGATCAAGCAACATGGTTTTGTTCTCTCTTCAACTTATAACATTAAGGTCTTATATGACCAATCACACCACAATGGTGGCAAGTTGGAACAAACTTAGATCCATCCAAAGCCTTAGGTTGAGACCTAAACAGAGGCTTTGACTTAACAGCCTTTCTTTCCACCTTTTGATTCCTTTTATGTGGAGGAATGTACACCGATTTGTCCTTTGGGGTAGAACACACAATAGGCACAAAATCGGGTACCACAACATGATTGCAACAAATAATTTCATCCATTTTAACAATAGGTTCAGCAATCAAACACTTGGCATGCATCTTAAGAGATTCATTTTCCCATTTTAGCTCATCAACAAGTTTGTTAGACAAAACAAGTTTAGCATCCAAGTCTATATTCAAACATTCAAACTCTTTCAGGTTTTCAAGAGAATTTTCAGCAAGTTTCTTATATTTTTCAATCAATTTGTTTGCTTCATTGAGCTTAGCAATCAAATCATCATTTTCACAAAATAACTTGCTCAAATTCTTTTGAAACTTCTTAGCAATTTTCTTCAAAGGTTTGATGTTAGGAATATCAACAATATCCAAAGATTCATGTAACATAGGATCACAATCATGAGGATTATCACTCATAAAGGTATTTTCACAAACACGTGGCAAGTTACATTTATCATCAACCAAATCATACAAAGAGGCATATAAAGCACAATCAATGGCAAATAAACACAAAGGGGTCAAGGATCACACTTAGGTATTTAAACCACAACAAGTGTACCCGCTCTGATACCAATTGAAAGTCCAATATGCGTGTAAAGCACCTTTAAACGTTTAGACCCCAAAATACAAAATATCAATTCAAGCTTATTATCAAACAATTAATGTGCGGAACATGAACATAAGCTAAACACAGAATTGATAAACAATCTAAGCCAATTATAATCACATCCACAGCAGAAAATAAAAGGCAAAGATAAAGGAAGAGAGATGCAAACACAAGGACAACACACGATGTGTTATCAAAGAGGAAACCGAAGCCCTCGGCGTAAAACCTCTCGCTGCCCTCCAAGCGGTCAATAATCCACTAGAAAATGTAGTTGGGATACATGAACAGCAATAGACCCTCCAAGCCTAATCTACCCATGTACCTAAACCCTCCAAGCTTCTTGCTCCAACGAGGTTGCGCCGAACCTTTTTCTTTTCTAGCTTACCGGATTCCGCTATAGCCCATAGCATCAACCAATAACCATTGGTACCTTCCAAACTGCTTCCCTTAGCACCAAAAGACCTTCTCACAGATGTGAGTGTGGTGAGAAAAGGATTTGGTCAATAACCTCTCAAGGATGTATCAATGGAGAGGAAGAGAGTGGAGGAATTTGAGGAGTCTCTTAGTGAAGATTGGGGATGAGGCAATCTTGTTTTTCTCTAGAGTTTCTCTCTGGAAGCTCTCTCAATTTAGTGGGTATAAGGGTCTATATATAGTGGTGTGTGTTTGGAATACGAAGAGTCAGTTTTTGCCAAACAGAGCTGATTGGCGGCTTGGCCTCGCGGCTTGTCCAAGTCGCGATGTAACGGCTTGGCCAGCCTGGGAATTTTGTCCTGTAGTGTGACAGCTGGTGCGACCCTTTAGCTCCCCTGTGTGCATCTTACGTGCCAGCATTTGGCGGCTTGCCAGTCGCGAGTTCTAGCCGCGAAACTCTGCCTTCTTACACATACTTGAGCTTTTCTTCACATCTTCTCACACACTACCCTTACAATGATCCCACCTAAATACAGGGTTACTAAGTGCTTAAATTACAAGCAAATTGGCACGAAATAAAGCCAACAAGATGGTTGATAAATTTCAACCTTACAGTTTGGATGTTGGGGAAAGGAGGGAAAGTAGAGTAGAGGGAGGGAGAGTAATTTAATTACCATATTTGGATGTTTTTTAAAGGAGGGGGAGAGATTTGGAGGGATTTGGAGGGGTTTGAAATACCTCTAATCCCTCATTTTTAATTCCCCCAAATTGGAGAGATTTGGAAGGAGAGTGGAGCATAAAAATGCTTGATCAAATGAATTATCAAATTTATCCTTATCATATTAACAAAATTACAAATGAAAAGACTAATTATTCCCTTCCCCCTTACTTAATTTTAAAAACATCCAAACAAGGTGAAGGATAATCATTCCCCTCTACTCTCCTCTCCACTACTCTCCTTCCCTCTACTCCCCTCTACTCTCCTTTCTCTCAAAACTTCCAAACATAGCATAAGTGCTTGTGGGGTATGGGGGGCAAGGGCTGGAATTCAAGTCTCTAAGAGGGAGTTTCGTACACATATACACTTAGATTAGACTAAAGTAGAAATTCTATCTTGTAAAAATAAAAAAATAAAAAAAAGATTGCAGGATATATCCATTGCAAAAAAACAGATCACATTGCGCATGGAATGTAGGTCCCTTGATGTTAAAGGTGGGCATATATGTACAAGCCCAGCCTTTACGAAGTTAGATTTCTTTTTATTTATTTATTTTTTTTTAGCAAGAGGGCTAGCCCAATCGCTACCCCTCTTGCTAGGAAATCCTCCCAGAGCAACACCAATAGATGCACTCCTAAATATAAGAAAATTCAATTCTTTGATGGAGAGATGTGTAAGTTGGATTTTATTGATTGACTTCTTAATTTGGAAAGAGTATTTTGATTATCTGGAAATTTGTGATGAAGAAAGAGTATGGCTTTTTTTTTTTTGTTGAGAAACGAAAGAGCA
The DNA here is from genome assembly GCA_019022515.1 of Quercus aquifolioides. Classification (NCBI taxonomy): domain Eukaryota; kingdom Viridiplantae; phylum Streptophyta; class Magnoliopsida; order Fagales; family Fagaceae; genus Quercus; species Quercus aquifolioides. Next base: position 39,216,064 of record CM032329.1, on the reverse strand, counting down.
TGGCTTATATTCAATAAATTGGATGGTGAAGTAGAGGAATGGTGGAAAGACATTAAAATTGATAGCAAGCATTTTTTAATCCTTGGCCATGAACAAATTTTGACTTTACCTCATCTAATTTTATCAAACTGTATTCGTTCCCACCAACTTAAGGCATACTCACTAAGTTTATACAAAACTAGTCTAACTTTTCTCTCATAATAAATATTTTCAAAGTCAAATAAATCCTCTAGATCAAGTAACCAATCAAGAAAATATTCTTTATAAAAATAACCATTAAGCTCTCATTTGGGAGGAGGGAATGAAATGAAAATGAATGAAAAGAATAATTTTAGAATATTCTTCCATTTCCTTATTTGGGAGTTTTAATGAACGGAATGGAAAATTCATTCCTTTATTTGGGAGTTTAAGTGGGAGAGAATGGAATGGATAGGAGGGAACGCTCATTCCTCTCTATTTTCTTAAAACCTCAAATTTTCATTCCCCCTGAAATTGGAAGGAATTGAAGGGAATAGAATTAGATTTAATGAATTTTTTTTACTAAAACTTCTAAAATACACCTATATATTCAACTATTTATTTTAAAATATGGGTCTAGTAGTAATATTTTCATAAAATGATTCCATTCCTTTCCCTCTATGTTACTCCCAAATAAGGCTACTTACATTTCATTCATTTCATTCTTTTCTATTCCTTTATTTTAAAATATCCAAATAAGATTACTTAATTCCATCTCATTCTTTTCTTTTCCATTCTTTTCCCTTGCTTAAATACATTCCATTTCATTCTATTACTTTATGATCATTCCATTCCATTCCCTTCCCTTATGAACTCCCAAACGAAGCCTAAAACTTGTAATTCTTTTATAAAGCCTATATGAAATTTGCTTACCAATAGGTTGCCCATGAGTTATATCTCCGCGATACTTATCTCTACAACTTCTCCAACGGTTATAATCTCATATTTTTACTACCTTTAACCTCCATATCTTTCATACATCCATATATTACACATATTACAAATACTACATCCCACAAAACATCTATATCTTTACCATTTCCACACTTCTCAAGAGATACCAAACACTCATACTAAAAGCACTTCTCATGGAAGGTATAAACTTCTAATGCTAAAACTCTTCTCCTAGAAGGCACCAAGATCTCATATCAAAACCCTTCTCATGGAAGGTACAAATCCATCTTGCATAAAGCCCTTCTCTTAGAAGGCACAAATACTCCATACAAAAGCCCTTCTCATGGAAGACAACACTATTCACGACTTCACAACAACTGAAAGAGTATTATCAAGGGGAAAACTCATTTAAGTGCATGATAAAAGGGGCAAGCCTAACCAGCCCCTACACACAGCTGGACATACTCTCTCTCTCTCAAGTTGTACCCATTTTTCTCCCTCAATCTTGAAGTTATCATGGCAAACTGCCTCTCTATCGTTGGGGTTGCTCTGCTGAGATATTATCAACTCACAAAAGCTGTACAGCTGGGGCTACAAACCATACAAAGATAAGTGGCTTTGCTTCCTTATCTTTAAATTTATATCATTGAGTATATGATTACTTCACATTTAAATACATATTACTTTATTCCAATTACTATTACAACTATTAACTAAGGTTTAAACTCATTTAAATGCATGATAAGAGGGGCAAGCTTAACTAGCCTCTACCGCTGACATTCTGCTAGAATCCTATCAGCTCACTGATGCTACACAGCTGGAGATAAGTGACTTTGCTTGCATATCTTTAAATTTACATCATTGAGTACATGATTACTTTACCTCTAAATAAATACTAATTTATTTCAACTGTTATTATAACTATTAATCAAAGCTATTACATCAAACGCGTATTACATATGTATTCAACCAATATCGTGATTTTTAGACTTTGGCTTTAATGGTTTTGTAGGGTAAAAGTACGCCGGTAGCCGTTGGACCACGTGGCCCAATGTTGAGTTCCGGAGGCAACTCCCCAAAAAGAACCCGGGCCTAGTAAGGTCATCCCTCCAACGAAACACACGTGGCTGGGCAACCGAAAAAGGCCCCCGAACACTCTATATGAGACTCTCAATTTCACTCACAAATCATATATGATATATTAAAGTGGAAGCTCAACTAAGAATCAAAATTAGATTCTAATTGTATTCCAATTATCTTTACATGAAAATTTATGCATCTAAATTTAGAAAATATAAAATTTTAAATTTTAAATTTAATTTATTATTTTTCCTATATAATGAATGTGTACGATGTTAGATAAAAGAGATATATATATATATAATATTAATACGAAAAGTTCAGAGAAAGTTCAATTAGAACTTGAAATTAGAATCCAATTTTGTGCCACGTGTCTAAATTTATGTGTGGACCACACCATAATTATCCATTTAAGTTTGTGTTATGTGTCCATTTAAGTTTTTTAATCTTTGTGCCAAGTGAGTTAATAAGTGCAAAATACTAAGAATTCAATATTAATAAACTATATATTAAAAAAAAAAAAAAAAACTAATCACATTTACTCAAATCACCACACAACAAAGATCACCACACATTCTATTTTATTAAAAATTAGTAAAAAAAATAATCATAAGTAGTATTAAATTTGGGTAAGAATTTTAATATGTAACTAATTATGTTTACTTTAAAAAAAATAATTTGACTAATTATTTATATTTTTATGATAAAAATTGTGTTTCATTTTAAATGCGTCCATACGTATACATGTGTTACATGCTATTTTTTTAAATAATTTGAATAATTATTTTTATTTTTATAATAAAAAATGTGTTTAATTTTAAATGCATCCATGAGTTTGCATGGATTACATGCTAGTACTATTAATAAAAGGATTTCCTGTTGGAGTTTCATCATTTTGTGTATTAAAATATCCTCACACAAATTCTTTAACTCTCTAATATACCCCTATCTTTTAGTTAGATAATTTTAAAACTAAAAACACAAATTGGTTAAAAGAGTAATTTACTTTTTTTTTTTTTTTTTTTAAGTTACTAAGTTTTAGGCTTTCAAACTTTTATCAACTCTCATGTAAAGAAAAATCCTAAAAATTAGGACTCTATCTCTATCTCACTTTTAAACATTCTTTCACTAAGTGCTTGTGGGGTGTGAGGGGCAAGAGTTAGGGTTCAAGTCTCTAGAATGGAGCTTCATACACATATACACTTAGATTAAGTTAAAGTGGAATTTCTATCTTGTATCAAAAAAAGTTTTAAAAAAATTAAAAAAAAGTCTCATTGCACGCGCAAAGCGCGTGTGATAAGGCTAGTGTGTTTGTGTGTGTGTATAGGGATTATAAGGTAGATTTTGAGATCGAAAGGGTAATTGGAGACATAGTAATCCATACTCTCTGTTGGGGGGCTTAGGTTTGGCGACCTAGACTCTATCCACCAAACCAATATCAAATATCTCTGCTGGGGACCTAGGCTTGTAGCACCCCCTATCTCTTAAAGGCTATTCAAAATGAATATCTCTTTCTTTCTTCTCAGGTACAATTGCTTTCCTTGATTTGGGCACAATGTCTTTGACAATCGTTGTCTCAGTCTCAGTCTCATCTCTAGTCCTGTGGGTTAATCACCTTAGTCCAGTGTATCAAAAATGACATTTGTCTTTTCGAGACATAAGGAGTTAGACTCAGCCTTGAACATGCAATGGGTTAGTATAATTTTATCAACAAAGGTAAAAGCGTTTAAATAAAAAATTCCATAAGATGGGTGTATTAAAGAAGTGGTCACAGGTATCTTGATGTAAAGAAAAAATAAAAAACCGTTATAACTTGGACATTGCAATTTTTTTTTTTTTTTTTTTTTTTTTTTTTTTTTTATGAACTTGGACGTCATGTGTACATTATTCATCCACAAAAAACATATACATTTAAGTCATTTTTTCTTTGTTATTTTCTTAAATTAAATTGTATGATGAGGCCACCTTCGTCAAAGCTAACAAATCTGGTATAGGTGTTGTAGTCCGTAACAACCATGGGTTGGTTATCGCTTCTCTAGCACAGCAACTGCCTTCAGCGTATCAAGCAGTGGAGATTGAAGCACTTGCAGCAACTAGAGCCCTTGAATTCGCCCTGGAGATTGGTGTTGATCGAGCCATAGTTGAAGGTGACTCAAAGACAGTGGTAAAAGCTCTAGTCACGTAGGATTTTAGTTTAGCCTCTTATGGTTGGTTACTAAAAGGCTCAGTTTGTTTTTCTAGATGATGATGTGCTGAAATAGTCAGCGAGTTGTAAGCTCCAAATCACACCAATGGGTACCTATGAAATAAGAATAGAAGGACCAAATAGAAAGCACCGGTGTGGTATCAGCCAAAAACTCTCCGAAGGTCAAGTTAGTACATGAGAAATCTATAAGAACTCTATAGTGAGAGAGCTAAGGATTTTCAACGTACTTGAGAAAAGAGGAGGTCTGGTGCTTATATAGTAGTGAGTAGTGAATCAAAATCCCTTTGGAGTAGGGATTTTTCCTTGTCAGGAGGGTCTGGTATTTAAGGTTTCCAAGATTTTAGGGTGTCTTTCCATATGAGAGAGATATGGGTGAATAATGGGGTTCATCTTGCGTGTTACGCAAGATGTTTCCATGTATGGGTATTTGTGAGGACCAAGCTAGGCCATGCTGGACCTGTTGGCCTTTTCACCCCATTGGCCCTTTCATCCCGTCGGCCCATAGACTTCATTCACCTGAGGGTTTCCCATCGGCTTAGAAAGGCACCCGTCGAGTTTATTGTGGCATCGTCATTTTCACTATTGTCATTTTGGGTCATCCGTTCATTTCTATGAAGTTGACGGACCTGTAGGCGCTTGGTGCTTCTAGGAGCATTAAATCTTTGTCAAAAATACCCCTATCACTAGATGGTTTTCAAAATTACTCTACTCTCATACAAAGAGGAAAGGTAACAAAGTTGCTCACAATTTGGTGAGATTAGTTGCCAATATTATTGATTGTTCAATGTGGATGGAGGATGGAGGATGTTCCACCATGCATCTACCATGTAATTTAGGCTGACATAGCCGTTATGCATTAATAAAGCTTTGATGTCTTTTCCCTCCAAAAAAAAAAAAAAAAATGAAAAAAAAATTCGAAGCCCTAACTTCTACGCCAATGGATTATTAGCCTAACTAGCATTCCACTTTTACTAACAGTGAGACCACGTGTTTGATCTCTCTTTTTTTTTTTTTTTATAATGGGTGTTTGATCTCATTTAGGTCTATGTATGAATTTCAATTACTTTCTTAGTGGGGGAAATGAACAGATAATTATAATTTTATCCCTTAAACTTTGAGATGTTTTACATTTTAGTCTCTTAAATTTAAGATTTTTCATTTTGGTCCATCAAATTTTATTTTGTCAATGTTGATGACTAATTAGGCCACTGAGAGAGAGAGAGAGAGAGAGAGAGAGAGAGAGAGAGAGAGAGAGAGAGAGAGAGAGAGAGAGAGAGAGAGAGAGAGAGCAACATTATTTTGCTGATACTTAATTAACAAACAAATTAGTCACAAGATTAATAGATTTTGAAAATGAAATCAAAATTGGTGGATCAAAATGAAAAATCTCAAAATTAAGGTATCAATATGATAATGATCTCAAATTTTAATGGTCAAAAGTATAATTTAACAAAAACATCTCATGGCATAGTAATGTCATCCACATGACATATTAATATATAATTGAAGTAACTTTTCATGTATTTGGTCACCTAGTTTTTAAAATCTCAAACTTAACACTATGTTTGGAAGTTGGAGAGAGAGAAGAGTAGAGGAGAGTATTTTTTTTTTGGGGGGGGGGGGGGATGGTTATCCCTTTCCCTTGTTTGGATAGCTTTTACTCTTATTTAGATGTTCTAAAAGTTAGAATAGAAATGAGAGGAAATAATTAAATTTATTTAGATTAACAGTTATACCCCTATTTGAATGTGGACTTACAGTATTGGTCTATTTACAATTTTCACAAGTTACTGGAGATCCCACTCCCACACATGAAGGATGAGAAGGGTAAAAATTGGAAAATGCTTGATATTCATGTTTTTTTTCCCCCCAAGAAAATGGCGAGAGTAATGGAATAAGAGAAGATAGATTTTTTGTTGATAATTTTTTTTTACAATGAATGGAAGGTGGATTTTTAGATATATATATATATATATATATTATTGTCATATATTATTATTATTATTATTTATATTTCTGTAGCCTTGGATACAGTAATTAAAATTTATGTAGCATAAGTCCAGGAATTTTGTGTACCATCCTATGTGTGATATTAATGACCTCATATATCCTCAAGTTGGCTAATCTAATGGTAATTCTTCCAATTAACAGTACTCTTTTTTTTGTTGGTATTGCGTGGGATGGGACGGTGGTTTAGGGATTATAGGGTAGGGACACCAATGGAAGAGTCATTGCGGGTAAGACTTAAGACTTAAGAGTATGAGATATTATGGAATTGAACCTGCAGGCTCAATTTGCTCGAATATTGACAACATTAATTCAAATGTGGTTTGGAGAATGTCCAGCAAATATCCAGCGACAAGTTAGTTGGTATCGATGCTGAGTACATGTTTTGCCTGCTCCCTTAATTTTTTTTTTGCTAGGTAAATGCGGGGGGCTCGAACCCCCGAGTAATAGGTTACTTACATAACCGGGTACCAACTCGCCAAGAAGTAGCGGTGGTGCCTGCTCCCTTAATTATGTTCATCTTTATTGCGTTTTGTAATTGCCTTATGCTTCATTTGTGGTTATCCCTTTGTTTGGAGCGGATTTTTAGTTATCTAATTAAACTTTTTCTGATTTTAATTTTTTTTTTTTTTAAACCTGTAAGGTACTTGGAATTTACCGTGCACATAGAGTCCTAGCAGCACTTTAATTCAAGGTTATTGACTAACAATATGGTGAGAATTATGCATCCAAATTAACTCAATTCCAAATCAAGAAACCCAAGAGAGAGATAGCAAGACTTAATTAGTGTACCTAGAGAGAGAGAGACAATTGTGAAAGAGGAGTAAGAGACAGCCAGGGTGAGAGAAAACTGAGAGTGAGAAAATTTTTACCATTTGTAAAGACTAAAGAGTATATATTGAGAGAAAACTGAGAGTGAGAAAATTTTTACCATTTGTAAAGACTAAAGAGTATATATTGTAATTGTGATAACGTGGTGAAGAATAAAATAGATAATTCAAAATATTTAATTAGGTCCAAAATCTCTCTACCCCTTCCAAATCTCTCTAATTTAAGGAATTAAAAATGAGGGGTTAGAAACTTTAGAATCCCTCTAAACCCTTCCCTCCTCCCTTAAAAGTTAAAATACATCCAAATAGTGTTCATTAAACCTTTCTCCTTCTTTCCCTCTACTCTCCCTCCATCCAATAATAATGTTAGGGATCAATATGAAAATAGTGTCAATTTTTAAATGTCAAAAGTGTAATTTAATATATAAAAAATTCCCAACTTCTATTGTCAAGACTCAACCGGCATATTAAGATTTAACTAAGGTAAATTTTCTTGTATTGGTCGCCTAGTGTTTTTTGTTTTTTGTTTTTTTTTTTGAGCTAAAAAATGAGTAGGGGGTGACCTGAGTTGGGTTCTTTTCTACCTAGGCGTGACCATAGTGACACTATCCACTAGGCTAGGGCCTGTTAGAGTAGGGGATCCGAATGAGCCATAGTTGTACACTCAACCCCATTGAAGACACTAGTGAGCATAAGCCGAGAATATGAAGTTATTTCCCAAGCGCTTCCTATTGCAGGATTCGAATCTAGAACCTCCACCTCCTAAACCCTTAGGAGTGAACCCTTAATCACTAGACTAACTACCCTCGGTGGTAAAATAATTGAGTTGGTATAAAATTTCAACAAATCTAGAATTACAAAAAAGTTTATTAAAATTTCTTGGTAAAAAAACTGAGTGGGTATAAAATTTCAACAGTCTAGAATTACAAAAACGTTTATAAAAAGATTCACAAATGACAACATGAAAAGTTATTATATATAGGTAAAAAAAATTAAGTCATTATGAATTCAAATAAATAAAAAAAACTAATAAAAACTTATCAATTCAACTTATACTAAGTCTTTAAAAAAAACTACTATTAAAAAAAAAACATGTTTTATTACATTTCTCAAAAAGTTTAGGCATGGATGGAGACAAGCAGGACAAAGGAGGCTGACCAATGTGATTAGGCAACTTTTGTCATGGCGGCTAGTGGAATACCATTTTATTAAGTGGTGCCGTTAAAGAGGTCAACTTATAAAGAGAGGAAAATCTTGGGCTTCAGGTGATCGACTTCTTTCTAATCACAAAGATGTGGTTGATATTTGTTTTGTTTGACCAGACCTATCTACTTTATAAAAAAAAAAAAAAGGCAATTAAATCTATTCAGTTGCCTGGAAACTTCATTGTTATTAATTAACTTAACGATATTCTTTATTTCCATTGTTCTTGACCTATCACATTGTGCCATCTTGGAATGTTTAAATAATTAATGATCTTATGCAAAATACAAGTTTTAAACTAATACTAGTTCGGGTCAAATTTGACTATTTTAGTCTTGCGGTCAAGATTTTGAAATAAATTTTGCCGGGCCCATAATAAATAGTTCATTATCAAGTTATAAATTTTGGGGTCAAATTAGGATTCAAAAATGGGGGCCATTCTGCTTTCGAGGAAAATTCTGAATGAAGATCATTTAAAAAATGATAATTATGATGTGTGTTTTTTTCCGCTGAAGATGGTCATTTTGATGTTAGAGGCTTAGGTTAGGGCTTCCTCTAGATTACTATTTACTAGCGAAGGAATATTATCGAAGCTACTTGGTAGCTTTTGCTTTCCTTGTTAATGTTATAACCACTAATCAGTGGCATGCACAACGGGCACTAACTTGTTAAGTCTTTGCCTCCTATATCTACCTAATCTTCGGGTGCACTTCATTTTACTCATAAAGACTAACGATTTGTTTGTTTGTTTTTTTTTTTTTAAAGCGAAATATGAAATTAGAATCCATATATATACATAATCTATTTCTTTTATATGATCGACCTAATTAGCATAAACGATGGCGATTCCAATCATATGCAGATTAGATAACTATATATGTTTGCATTTGTAAGTACTGTTATGTATAATGTGTATAAGAAGTAAGAACTTTACATTATTATATATTTTGCAATCACAAATAAACATTTTTTTGGTAAGTGATTAAACGAGGATGATGATTGTTATAACTTTTAAGTACTCATCTTCTTATGCTTTTTTTTTTTTTACCAAAAAAAAAATGGTATATATAAGTGTGGGGGGTAAAAGTCCAACCTTACGTATTGGGCCTAGGGCCCTATTTGAAGATTAATGTGTGTCCGAAGAGAAGGAACTAGTTGAGACGGAGTCCATCTGGAAGAAAAATACCTGGAAATGAAGGAGGAGTACAGTCCGAATAGGTCACCAGTGGTCCGAAGAGGTCTTCCTCCTCGGATACGAATAGTCTTGATCAATCAAACGTCTGGAAGGTCCGAATGATCTTCCTAGCAACCCCAATGATAAAGATAAGCTCTGGGGATGTCTGGAGATGATAAGGACGAAGAAATATCTAAAGGAAAAGCTGCTACCACCGTATTTAATGCACTGCAGCAACTTTTCTGACCTCATTTATGTGGAGAACACCCCTGAACAGTGTAACCTCAACTACCGCCACTCACAAAGAGCTAAAGAAGATGCTTGATGGAACATATACTCGAGTAGGTACACGGATGAAGAACAAGTGGATGATGGAGATGATGGGGAAGGATGCTATATAAAGGAAAGAAGTTTCTGATAATAGGGGATCGGAAAAAAGACAATAGAGAGGACAGAAAGGTTTTACTGTAGTTCTAAGAACTGTAATCACTGTTCAATTAATCATAAACCTCTTCGGACTTCAATTCATTTCGTCTTTACGTGTATCTTTATGCTGGTTTATACTTGGAGGTTGTAGTTAATCGTTGTCAATTTCATAATCAACTTAGTTCTTTCACTCACTCTCTACAAATTCATTATTTTGGGCTTGGGCTACAAATCCTAACCCTACAATAAGTATATTAGTCCCTATGCTACCTTAAAAGTAGTATTTTTTTATAATTAAAAAAAAAAAAACTCACACAAATCAGATATAAAATATAAACGCTAGCATGCCATTTTCCTCTTTTTTTTTTTTTTTAATAAAAAGAAAATAATTTTATTAACAAGATAAATATATTGTAAGACATTACAATGGATAAAATTCTAAAACTTAACAATAGTCCTTAGGTCAATTGACAGTTTCCCTCCAAATAAAAATAAAATAGTGGGTTCTAGTTAGCTCAGCTGGTAAGTCTTTGATGGTTGTATAAGAGATCTGGGGTTCAATCCCCGTCTACACCAAAAACTAATTGGTGTCTTGGTTTGATAATAAAGAGCAATTATCAGGAGCGGACGCCATAAGTTGAAACTCTCTCTCTAAAATAAAAAAAAATAAAATAACCTAACACTAGCTACGTACTTTGCCATTATATTATATTATATTATATTATATAGAGGAGGGATATGTTTATGGGGTTGAGTTCCCTTAAACAAAATCGTGAAAGCTTTCCCGGAAAAGAATAATGCTTTTCGTATCTCCCATAAAGTGTTTAAAAAAGAAAAAAAGAAGAAGAAGAAGACAACTTGTTGACAAATGACCAATGACCTAACCTAACCCTAATTTTAGTGTACCACATCCACATGCCAGAGCTATTTAGTATTTGATAGCAATCTTCATTGCGTCTAAGATTATTATCATTGTAAATGATTTCCTAGCCATACGATACAAGTTGTTCAAAGTAAACGTTCAACATCATCATAAAGTCCTTTTCGTAAACCAAACATATGGCTTTCCACCTAAAAGAAAGAAAAACATATAACAAAGATATATGATAGAAGACGATGTTGTAATTAATGCTGGATGTGAAAACGTACAATAATAGTCTTACAGATAGAAATTCGAGTTAACGTGATACTCCCTCTGTCTCACATTTTTTGTTCTGTTTGAAAAGTCAAACTTTTTAAGAGAACATCATTTATTATTTTGTTTACTTTTTAAAAATGTATAAGTTTCCAAAACTACCTTTAAAAAAATTTATTAAAAAATTGAATTAGTAAATTAATAGGAGTATAATAAGAACATTAGTAAATTAATGACTTTTATTTTTAGAAACAGGACAATATTTTGAGACATCTCAAAATGGAATAGAGGACAAACAAATTGGGACGGAGGGAGTATCTTTTTTTTTTTTTTTTTTTTTTTTTACAAGATAGAAATTCTATTTTAGTCTAATCTAAGTGTATATGTGTGTGAAAGCTTCCTTCTAGAGACTTGAACCCCGACCACTGCCCCCCACACCCCACAAGCACTTATACTTGTAGAGTGACTATCGCACCAAGGGTGTGCGGTGATCATGGTATCTTCAAAATTGTGTTTTGTGTTTTACTTGTTATATTATATCCACAACTTGTACTATTTTTTCCACCCAAAAAGAAAAACTGTTATTATTTGAGGATAGCCTTTTGTTTTTCCATGACACAAAGTCAAAACACATGTTTAAAGGAGTTTGAATTTCAATAATATGGGGTTCCAATTAGTTTAATTAGTAAAATCTCTTATTATTGAATAAAATATCTAGGTTCGAATCTCATTTACATCAAAAAATCAATCGGTATCTTGAGCCTAATAATTAAAAGTTGTAAAACGAATGTCATAAATTAAAATTCAATCTTATCTATCAAAAAAAGAATTTAATAGTTCAATTTCATCAACAGTTGATACACTGAATTAATGGAGATGATGGCATGAATAATAATCTTTATTATTAAGAATAAAATATGTTGTAATAGAATAACTAAACATATTCATACGTTTGGTTGTAAGTTGTAATATTAGAATAAAACTTGAAATTCATATTTAGGAAATATTAAAAGCTCGGAAATGTGTTGAAAACACAAGAGCGATTTAGACCCCCCCAATTAAAGTTACGGCTCGATAGATTTTACATTAACTTAATACAAAGTGCGGAATAGTGTAAATGCGAGCGGATGAACAAATAAGCTACTATAATCCAAAAACTAAGCAACACAATAGTAATGGAATATAAAAGAGTAGGGAAGAGAGATGCAAACACAAAAAACACCAAGACATGTTTTCGAAGAAGAAACCGAAAAACTCGGCGAAAAACCTCTCCGCCGCCCTCCAAGCAGAAATCGATCCACTAGACAATCAGTTGGGATACATGGGTTAGCAAGAGACCCTCCAAGCCTAATCTACCTGATGCACCTAAGCCCTCCAAGCTCCTACTCCAACAAGGCTTCTCGGAACCGTGTCTTGTCTAGCTCTCCGGATCCCGACACAAGCTCCATGTTGCATCTGCCATTCCAGGCTTCTTCCAATACTTCCCAGCAGCACCAAAACGTCACTCAACCCACTCAAATGGTGAGGTAAGTGTTTGGGCTATCAACCTCTCAATGGTATGAAAATGGAGAGGGAAGAGTTGAGAAAATACCACAAGCAAGTGTATAGAGAAAGGTGGGGATGACAATCTTTAATTCCCAATGTGTTTGGCTAGGGTTTTCTCTCTGAAGCATTCCTCAACATTTGTGGGTAATGAGGGTATATATAGGATAGGTGCAAAAAGTGTGAGTCAGTCAGTACGGGCTGGCAGAACAGATTGTCTCGCGGGTGTCTCGCGGGAAGGCCTTACCCGTGAGATACTCGCGAGACACAGCTATCTTCACCTGGCCTGACTCTTCGCATTCCAGCATGTGCATGACACATGTTTCACTTCGCGGGAAGCTAAGTCGCGATATACCCGCGAGAATCCTTCAGCCTCCAAATGTTTGAGTCTTCACACACTCTCTCTATCACACAACCCTTACAACAAATCCCACAATAAATATAGGGTATGAACGATTGAAAGTGATTACAATTAAATTTGGCACGGAATAAAAGCCAACAAAATACATAGTTGTAAATAACAACTTTACAATCTCCCCCTTTGGCTATTCCGTGACAAAACCCTAAAACAGACTCTAGACTTAAACGTGAGTTTGGGAACAAAGGCAAAACTCACTCACACCTAATTCTAGATTCTGATAAGCTCTTGAAACATATGAACAAGTATCTCCTGAAACACAACAACACAATAACATCATTGTATGCAGAAAAAAAAACTTGAAAAGCATATGGAGCAATAATAGCATGATCAAGCAAAATGAAATAGAAACACAAGATCATGGCAAGATCAAACAGGCAATCACTATACAAGAGCGATCACTATGCTTATTCACACAAGGAATGAACATCCGGATATGCAAGATGATAAGCTCATTTGAAGAGTATCATTTGCAAATCCAACACTCAACCAATGCGAAATACACGAAGTATTTGCATCTAGGAACAATCCTACTAGGGCACAAGAGTGTTGTATCGAAGTAAAATGTATGACATTAAACTTCAAGTACACAAGCATAAAGGCTGCATACGTAAGGAACTGCATATGCATGGCACAAACCATAAAAGCCTACAAGCATGCAATTAAACAAACCCTAAAAGCTTACAAAAGCAACATGGGCACAAACTAGACAAGCTACAAAGCATAGACAATATCATAAAAGAACTACTGAAATTATACTAAAATAAAAACAGAGTATCAAAGCTTTAAACCAAAAACCGTAAAACAGTTATAAAGACTGAAAGAAACTAAATAAAACCGTCTGAAAGACCAATAATCAATGTTACTAAGTTTCTAAACTATGCTCCCCCTAACGCTGTGCAAGCTCTTCTCCAGCTCCCCCTCAAAATTTTCTCCCCCTTTTTGACTGGAATGGCCAAAGGGCTAGAACTGATCTGACTCTGAATCCGAGTCTTGCTCCATAGATAAGTCTTGTATTTGTGAAGAGAGCGTGGTGATCTGTCCTTGAAGATATGCAAACTGGTCTGCGGTGTGCTGTACATGAGAATCCAACACTGTGGACATTTGATCCATTTTAGCTAGCAATAGATCAAGTTTGCTCAAGCCTTGTGGTGGAGCAGAAGATGATGGCTGTGCAGATGGCTCTGGAGTCGAGGTGAACCTATCAATCTCCTCCTTTGTATCTCCACCCTCATCTTGCTCAACACGAGGCTGTGGGATGGTATGCACACCAGTCTTGGAGCCCTTGATGTGTGCAGTGCTCCTAGTCAGTGTATGACCACCAATGGGGTAGTCCCTCTGAACAACTATGAGGCCACTGGGTAGCTTGAGCTTTGCCTTGGCAATTAATCCCATGATCAAGGAGGGGAACGGCATCACAGTCCGTGAGTTCTGCTTTGTGATGCTCTTCTTCAGGACATGCATGATATGGCCACAAATGTCAATCTCCTTATGAGTAAAAAGATCATACAAGAATCTTGTTCTCGGAGCAGATAGAATGGTGAGATTGGTGACCGGATACAGATTATGAATCATCACATAGCTTAGTGTCCTCATTTCCGGAGAGAATTTGATGGTGTTCATGGATGATTTCTTCTGTTCACCACCAAGAAGTGTAATCATCTCAGCAGTAGAGCCCAATCTGTCCTCATATGCAACTGTGATTGGCTGAGATGGAGGACGAGTTTCCAAAAAGTCTTGGATGATCTCTCTTGTAATCACAAATTCCTTGTGTCTTACCCAGCACTCAATACAGTCTCCGTTGACAGTGGCATTTGAGAAGAACTTCCTGATAATCTTTGAATAAACCACCCCAGTCGGGTTCAGCAGCTTGGTCCAAGTTCTATCTTTGAACACTTCAGGGATGAAAGTGTCCTCAAGAGTTTCAAGTTGAACTACTCTCTCCATGATGATCGTCCTGTCCTTATAGCAGTCATTGTACTTCATATCTGCTTCCGCGGACTTGAAGTGATCAGAATCAGTGCGTGCACGCTTTGAAGATGGTTTCTTCTTAGCTGCATGCTTGGTGGGAGACATCTGCACAATTTCACAAAGCAGGAAGGGAACAAGTGCACAAATACCCAAAACAGAGCACACAAACAAAAACTTGATTAGATTCAAGTTAATCCCAAAGCACATGAAAGCAAACCTATAGTAGATCATAACCAACTCAAGGAATAAGCAACAACATATAAAACAAGGGGAAAATAAGCAAAGTGCATGAAAGTAAGTAACTGTGCATGTGTGTGCATCTGTGTGCATATGCTGGTGCATGTGTGTGCAGCATGAGATGCATGGGGGTGTGCCTAGAGGGTGCCTAGGTGTGTGCCTAATGAGTGCATCATGAGCAAAGTGAAGGAAACTCATGAACAAAGACCAAACCAAGTAAAGTAAGGTTAAACATATGGAAATTCAAAAATTGGAACTCACATGAAATGAATTAGGCACAAAAATGTCACTCGGACATTTTATCAAACACCTCATATGCATAAAAACATTCTAAGTATGAGCAATGCATGAACAAGAGAAAATCTACCCTCAATACATGTTAAAATGCCACAAGGGACCAACACAGATACACAAACATCAAATGGGACACAGCCCAATTAAAAGATTTGACAAAAAAAAACACCAAATTCTGAAAACCAACCCATATTTTCGAAAATCCCCAAATGTCAAAACCCTAACAAAAAAATATGCATAATCTAAGCAAAAACTTAAAAAGAATTGTTTAAGAAACATACCTTGTAGAGGAAAATGCAGAAAAGATGCTTGGATTGAAGGGGATTGAATGGAATAGTGATTTGGGTGAAAAAGGGTTCGAAGGAGTTTAAGCGAGGGAAAAGGTTTTGATTTGAAAAACTGTCACATCAGCAATATAAAACTGAAAACACGCGTTTTTCGCGGGTTAGAGAGTAGCGACACAGTCGCGAGACAACCGCGAAAATGGCCACTGAAGCACAAAAGCTTTCGCAAGAAGCTTTAAGTCGCGACACAGTAGCGAGACAGTCGCGAGAGTTTCTGTCTGAATTTTGAAAAAATCCAATTTTTGGCCAAACAGCATTTCGCAAGAAGCTGTTGGTCGCGAGACAGTCGCGATACAGTCGCGAAAGTTTCTGTGTGACATGATGAACACTTATTTCCCACAAGCCCTTTTCGCGGGAAGCTCTAAGTCGCGAGCTTCTCGCGAAACAGCCCTTGAACCAGTTTTTGAAGAAAAACACAAAAGTGCATTTTGAACAAAAACAAAAGACACGAAAGTATAAAATCACTTCCAAAAACAAATAAAACACTCAAAAATCTTTTTGGGTTTGATCAGCAAGTTCTTGAGCATACACATCACATTTGAACATATACAATCACACAAATGAGATAGGCATTGATTGAATCAAAGTCTTGTGTGTTGTGTGTGAGTATCAAATGTGGAATAGTCTATAGACCAGAGCGAAGCTTCAATGATCAATTCAATCGAGTCATACACAACTGATACGAAATCCAGTGGACTATCTCCATTATAGAAATGAGTATATATGACCTCCCACACATTGAATACAAAACAAAGAAGCTTTTCATTTGGCTTCTGCATAAGGCATAACAATTGGTCCAATTTATTTTGTTTGGACAAGAACATCTCATTTTGAGATTAGTACTTGAAATTTATGATATTTCAACATTAATGATTAGCCTTTGGCTTTTTGAGCACCATAAAAAACATTAAGAAGAGTCGCTTTCCCTTTTTCCTAGTCGAATACTAGTGTGTGCGACAGGCTTTTGCAGCTCAATATCTCTTTTCATTTGGAGATTTACATTTGGTGAGCTCTTTTTACAAAAACATAAAAATAAAGTGGGAAGAGATATAGACACAAGTCTATGCAAGTATCAAGACCAACAAGACTATTGACCAATCATTCATGACAAGCTTGAAGATCTATTTACAACAGTCACACATAGTGTTCAAGATTTCTCCCACAAAGAACTGAGTGCATATAAGACAAGCCACGATCATAAATGCACTACGCCATAAGTACGAAGGTACTAGGCCAAACTCACATGTGACATACACAAAACAAGTGATCAAACTTTTGAGATTTTTCAATTTTTATGGGTTTTTGGAATTTTTGAACACACCCAAAACAGAACAAGAAAAGTAAGATCAACCAGAAAACAGCTGGAACAAACTATAGCAGATAAAAGAACAACAGCAAAAAGAAAGCAATGCATGAAATGATGCAACAACAAAAGTCCCTAAACATTGAAAGAATTTATGCATGAACATGTTATAATGCTTATGCGTGAGTACCCCTCTTCACCCACACGTCACGTGCGTTTGGGGTGATATCCTTGACGGATTGGGTACGAGAGTTTGGACTTTCAAACCTTCTAGTGAAATTCTCCAAGCAAGTGGTGAAGGCACCGATCATTTTCATCACGTCCGTCATACCGGGATCACGATTTTGACTTCTTGGTTGCTCACCACCCCAAGACCTCATGTCATTTCTCCTTCCCCGTGACCGAGGTGCACTTGCGTTGTTGTCTGATCTCAGCTTTTGACAATTGGGTCTGGTATGTCCTTGCAATCCGCAATAATGACACACATAATCTGTTCTGGGACTCTGTTGTGATCTTGGGAGAGATCTTCCTCTAGTTTCATGTTTAGCCATAGACTGATTTCGGGGCTTATTCACCATTCGTTGCTCAGCCACATTCTTCTTCTTTACATCCTCATCTTTCTCAAGAATGGGCTCTTCAGCAACCGTCTCATTTGCCTTCACAAACTTTACTCCTTTGGTGACTTTGGCTGATGAGCAGCTTCCTCCGGTGTATCCCAACCCGGACTTGTCTGAAGAAGGTTTTTGAGATGATATAACATCTTCTAACTTCTGAGAGGAGACTCTCTCTATCTTAGCATGAGCTTGCACAACCTCTTGCTCAAGAAATCTCACCTTCGTATATGCTTCAGACAGCTCACCATTTAGTGTTTCAATCTCACACTTAGCCTTTTTATATCTGATCAAGAGACTTCTGTAATCTTCCTCAGCTTTCTTCATTTTCCTTACAGCTGCCTTGGCTACTTTGGAATACTCTCACGACTTCTCAAGTAGTAAGAAGTAATTTTCTTAAAGATTAGCTGTATTCTCTTCCTCTTCAGCATCTGATTCTTCCACAATCCTAATAGACTCTGAATCAGAATGCTCACCAAACTCCTTCACAAGTGCACCCAAATCATCTGATGACTCCACATGAGCAATGGTCATGAAGGCGGAGTAGTTTCCCTCTCCGTCACAGCTCTCTTCCGAGTCAGAATCAAAAGATTTTGAATCACTGAGCGTCGTGGCATAAGCCTTGCCTTTTCCTCTCAGAAAATTTGGACACTCCTTCTTTAGATGTCCATGGCCATTGCACTCATAGCACACAATGTCTGAAGAAGGTTGAGAATCCTTCCCTTCTTTCCTCGTAAACTCTTTCCTATCACCTCTTGAAGATGAAAATTTCCCTCTGTTGAATGGTTTTCCACTGTTCTTCATTTTCAGGAATTTTCGGAAGTTTTTCGCAAGATATACTACTTTTTTCTCCACTCCATCTTCTTCGGAAGGATCATCCATTCTTTCGGTGATGGTTTTAAGAGTAAGCGATTTACTCGTCTTGTGGGAAGGTAGTCCATGTTGGGGACATATTTTTATGTAATTGGCATATCCTTTGACAAAACGCACTTTACTTGTATTTGGGTAAATCTAAGTAGGTTCAAGATGATCATTACAAGTGGTTAAATTGAAGACATGAAGACTACTCAAGAACTGCTCAAGAAAAGTGCGAATTTGCAGGTCTCGATACCTGCTCGATAGAAGCTCGATCTGTCGAGGTTCATTAAATCTCGACAGCTGGTCGATCGATCGAGCTTACGAGTTTTCAGATTATAGCCACAACGTTTTTAATCTAAAAAGGCTATTTGTTTAAGGGTTGGTATAATCCTTATTGGACTAGGAAAGCCCAAGGTTTGTGTAAACCTATTTGGAATAGGAGAGCCCATTAAGCTCCTATTTAAAGGAGGTGGGAAAAAGAAAAACCTAACCCTAGAGAGCTTCATAAGGTTTTCTTTTTGAAACCCTAGCCTCCTCCTACAGAAGAAAGAGTTCTTGCTGCGTTTCTTGTACGCCTTTGGGTTTTGTAACCAAGCAAAGTCTTTTGCACTAACATTGAAGATCTTATTGGTGTTTCTATATGAAGCTGCTGCAAATCAACTACAACAATCAAAGGGTTGCTGTGGAGTTAGTCACGTACTGAGATTCGTGCAAAGGAGTAAGCCGCGTACTAGGATCCGCGCATCAAATTGGTTAGTCACGTACTTGGGAGCCGTGCATCAAAAGGGGGAACTGTCGCTACAGATCAAGTCCAATTGGGTATTGGGGTAAGGGTTCAACTGTAGGTTGGTAAGGTACTTGGGATTCCTTTACTTGTAACCGCTTGATTTGATAATAGTGGAGTTTCGGGAGTGGTGACCTGAAAATCACCCGGTGGGGTTTTTACCGTTAGGGTTTTCCTCATTCGTAAACAAATCACCGTGTTATTTATTTTCCGCTGCATATTTAGTATTTGGTGATTTGTTTGTGCTTCCACGCAACTGCATGCTTAATTGATTAATTAACAACTTGGCTAATTAATTAATTAATTAGAGTTTATCACAAGGGGTCATTCAGATTGTGGCCTAACAGTCCAAGCTCATACGTTTGAAGTGATCCAATGAGCTCTTGGATCTTAATTTCATCCAAATCCTTGCTTTCCTCTATGGCTGTGACTTTTGCCCGAAAGCTCTCCGGTAAGGACCTCAAAATTTTTCTCACCACCTTAGTATCTTTAATCTTCTCCCCAAGATTGAGTTTAGCAATTACAATTTCATTGAGCTTCCCATAGAATGAATCAAATGGTTCATTATCCCCCATCTTGAGCTCTTCAAATTTGGTGGTAAGCATCTGAAGCTTTGTGTCCTTAACTTTCTTCGTACCCTCATATGTCGTCTCCAAAATCTCCCAAGCTTTCTTGGCTACCGTCATATGAGAGATCCTGTGGAATTCATCAGGAGACACACCACAAAAAATAGCATTTAACGCTTTACTATTAGCATTGGCTGCTGCGAGAGCTACCTTATCCAAAGTGGACTTAGGATCCGTCAGCTTGGTCCAACCAATCTCAACCGCATCCCAAACGGTATCATCTATAGAGCATAAAAATGCTCTCATTCTGACTTTCCAGAAAGCATAATTGTTCCCATGGAAAAATGGTGGAACATTGAGCGATTGAGACCGGTCCATCTCAAATATGGTCAAGGATCACACTCAGGTATTTAAACCACAACGAGTGTACCCGCTCTGATACCAATTGAAAGCTTGGAAATGTGCTGAAAACACAAGAGCGATTTAGACCCCCCCAATTAAAGTTACAGCTCGATAGATTTTACACTAACTTAATACAAAGTGCGGAATAGTGTAAATGCGAGCAGATGAACAAATAAGCTACTCTAATCCAAAAACTAAGCAACATAACAGTAATGGAATATAAAAGAGTAGGGAAGAGAGATGCAAACACAGAAAACACCAAGACGTGTTTTCGAAGAGGAAACCGAAGAACTCGGCAAAAAACCTCTCCGCCGCCCTCCAAGCGGAAATCGATCCACTAGACAATCAGTTATGATACATGGGTTAGCAAGAGACCCTCCAAGCCTAATCTACCCGATGCACCTAAGCCCTCCAAGCTCCTACTCCAACAAGGCTTCTCGGAACTGTGTCTTGTCTAGCTCTCCGGATCCCGCAACAAGCTCCATGTTGCATCTGCCATTCCAGGCTTCTTCCAATGCTTCCCAACAGCACCAAAACGTCACTCAACCCACTCAAAGGGTGAGGTAAGTGTTTGGGCTATCAACCTCTCAATGGTATGGAAATGGAGAGGGAAGAGTTGAGAAAATACCACAAACAAGTGTATAGAGAAAGGTGGGGATGACAATCTCTAATTCCCAATGTGTTTGGCTTGGGTTTTCTCTCTGAAGCATTCCTCAACATTTGTGGGTAATGAGGGTATATATAGGATATGTGCAAAAAGTGTGAGTCAGTCAGTACAGGCTGGCAGAACAGATTGTCTCGCGGGTGTCTCGCGGGAAGGCCTTACCCGCGAGATACTCGCGAGACATAGCTGTCTCCACCTGGCCTGACTCTTCGCATTCTAGCATGTGCATGGCACATGTTTCACTTCGCGGGAAGTGAAGTCGCGACATACTCGCAAGAATCCTTCAGCCTCCAAATGCTTGAGTCTTCACACACTCTCTCTATCACACAACCCTTACAACAAATCCCACAATAAATACAGGGTATGAACGATTGAAAGTGATTACAATCAAATTTGGCACGGAATAAAAGCCAATAAAATACATAGTTGTAAATAACAACTTTACAAATATCTTACTTATTATACAATTATATTTCTTAAAAAGTAATATTTTTCAAATTTGAAAATGATGTTATTTTTGTATGATTTTTAGTTTTTATTATTGTTATGTGGATATGGAAATTTTGTATATTTGAAAATATATTAATTTAAAAAATTACTACAACATTTTTAAAGAGGAATAATTATTTATCATTTTAAAGAATGACTAAATTCTAGGAATAATTATCACTACATTATAATGTCCATTACAGTCTACCAAATATGCCTTTAGTAATATCAATTCCATGCATCATTGAGTGACCTCAAAATTTACGAGCAACACATGTGATCTCCATGTGGTGGGTTGGACATTTCATTTCGAATCTCTTTTTAGGCCTTGAAATTTCTCTCTCTCTCTCTCTCTCTCTCTCTCTCTCTCTCTCTCTCTCCACTACTTATGATTCGTTTCATTGGAAATTATAATGCGGAGAACATGATATGTGAATTGCCTCACAACAATCATCATTAAATTGTTAATTCTATTGATCTGTAAGTTTGTGACACATATTGTTGATTAGAAAACTGAGGTGATATTTATGTTCAATAGTTTCAAACACTTGAAAGTAAAATGGCAAGTCTTAAGTTCAAAATCAAAACTTGAGCCAAAATCTTTGTAGCTCAACTGATTGATACCTCTTAATGTTTCCAATAAAAACATCTTTGTAGCTTAACTGATTGATACCTCTTAATGTTTCAAATTCCTTCTCTCTCGTTGTAACCAAAAAAAAAAAATATCAAACATAACATAAACATATTTGTGTTAACAAAAGCAAAAATTTGTGTGTCTACTGCATGCTTAGTGTTGTAATAGCAGAAGCTCTAATATTAATTTGATGTGAGAAAAAACTTTCAAATAGTACTCCCACACAATTGATTATGAAAATATTATGGGTTTTAGGAAAATCTTCAAAACAAATAATGAACAAAGAAAACTCACAACTAAAATAGACAGAATCACACACAAAAAATAACATCAAAGATTTACATGGTTTAGTCTTTGGCCTATGTCTACTAACAACAACGTGAACAAAATTTTGCTAACAAATATTAAAAAAAAAAATACAAAGATGATGTAGAGGCACTCCGCACTCCACTAAAACCCAAAATCCCAATACGTATAAAATTCTCTCTCACAAAGACCAAAGAACAAAAGGCTCTTCCACAAACTAATTGTGGCACACAATGTTAGAGATCCAATAATCAAACCAAATGCAATTGCTGCAACACCACACATAAGGATCTCTCCATTTACTAAAATGCTAGCTACTGCACTCACACTCAAACCCAAACAAAGCTGGCTAGGTCAAAACAAAAGATATAATTCGTTTGCATAAATTTCAGCAAAGCAAAAGAAATAGAACCGACCTATAGTGATGCTAGTTAACGACCATGTTTGTCATGGAATTTGATGGAATGACTATATAGATAATGGCATCAAACATTAAGGATAATATTGAAAAAATTCAAACTTCAAAAACCAAATTAACAGTAACCTAAAACACTGATAGACAAAATGTAATTTATTTTTCCTCATATAATATATAAAAACAAAAATAAAATAAAATAAAATAAAATTCAGCTACAAAATTAGTTGCAACAATAGGAACAATGGCGGAGCCACTTGAGGACTGAGGGGGGCCTTGGCCCCCCCAAAATTTTTGAAAAATATTTAAAATTTTTTTGGAAATATCCTAAATAATTTGAAAATTTTTAAATAACCTTATTATTTTGCCCCCCATTCCTGATAATATACATATATATATATATATATATATATACATATTTAAGAAAGTCTAAAAATGAACATAATTTTCATTTAAATAAAATACAATCCATAAATACATATGTCAGCAAATTACAATAATTAAACATTTAGCATCTTTAAAATGAACACATAAGTATTTTAACAATTATATCAATAAATAAAAGGGAAAAAAATTCTAATTTTCATCCCAATACATCTAGGGCTTACTTGTACACAGTAGTAGAAAAATTGAAAAGTCAAAAACATTGTTGATGTGCCACACCACCAAGTCCCCCACATAGTTGCAGAAACATTTTTCCTCACACAGATGACTCTCTCTCTCTCTCTCTCCCCGTTGACAACTTGGCGTTTGCCTTTTTTTTTTTTCTTTTTTTTCTTTTCTTTTTTTTCTCTCTTCTTCTTTTTTTCTTCTTTTAAGCTCTTTCCTTTTTCTCCCTCTCACTGTTGCTGTAGTTTGTTTAAAAGTAAAAGTTCTGTACTGTATGACTAAACTAGACAAGAAAGTGTGAAAGATTGAAGCTTCCGTGCCATGGGCCCTTCATCCCCTAACTATGCAGTACTCTATGCCCTTAGCTGACCGGCTAACCCCTTGTTTTTAACTCTTTCCCAAGTACTTTGCATTTGCTTTGTTTTGATTTTTTTTACTTTACTTTTCATTGCTTTCTTTTTTATATTCCTTATAATATATTATTTATTATGATAATAATCAATATATTATATACCAAATGTCATTATAAATTATAAATGTACTTAGTTGTCTACATTGAAAAGGAAATTGCTGAGAACTTCACTACTGACTCAATACTTGATGACTTTAGATCTCTTAAAGAGTATAGGTTACAATTTTGAAAAAAGATGTTTAACTTTTATGTTATTGTATGTTTTGTGACTTTGCCCATTTTATAGTTGATTAAAGATATTAAATTGTTTTGTCAATCTTGTCTCATTATTGTTTAATTTTAATTAAATACAATTTTGTTTATAGCATATATTGAGTTATGAAGTATTGTACAATACTATTTTACATTTCATACAAAATAAAAAAATAAAAAAATTATATCTCATATTTAATTGCAATTACATCTCACACCACACCAGCAGTTAATTCTCTTGAGTAACAAACTTAAAAAACAGTGAATTTGAAATACAAAACACATAACACTAACTTCCCTAGAGAAGTGAACTACAATTTAGTTTATTTCCGAAGGGAATCATCAATTTTTTTTATAAAAAAAATTTTCGTTGTGATCCATCCATCACCACATGAGAGAGAGAGAGAGTGTAACAAACAATAAAACATCATTCTCATTAAATAATATTAGAAGGTGGTAATTTCGGTTGCTTTCTACAAATAACAAATAGAGACCCTCCCAAGTAATAGGCTTTTTAAAGAGCTCATCACATGTATAAATTATATAATATCTACTTAAAGCTCGTAGAAGTGTTACACTTCCCCAAGGCCTTAACAGACAACACACTTTCTTATTCTAGAAATTAAAATGTGGTATTAAGCTGTTACATTAAAGATACAGCTTCAAATCTGAGCTACTTGGCCTGGAACTTGTGGTCAGCATAATACTTCATGTAGTCTTCAGACACAAATTCTGGGTACTTGTTCTCAGCTGTCTCTTTCTCCACCAGTGTTGGTGCTGGACATATCTTAGCATCACCCCCAGGGTTGTAGAATGAAGCTATTGACATTCTGTTTCCATCTGTTTGGGCTATCACTCTGTGCATCACACTCTTGTACTTCCCATTGGTGATGATCTATACTTTTATATTTATATTTATATACATATGGCATCATATATAGTCATTAGATATCTCCAAAATTTTGTCGATCGATGATAATGAATTTTAAACTGAATCTTCTAATTCTCTTCCATTTTTAGCGAGACATGTATATATATATTACATGTCTTGCATCTAAAAATAAAAATAAGAGAGAATTCAATGGGAGGGGAGGGATTTTATGATGATATTAATTATTAACACAAATTGGTTCATATGTATAAAAATTAGAGTATACCTCAATTTGGTCACCAAGGTTAATAACAATGGAGTGGCGCATAGGGGGCACGTCTATCCACTGATCTTCTTTGAGTAGCTGGAGATCACAGACCTTGTCATCCTGGAAGAGTAGGGTGATCCCACCAGCATCTGTGTGGGCACGAAGACCCTTTATAAGGTCTGGCTTTGGACATGGAGGGTAATTGCTAACCTTGGTGTCAAAATTTGGACCCTTTGATCCATGGAATGCCTTTTTCAGGTAACCTTTCTCTAGTCCAAGATTCTCACATAACAGGTCTAGGACTTCCTCTGCTAATTTTTCCAACCTTAATGCAAATTCCTTCATCACCTTCCTGTTGTAATTATAATTAATTATGAGATAGAGAGCCTTTTGTGTAAAAAAACAAAGGAAGCCTTTTAATTAAATTGGGAGTTTGTTTTAAAAGTACTTCTAGTATCATTTGGAATATTCTGAAGGAAATAATAAAAATTAATCATATAGTAGCATAAATCGTTGGGAGTACAAAATGTAGCTAGCTAGTACTTATATGAGACCATTATCTCAACAATATGTTTATTGTGGAACAAATGACACAGATTAAAATTTTGGTACTAAAAATAGTAAATGAAACCACTATATAAATATATATGTGTGTGCTACAGTAAGTAATATGTATATATTGTTGACGTACAAAAAGCATGCTTAAATGAATCGCCTGTATTCATCTTGGAGATCTGGGATCTCAGATATATTGGAGTGAGGAAGATGGCGCAAAAAGAAGGTGCTCTCCCAATCCAAGTCATTGACCTCAGTCTGAACACCCTCTAGACCTTTGGTTGCCACAAGTTCCTTGAACCTTCGCTCCATACACTTCTGGTAGGTAGGGAATTCAACCGAAATTTTCAACTTGTGAGAAACAAAAAATAGAGAAAACACACTCCAAAAGAAAACAATCACACATACAAGACAGTGTTTACATGTTTCGGCAATTTGCTTACGTCCACGGAGTTGCAGAAATTTCACTATTATTAGGGAAAATACAAAGTGCAGCTACAATGTTTCTCTCTCTCAGGCCTGTCAGCCCAAGCCTCCACTCCATGGACTAAGTCTCAGAAAATCTCTCATTAAAAACCACGCAACATTATTCGGGTCAGGTCAGGTCGTCAACCAGATCAAACATAACTAAGCTCCACAAAACCCAACATGGTAGTGCTCCTTTGTCAACCTCTCCACGGTGTCCATTAGTTCATGGAATATGCCATGATTTATTAACTACAATTTTGAGACAAAGAAACACACACAAAATTGTTAGACCCATATATATATATGGAAACAATGTGAACAACATAAATAATGGTACAACTTAGGTTCAAGATATGGCATCTATCTCAAAGAAGCCCCAGTTTTCACAGGCATCTTTGATTATCTCCATAGTTGCTTCTCTCTCCTCACCATTTAGTTTCTCCAAGTTGATCACTGGGAAGTTCTCTCTCTCTCTCTCTCTCTCTCTCTCTCTCTCTCTCTCTCTCTGTGAAGGAAGCAAAGAAGCAAAGCTAAGCTGTGTGTGTTTGGAATTGGATGGTGTAGTGCCAGTTGGATGGTCTGCTATTTATAGAGGTTAAAGCCTAACGAGGGACAGGAACAACTGTGAAGTGGAGGGCTGGTTTATTTGTGTTTTGATATAAAAAAGGTGACTAAAATAATAATAATAAAATGGTTTTGTTTTTTTTTACAAATTAAAAAAAAAAAAAAGAGTTAAAGACAGATAATTAGTGGAAATTAGAGCTTTGCCTTGTTGGACCCAACTTGGTGGCTGATTCCTTTGTAAATTTGACCAATGACTAGCAAAGGATGACCAATGACCACAACCACAAGAACTTTCCAGTATTGTTTATTCAAATTTTTTTATGCGTTTGATTTTTGAGAGTGATATTTGGGAAAGGTAGCCAGCTCTTGCACCTCTAGAGACTTCAGACTTGAATATGCTATGTATTGTAGGTTGTAGCTCCTCCACGTCAAGAATTATTTGGAGTTGTTTTAATTAGATACAATGACAAGTTATACATCCCCATGTGCCTTTGTATAGTGGCCTTTTTCACACTTTTGTCTTTATTTCAAAAAATTAGAGGTCCACTGGTCCAGAACAGAACCTGACCATATATATATCTCCATGATTTCCCATACTACTAAATTGTACATGCATGTTAAGTTTTGATTGAACTTTACTGTGCGCTTTTATATATAAGCCACCTTACAATCTTACCCAAAAATATATAATTAAAAAAAAAAAGCCACCTTACAGTTAATTTTGGGTGTGATTTTGATCTTATATGATACTAGATGGATTTGATTGGTCTATTTTTAAAGCTCACTAATCAAGCCGATAAAAGTTTTTATCTTTAATTTGCATTTTTGATGTCGGCAAAGTCTAGTTTGGTTCATAATCTATAGGAGTAGGACCATAAATCCCGTGTTTGCATTGGAAATGAAAAATCTTCAACTTCGAATGCAAATTATAGTTGGTATTCTCTATGGGACTGTTACCTATAGGCTATAGCCTATAGGTGTTGCCACAGATACAAATTATAGTTGTTCCGTCAATTGATTAGCCAAAATATACGTGTGTGTGACACCGACATAGTTATATTTTGGGTGGGTCCCATCAAAGCCAACTCCAAAAACGCCAAAAATTTAGGGTTTTTTGGGATTTTTTTTTTTGGTGAGATAAGAGGGTGTTTTGTCAATGCGCTATATTTTACTAAAAATGTTTTACAACAAAACATATAAAGCATTAAAAATACCAAATTTCAGTACAATCCTCTCTCTCTCTCTCTCTCATTACTTTTAGTAGCTTTAAATATATCTGGAAATTAATTGTTTGGGTAGAATCCAAAGAACGATGATAACTTTGGCCTATGGCACCATTATCATTTTTTTGTAAAAATTGTATACATTATTTCTGTACATGATCTAATATATATATATATATATTAATAGGTAAAGCTTAGAGAAAGTCTAATTAAAATTTAAAATTAGAATCCAATTTTGTGTCATGTGTCTAAATTTTTGTAGGAACCGCTTAATAATTATCCACTTAAGTTTGTATCATGTGTCGTCCCATTTAATTTTTTAATTTTTGTACCAAGTGAGTTAATGAGTGCAAAATACTAAGAATCTAATATTAATGAACTAAAAAAATTAATAAATAAAAAAACCAATCACATATACTAAATAAAAATCACATTACAACAAAGATCACCACATGTTCTATCTTATTAAAAATTAAAAAAAAAATGTTCATCAGTAATATTAAATTTAGGTAAGAATTTTAATATGTGACTAATTACATTTACTTAAAAAAAATTTGACTAATTATTTATATTTTTATGATAAAATTTGTGTTTAATTTTAAATGTATCCATATGTATGCATGTGTTACATGCTTTATTTTAATAACTTGACTAATTTTTATATTTTATAATAAAAATTGTGTTTATTTTAAATGTATCTATGCATTTACATGAATTATAAGCTAGTATTATATAAAATAGTTGACTGTAACATCTCTCACATGAGAATAGATATCACAGTTGTAAGATCTACTCCGTGTAAGAGAGATATTGTATGTAAACCCATTATACATAATACCACCTCCCCTCATACAGAAATAGGTCCAACGTTTGCATGAGAGAAATATTATACACAATTGCTATTCAAGGTACCACCTCACCTCCTATGATACGGGGACTACTAAGAAAGGAAGTGTGAATGCCCCTACATCATTGTCAAAAAGAAGAGGAAAAAAGAAAAAGAAAAGTATATGTTTATTTAAATTTCTTATTTGGTTGAAAAATCTTTGCAACCCAAGAAAAGCGAGACATAAAAGGCAACTGTTGAGTAAATGTAAACCCCTAAAATATTATTCATATTCATTCCCTTTCCTTTTTGGATCAATTGATTTGACCTTAGCCTAAAATTTAATTAAAAATTTAAAAAAAAATCATAACCATTCATCTGCTCCTAATAATAATAATAAAAAAGGAGGAAGCTGAAATTGGAATGGGCCACTTAACCTTTTATTTATTTATTAATTATTATTATTATTATTATTTTTGAATTCGAAGCGATAGAATGGTCATAAGTCAAAACATATAAAGCATTAAAAATATCTAAGGGTACGTTTGGTACACTGAATGAGAATTACGATAGAAATTATAATCTTTATTACCAGTAATAAAGTGTGTTGTAATGTAATAACTAAACTTATTCATTAATTTGGTTGTGAGTTATAATATTAGAATGAAACTTAACATTTATTTTAGGAAATATCTTACTCATACAATTATTCTCTTTAAAAAATTGTTATTTTTAAATTTAAGAGAGATATGTGTTATTTTTTATGATTTTTTATTTTTATACTTGTTAGATGTATATAGAAAGTTTATTTATTTGGAAATATATTAAGTTTTGAAATTATTACACTTACTAAGGAATAACTAATACAACCTTTTAAAGAGGAATAATTATTCCTTATTTTGAAGAATAGCTATTCATAAGGAATGACTATTCCTTGTAATAAAAATATAACCAAACTAAAGAATAACTAAACCTTAGGAATAACTATTACATTACAACACCTATTACAGTCTATCAAACATGCCCTAAGTGTGTGTTCCA
This sequence comes from Quercus aquifolioides, assembly GCA_019022515.1. Taxonomy (NCBI): domain Eukaryota; kingdom Viridiplantae; phylum Streptophyta; class Magnoliopsida; order Fagales; family Fagaceae; genus Quercus; species Quercus aquifolioides. The sequence continues at coordinate 39,186,164 of CM032329.1, read as the reverse complement.
TCTACCATAAATGTAATACAATTTTTTGCCTGTTCTCCCTCTCTCTCTCTCTCTTGGTGTGTGTGGGTGTGTCCTGGGAGGGGGATGGTTGATTTCGAACAGGAAATATTGAACTGTGTCATCCTTGGAATAATAAAATACTAACTTGACATGCCTCTGCACAGTTTTGGTTCATCTTCGTAATTTGATTTCTTTTGCCACCATTTTTCTTGTCCTCTTTGTACCTGTGATTTTTCACTTTGAATGAGAGGGGTGGGACTTGCATCCTGTTATGTTTTCCATTGCATGGCTGTTATTTCAATGTTTTTTTGCCTGCTGTGTGTGTGTGTGTCCTGTGAATGGGAGGGGATGGGTGATTTAGAACAGGAAACATTGTACCCTGGCCACCCTTAGGAGGAAATTGCTTTGCCACCATGGAACCAGCTAATTACTTTTTCTCTGGTTGGCTTCCCTTAGCACTGTTTTTATATGATGGAGATCTGTCATAGCAACAATCACAAAGCATCATATCCATGATATTGGTTTAGATATGTAAATCCAATTGTCTGTAATGGTTATGTACCATGGAGATTTGAGGTAGCAACAATCACCGAGCACCATACACATGATAGTTAAACAATAATTACAAGACTGAATATCCTTGTTATTTGAGAACAAGCTCAAATTTTTCAACATGCTTCTTTGAGTGATGTTTTCTTAATATTTCAAATTATCCTGGCATGGAATTCCATTCTAAGATATGGTTAGTGTACAAATTAATATCCCAGAATGAATTTGTAAAAAGATCTGCATGGGTAAAAGTGACGCCCATAATTAATGATGTAGTATCATGAAGATTTCATAATCATCATGAAAGGAAGAGAAAAATAATTCTGAAGTAATTTTTGGTAGTATGAGCTCCTTAATAATAGCATCTACAACAGATGTGCCAAATGCAAAATATTTGACACATTTGGCACACCAAACACCAAAAACGCCCTTTTATCAAATGTGTTAAATGTGCCAAACTTTTGCAACGTGTTACAGTACCTTTACAATTTTGGCACGGTACGGACAAACAATGGCATATGGTTTATTATTTTTTTTATTCATCTTTCTCTCTTATCTCAATTAAAATATCACTTTCATCTTCTCCAGCCATAGATTCACCGCCTCTATCTCTACTCTCCCATACTCTTTCTTCTTCCCTCTTCCCTTTTGCTCTATTCTCTTCCCATTCATGAATCATGAGCCACCACCGATTTCCTCTCTACCATCTCACAAATTCCATCATCTCTGATCTATAAAATCTCCTTCACCGAGCCACCACCGGTATCGCCGATTCGTTGAGCCACCACAAATTCCATCATCACTGAGCCACCACTGGTATCATTGATTCGCTTTTCAATCTCAGTTTCACCGATTCTCTGAAGGTTTCATCGATTCACCGATTCTCTAAAGGTTTCATCGATTCTCTTGGGTTCATCGATGGTGGTAGATGGGTTTTAACAGCGGCCAGTGGTTGGTGGATTTGGGGGTTGAAGGTGGTGCTTGGCAGTGTGAGCTTGAAATTTGAGTTTTTTTTTTTTTTTTTTTTTTTTTTTTTTGGGTTTTTTTGCTGCAATAGGTGGGTTTTTGGTGCAATCTGTTCAATTTGTGGGGTTTTTTTTTTTTTTTTTTTTGGCTGCAATTTGGGTGATCTGATATTGCCATATTGGTGAGTAATTGTGGTGGTTGGTTTGCAATAGAGGTGTTGTTGCGGTAGTGGATATTGGTGGTTGGTGGTTGTACGGTTGATGTTGTTGCTGTTGTTGATGATAATGGGGAGGACATAATATATTATTTTAATGTGTAGTAAATATTATTTTAATGTATAGAATTGAATGATAAAACATCTGATAAATGAGATATTGTAAAATGATGTAGAAAAATATTAAAGTAGGTTTTTGGTGTGTCAAAATAGCATTTTTTTTACAATATCTACTGTGGATGCTCTAAAGAAGGATAAGACAGCAAACACTACTAAAGATGGTGAACGTTTGCACTAGGTAATTATCTCAATATGAGGTTGGATTTGGTGAGGGAAGAAGGAAGGGAAAGGGGGAGAGGGAAAAGAACTTTTTCCCTGTTTGGTTGGGCAGAAGTGGTGGGGAGGGAACAAAATAAAAGGATTTTCTTTCCCCCCCAAATCCATTATTCTCTTTCATTTCAAAGAGGGAGAAAAAGGAGTAAGAGACAGCCAGGGTGAGAGAAAACTGAGAGTGAGAAAATTTTTACCATTTGTAAAGACTAAAGAGTATATATTGAGAGAAAACTGAGAGTGAGAAAATTTTTACCATTTGTAAAGACTAAAGAGTATATATTGTAATTGTGATAACGTGGTGAAGAATAAAATAGATAATTCAAAATATTTAATTAGGTCCAAAATCTCTCTACCCCTTCCAAATCTCTCTAATTTAAGGAATTAAAAATGAGGGGTTAGAAACTTTAGAATCCCTCTAAACCCTTCCCTCCTCCCTTAAAAGTTAAAATACATCCAAATAGTGTTCATTAAACCTTTCTCCTTCTTTCCCTCTACTCTCCCTCCATCCAATAATAATGTTAGGGATCAATATGAAAATAGTGACAATTTTTAAATGTCAAAAGTGTAATTTAATATATAAAAAATTCCCAACTTCTATTGTCAAGACTCAACCGGCATATTAAGATTTAACTGAGGTAAATTTTCTTGTATTGGTCGCCTAGTGTTTTTTGTTTTTTGTTTTTTTTTTTTGAGCTAAAAAATGAGTAAGGGGTGACCTGAGTTGGGTTCTTTTCTACCTAGGCGTGACCATAGTGACACTATCCACTAGGCTAGGGCCTGTTAGAGTAGGGGATCCGAATGAGCCATAGTTGTACACTCAACCCCATTGAAGACACTAGTGAGCATAAGCCGAGAGTATGAAGTTATTTCCCAAGCGCTTCCTATTGCAGGATTCGAATCTAGAACCTCCACCTCCTAAACCCTTAGGAGTGAACCCTTAATCACTAGACTAACTACCCTCGGTGGTAAAATAATTGAGTTGGTATAAAATTTCAACAAATCTAGAATTACAAAAAAGTTTATTAAAATTTCTTGGTAAAAAAACTGAGTGGGTATAAAATTTCAACAGTCTAGAATTACAAAAACGTTTATAAAAAGATTCACAAATGACAACATGAAAAGTTATTATATATAGGTAAAAAAAATTAAGTCATTATGAATTCAAATAAATAAAAAAAACTAATAAAAACTTATCAATTCAACTTATACTAAGTCTTTAAAAAAAACTACTATTAAAAAAAAAAACATGTTTTATTACATTTCTCAAAAAGTTTAGGCATGGATGGAGACAAGCAGGACAAAGGAGGCTGACCAATGTGATTAGGCAACTTTTGTCATGGCGGCTAGTGGAATACCATTTTATTAAGTGGTGCCGTTAAAGAGGTCAACTTATAAAGAGAGGAAAATCTTGGGCTTCAGGTGATCGACTTCTTTCTAATCACAAAGATGTGGTTGATATTTGTTTTGTTTGACCAGACCTATCTACTTTATAAAAAAAAAAAAAAGGCAATTAAATCTATTCAGTTGCCTGGAAACTTCATTGTTATTAATTAACTTAACGATATTCTTTATTTCCATTGTTCTTGACCTATCACATTGTGCCATCTTGGAATGTTTAAATAATTAATGATCTTATGCAAAATACAAGTTTTAAACTAATACTAGTTCGGGTCAAATTTGACTATTTTAGTCTTGCGGTCAAGATTTTGAAATAAATTTTGCCGGGCCCATAATAAATAGTTCATTATCAAGTTATAAATTTTGGGGTCAAATTAGGATTCAAAAATGGGGGCCATTCTGCTTTCGAGGAAAATTCTGAATGAAGATCATTTAAAAAATGATAATTATGATGTGTGTTTTTTTTCCGCTGAAGATGGTCATTTTGATGTTAGAGGCTTAGGTTAGGGCTTCCTCTAGATTACTATTTACTAGCGAAGGAATATTATCGAAGCTACTTGGTAGCTTTTGCTTTCCTTGTTAATGTTATAACCACTAATCAGTGGCATGCACAACGGGCACTAACTTGTTAAGTCTTTGCCTCCTATATCTACCTAATCTTCGGGTGCACTTCATTTTACTCATAAAGACTAACGGTTTGTTTGTTTGTTTTTTTTTTTTAAAGCGAAATATGAAATTAGAATCCATATATATACATAATCTATTTCTTTTATATGATCGACCTAATTAGCATAAACGATGGCGATTCCAATCATACGCAGATTAGATAACTATATATGTTTGCATTTGTAAGTACTGTTATGTATAATGTGTATAAGAAGTAAGAACTTTACATTATTATATATTTTGCAATCACAAATAAACATTTTTTTGGTAAGTGATTAAACGAGGATGATGATTGTTATAACTTTTAAGTACTCATCTTCTTATGCTTTTTTTTTTTTTACCAAAAAAAAAAAAAAATGGTATATATAAGTGTGGGGGGTAAAAGTCCAACCTTACGTATTGGGCCTAGGGCCCTATTTGAAGATTACTGTGTGTCCGAAGAGAAGGAACTGGTTGAGACGGAGTCCATCTGGAAGAAAAATACCTGGAAATGAAGGAGGAGTACAGTCCGAATAGGTCACCAGTGGTCCGAAGAGGTCTTCCTCCTCGGATACGAATAGTCTTGATCAATCAAACGTCTGGAAGGTCCGAATGATCTTCCTAGCAACCCCAATGATAAAGATAAGCTCTGGGGATGTCTGGAGATGATAAGGACGAAGAAATATCTAAAGGAAAAGCTGCTACCACCGTATTTAATGCACTGCAGCAACTTTTCTGACTGCATTTATGTGGAGAACACCCCTGAACAATGTAACCTCAACTACCGCCACTCACAAAGAGCTAAAGAAGATGCTTGATGGAACATATACTCGAGTAGGTACACGGATGAAGAACAAGTGGATGATGGAAATGATGGGGAAGGATGCTATATAAAGGAAAGAAGTTTCTGATAATAGGGGATCGGAAAAAAGACAATAGAGAGGACCGAAAGGTTTTACTGTAGTTCTAAGAACTGTAATCACTGTTCAATTAATCATAAACCTCTTCAGACTTCAATTCATTTCGTCTTTACGTGTATCTTTATGCTGGTTTATACTTGGAGGTTGTAGTTAATCGTTGTCAATTTCATAATCAACTTAGTTCTTTCACCCACTCTCTACAAATTCATTATTTTGGGCTTGGGCTACAAATCCTAACCCTACAATAAGTATATTAGTCCCTATGCTACCTTAAAAGTAGTATTTTTTTATAATTAAAAAAAGAAAAAAAAAAAAAAGAAAAAAAAAAACTCACACAAATCAGATATAAAATATAAACGCTAGCATGCCATTTTCCTCTTTTTTTTTTTTTTTAATAAAAAGAAAATAATTTTATTAACAAGATAAATATATTGTAAGACATTACAATGGATAAAATTCTAAAACTTAACAATAGTCCTTAGGTCAACTGACAGTTTACCTCCAAATAAAAATAAAATAGTGGGTTCTAGTTAGCTCAACTGGTAAGTATTTGATGGTTGTATAAGAGATCTGGGGTTCAATCCCCGTCTACACCAAAAACTAATTGGTGTCTTGGTCTGATAATAAAAAGCAATTATCAGGAGCGGACGCCATAAATTGAAACTCTCTCTCTCAAAAAAATAAAATAAAATAAAATAACCTAACACTAGCTACGTACTTTGCCATTATATTATATTATATTATATAGAGGAGGGATATGTTTATGGGGTTGAGTTCCCTTAAACAAAATCGCGAAAGCTTTCCCGGAAAAGAATAATGCTTTTCGTATCTCCCATAAAGTGTTTAAAAAAGCAAAAAAGAAGAAGAAGAAGACAACTTGTTGACAAATGACCAATGACCTAACCTAACCCTAATTTTAGTGTACCGCATCCACATGCCAGAGCTATTTAGTATTTGATAGCAATCTTCATTGCGTCTAAGATTATTATCATTGTAAATGATTTCCTAGCCGTACGATACAAGTTGTTCAAAGTAAACGTTCAACATCATCATAAATTCCTTTTCGTAAACCAAACATATGGCTTTCCACCTAAAAGAAAGAAAAACATATAACAAAGATATATGATAGAAGACGATGTTGTAATTAATGCTGGATGTGAAAACGTACAATAATAGTCTTACAGATGGAAATTCGAGTTAACATGATACTCTCTCTGTCTCATTTTTTTTATTCTGTTTGAAAAGTCAAACTTTTTAAGAGAACATCATTTATTGTTTTGTCTACTTTTTAAAAATGTATAAGTTTCCAAAACTACCTTTAAAAAAATTTATTAAAAAATTGAATTAGTAAATTAATAGGAGTATAATAAGAACATTAGTAAATTAATGACTTTTATTTTTAGAAATAGGACAATATTTTGAGACATCTCAAAATGGAATAGAGGACAAACAAATTGGGACGGAGGGAGTATCTTTTTTTTTTTTTTTTTTTTTTACAAGATAGAAATTCTACTTTAGTCTAATCTAAGTGTATATGTGTGTGAAAGCTTCCTTCTAGAGACTTGAACCCCGGCCACTGCCCCCCACACCCCACAAGTACTTATACTTGTAGAGTGACTATCGCACCAAGGGTGTGCGGTGGTCATGGTATCTTCAAAATTGCGTTTTGTGTTTTACTTGTTATATTATATCCACAACTTGTACTATTTTTTCCACCCAAAAAGAAAAACTGTTATTATTTGAGGATAGCCTTTTGTTTTTCCATGACACAAAGTCAAAACACATGTTTAAAGGAGTTTGAATTTCAATAATATGTGGGTTCCAATTAGTTTAATTAGTAAAATCTCTTATTATTGAATAAAATATCTAGGTTCGAATCTCGTTTACATCAAAAAATCAATCGGTATCTTGAGCCTAATAATTAAAAGTTGTAAAACGAATGTCATAAATTAAAATTCAATCTTATCTATCAAAAAAAGAATTTAATAGTTCAATTTCATCAACAGTTGATACACTGAATTAATGGAGATGATGGCATGAATAATAATCTTTATTATTAAGAATAAAATATGTTGTAATAGAATAACTAAACATATTCATACGTTTGGTTGTAAGTTGTAATATTAGAATAAAACTTGAAATTCATATTTAGGAAATATTAAAAGCTCGGAAATGTGTTGAAAACACAAGAGCGATTTAGACCCCCCCAATTAAAGTTACGGCTCGATAGATTTTACACTAACTTAATACAAAGTGCGGAATAGTGTAAATGCGAGCAGATGAACAAATAAGCTACTATAATCCAAAAACTAAGCAACACAGCAGTAATGGAATATAAAAGAGTAGGGAAGAGAGATGCAAACACAAAAAACATCAAGACGTGTTTTCGAAGAGGAAACCGAAAAACTCGGCGAAAAACCTCTCCGCCGCCCTCCAAGCAGAAATCGATCCACTAGACAATCAGTTGGGATACATGGGTTAGCAAGAGACCCTCCAAGCCTAATCTACCCGATGCACCTAAGCCCTCCAAGCTCCTACTCCAACAAGGCTTCTCGGAACCGTGTCTTGTCTAGCTCTCCGGATCCCGACACAAGCTCCATGTTGCATCTGCCATTCCAGGCTTCTTCCAATACTTCCCAGCAGCACCAAAACGTCACTCAACCCACTCAAAGGGTGAGGTAAGTGTTTGGGCTATCAACCTCTCAATGGTATGAAAATGGAGAGGGAAGAGTTGAGGAAATACCACAAGCAAGTGTATAGAGAAAGGTGGGGATGACAATCTCTAATTCCCAATGTGTTTGGCTAGGGTTTTCTCTCTGAAGCATTCCTCAACATTTGTGGGTAATGAGGGTATATATAGGATAGGTGCAAAAAGTGTGAGTCAGTCAGTACGGGCTGGCAGAACAGATTGTCTCGCGGGTGTCTCGCGGGAAGGCCTTACCCGCGAGATACTCGCGAGACACAGCTATCTCCACCTGGCCTGACTCTTCGCATTCCAGCATGTGCATGACACATGTTTCACTTCGCGGGAAGCTAAGTCGCGACATACCCGTGAGAATCCTTCAGCCTCCAAATGTTTGAGTCTTCACACACTCTCTCTATCACACAACCCTTACAACAAATCCCACAATAAATACAGGGTATGAACGATTGAAAGTGATTACAATCAAATTTGGCACGGAATAAAAGCCAACAAAATACATAGTTGTAAATAACAACTTTACAATCTCCCCCTTTGGCTATTCCGTGACAAAACCCTAAAACAGACTCTAGACTTAAATGTGAGTTTGGGAACAAAGGCAAAACTCACTCACACCTAATTCTAGATTCTGATAAGCTCTTGAAACATATGAACAAGTATCTCCTGAAACACAACAACACAATAACATCATTGTATGCAGAAAAAAAAACTTGAAAAGCATATGGAGCAATAATAGCATGATCAAGCAAAATGAAATAGAAACACAAGATCATGGCAAGATCAAACAGGCAATCACTATACAAGAGCGATCACTATGCTTATTCACACAAGGAATGAACATCCGGATATGCAAGATGATAAGCTCATTTGAAGAGTATCATTTGCAAATGCAACACTCAACCAATGCGAAATACACGAAGTATTTGCATCTATGAACAATCCTACTAGGGCACAAGAGTGTTGTACCGAAGTAAAATGTATGACATTAAACTTCAAGTACACAAGCATAAAGGCTGCATACGTAAGGAACTGCATATGCATGGCACAAACCATAAAAGCCTACAAGCATGCAATTAAACAAACCCTAAAAGCTTACAAAAGCAACATGGGCACAAACTAGACAAGCTACAAAGCATAGACAATATCATAAAAGAACTACTGAAATTATACTGAAATAAAAACAGAGTATCAAAGCTTTAAACCAAAAACCGTAAAACAGTTATAAAGACTGAAAGAAACTAAATAAAACCGTCTGAAAGACCAATAATCAATGTTACTAAGTTTCTAAACTATGCTCCCCCTAATGCTGTGCAAGCTCTTCTCCAGCTCCCCCTCAAAATTTTCTCCCCCTTTTTGACCGGAATGGCTAAAGGGCTAGAACTGATCTGACTCTGAATCCGAGTCTTGCTCCATAGATAAGTCTTGTATTTGTGAAGAGAGCGCGGTGATCTGTCCTTGAAGATATGCAAACTAGTTTGCGGTGTGCTGTACATGAGAATCCAGCACTGTGGACATTTGATCCATTTTAGCTAGCAATAGATCAAGTTTGCTCAAGCCTTGTGGTGGAGCAGAAGATGATGGCTGTGCAGATGGCTCTGGAGTCGAGGTGAACCTATCAATCTCCTCCTTTGTATCTCCACCCTCATCTTGCTCAACACGAGGCTGTGGGATGGTATGCACACCAGTCTTGGAGCCCTTGATGTGTGCAGTGCTCCTAGTCAGTGTATGACCACCAATGGGGTAGTCCCTCTGAACAACTGTGAGGCCACTGGGTAGCTTGAGCTTTGCCTTGGCAATTAATCCCATGATCAAGGAGGGGAACGGCATCACAGTCCGTGAGTTCTGCTTTGTGATGCTCTTCTTCAGGACATGCATGATATGGCCACAAATGTCAATCTCCTTATGAGTAAAAAGATCATACAAGAATCTTGTTCTCGGAGCAGCTAGAGTGGTGAGATTGGTGACCGGATACAGATTATGAATCATCACATAGCTTAGTGTCCTCATTTTCGGAGAGAATTTGATGGTGTTCATGGATGATTTCTTCTGTTCACCACCAAGAAGTGTAATCATCTCAGCAGTAGAGCCCAATCTGTCCTCATATGCAACTGTGATTGGCTGAGATGGAGGACGAGTTTCCAAAAAGTCTTGGATGATCTCTCTTGTAATCACAAATTCCTTGTGTCTTACCCAGCACTCAATACAGTCTCCGTTGACAGTGGCATTTGAGAAGAACTTCCTGATAATCTCTGAATAAACCACCCCAGTCGGGTTCAGCAGCTTGGTTCAAGTTCTATCTTTGAACACTTCAGGGATGAAAGTGTCCTCAAGAGTTTCAAGTTGAACTACTCTTTCCATGATGATCGTCTTGTCCTTATAGCAGTCATTGTACTTCATATCTGCTTCCGCGGACTTGAAGTGATCAGAATCAGTGCGTGCACGCTTTGAAGATGGTTTCTTCTTAGCTGCATGCTTGGTGGGAGACATCTGCACAATTTCACAAAGCAGGAAGGGAACAAGTGCACAAATACCCAAAACAGAGCACACAAACAAAAACTTGATTAGATTCAAGTTAATCCCAAAGCACATGAAAGCAAACCTATAGTAGATCGTAACCAACTCAAGGAATAAGCAACAACATATAAAACAAGGGGAAAATAAGCAAAGTGCATGAAAGTAAGTAACTGTGCATGTGTGTGCATCTGTGTGCATATGCTAGTGCATGTGTGTGCAGCATGAGATGCATGGGGGTGTGCCTAGAGGGTGCCTAGGTGTGTGCCTAATGAGTGCATCATGAGCAAAGTGAAGGAAACTCATGAACAAAGACCAAACCATGTAAAGTAAGGTTAAACATATGGAAATTCAAAAATTGGAACTCACATGAAATGAATTAGGCACAAAAATGTCACTCGGACATTTTATCAAACACCTCATATGCATAAAAACATTCTAAGTATGAGCAATGCATGAACAAGAGAAAATCTACCCTCAATACATGTTAAAATGCCACAAGGGACCAACACAGATACACAAACATCAAATGGGACACAGCCCAATTAAAAGATTTGACAAAAAAAAACACCAAATTCTGAAAACCAACCCATATTTTCGAAAATCCCCAAATGTCAAAACCCTAACAAAAAAATATGCATAATCTAAGCAAAAACTTAAAAAGAATTGTTTAAGAAACATACCTTGTAGAGGAAAATGCAGAAAAGATGCTTGGATTGAAGGGGATTGAATGGAATAGTGATTTGGGTGAAAAAGGGTTCGAAGGAGTTTAAGCGAGGGAAAAGGTTTTGATTTGAAAAACTGTCACATCAGCAATATAAAACTGAAAACACGCGTTTTTCGCGGGTTAGAGAGTAGTGACACAGTCGCGAGACAACCGCGAAAATGGCCACTGAAGCACAAAAGCTTTCGCGAGAAGCTTTAAGTCGCGACACAGTAGCGAGACAGTCGCGAGAGTTTCTGTCTGAATTTTGAAAAAATCCAATTTTTGGCCAAACAGCATTTCGCAAGAAGCTGTTGGTCGCGAGACAGTCGCGATATAGTCGCGAAAGTTTCTGTGTGACATGATGAACACTTATTTCCCACAAGCCCTTTTCGCGGGAAGCTCTAAGTCGCGAGCTTCTCGCGAAACAGCCCCTGAACCAGTTTTTGAAGAAAAACACAAAAGTGCATTTTGAACAAAAACAAAAGACACGAAAGTATAAAATCATTTCCAAAAACAAATAAAACACTCAAAAATCTTTTTAGGTTTGATCAGCAAGTTCTTGAGCATACACATCACATTTGAACGTATACAATCACACAAATGAGATAGGCATTGATTGAATCAAAGTCTTGTGTGTTGTGTGTGAGTATCAAATGTGGAATAGTCTATAGACCAGAGCAAAGCTTCAATGATCAATTCAATCGAGTCATACACAACTGATACGAAATCCAGTGGACTATCTCCATCATAGAAATGAGTATATATGACCTCCCACACATTGAATACAAAACAAAGAAGCTTTTCATTTGGCTTCTGCATAAGGCATAACAATTGGTCCAATTTATTTTGTTTGGACAAGAACATCTCATTTTGAGATTGGTGCTTGAAATTTATGATATTTCAACATTAATGATTAGCCTTTGGTTTTTTGAGCACCATAAAAAACATTAAGAAGAGTCGCTTTCCCTTTTTCCTAGTCGAATACTAGTGTGTGCGACAGGCTTTTGCAGCTCAATGTCTCTTTTTATTTGGAGATTTACATTTGGTGAGCTCTTTTTACAAAAACATAAAAATAAAGTGGGAAGAGATATAGACACAAGTCTATGCAAGTATCAAGACCAACAAGACTATTGACCAATCATTCATGACAAGCTTGGAGATCTATTTACAACAGTCACACATAGTGTTCAAGATTTCTCCCACAAAGAACTGAGTGCATATAAGACAAGCCATGATCGTAAATGCACTACGCCATAAGTACGAAGGTACTAGGCCAAACTCACATGTGACATACACAAAACAAGTGATCAAACTTTTGAGATTTTTCAATTTTTATGGGTTTTTGGAATTTTTGAACACACCCAAAACAGAACAAGAAAAGTAAGATCAACCAGAAAACAGCTGGAACAAACTACAGCAGATAAAAGAACAACAGCAAAAAGAAAGCAATGCATGAAATGATGCAACAACAAAAGTCCCTAAACATTGAAAGAATTTATGCATGGACATGTTATAATGCTTATGCATAAGTACCCCTCTTCACCCACACGTCACGTGCGTTTGGGGTGACATCCTTGACGGATTGGGTACGAGAGTTTGGACTTTCAAACCTTCTGGTGAAATTCTCCAAGCAAGTGGTGAAGGCACCAATCATTTTCATTACGTCCGTCATACCGGGATCACGATTTTGACTTCTTGGTTGCTCACCACCCCAAGACCTCATGTCATTTCTCCTTCCCCGTGACCGAGGTGCGCTTGCATTGTTGTCTGATCTCAGCTTTTGACAATTGGGTCTGGTATGTCCTTGCAATCCGCAATAATGACACACATAATCTGTTCTGGGACTCCGTTGTGATCTTGGGAGAGATCTTCCTCTAGTTTCATGTTTAGCCATAGACTGATTTCGGGGCTTATTCACCATTCGTTGCTCAGCCACATTCTTCTTCTTTACATCCTCATCTTTCTCAAGAATTGGCTCTTCAGCAACCGTCTCATTTGCCTTCACAAACTTTACTCCTTTGGTGACTTTGGCTGATGAGCAGCTTCCTCCGATGTATCCCAACCCGGACTTGTTTCTGAAGAAGGTTTTTGAGATGATATAACATCTTCTAACTTCTGAGAGGAGACTCTCTCTATCTTAGCATGAGCTTGCACAACCTCTTGCTCAAGAAATCTCACCTTCGTATATGCTTCAGACAGCTCACCATTTAGTGTTTCAATCTCACACTTAGCCTTTTTATATCTGATCAAGAGACTTCTGTAATCTTCCTCAGCTTTCTTCATTTTCCTTACAGCTGCCTTGGCTACTCTGGAATACTCTCCCGACTTCTTAAGTAGTAAGAAGTAATTTTCTTGAAGATTAGCTGTATTCTCTTCCTCTTCAGCATCTGATTCTTCCACAATCCTAATAGACTCTGAATCAGAATGCTCACCAAACTCCTTCACAAGTGCACCCAAATCATCCGATGACTCCATATGAGCAATGGTCATGAAGGCGGAGTAGTTTCCCTCTCCGTCACAGCTTTCTTCCGAGTCAGAATCAGAAGATTTTGAATCACTGAGCGTCATGGCATAAGCCTTGCCTTTTCCTCTCATAAAATTTGGACACTCCTTCTTTAGATGTCCATGGCCATTGCACTCATAGCACACAATGTCTGAAGAAGGTTGAGAATCCTTCCCTTCTTTCCTCGTAAACTCTTTTCTATCACCTCTTGAAGATGAAAATTTCCCTCTGTTGAATGGTTTTCCACTGTTCTTCATTTTCAGGAATTTTCGGAAGTTTTTCGCAAGATATACTACTTTTTTCTCCACTCCATCTTCTTCGAAAGGATCATCCATTCTTTCGATGATGGTTTTAAGAGTAAGCGATTCACTCGTCTTGTGGGAAGGTAGTCCATGTTGGGGACATATTTTTATGTAATTGGCATATCCTTTGACAAAACGCACTTTACTTGTATTTGGGTAAATCTAAGTAGGTTCAAGATGATCATTACAAGTGGTTAAATTGAAGACATGAAGACTACTCAAGAACTGCTCAAGAAAAGTGCGAATTTGCAGGTCTCGATACCTGCTCGATAGAAGCTCGATCTGTCGAGGTTCATTAAATCTCGACAGCTGGTCGATCGATCGAGCTTTCGAGTTTTCAGATTATAGCCACAACGTTTTTAATCTAAAAAGGCTATTTGTTTAAGGGTTGGTATAATCCTTATTGGACTAGGAAAGCCCAAGGTTTGTGTAAACCTATTTGGAATAGGAGAGCCCATTAAGCTCCTATTTAAAGGAGGTGGGAAAAAGAAAAACCTAACCCTAGAGAGCTTCATAAGGTTTTCTTTTTGAAACCCTAGCCTCCTCCTACAGAAGAAAGAGTTCTTGCTGCGTTTCTTGTACGCCTTTGGGTTTTGTAACCAAGCAAAGTCTTTTGCACTAACATTGAAGATCTTATTGGTGTTTCTATATGAAGCTGCTGCAAATCAACTACAACAATCAAAGGGTTGCTGTGGAGTTAGTCACGTACTGAGATTCGTGCAAAGGAGTAAGCCGCGTACTAGGATCCGCGCATCAAATTGGTTAGTCACGTACTTGGGAGCCGTGCATCAAAAGGGGGAACTGTCGCTACAGATCAAGTCCAATTGGGTATTGGGGTAAGGGTTCAACTGTAGGTTGGTAAGGTACTTGGGATTCCATTACTTGTAACCGCTTGATTTGATAATAGTGGAGTTTCGGGAGTGGTGACCTGAAAATCACCCGGTGGGGTTTTTACCGTTAGGGTTTTCCTCATTCGTAAACAAATCACCGTGTTATTTATTTTCCGCTGCATATTTAGTATTTGGTGATTTGTTTGTGCTTCCACGCAACTGCATGCTTAATTGATTAATTAACAACTTGGCTAATTAATTAATTAATTAGAGTTTATCACAAGGGGTCATTCAGATTGTGGCCTAACAGTCCAAGCTCATACGTTTGAAGTGATCCAATGAGCTCTTGGATCTTAATTTCATCCAAATCCTTGCTTTCCTCTATGACTGTGACTTTTGCCCGAAAGCTCTCCGGTAAGGACCTCAAAAATTTTCTCACCACCTTAGTATCTTTAATCTTCTCCCCAAGATTGAGTTTAGCAATTACAATTTCATTGAGCTTCCCATAGAATGAATCAAATGGTTCATCATCCCCCATCTTGAGCTCTTCAAATTTGGTGGTAAGCATCTGAAGTTTTGTGTCCTTAACTTTCTTCGTACCCTCATATGTCGTCTCCAAAATCTCCCAAGCTTTCTTGGCTACCGTCATATGAGAGATCCTGTGGAATTCATCAGGAGACACACCACAAAAAATAGCATTTAACGCTTTACTATTAGCATTGGCTGCTGCGAGAACTACCTTATCCAAAGTGGACTTAGGATCCGTCAGCTTGGTCCAACCAATCTCAACCGCATCCCAAACGGTATCATCTATAGAGCATAAAAATGCTCTCATTCTGACTTTCCAGAAAGCATAATTGTTCCCATGGAAAAATGGTGGAACATTGAGCAATTGAGACCGGTCCATCTCAAATAGGGTCAAGGATCACACTCAGGTATTTAAACCACAGCGAGTGTACCCGCTCTGATACCAATTGAAAGCTTGGAAATGTGCTGAAAACACAAGAGCGATTTAGACCCCCCCAATTAAAGTTACAGCTCGATAGATTTTACACTAACTTAATACAAAGTGCGGAATAGTGTAAATGTGAGCAGATGAACAAATAAGCTACTCTAATCCAAAAACTAAGCAACATAGCAGTAATGGAATATAAAAGAGTAGGGAAGAGAGATGCAAACACAGAAAACACCAAGACGTGTTTTCAAAGAGGAAACCGAAGAACTCGGCGAAAAACCTCTCCGCCGCCCTCCAAGCGGAAATCGATCCACTAGACAATCAATTAGGATACATGGGTTAGCAAGAGACCCTCCAAGCCTAATCTACCCGATGCACCTAAGCCCTCCAAGCTCCTACTCCAACAAGGCTTCTCGGAACCGTGTCTTGTCTAGCTCTCCGGATCCCGCAACAAGCTCCATGTTGCATCTGCCATTCCAGGCTTCTTCCAATGCTTCCCAGCAGCACCAAAACGTCACTCAACACACTCAAAGGGTGAGGTAAGTGTTTGGGCTATCAACCTCTCAATGGTATGGAAATGGAGAGGGAAGAGTTAAGAAAATACCACAAACAAGTGTATAGAGAAAGGTGGGGATGACAATCTCTAATTCCCAATGTGTTTGGCTAGGGTTTTCTCTCTGAGGCATTCCTCAACATTTGTGGGTAATGAGGGTATATATAGGATAGGTGCAAAAAGTGTGAGTCAGTCAGTACAGGCTGGCAGAACAGATTGTTTCGCGGGTGTCTCGCAGGAAGGCCTTACCCGCGAGATACTCGCGAGACACAGCTGTCTCCACCTGGCCTGACTCTTCGCATTCTAGCATGTGCATGGCACATGTTTCACTTCGCGGGAAGTTAAGTCACGACATACCCGCGAGAATCCTTCAGCCTCCAAATGCTTGAGTCTTCACACACTCTCTCTATCACACAACCCTTACAACAAATCCCACAATAAATACAGGGTATGAACGATTGAAAGTGATTACAATCAAATTTGGCACGGAATAAAAGCCAACAAAATACATAGTTGTAAATAACAACTTTACAAATATCTTACTTATTATACAATTATATTTCTTAAAAAGTAATATTTTTCAAATTTGAAAATGATGTTATTTTTGTATGATTTTTAGTTTTTATTATTGTTATGTGCATATGGAAATTTTGTATATTTGAAAATATATTAATTTAAAAAATTACTACAACATTTTTAAAGAGGAATAATTATTTATCATTTTAAAGAATGACTAAATTATAGGAATAATTATCACTACATTATAGTGTCCATTACAGTCTACCAAATATGCCTTTAGTAATATCAATTCCATGCATCATTGAGTGACCTCAAAATTTATGAGCAACATGTGATCTCCATGTGGTGGGTTGGACATTTCGTTTCAAATCTCTTTTTAGGCCTTGAAATTGCTCTCTCTCTCTCTCTCTCTCTCTCTCTCCACTACTTATGATTCGTTTCATTGGAAATGATAATGCGGAGAACATGATATGTGAATTGCCTCACAACAATCATCATTAAATTGTTAATTCTATTGATCTGTAAGTTTGTGACACATATTGTTGATTAGAAAACTGAGGTGATATTTATGTTCAATAGTTTCAAACACTTGAAAGTAAAATGGCAAGTCTTAAGTTCAAAATCAAAACTTGAGCCAAGATCTTTGTAGCTCAACTGATTGATACCTCTTAATGTTTCCAATAAAAACATCTTTGTAGCTTAACTGATTGATACCTCTTAATGTTTCAAATTCCTTCTCTCTCGTTGTAACCAAAAAAAAAAAATATCAAACATAACATAAACATATTTGTGTTAACAAAAGCAAAAATTTGTGTGTCTACTGCATGCTTAGTGTTGTAATAGCAGAAGCTCTAATATTAATTTGATGTGAGAAAAAACTTTCAAATAGTACTCCCACACAATTGATTATGAAAATATTATGGGTTTTAGGAAAATCTTCAAAACAAATAATGAACAAAGAAAACTCACAACTAAAATAGACAGAATCACACACAAAAAATAACATCAAAGATTTACATGGTTTAGTCTTTGGCCTATGTCTACTAACAACAATGTGAAAAAAAATTTGCTAACAAATATTAAAAAAAAAAAATACAAAGATGATGTAGAGGCACTCCGCACTCCACTAAAACCCAAAATCCCAATACGTATAAAATTCTCTCTCACAAAGACCAAAGAACAAAAGGCTCTTCCACAAACTAATTAATTGTGGCACACAATGTTAGAGATCCAATAATCAAACCAAATGCAATTGCTGCAACACCACACATAAGGATCTCTCCATTTACTAAAATGCTAGCTACTGCACTCACACTCAAACCCAAACAAAGCTGGCTAGGTCAAAACAAAAGATATAATTCGTTTGCATAAATTTCAGCAAAGCAAAAGAAATAGAACCGACCTATAGTGATGCTAGTTAACGACCATGTTTGTCATGGAATTTGATGGAATGACTATATAGATAATGGCATCAAACATTAAGGATAATATTGAAAAAATTCAAACTTCAAAAACCAAATTAACAGTAACCTAAAACACTGATAGACAAAATGTAATTTATTTTTCCTCATATAATATATAAAAACAAAAATAAAATAAAATAAAATTCAGCTACAAAATTATTTGCAACAATAGGAACAATGGCGGAGCCACTTGAGGACTGAGGGGGGCCTTGGCCCCCCCAAAATTTTTGAAAAATATTTAAATTTTTTTTGGAAATATCCTAAATAATTTGAAAATTTTTAAATAACCTTATCATTTTGCCCCCCATTCCTGATAATATACATATATATATATATATATATACATATTTAAGAAAGTCTAAAAATGAACATAATTTTCATTTAAATAAAATACAATCCATAAATACATATGTCAGCAAATTACAATAATTAAACATTTAGCATCTTTAAAATGAACACATAAGTATTTTAACAATTATATCAATAAATAAAAGGGAAAAAAATTCTAATTTTCATCCCAATACATCTAGGGCTTACTTGTACACAGTAGTAGAAAAATTGAAAAGTCAAAAACATTGTTGATGTGCCACACCACCAAGTCCCCCACATAGTTGCAGAAACATTTTTCCTCACACAGATGACTCTCTCTCTCTCTCTCTCCCCGTTGACAACTTGGCGTTTGCCTTTTTTTTTTTCTTTTTTTTCTTTTCTTTTTTTTCTCTCTTCTTCTTTTTTTCTTCTTTTAAGCTCTTTCCTTTTCCTCCCTCCCATTGCTGCTGTAGTTTGTTTAAAAGTAAAAGTTTTGTATTGTATGACTAAACTAGACAAGAAAGAGTGAAAGATTGAAACTTTTGTGTCGTGGGCCCCTCGTCTCTTGACTATGCAGTGCTCTATGCCCCTAGCTGACCGGCTGACCCCTTGTTTTTAACTCTTTCCCAGGTACTTTGCATTTACTTTGTTTTGATTTTTTTACATTACTTTTCATTATTTTTTTTTATTCCTTATAATATATTATTTATTATTATAATAATCAATATATTATATAGCAAGTGGCATTATAAATTATAAATGTAATTAGCTGTCCACATTGAAAATGAAATTGCTAAGAACTTCACTACTGACTCAATACTTGATGACTTTAGATCTCTTAAAGAGTATAGGTTACAATTTTGAAAAAAGATGTTTAACTTTTATGTTATTGTATGTTTTGTGACTTTGCCCATTTTATAGTTGATTAAAGATATTAAATTGTTTTGTCAATCTTGTCTCATTATTGTTTAATTTTAATTAAATACAATTTTGTTTATAGCATATATTGAGTTATGAAGTATTGTACAATACTATTTTACATTTCATACAAAATAAAAAAATAAAAAAATTATATCTCATATTTAATTGCAATTACATCTCACACCACACCAGCAGTTAATTCTCTTGAGTAACAAACTTAAAAAGCAGTGAATTTGAAATACAAAACACATAACACTAACTTCCCTAGAGAAGTGAACTACAATTTAGTTTATTTCCGAAGGGAATCATCAATTTTTTTTATAAAAAAAATTTTCGTTGTGATCCATCCATCACCACATGAGAGAGAGAGAGAGAGAGAGAGTAACAAACAATAAAACATCATTCTCATTAAATAATATTAGAAGGTGGTAATTCCGGTTGCTTTCTACAAATAACAAATAGAGACCCTCCCAAGTAATAGGCTTTTTAAAGAGCTCATCACATGTATAAATTATATAATATCTACTTAAAGCTCGTAGAAGTGTTACACTTCCCCAAGGCCTTAACAGACAACACACTTTCTTATTCTAGAAATTAAAATGTGGTATTAAGCTGTTACATTAAAGATACAGCTTCAAATCTGAGCTACTTGGCCTGGAACTTGTGGTCAGCATAATCCTTCATATAGTCTTCAGACACAAATTCTGGGTACTTGTTCTCAGCTGTCTCTTTCTCCACCAGTGTTGGTGCTGGACATATCTTAGCATCACCCCCAGGGTTGTAGAATGAAGCTATTGACATTCTGTTTCCATCTGTTTGGGCTATCACTCTGTGCATCACACTCTTGTACTTCCCATTGGTGATGATCTATATTTTTATATTTATATTTATATACATATGGCATCATATATAGTCATTAGATATCTCCAAAATTTTGTCGATCGATGATAATGAATTTTAAACTGAATCTTCTAATTCTCTTCCATTTTTAGCGAGACATGTATATATATATATATATATTACATGTCTTGCATCTAAAAATAAAAATAAGAGAGAATTCAATGGGAGGGGAGGGATTTTATGATGATATTAATTATTAACACAAATTGGTTCATATGTATAAAAATTAGAGTATACCTCAATTTGGTCACCAAGGTTAATAACAATGGAGTGGCGCAGAGGGGGCACGTCTATCCACTGATCTTCTTTGAGTAGCTGGAGATCACAGACCTTGTCATCCTGGAAGAGTAGGGTGATCCCACCAGCATCTGTGTGGGCACGAAGACCCTTTATAAGGTCTGGCTTTGGACATGGAGGGTAATTGCTAACCTTGGTGTCAAAATTTGGACCCTTTGATCCATGGAATGCCTTTTTCAGGTAACCTTTCTCTAGTCCAAGATTCTCACATAACAGGTCTAGGACTTCCTCTGCTATTTTTTCCAACCTTAATGCAAATTCCTTCATCACCTTCCTGTTGTAATTATAATTAATTATGAGATAGAGAGCCTTTTGTGTAAAAAAACAAAGGAAGCCTTTTAATTAAATTGGGAGTTTGTTTTAAAAGTACTTCTAGTATCATTTGGAATATTCTGAAGGAAATAATAAAAATTAATCATATAGTAGCATAAATCGTTGGGAGTACAAAATGTAGCTAGCTAGTACTTATATGGGACCATTATCTCAACAATATGTTTATTGTGGAACAAATGACACAGATTAAAATTTTGGTACTAAAAATAGTAAATGAAACCACTATATAAATATATATGTGTGTGCTACAGTAAGTAATATGTATATATTGTTGACGTACAAAAAGCATGCTTAAATGAATTGCCTGTATTCATCTTGGAGATCTGGGATCTCAGATATATTGGAGTGAGGAAGATGGCGCAAAAAGAAGGTGCTCTCCCAATCCAAGTCATTGACCTCAGTCTGAACACCCTCTAGACCTTTGGTTGCCACAAGTTCCTTGAACCTTCGCTCCATACACTTCTGGTAGGTAGGGAATTCAACCGAAATTCTCAACTTGTGAGAAACAAAAAACAGAGAAAACACACTCCAAAAGAAAACAATCACACACACAAGACAGTGTTTACGTGTTTCGGCAATTTGCTTACGTCCACGGAGTTGTAGAAATTTTACTATTATTAGAGAAAATACAAAGTGCGGCTACAATGTTTCTCTCTCTCAGGCCTGTCAGCCCAAGCCTCCACTCCATGGACTAAGTCTCAGAAAATCTCTCATTAAAAACCACGCAACATTATTCGGGTCAGGTCAGGTCGTCAACCAGATCAAACATAACTAGACTCCACAAAACCCAACATGGTAGTGCTCCTTTGTCAACCTCTCCACGGTGTCCATTAGTTCATGGGATATGCCATGATTTATTAACTACAATTTTGAGACAAAGAAACACACACAAAATTGTTAGACCCATATATATATATGGAAACAATGTGAACAACATAAATAATGGTACAACTTAGGTTCAAGATATGGCATCTATCTCAAAGAAGCCCCAGTTTTCACAGGCATCTTTGATTATCTCCATAGTTGCTTCTCTCTCCTCACCATTTAGTTTCTCCAAGTTGATCACTGGGAAGTTCTCCATCTCTCTCTCTCTCTCTCTCTCTCTTTGTGAAGGAAGCAAAGAAGCAAAGCTAAGCTGTGTGTGTTTGGAATTGGATGGTGTAGTGCCAGTTGGATGGTCTGCTATTTATAGAGGTTAAAGCCTAACGAGGGACAGGAACAACTGTGAAGTGGAGGGCTGGTTTATTTGTGTTTTGATATAAAAAAGGTGACTAAAATAATAATAATAAAATGGTTTTGTTTTTTTTTACAAATTAAAAAAAAAAAAAAAGAGTTAAAGACAGATAATTAGTGGAAATTAGAGCTTTGCCTTGTTGGACCCAACTTGGTGGCTGATTCCTTTGTAAATTTGACCAATGACTAGCAAAGGATGACCAATGCCCACAACCACAAGAACTTTCCAAAATTGTTTATTCAAATTTTTTTATGCGTTTGATTTTTGAGAGTGATATTTGGGAAAGGTAGCCAGCTCTTGCACCTCTAGAGACTTCAGACTTGAATATGCTATGTATTGTAGGTTGTAGCTCCTCCACGTCAAGAATTATTTGGAGTTGTTTTAATTAGATACAATGACAAGTTATACATCCCCATGTGCCTTTGTATAGTGGCCTTTTTCACACTTTTGTCTTTATTTCAAAAAATTAGAGGTCCACTGGTCCAGAACAGAACCTGACCATATATATATCTCCATGATTTCCCATACTACTAAATTGTACATGCATGTTAAGTTTTGATTGAACTTTACTGTGCGCTTTTATATATAAGCCACCTTACAATCTTACCCAAAAATATATAATTAAAAAAAAAGCCACCTTACAGTTAATTTTGGGTGTGATTTTGATCTTATATGATACTAGATGGATTTGATTGGTCTATTTTTAAAGCTCACTAATCAAGCCGATAAAAGTTTTTATCTTTAATTTGCATTTTTGATGTCGGCAAAGTCTAGTTTGGTTCATAATCTATAGGAGTAGGACCATAAATCCCGTGTTTGCATTGGAAATGAAAAATCTTCAACTTCGAATGCAAATTATAGTTGGTATTCTCTATGGGACTGTTACCTATAGGCTATAGCCTATAGGTGTTGCCACAGATACAAATTATAGTTGTTCCGTCAATTGATTAGCCAAAATATACGTGTGTGTGACACCGACATAGTTATATTTTGGGTGGGTCCCATCAAAGCCAACTCCAAAAACGCCAAAAATTTAGGGTTTTTTGGGATTTTTATTTTTGGTGAGATAAGAGGGTGTTTTGTCAATGCGCTATATTTTTCTAAAAATGTTTTACAACAAAACATATAAAGCATTAAAAATACCAAATTTCAGTACAATCCTCTCTCTCTCACTCTCTCTCTCTCATTACTTTTAGTAGCTTTAAATATATCTGGAAATTAATTGTTTGGGTAGAATCCAAAGAACGATGATAACTTTGGCCTATGGCACCATTATTATTTTTTTGTAAAAATTGTATACATTATTTCTGTACATGATCTAATATATATATATATATTAATAGGTAAAACTTAGAGAAAGTCTAATTAGAATCCAATTTTGTGTCATGTGTCTAAATTTTTGTAGGGACCGCTTAATAATTATCCACTTAAGTTTGTATCATGTGTCGTCCCCTTTAATTTTTTAATTTTTGTGCCAAGTGAGTTAATGAGTGCAAAATACTAAGAATCTAATATTAATGAACTAAAAAAATTAATAAATAAAAAAACCAATCACATATACTAAATAAAAATCACATTACAACAAAGATCACCACATGTTCTATCTTATTAAAAATTAAAAAAAAAATGTTCATCAGTAATATTAAATTTAGGTAAGAATTTTAATATGTGACTAATTACATTTACTTAAAAAAAAATTTGACTAATTATTTATATTTTTATGATAAAATTTGTGTTTAATTTTAAATGTATCCATACGTATGCATGTGTTACATGCTTTATTTTAATAACTTGACTAATTTTTATATTTTATAATAAAAATTGTGTTTATTTTAAATGTATCTATGCATTTACATGAATTATAAGCTAGTATTATATAAAATAGTTGCACATAACATCTCTCACATGAGAATAGATATCACAATTGCGGGATCTACTCCATGTAAGAGAGATATTGTATGTAAACCCATTATACATAATACCACCTCCCCTCATACAGAAATAGGTCCAACGTTTGCGTGAGAGAAATATTATACACAATTGCTATTCAAGGTACCACCTCACCTCCTATGATACGGGGACTACTAAGAAAGGAAGCGTGAATGCCCCTACATCATTGTCAAAAAGAAGAGGAAAAAAGAAAAAGAAAAGTATATGTTTATTTAAATTTCTTATTTGGTTGAAAAATCTTTGCAACCCAAGAAAAGCGAGACATAAAAGGCAACTGTTGAGTAAATACCAACCAAAGGTTTACTATTCCCCTAAAATATTATTCATATTCATTCCCTTTCCTTTTGGATCAATTGATTTGACCTTAGCCTAAAATTTAATTAAAAATTTAAAAAAAAAATCATAACCATTCATCTGCTCCTAATAATAATAATAATAAAGGAGGAAGCTGAAATTGGAATGGGCCACTTAACCTTTTATTTATTTATTAATTATTATTATTTTTGAATTCGAAGCGATAGAATGGTCATAAGTCAAAACATATAAAGCATTAAAAATACCTAAGGGTACGTTTGGTACACTGAATGAGAATTACGACAGAAATTGTAATCTTTATTACCAGTAATAAAGTGTGTTGTAATGTAATAACTAAACTTATTCATTAGTTTGGTTGTGAGTTATAATATTAGAATGAAACTTAACATTTATTTTAGGAAATATCTTACTCATACAATTATTCTCTTTAAAAAATTGTTATTTTTAAATTTAAGAGAGATATGTGTTATTTTTTATGATTTTTTATTTTTATACTTGTTAGATGTATATAGAAAGTTTATTTATTTGGAAATATATTAAGTTTTGAAATTATTACACTTACTAAGGAATAGCTAATACAACCTTTTAAAGAGGAATAATTATTCCTTATTTTGAAGAATAGCTATTCATAAGGAATGACTATTCCTTGTAATAAAAACATAACCAAACTAAAGAATAACTAAACCTTAGGAATAACTATTACATTACAACACCTATTACAGTCTACCAAACATGCCCTAAGTGTGTGTTCCATCTACCATAAATGTAATACAATTTTTTGCCTGTTCTCCCTCTCTCTCTCTCTCTCTTGGTGTGTGTGGGTGTGTCCTGGGAGGGGGATGGTTGATTTCGAACAGGAAATATTGAACTGTGTCATCCTTGGAGTAATAAATTACTAACTTGACATGCCTCTGCACAGTTTTGGTTCATCTTCATAATTTGATTTCTTTTGCCACCATTTTTCTTGTCCTCTTTGTACCTGTGATTTTTCACTTTGAATGAGAGGGGTGGGACTTGCATCCTGTTATGTTTTCCATTGCATGGCTGTTATTTCAATGTTTTTTTGCCTGCTGTGTGTGTGTGTGTCCTGTGAATGGGAGGGGATGGGTGATTTAGAACAGGAAACATTGTACCCTGGCCACCCTTAGGAGGAAATTGCTTTGCCACCATGGAACCAGCTAATTACTTTTTCTCTGGTTGGCTTCCCTTAGCACTGTTTTTATATGATGGAGATCTGTCATAGCAACAATCACAAAGCATCATATCCATGATATTGGTTTAGATATGTAAATCCAATTGTCTGTAATGGTTATGTACCATGGAGATTTGAGGTAGCAACAATCACCGAGCACCATACACATGATAGTTAAACAATAATTACAAGACTGAATATCCTTGTTATTTGAGAACAAGCTCAAATTTTTCAACATGCTTCTTTGAGTGATGTTTTCTTAATATTTCAAATTATCCTGGCATGGAATTCCATTCTAAGATATGGTTAGTGTACAAATTAATAGCATGGGTAAAAGTGACGCCCATAATTAATGATGTAGTATCATGGAGATTTCATAATCATCATGAAAGGAAGAGAAAAATAATTCTGAAGTAATTTTTGGTAGTATGAGCTCCTTAATAATAGCATCCACAACAGATGTGCCAAATGCAAAATATTTGACACATTTGGCATACCAAACACCAAAAACGCCCTTTTATCAAATGTGTTAAATGTGCCAAATTTTTGCAACGTGTTACAGTACCTTTACAATTTTGGCACAGTACGGACAAACAATGGCATATGGTTTATTATTTTTTTATTCATCTTTCTCTCTCATCTCAATTAAAATATCACTTTCATCTTCTCCAACCATAGATTCACCGCCTCTATCTCTACTCTCCCATACTCTTTCTTCTTCCCTCTTCCCTTTTGCTCTATTCTCTTCCCATTCATGAATCATGAGCCACAACCGATTTCCTCTCTACCATCTCACAAATTCCATCATCTTTGATCTATAAAATCTCCTTCACCGAGCCACCACCGGTATCGCCGATTCGTTGAGCCACCACAAATTCCATCATCATTGAGCCACCACTGGTATCATTGATTCGCTTTTCAATCTCAGTTTCACCAATTCTCTGAAGGTTTCATCGATTCACCGATTCTCTAAAGGTTTCATCGATTCTCTTGGGTTCATCGATGGTGGTAGATGGGTTTTAACAGCGGCCAGTGGTTGGTGGATTTGGGGGTTGAAGGTGGTGCTTGGCAGTGTGAGCTTGAAATTTGAGTTTTTTTTTTTTTTTTTTTTTTTGTGGGTTTTTTTGCTGCAATAGGTGGGTTTTTGCTGCAATCTGTTCAATTTGTGGGGTTTTTTTTTTTTTTTTTTTGGCTGCAATTTGGGTGATCTGATATTGCCATATTGGTGAGTAATTGTGGTGGTTGGTTTGCAATAGAGGTGTTGTTGCGGTAGTGGATATTGGTGGTTGGTGGTTGTACGGTTGATGTTGTTGCTGTTGTTGATGATAATGGGGAGGACATAATATATTATTTTAATGTGTAGTAAATATTATTTTAATGTATAGAATTGAATGATAAAACATCTGATAAATGAGATATTGTAAAATGATGTAGAAAAATATTAAAGTAGGTTTTTGGTGTGTCAAAATAGCATTTTTTATACAATATCTACTGTGGATGCTCTAAAGAAGGATAAGACAGCAAACACTACTAAAGATGGTGAACGTTTGCACTAGGTAATTATCTCAATATGAGGTTGGATTTGGTGAGGGAAGAAGGAAGGGAAAGGGGGAGAGGGAAAAGGACTTTTTCCCTGTTTGGTTGGGCAGAAGTGGTGGGGAGGGAACAAAATAAAAGGATTTTCTTTCCCCCCCAAATCCATTATTCTCTTTCATTTCAAAGAGGGAGAAAAAGGAGACAGAATGTTTAAATTATGTAATAATTAAAAATGGTTCCACCTTATCAATCATTTCCTTCAAATTTTCATTGATTTTGTAACAGCATAAGAGGAATGGAATTTTTCACTTATCTTCCACTCTCTCTTCTTCTCCTCTCTCTCTGCCTCTCCAGTTTGTCAAACATAGTGCAGTAATAAGCATATAATAATATGCTGGCCCTCATATAAACCAATAAGATAGCTGGTGACCCTATGGTTGTTTAAATTGTGTGTATCAATTTATGCCAGCACTTCTGACACTCCTGAGCTAAAATTGCATTTTGGGTTTTCAAATTGAATTATTTAATACTAGACTGATTGATAATTTTGTTGTTGTCATTATTGAGCTTGTGTCAAATATATTAGTAGATAAAACTCTTGGTTGCCCCTGATTATGTGAGTAGTGCAAGTTCTAATATATTGAATGATATCTAATTTAACAATTTTATGTCTAAATTTGTTCATTCAGGAGCCTTTTGTGAACATCCCGCAGGATACGATTCGTGAAGCATTAAAAGTTGTCCTCGGTACTGCAAGCATTCAAACATCTTACACTTCATTTCTTGTTCAATTGTGGTGTTGTTTCTTTTTAGTAACTGCAAATGTTCACTTTTACTTGTCTACAATGCAGATGTAAGGAATCACCCAGTTTTAATTCATTGTAAAAGAGGGAAGGTATGTGCATTTTTGGTTTTCTATTCTCTCCATACCTAATTTTAATTTCAGTACATTCTAACTTTGTTGCTTGCTTTCTTTCTGTCCAGCACCGAACTGGTTGTCTTGTGGGTTGCTTTAGAAAATTGCAAAGGTGGTGCCTGACATCTGTCTTCGATGAGTACCAACGTTTTGCTGCTGCTAAAGCTAGAGTTACAGATCAGAGGTTTATGGAGTTGTTTGATGTTTCTAGTTTGAAGCATCTTCCTATGTCATTTTCATGTTCGAGGAGGTAAACAACAAGATATATTGAATGACTTTTCCTTTCTTTAATGGAAGAGCATCGTATAGGCCCTACTTCAGAATAAATAGGAAAAGGTGATGAGTTCCTGAAATGCGTTTCAGCGGTAAAGGGATAATTCTTCGTTTTTCCTCATTGAGAATAAAATCCATTAAAATTAGTGTGTCCAGTTTGGAGTGTAACAAAGCCTCTCTGTGTCCCATCCACCACCCTCCTCTTTTTCTTTCTTTTCTTTTCTTTGTTTTTGTTTCCGAATAGTCTCTCTGCAATTGTTGCTACACACATGCAACAACTATGGCAGTAGATATGTTCCAGGTCCTTCACAAATTCATAGTTAGATTGGTTTAGAGATTTAAGCTGATGCTGAAGCAATTGTTTATGGACACAAGTCAAGATAGCAGGCTAGCAGCTCTTCTCTACTTCAGCTGTTCCTGCCAATTATTATAATGGAAGGCAAGGCAGCTAGCTAGATTTTGTCTACCAATGATTCTTGATCCGGTAGTCAAGTATAGATAATTTAATAAATAAAATTTACTTATAGAAGGATTATCTTGATATCTGTATGATGTAATTTGATGAACAAACGATATGTGATTTGATAACAAGGGAATAATTCTTGCATTTAACTTGCACTACTGCTGCTGCAGTGAGTCTGAATCTGAGATTTTATGATTTACACTGTCATGGTCGACTAGATTGAGTGGATAGGTTTCTGTGACAATTATAAAATGATGTAAATCTTCTATTGCACGATACTTCAGGAAATGAAAAGCACGTCCCAAATTCATGTAGAGATTCAGAGAGCATTTGAAGTTTCATGGTTAGCTACTTAAATTGAGGGGGTAAGTCTGCATTAATGTTTTGTCTTTCTGTTACGAAAAAGGAGGCAGGGAGGAAATGGAGCTATTTGACAGGAAAGCTTTTCAAGTAGAGTTGCACTTATAGAAAAGTTGACAATTCGCTGAGTTGCACTGACTTGGATAAACGGGTCCACCAATGATGAACAAGAAAAACTTATTACATAATTCATATATACATAATCTTTGATTTTTGAGAGGAGAGGGAAGAGGCAGGATTAAACCCGCGAACACAGGAGACGAGAGGGTGTAGGTGCCATCGGGCTACAAAGCCCGTTGGTGAAATTGCATTTAGAAAAAGTTAATATTATACTTAGTGTGCGTTTTGAGAAGTAATGAAAATTATAAATTATTTCACTATTCACTTTATTTTTGTTACTATTTATAGGTTCCATTGTATTTTTTGGTACTATTCATGAGTCTCACTATACTATTTTAACTAATTTTTACCTTTATCTATAGTACTTTTTGCAACAAGTTTTCAGTTTCAACAAAATAAGCAGTATCCAAACAAACCCTTAGCAACATAAAGTAATATTTTTTTATATCAATAATTGTATCTGAGCATAAAAATGACAATTGATGGATAATTTGAACTTGAAGAAATGTAGAATAAGGGACCTATATTCTCAAGAATTTCAGTTGGGCATATATGTTTTCAGAAGTTTTAGTTGCTACCTCGTTGTTATCAAATAAGAGATGAGGTTCGAATCTCGCTTACACCTCTTGGTTTGATGATAAAGAGTAATTATTGTTGATAGTCATTTTTGTGACATATTTTCTATAAGCCTGATTTGGCGGAGCCCGACTTTCTTGTGGGCCCAATACATGGATTTTAATTTATTTTATTCTTTTAAACATGACCAACCCATTTAACATAAGATGAGTTTGAAATTGTGGTTTAGAGGGTATGAGTAGACTTTTTTTATATGCCTTTTACATGAGCCTAGGCCATGCGTGTTGTAAAGGGAGTTAAGGACCCTTGCAGCACCTGGAGCTCAATGAAAAGGTTTAGTACCCAAAAATTTCACCCCAACATAAATATACAACTCCTGCTGTATGTGATTGAAGTTTTATGACCAGCCCTTTTTAGCCCCTAGAGCTTGGCTAACACCCATGGCTGCTGGACACTACTAAGAACAACTTCCCAATGAGCTGAAATGGCTGGAGAAGAACATCCAATCAAAATCAGTCAAAATATTTCTCCAATTGTGCTTAAAGCAAGTTATGGCTTTACCCAAGAAAAGACTAACTGAGAAATTACATTTATTCAACATCTTGGTGGTTCAAAGCGTCAGCCATTAGCCAAAAACAAGTGACTAATCACACCCAAGACTCACTATAAAACTCCTTGATCAGCTAAAATCACAAGCCACATTTTACCTCAAAAACCTTAATTTTAGAACAAAAGCCCATACAACCATGAAAGAGCAACATGATTCTGAGCCCTAGGGGTAAAATTAGTGGTAGCAAGAAGTCTTTTCTTTCTCCCTCACCACCTTTCTCAAATTTCTCTTCTTGTTGTATGTGAAAAACTATTTCAGACCTAGTGTATTATGCATATTTTGCATCTCTTTATTGTTTTGCACATTGATTTTGTTATTGAGATGCACCACTAGCTTCTATTCATTGAATATTGGAATTTTGAGCTTGAATATCTCCATTTAATCACACTTTAAGGAACCCGAAGGGAGTTTTGGGCTTGTTCTAGCATTTTTGGCCCTTGTTGCAAAAACAGCCCCGACAATCATCATGGAGTGAACAGTACACTACAGGTTGAAATTATATCTTATCTTTACAAAAAAATTGAAAAGTTCGGGCATCAACCACAATCCTTTTTCCAAGTGGAAAGAAACCAAACAACAAGATTAGTTCTGAAAGATGGTGAATTCTTTACACAATAGATCTTGCTACCTATGTTGAGTTTCTTATGCTTCTAAGCTTCAGTCTTAAAGTGAGAGAAAACAAATCTATTTACTACTAGGGTTTTATTAACGTGTGCTTTTAGGGCATACATTAGTAAACTATTTTAAGAAACTTTTTATGGGAAAATGAAAAAGTGATAAACTTTTTAATCAATTTTTTCAATTTCCTATAAAAAGTTTTTTAAAATTGTTGATTAATGTGTATCCTAAGGACATACATTAACCGGTGCCTTACTACTATACATAGTAATTATGAAAATGGGTATGAGAAATTATTGATTATCAAATCCAAGGCAAATTGATAGCGACTCAAATTCAAGACAACACTTTTATGCCACCCTATAATGGGGAAAGACTCATTAGCCTATATCTTAGAGCAGATCATTGCATTTGACTCATTTAACATGAATTTCGCAAAGTCAAGAGCTCAGTGATATTGCTTGATCTTTGTACAAAGAGAATTAAAATTTAAATCTAATCATTGAAGTATAAAAAAATAGATAAAAAAAACATGAATTTTGCAAAAGAAAGAAAAAGAAAAGAAAAGGAAAAAAAAAAAAAAAACTCATTTAACATGAACATAACCCACGTGAAAGTCTTGAAAAGAATGATTACTTTAGGGATTTTTAGATTTATCGTTAGATCTTGATTTGGAGGTGCCCCATCCCTAGTTGTTGTCTTCTATCCTCAAAGCTGCATACTTTGGCATGATAAAAAAGGTGTGGTTGATATTTTATAAGGTGGCATTGTCAGATATTGGGCAAGATCCACTTGTAAATTTCTTGCAGGCAAAGCAAAGAAGAAAAAGACACGTTCAAGTGTTTGCTATTTATTTGCAGCAAGATAACGCTATAGTACTACTATTAACTTTTTGATCCGCAGAGTGTTCCCCTTGTACATATGTTGCTTTGCTTAATTGTCCATTTGTCTTGCGGTGTCAATCAATCTTGCCAAGATGATTCCTTTTTTATTTTTCTTTTTCTTTTTGAAACCTTCCCGAGATGATTCCAGTTATGATTAAAATTTTATTCTCTTTTTAGATTATCATCATTAGCTGCTCCACTACACAAGTTGAATTCTTATGTGGATTCCAAGTTGCATTGTGATTAAAAAAAATCGATTGTGGACTATATCGTCATCTTGTCGAGGAATGACCTTAAAGAATTCTTTCATTGTTCCTTTTCACCATTCCGTCCTGTTTTTATTGCTATGACAAACTTCCATTCATGTAAACACCCTAAAGATTAAAAAAGAAATATATTGTTGTCATTATGTTAGACAAAAGAGTTCCACTTTGTTATGGTCTTCAATTAAAAAAAATACTTAACGCTAAACTAAAGTCATAAAGAATTGGACATATTGGTTCTCTTTGTCGTAGAAAAACTCTATTTTATGTTTTTGGTGGCTTCTGCTTCAATTGGTATGAATTGTGAGTGGTGCTGGCCCTTCTTTGAATTTTGGATCAGTTGTAGAAACAGACCTTACCCAATTAATCAAAAAAGGAGGCCCCAGTTTATTTAAGGCAGAGCATGACATATCATGGTCTTCAATGACCTCTTCATCATATATGTTTACAATTTCACAAACACTAGCTACGTCAAGTCTTTTTCGTTTTATTCTATCACTTCTGTCAAAAAAAAGTCTTTTTCGTTTTATATGACTTGTTCATTCGGTCTTAAAAGAACTCTAAATTTTTGTTTTTGTTTTTGTTTTTGTTTTTTTCTTTTTCTTTTTGGTGTGGAAAGTATACCTCAATAGTTTTTAAATAAAAAGCAAAGTATCTTTCCACCTAGCTTGTATTTGGATGCATAGAGAGAAAAAGGGGAAAAAAAGTGTTTTTACTTATTTGGTACGTTAAAGAAAGAGAAAGAGAAAGTAATAAATAAGTTATAAAAGGACACAATAGTAATTTTACTAATTTTGGGAAAACAGACAACTAATGCATTTATACCTCCATTTTCCATCCAACTGTGTTACCAAACACTCTACATCTAATAATATCTCATATTTAATTGCAATTACGTCTCACACCCAACTAGCAGTTAAGGGCATGTTTAGTAGCAGTATTTAAATATTGTTGTTCAGTTTTTAGTATTGTAGAAATACGTGTTTGAATGTTATAAAAATACGTGTCAAAAGTATTATTGATGTTTAAATACTGAAAACTGTTGTTTAAACAACAGTGTCAAACAACCCCTTATTTTCTTGAGTAACACAGTAAAAACAATGAATTTAAAATACAAAACCCTAACACTGACTTCCCTAGAGAAGTGAACTACAATTTAGTTTGTTTCCAAAGGGAATCATCAAATTTTTTTTATAAATTTTTTTCGTTGTGATCCATCGATCACCACATGAGAGAGAGAGAGAGAGAGAGAGAGTAACAAACAATAAAACATCATTCTCATTAAATAATATTAGAAGGTGGTAATTTCGGTTGCTTTCTACAAATAACAAATAGAGACCCTCTCAAGTAATTGGCTTCTTAAAGAGCTTATCACATGTATAAATTATATAATATCAAATTTTTATTTTATTTTTTTGAGAAACATATAATATCAACTTAATTGGCTACTTAGCCAACACACTTTCTTATTCTAGTAATTAAAATGTGGTATTAAGCTGTTGCAATTGGACCCACATTAACATTAGATTCTATGGCTTTCATGGCTTCAAATCTGGGCTCCTTGGCCTGGAACTTGAGGCCAGCATACAACTTCATGTAGTCTTCAAACACAAATTTTGGGTACAAATTGTTGTTCTCATCTGCCTCTTTCTCCACCAGTGTTGGTGCTGGATATATAACAGCATCACCCCCAGGGTTGTAGAATGAAGCTATTGACATTCTGTTTCCATCTGTTTGGGCTATCACCCTGTGCAACACACTCTTGTACTTCCCATTGGTGATGACCTATATATTTTTATATACATATGGCATCATATATAGTCGTTAGATATCTCCAAAATTTTGTCGATCGATGATAAAGAATTTTAAACTGAATCTTCTACTTCTCTTCCATTTTTAGCGAGACATATATATATATATATATATATATTACATGTCTTGCATCCAAAAATAAAAATAAGAGAGAATTCAATGGGAGGGGAGGGATTTTATGATGATATTAATTATTAACACAAATTGGTTTGGTTCATATATATAGATATAGATTAGAGTATATATACCTCAATTTGGTCACCAAGGTTAATAACAATGGAGTGGCGCATAGGGGGCACGTCTATCCACTGATCATCTTTGAGTAGCTGGAGACCACTGACCTTGTCATCCTGGAAGAGTAGGATGATCCCACCAGCATCTGTGTGGGCACGAAGACCCTTTATAAGGTCTGGCTTTGGACACGGGGGGTAATTGCTAACCTTGGTGCCAAAATTTGGACCCTTTGATCCATGGAATGCCTTTTTCAGGTAACCTTTCTCTAGTCCAAGATTCTCACATAACAGGTCTAGGAGTTCCTCTGCTAATTTTTCCAACCTTAATGCAAATTCCTTCATCACCTTCCTGTTGTAATTATAATTAATTATGAGATAGAGAGCCTTTTGTGTAAAAAAAACACAAAGGATGCCTTTTAATTAAATTGGGAGTATGTTTTAAAAGTACTTCTAGTATCATTTGGAATATTCTGAAGGAAATAATAAAAATTAATCATATAGTTGCATAAATAGTTGGGAGTACAAAATGTAGCTAGCTAGCTAGCTAGTACTTATATGGGACCCTTATCTCAACAATATGTTTTTTTTTTTCTCAACAATATGTTTATTGTGGAACAAATGACACAGATTAATATTCTGGTACTAAAAATAGTAAATGAAGCCACCATATAAATATAAATATATATATATATATATATATATATGTGTGTGCGCGCGCGCTCTACAGTAAGCAATAAGTATATATGGTTGATGTACAAAAAGCATGCTTAAACGAATTACCTGTATTCATCTTGGAGATCTGGGATCTCAGATATATTGGAGTGAGGAAGATGGCGCAAAAAGAAGGTGCTCTCCCAATCCAAGTCATTGACCTCAGTCTGAACACCCTCTAGACCTTTGGTTGCCACAAGTTCCTTGAACCTTTGCTCCATACACTTCTGGTAGTGCTCCTTTGTCAACCTCTCCACGGTGTCCATTAGTTCATGGGATATGCCATGATTTATTAACTACAATTTTGAGACAAAGAAACACACACAAAATTGTTAGACCCATATATATATATATATATGGAAACAATGTGAACAACATAAATAATGGTACAACTTAGGTTCAAGATATGGTATCTACCTCAAAGAAGCCCCAGTTTTCACAGGCATCTTTGATTATCTCCATGGTTGCTCCTCTCGCCTCACCATTTAGTTTCTCCAAGTTGATCACTGGGAAGTTCTCCATCTCTCTCTCTCTTTGTGAAGGAAGCAAAGAAGCAAAGATAAGCTGTGTGTGTTTGGAATTGGATGGTGTAGTGCCAGTTGGGTGGTCTGCTATTTATAGAGGTTAAAGCCTAACGAGGTACAGGAACAACTGTGAAGTGGAGGGCTGGTTTGTTTGTGTTTTGATGTTAAAAAGGTGACTAAAATAATAATAATAAAATGGTTTTTTTTTTTTAAATAAAAAAATAAATAAAAAAAAGTCAAAGACAGATAATTAGTGGAAATTAGAGCTTTGCCTTGTTGTATCCGTCTCTACTCTCTGGTCCCTAGTCTCCCCTACGTCAGAAATTAAATTATTCTCACGGAGAAAAGTGAAGTGTTTCAAAGAATCTTATTTATTTAAAATTGTTGAGTTTAAAAAAAAATTTAAACAGAAACTGATTACTGACTCAGCAATTTTAAATAAGTAAGAGGTTTTTAGTAGAATGGTAGATAAGTGATGTGGTCCACAAGAGGACTGTACAATTTCTGCTCCTATGTTGTGGAGTTGGACTCAACTTGGTGAGAAATTATACAATCTTCACGATGAACCACGTCACTTGTCCACCATTTTACTAAAAAATTCTAACTTGTTTAAAATTGATGAGTCAGTAATTAGTCTCTGTTTTAAAAAAAAAATTGACAACAATTTTAAACAGATATAAATTTTTTAGTAAAATGGTGCATATGACTTGTCCGTATCTTATAATTTCTCCAACTTGGTGGCTGATTCCTTTGTAAATTTGACCAATGACTCGCAAAGGATGACCAATGACCACAAGAACTTTCCAGTATTGTTTATTTAAATTTCTATGAGTTTGATTTTTGAGAGTGATATTTGGGAAGGTACCCAGCTCTTGCACCTCTAGAGACTAGAATATTCTATGTATTGTAAGGTTGTAGCTCCTCCACGTCAGGAAATATTGGGCGTTGTTTTAATTAGATACAGTGACAAGTGAGTCCTTTTAGTGCCATATAAAGTGGCACCGGAAAAGCCACAACTCACCGTATGGTAAGTTGTGGTTGGTGAAGGGGTAGTAATGAGATACTCTTTCACCAACCACAACTCGTCACATAAGAGAGTTGTGGCTTTTTTTATGCCACTTTTTGTGTCACAAAACTTATTCGTGACAAGTTATACATCCCCATGTGCCTTTGTACGGTGACCTTTTTCACACTTTTGTCTTTATTTCAAAAAATTAGAGGTCCACTGGTCCAGAACAGAACCAGACCATATATATATCTCCATGATTTCCCATACTACTAAATCAGTAAATTGTACATGCATGTTAAGTTTTGATTGAACTTTACTGTGCGCTTTTATATATAAGCCATCTTACAACCTTACCCAAAAATATATAATTAAAAAAAAAGCCACCTTACAGTTAATTTTGGGTGTGATTTTGATCTTATATGATACTAGATGGATTTGATTGGTCTATTTTTAAAGCTCACTAATCAAGCCGATAAAAGTTTTTATCTTTAATTTGCATTTTTGATGTCGGCAAAGTCTAGTTTGGTTCATAATCTATAGGAGTAGGACTATAAATCCCATGTTTACATTAGAAATGGAAAATCTTCAACTTCGAATGCAAATTATAGTTGGTATTCTCCATAGGACTGTTACCTATAGCCTATAGGTGTTGCCACAGATAGAAATTATAGTTGTTCTGTCAATTGATTAGCCAAAATATACGTGTACGTGACACCGACATGGTTACTATGAGTTCATTTGGCACGAGGATGGGGCGGCTTCCACGCATTTTGCATTTGAATTGTGTTTCTTTATTCTTAAGCCTAATCTTATACCAGAATTATCATATTTTTAGTCACTTCAATTAAGCTAAAGGGTCAAACTCGTGTGCTTTTATTTTTTTTTTTAATTTTAATAATTCTAGATCTAGTTGATTGGACACATTGTCTGTCGTTGTTTAAGTTGCAACTATGATATCACGAAATACTTCGTTAAGCTAAATTAATTTCAAGAGCTTTTGTGGTGGATGGGATGGCCTTGTTAATTGCGACGAAGTTTGTAATCAATCCGCCTTTGTATGATTGTATATAACTCCTCAGTTGTACTTTGATCTGTTCTTTCTTGCTTTTCTTTCACAGAATTGTGTCCTATATAAGTGCTCTTTGTTAATAATCCCTCATTTTTTATTAATGCAAAGGTTAAGATATGGATATTCCTGAAATGTCCTTACTTTATATTAGAATTTAGAGGTGATATGAGTCAAATGTCTTTTAGTAAGAATTTTATTTTATTTTTTTTATATTTAAATTAAAGGGTAATATAAAAAATATAACTTCCCGTTTTAAAAAGTTTTATTTATTTTGTGACTTTTTTTTTAGAAGATATTTTGGGACTTCAAAAAAAAAAAAAAAAAAAAAAAAAAAAAAACCATATAGCTTTTTTTTTGATAAAAAAAACTTATAATTTTATTAAGAAAAAAATAAATTCATTACATCATGAGTAATAACTAACTCAATCACTGGAGGATTTTCCTCTATCCACATTACATATTACTTTCATTTTGGGCAAATCATATTTTTTACCAAAAAAAAGGTTAAGAATTGTATATTCATTTTTCCTATTTTTACCGGTCATATATGATGTACAATATGTTATTTGCAAGAAAATTAAATGATTAAACTTGGGTATTCATGTTTGAATTGCTAGGATCAAATATTAGGGTATGCATGAGTGCTGTTTAGGGGGGGAAGTGGGTCTAACGACAAGCCAATGAATGCTGTTATAGACACTATTTTTCACAATAGTTGAGTTGGTCAATTTTTACTAGTTCTTATTTGAACTCACAATTGACCTCGTTTTTTTTTCCCTACCAATAACAACTTACCATATCCATATTTATAAATATTTTTGTGACTTTTGACCTATTGCAAGGAGATAAGTACTCTCATTAATCTAACCATTTAGTTCGTTAGCTATTATGATTAAATGGTTTGGGAAACGGTTTCTTATTATATCTTTTATTTTTATTTTTACGGGATTGCTTATTATAACTTGGTTAGTTACTTTGATTTTTAAACATAGAATGGAAATTTACTTGGTTACATTTGAGTTTCTATGTTGTGTGGAAGAAAAGTTTATTTCTTAGAGTAGATGGAAAATATTTTTTCTTATTAAATAAGCAATTGGTTTTCCTTATTTTAAAAAAAAAAAGTAATGTATTTCTTATCATCTAATGATAGAAACTGAAGTCTTATAAATAAATAGTGCTACAAAAGATTTTATGGTTTGGATTTTCTCTACAAAGTTTTTTTTTTTTTTTTTTAAACGCACAAATCAAAGAGAATTTACGAGACTTGGATTAATGTTGCAAAGCAAGAAAAATACACTTGGGTTTACATTAGGGAGGGGTTCAAGGTGCTATAACCACGTATAGTTGTTGTTTCCAGAGTGAGTGAAATCTAAGGTGAGTTCACATCCATTCTTAGATAAGAGATATTATTATATTTGGTATGGATCTCAAGTTAGGCATAAACTTAAGAAAATATTGTAATTAATTTTCTAATAGTGAATATATTTGCAATTTGTGATTTTTCATTTTCACGTAAATCTTTTATATTATTGTGAATGATTGGTATATTGGCTTAGTCATTTTAGTGATAATATTTTGTTAGATATGGTTTGAAATTATTAGGCTTTTTAAAATTTTTATAAAAGAAAGATAGTTAGTCAAAATTCTAAATCAATTTTCATAATTTACATGAGACTAGATTGTAACCCAAAAAGATAATTTGGGGGTGGTTTGGTTTAGGATTAGAATTCATAAAAACGTTAAGGATATATATATATATATATATATATATATATATATATATATATATATATATATTTGGGTGGGACTGCAAGGAGGTTAATTTCGTACCGTACCGGCCGGTACGGCCGGTATATACCGCACCGGCCAGTGCACCGGTACAGGTACACCACTCATTTCGTACCGGAAAAAATACCGGCTGTACCGGCCTCGTACCGGCCATACCGGCGAAATTCGGCTGTTTCGGCCGGTAAAGATGTTTCGGACCGGTACAACCAAGAAGGAAAAAGAAAAAGAAAAGGAAGAAGAAGATGAGAAAAATGGGTCTGACTCACTGACTTGGTGCCTAATGACCGAGCTCCGTGCTCCAAATCTTTCATTTTTTCCCTTCTATACCTTTTTCTAATTTAGATCCCATTCTCTTCACTGTAGCTACCACTGCAACTTCTTTATTCTTCTTCTTCTTCTTCTTTTTTTCCTGCGTCTTTGGCTTCTTCACTGGTAATGAGCTTTCAGCTCTGTGTCTTTCAAATTTTCTTATCTAATAGTCAATAATGTCAGATGGTTTGGTGGAACTATGAAACTTGTCTTTAGTATCAATTCATTTCCACCAACCACGTGGCCTATGCTCTTAACTTTTTGTTTGCCCTGTACTTTCTTTTTCTTTCATTACCAAGGTGTCAGGCACATGTACTGATGTATATATTATTATTATTATTATTATTAT
Organism: Quercus aquifolioides; assembly: GCA_019022515.1. NCBI lineage: Eukaryota > Viridiplantae > Streptophyta > Magnoliopsida > Fagales > Fagaceae > Quercus > Quercus aquifolioides. The sequence continues at coordinate 39,146,222 of CM032329.1, read as the reverse complement.
TATTATTATTAATGTTAAATAAATTGATGGGACTTGTTTTTAATGTGCCACTCCAGTAGTAATCCACCCACAGTCACGTAGAAGGATATAAATATACATATAAATAAATAAATATATATATATATATATTATATAACTACAATGGTACACACTAAAATATATTTACGGTGTTGGCTTCTTTTTTTTGGATGAACTTGTTGGTTTCTCTAAAGTGTATATATTATTATTGTTGTTATTGATTAGATGAGTGACATAAATTTATCATTTTAAAATTTTATATACATACATACATACATATATATATATATATATTAGCGGTAATCCCGAAACGATACACCGGTATTGACCGGTATTCGAAATATATCGTACCATTGACCAAACCGGTACAGCCTCCGGTACGGTATTGACTTCCTTGGGTGGGAGTCCCATCAAAGCCAACTCCAAAAATGCCAAAAAATTAGGTTTTTTTGGAGGGTGTTTTGTCAATGCACTATATTTTACTAATAAATTTTTACAGCAAGACATATAAAGCATTAAAAATGCCTAATTTTAGTACAATCCTCTCTCTCTCTCTCTCTCTCTCTCTCTCTCTCTCTCATTACTTTTAGTAGCTTTAAATATATCTGGAAATTAATTGTTTGGGTAGAATCCAAAGAAAGATGACAACTTTGGTCTATGACACCATTATTATTTTTTTTGTAAAAATTGTATACATTATTTCTCTATTAGAATTTGAAATTAGAATCCAATTTTGTGTCATGTGCCTAAATTTATGTGAGGACCACTTCATAAGTATCTACTTAAGTTTGTGTCATGTGTCCACTTCAATTTTTCAATCTTTGTGCCAAGTGAGTTAATAAGTGTAAAATACTAAGAATCTAATATTAATGAACTAAAAAATTAATAAATAAAAAAACCAATCACATATACTCAATAAAAATCACATCACAACAAAAATCACCACACGTTCTGCCTTATTAAAAATTAGAAGAAAAAAATGATCACCAGTAGTATTAAATTTAGGTAAGAATTTTAATATGTGACTAATTACATTTACTTTTAAAAAAAATAATTGGACTAATTATTTATATTTTTATGATAAAATTTGTGTTTAATTTTAAATGTATCCATATGTATACATGTGTTACATGCTATTTTTTTTTTTAATAACTTAACTAATTATTTATATTTTTTAATAAAAATTATGTTTAATTTTAAATGCATCTATGCATTTACATGGGTTACAAGCTAGTATTATATAAAATAGTTGCATGTAACATCTCTAACATGAGAAGAGATATCACAATTGCGGGATCTACTCCATGTAAGAGAGATATTGTATGTAAACCCGTTATACATAATACCACCTCCCCTCATACAGAAATAGGTCCAACGTTTGCGTGAGAGAAATATTATACGCAATTGTTATTCAAGGTACCACCTCACCTCCTATGATACGGGGACTACTAAGAAAGGAAGTGTGAATGCCCCTACATCATTGTCAAAAAGAAGAGGAAAAAAGAAAAAAAAAAGTATTTGTTTATTTAAATTTCTTATTTGGTTGACATAAAAGGCAACTGTTGAGTAAATTCCAGCTAAAGGTTTACTATTCCCCTAAAATATTATTCATATTCATTCCCTTTCCTTTTTGGATCAATTGATTTGACCTTAGCCTAAAATTTAATTTAAAAAAAAAAAATCATAACCATTCATATGCTCCTAATAATAATAATAAAAAAGGAGGAAGCTGAAAGTGGAATGGGCCACTTAACCTTTTAGTTGGTGATACTCCAGCTTCAAAATTGACATTCACATTGAAGCTAACCTCTCGTCCTTCTACGCATGAATGTTTAATTTCCATTAGATCTTAGTGGGAGACAGTTTGATCTTTTTAACAATGATCCTTACTCACATCACAATCCATTCCACTATTATATGATAGCAATTTTATCCATTATCTTAAAAAAAAATATTTTTATTTTTATTTTTATTGGAAAATGAAAGCATATCAACATGCAAGATCAGTGAATGAAAATATAGACAAACCAACTTCTTTTCTTTTTTCATTTTTCTAATAAATTTTTTTTTTTGGGGGCCAAACAAGTTTCAGTTAGGTTAGGTAGGTATTGGGCACGCCTTGTATAATTGCTTGTAGGTTCCCATTAGTTGATGATTTAAATGTGGCTCCTACATTAATTCTCTCATTCTTTGAGAGTTTGATTGCAGGATATATCCACTGCAAAAAAACAGATCACATTGCGCATGGAATGTAGGTCCCTTGATGTTAGGTGGGCATATACGTACAAGCCCAGCCTTTACGAAGTTAGATTTCTTTTTATTTACTTATATTTTTTTTTGCAAGAGGGGGTAGCTACTGGGCTAGGAAAGAGCAACACCAATAGATGCACTCTTAAATATAAGAAAATTTCATTCTTTGATGGAGAGATGTGTAAGTTGGATTTTATTGATTGACTTCTTAATTTGGAAGAGTAGTTTGATTATCTGGAAATTTGTGATGAAGAAAGAGTATGGCTTACATTCAATAAATTGGATGGTGAATCAGCGGAATGGTGGAAAGACATAAAAATTAATAGCAAGCATTTTTTCATCCTTGGCCATGAACGAATTTTGTCTTTATCTCGTCTAATTTTATCAGACTGAATTTGTTCCCACCAACTTAAGGCATACTCACTAAGTTTATACAAAGCAAGTCTAACTTTTCTCTCATAATAAATATTCTCGAAGTCAAATAAATCTTCTAGATTAAGTAACCAATCAAGAAAACCTTCTTTATAAAAATAACCATTAAGCCTCATTTGGGAGAAGGGAATGAAATGAAAAGGAATAAAAAGAATAATTTTAGAATATTTTCAATTCCTTATTTGAGAGTTTTAATGAAGGGAATTGAAAGTTCATTCTTTTGTTTGGGAGTTTAAGTGGGAGAGAATGGAATAGATAGGAGGGAACACTCATTCCTATCTATTTCCTTAAAATCTCAAATTTTCATTCCCCCTGAAATTGGAAGAAATTGGAGGGAATGGAATTAGATTTAATAAATTTTTTTACTAAAACTCCTAAAATACACCTATATATTCAACCATTTATTTTAAAATATGGGTCTAGTAGTAATATTTTCATAAAATGATTTCATTCCTTTCCCTCTATGTATACCAAATTGTAAATGTGAAAAAGTGAAGAGATAGAAAACTCATTTGTTTGGTTGATAACAAAAATAAGAGGATAGAAAATAAATTTGGTATACATTTACAATTATGTCTTATTAAATAAAATAAAAGGTAACAAAATTTTTTATTAAAAAATTGTGTATGAACACTTCAAAAAATTTTTTAAGAGCACAAGCCAAAGGTTAGAAAACATATGAGCACAAAAAAGAAGAATGAATGAGAAGTACATAAAAAGACAAAAAAAGAAAAAGAAAAAAAAAAGATTAAAAAAAAAAGATCAAAAAAAAAAAAAAAACACCAAAACATATGGTATAACAGAAAAAAAAATGAAAAAAAAAAAAGTATTCAAAGAAGAAACTAAGAGGCTATTTGGTTAGTCGAAAAAAGTGCAATATTATGTATTTATTTTCAATTTTTTGTAGGACCCATCACTAATAAACTTGTTTGGTTTTAGCAGTTATACTTAGTTTTCATTTTCAATATTCTAAAAGTTGGATTTGAATACAAAAAATGAAAAAAACTTTTTAGCGTTTTTGTTTTCTATGAATACGAATACAATGGCATATTCATAAATATTGTGAAAACACAAAATTACCTTCTTCTTTTTTTTTTTGTGATGTGATGTGTGTAAGTGAGAAAAGTTATTTTTTTTTAATAGAAAACAATAATCAAACCTGGGTATAATGTATTCTATACCCAAATTATGTATCCAATACAACTTACCAAACACTATCAAATGTGAAAATGAGTTTTTTTTTTTTTTGTTCAATTCAAGGTTTGAATATAAAATAAAGAAAATGAAAAGTGAATACACTACTTTTTGAAACCAAACTGGCCCTAACAAATTCATGTGCACGTTGCACATGGGTTTTTTGATCCATTTATTTCTATTGGTTTTCCTCTTCAGTTTTCTCCCCAATTTAGGAAGAAACCATTTTGGTTGGCCTGGGAAGAAAACACCCTGACCCCACTAATTTTCCTTCCACAAATCCACCCAACTAAACACGTTAATAAATTTCTCTCTCCCCCATTTTCTCTCCATTTTTTTTCATCCTCTCCCTAAAATCCACCCAACCAAACGGACCTCCCCATTTTCTCACCATTTTTTTTCCATCCTTCCTAAAATTCATCTAACCAAACATACCCTAAATGTTCTTCATAAGGGTTAGTGTTGGGAGCCTCCAATTTGAGTGATTAATATAACATATAAGGATACCACTTAATCTAAAAAACCTAATTCTAATGGGTATGAGTTCAACTATATTATATGAACCACTCGTTTTTCTTATCATTATTCAATGTAGAATTTCAATCACACGTGTATACCAAACAGGTAGAGGGACAAAAGGAAAAACTCCCGCAAGCACCAAACAAATCTTAATTAAATATAAATAATTTTTTAAAAATGTATACCTATTTATATGTGAAGCTAAAGTAGTTAGGCTTATCACAACTTAATTCCTAATTAAAAAATATATTTTTATATTTGAAAATCTAAAGTAATTTAACCAATTAAATAGAGTTATATTTTTATTAGTGATTTTGTACCTTTTTAATATCTAAATAATTGTTGATTGAAGATAATTTTAAAAAATCAATTTTTTTGGTTAATAATAGAACTATTGGTCAAATTTAATAAATATACTTTTTGTAGTACACATATTGGGTTATAAATTATTTAATACTTTTTTTTTAGAAACCGTTAAATTAAATTATTTAATACAGTATTGGATTACAGTACTCTTTTAAACTATTATACATAATACAGTATATATAGGATTATTAAAAAAAAAAAAAAAAAAACTTATTAATCATCCTATTTTATGCCCCCTCCCCCATCACAACAAAAAATTTCTTACTCTGCCACCGATGATCAAAGCAATACATGAGGACCTTATAATAAGCAATTTAGTATTACAAGTAAACATCAACCCTAATCATGTCATGAGGAAGGAATATGCTTCTTTGATTACATGTTTGACTTATAAATTTGTATGAAAAATAAGGGTCCGTTTGGATACCGCTTATTTTGATGAAAACTGAAAACACTGTAACAAAATAATTTTTAAAGAGAAATGCTAACGAGTGCCCTTAGGGCACTGGTTAATAATCCATTTAAAGAAAGTTTTTATAGGAAATGAAAAAAAAAAAGTAATTAATATTTTAACAGTTTTTTTCATTTCCCATAAAAGTGATATCAAAACTTTCTTAAAATAAATTATTAACAAGTGTCCTAAGGGCACTCGTTAGCATGACCCTTTTTTAAATGTGTAAATAATGCCGTGAGACCTATTTTTAATGAAAGTTTTGTTGAAAAAAGACGTTTGTGGGTCCTATGAACTGTGCACAGGACCCACTAAACAGTGCAAACACATGAAAACTGACTTCTCAAAAAAAAAAATCAAAAAATGTGAAACGCCAGAATTGCTGGGATTTTAAGCCGTATCCAAACGCTCATTAAATAGGATTTTCTCCCTTTCACAATTAAAATTTTATTTTCAAAATTTACGGAGTATAAGATGCAAGTCATTTAAGTAGTTTATTCATCTTTAAATTTGTAATGTTTAATTTTAACCATAAAATAGATCAATTTTTCAATAGAGATGATCTTTTTCCACGAATCTACAGAGAACCGATTTGTCAATGATGATAGCATTTTTCATAGTTTTTCCGCATTGAAATTCCAAGAGGTCAAATTAGCTTAATTAGGAACTTGTCCGCCAGCTAGTTAATCAAATGATGACTACTAGTCTCTGCTTTTACTTTTGAATTTTGATTCCTAGGATGCTAATCTTCCTCTTAAGTCTTACTATTTTTTTCTTATTTCACCAAACATCCGTTAGGCGGAGAGAAATTAAAACGTGCGGAGAAAAAAAAAGAACGGTCGAAAATTAGTAGATTTAAAAAAAAAAAAAAAATTATAAGGTCCATAATGATGAAAATAGGAGAGAGGGACCTTAAAAAATTAATTAATTAATTAAAAAGTAGAGAGAGGACTGCCGGTTCTGGCTCACCAATTTTATTCTTCTAAAATAGAAAAAGGGATCTTGTCAAATAGAATTAAAATTAAAATAAGCAAAAGAAGATTGAAAATGTTAAGGTAAATTATCAACCGTAGGTTTTTTTTTTTTTTTTTTTTTTTTAAATGGCATTCTGGTATTAGTATATCGTTCCTAGAATTTATCATGATTTTTGAGCAATAACCTATTCATGAATCACCAATCATCACTATTGTTGACAAAACACATCCGGACAATTCTAGCGAGGTGTTGATACTTAAGCTTGTACCACACTGAGATTGAGTCCCTCCGATTGAGTAATTTTTTTTTTTTTTTTTTTTTTGTAGGTCTTACAAATCTCCAGTTTGGACAAGTGGCCCATTGAGATTCTTTTCATATATATTAATTTAGTAATAAAATTTGTATACTTATTATTCTAGAATGATAGATATTTATGTCCATGATTTGGCCCCTAAGATAATATCTCGATTTCATCTTTGGACTTAATTATATTATATTAATTTCTCAAGTTATTTATTTTTCCTCTATATGAGACTCTCAGTTTCACTCACAAATCATATATGATATATTAAAGTGGAAGCTCAATTTTGAAAATTAGATTCTAATTGTATTCTAATTATCTTTACATGAAAATTTATGCATCTAAATTTAGAAAAATATAAAATTTTAATTTTAATTTATTATTTTTACTATATAATGAATGTGTACGATGTTAGATAAAAGATATATATATATATATATATATATATTTTAATAGGAAAAGTTTAGAGAAAGTTTAATTAGAATTTGAAATTAGAATCCAATTTTGTATCATGTGTCTAAATTTATATGGGAGACCACACCATAATTATCCACTTAAGTTTGTGTCATGTGTCCATTTAAGTTTTTTAATCTTTGTGCCAAGTGGGTCAATGAGTGCAAAATACTAAGAATTCAATATTAATAAACTATATATATATATATATATATATTAATCACATATACTCAATAAAAATCACCACACAACAAAGATCACCATACATTCTATCTTATTAAAAATTAGAAAAAAAATGATCATAAGTAGTATTAAATTTGGGTAAGAATTTTAATATGTGACTAATTACGTTTGCTTAAAAAAATAATTTGACTAATTATTTATATTTTTATGATAAAAATTGTGTTTCATTTTAAATGCGTCCATATGTATGCATGTGTTACATGCTATTTTTTTTTTTTAATAATTTGACTAATTGTTTATATTTTTATAATAAAATTTGTGTTTAATTTTAAATGCATCCATGAGTTTGCATAGGTTATATGCTAGTACTATTAATAAGAGGATTTTCTATTGGAGTTTCATCATTTTGTGTACTAAAATATTCTCACACAAATTCTTTAACTCTCTAATATACCCCTATCTTTTAGTTAGATAATTTTAAAACTAAAAACACAAACTAGTTAAAAGAGTAATTTACTATTGTTTTTTAAGTTACTAAATTTTAGGCTTTCAAACTTTTATCAACTCTCACGTAAAGAAAAATCCTAAAAATTATGACACTATCTCTATCTCACTTTTAAACATTGTTTTACTAAGTGCTTGTGGGGTGTGAGGGGGTAAGAGTCAGGATTCAAGTCTTCAGGAGGGAATTTCATACACATATACACTTAGATTATGGTAGAGTGGAACTTTCTATCTTGTATCAAAAAAAGTTTTAAAAATTTTTAAAATAAATAAATAAATAAAAGTCTCATTGCACGCGCAAAGCGCATGTGATGAGGCCAATGTGTGTGTGTGTGTGTATGTATATATATGGATTATAAGGTAGATTTTGAGATCGAAAGGGTAATTGGAGACATAGTAATCCATACTCTCTGTGGGGGAGGTTTGACGACCTAGACTCTATCCACCAAACCAATATCAAATATCTCTGTTGGGGATCTAGGCTTGTAGCCCCCCTATCTCTTAAAGGCTATTCAAAATGAATATCTCTTTCTTTCTTCTCAGGTACAATTGCTTTCCTTGATTCGGGCACAGTGTCTTCGACAAATCGTTGTCTCAGTCTGTCTCATCTCTAGTCCTGGGTTAATCACCTTAGTCCAATGTATCAGAAAGGACATCTGTCTTTCCGAGACGTAAGGAGTTAGGCTGTGTTTGGTTCATGTAAAATATTTTCTGGAAATGCTTCGGGAAAGGAAAATGTATTCAGGCTGTTTGGCTGCCTCGGAATTCATTTTACGGAAAATCAATTCCGATGTTTGGTTCGTTCAAACATTTCTACGGTGTTTTACGAAAATCCACCGGCACCCACACACAATCACCCACAGAGAATCAACCACCACCCACACACCAGCACCACACAAAACAAAAACCACCAAAACACCACCACCCACACCACCACAACAACAACAAAAATCAGAGATCAAAGAGAGAAAGATTAAGAGATAGATCGGGAAAGAGAGAGATCTGATTTGGCTTGGAGGACGGTGGCAACCAGATCGGTAACGGCAGTTCGAGCTTGGGGCTTTGGGCGACGAGATTGGTGGTTCGATCTAGAGGCGGTAGCGATGATGGGGGTGGGTGGTGGGTTGTAGATCGGTGGGTGGTGGTTCGATCTAGAGGCGGTAGCGATCTCGCGGCTCAATCTCACCGGCGCGAGCTCGACGACGCATCTGGGCTTAGGGCGGTGGTCTGAGCTCGATGGCGTGAGCTTGATCTCACTCTCTCTACTCTCTCTTTGTGTTCTTTCTCTCTCTCTCTCTCTCTCTTCGTGCTCTCTCTCTCCCTGTTTTCTGGAAAATGAGATTTAAAGGTAAAAGAAAAACGGAAATGATTTTACACCAATTCCAGGTTATTTTACGGTCAAATGTAAAATAATTTCAGTTTGACCAAATTTTATGTGTCTGCCAAACACATAACATGTTGTAAAACAATTTCCCGAAATGCTTTTCAGCCAAAACAAACATAGCCTTAGACTCAGCCTTGAACATGCAATGGGTTAGTATAATTTTATCAACAAAGGTAAAATTGTTTAAATAAAAAATTCCATAAGAGGGGTGTATTAAAGAAGTGGTCACAAGTATCTCGATGTAAAGAAAAAATAAAAAACCGTTATAACTTGGACGTCAAATTTTTTTTTTTAATTAATTTTTTTTTATGAACTTGGACGTCATGTGTACATTATTCTTCCACAAAAAACATATACATTTAAGTCATTTTTTCTTAAATTAAATTGTATGATGAGGCCACCTTCGTTGAAGCTAACAAATCAGGTATAGGTGTTGTAGTTTGTAACAACCTTCTCTAGCACAACAGCTGCCTTTAGCATATCAAGTAGTAGAGATTGAAACACTTGCAGCAACTAGAGCCCTTGAATTCACCCTGGAGATTGGTGTTGATCGAGCCATAGTTGAAGGTGACTCAGAGACAGTGGTAAAAGCTCTAGTCACATAGGATTTTAGTTTAGCCTCTTACGGTCTGTTACTAAAAGACTCAATTTGTTTTTCTAGATGAAGATGTGTTGAAATCGTCAGTGAGTTATAAGCTCCAAATCACGCCAATGGATACCTATGAAATAAGAACAGAAGGACCAAACAGAAAGCACCGGTGTGACAACGGCCAAAAACCTTCTGAAGGTCAAGTTAGTAAATGAGAAATCTCTAAGAACTCTATAGTGAGAGAGCTAGGGATTTTCGGCGTACTTGAGAAAATAGGAGGTCTAGTGCTTATGTAGTAGTGAGTAGTGAATCGAAATCCCTACAGAGTTGGGATTTTTCCTTGTTGGGAGGGTCTAGTATTTAAGGTTTTCAAGATTTTAGGGTGTCTTTCCATATGAGAGAGATATGCGTGAATAATGGGGTTCATCTTGCATGTTACGCAAGATGTTTCCATGTATAGGTATTCGTGAGGACCAAGCTAGCCACGCTGGACCCGTCGGCCTTTTCATCCCGTTGGCCCTTTCATCCTATCGGCCCATAGACTACCTTCACCTGAGGATTTCCTGTCGACTTAGAAAGGCGCCTGTCAGGTTTTATTGTGGCATCGTCATTTTCACTATCGTCATTATGGATTATCCATCTGTTTCTATGAAGCTAACGAACCCGTAGGCGCTGTCAGCTTTTTGCTTGGTGCTTCTAGGAGCATTAAATCTTTGTCAAAAATACCCCTATCACTAGATAGTTTTCAAAATTACTCTACTCTCATACAAAGAGGAAAGGTAACAAAGTTGCACACAATTTGGTGAGATTAGCTGCCAATATTATTGATTGTTCAGTGTGGATGGAAGATGTTCCACCATGCATCTACCATGTAATTTAGGCTGACATAGTCGTTATGCATTAATAAAGCTTTGATGTCTTTTTCCTCCAAAAAAAAAAAAAAAAAATTGTATGAGAATCGAAGCCCTAACTTCTACACCAATGGATTATTAGCCTAACTAGCATTCCACTTTTTTTTCTTTTCTTTTTTAAATGGGTGTTTGATCTCATTTAGGTCTGTGTATGAATTTCGATTACTTTCTTAGTGGGGGAAATGAAAAGATAATTATAATTTTATCCCTTAAACTTTGAGATGTTTTACATTTTAGTCTCTTAAATTTAAGAATTTTCATTTTGGTCCTATCAAATTTTATTTTGTCAATGTTGATGACTAATTAGGTCGTTGAGAGAGAGAGAGAGAGAGAGAGAGAGAGAGAGAGAGAGAAACATTATTTTGTTGATACTTATTAACAAACAGATTAGTCACAAGATTAAAAGATTTTGAAAATGAAATCAAAATTGGTGGATCAAAATGAAAAAATCTCAAAATTAAGGTATCAATATAAAATGATCTCAAATTTTAATGGTCAAAAGTATAATTTAACAAAAACATCTCACGGCATATTAATATCATCCACATTTCATGTATTTGGTCACCTAGTTTTTAAAATCTCAAACTTAACACTATGTTTGGAAGTTGGAGAGAGAGAAGAGTAGAGGAGAGTATGAGAGGGGGGGGGAGGTGGGGAGGATTGAGTGGCAGAGAGGGGAGAGGAATGGTTATCCCTTTTCCTTGTTTAGATGTTCTAAAAGTTAGAATAGGAATGAGAGGAAATGATTAAATTTATTTAGATTAACAATTATACCCTTATTTGAATGTGGACTTACAGTATTGGTCTATTTACAATTTTCACAAGTTACTGGAGGCCCCATTCCCACACATGAAGGATGAGAAGGGTAAAAATTGGAAAATGCTTGATATTTCGGGAAAATGGCTAGAGTAATGGAACAAGAGAAGATAGATTTTTTGTTGATAATTTTTTTTACAATGAATGGAAGGTGGATTTTGATATATATATATATTAGTGTCATATATTATTATTATTTTTTTATATTTCTGTAGCCTTGGATACAGTAATTAAAATTTATGTAGCATAAGTCCAGGAATTTTGTGTACTATCCTATGTGTGATATTAATGACATCATATATCCTCAAGTTGGCTAATCTAATGGTAATTCTTCCAATTAACAGTACTCTTTTTTTTTGTTGGTATTGCATGGGATGGGACGGTGGTTTAGGGATTAAGGGGTAGGGACACCAAAGGAAGAGTCATTGCAGGTAAGACTTAAGACTTAAAAGTATGAGATATTATAGAATTGAACCTGCGGGCTCAATTTGCTCGAATATTGACAACATTAATTCAAATGTGGTTTGGAGAATGTCCAGCAAATATCCAGCGACAAGTTAGTTGGTATCGATGCTGAGTACATGTTTTGCCTGCTCCCTCATGTTCATCTTTTTTTTGAGAGAGTTTCAACCTATGGCGTCCGCTCCTAATGATAGCTCTTTATCATTAGACCAAGACACCAATCAGTTTTTGGTGTAGGCGGGGATTGAACCCCAGATCTCTTATACAACCATCAGAGACTTTACCAATTGAGCTAACTGGAACCCACCCCTTATGTTCATCTTTATTGCGTTTTGTAATTGCCTTATGCTTCATTTGTGGTTATCCCTTTTTTTGGAGCGGATTTTTGGTTATCTAATTAAAATTTTTCTGATTTTAAATTATAAAAAAAAAAAAAAAAACAAAAAAAAACCTGTAAGATACTTGGAATTTACCGTGCACATAGAGTCCTAGCAGCACTTAATTTAATTCAAGACTATTGAGGGTGAGTTTGGTTCAGTTTTTTGATATTATATTTTTTGAAAAAGTGGAGGTTTTAAAAAGTGCGGTATAAAACTGGATTTTTTGAAAAAGTTAAGATTATGTTTGGTAATAGTTTTTATTTTCTATTTTCAAAAACTTGTTTTGGGGAATATAAAGAAAAAAAAAATTTCTTGTATTTTTGAAATAAAAAATATGTTGGGTTAGTTGAAATTAAAAAAAATAGTTTTTTGTAAAAAAAAAAAAAAATACTAAAATATGTTGTTACTAGGATTTGAATTATAATGCCAACTCATTAAATGAGACAGATTCATTAAATTAAATGCGAATTTTCATTGACTTTTGAAAATTAGAAACTGAGAACAGTCTTTTGCATGTTTTCAATTTTCTTCACAAATTGAGTTTTGAGAACAGTTTTTGTTTTCTGTCTATTTTGGGTTACCAAACAAGTTTTTTAGTCTCAAAAATAAAAAATTGTTTGAGAAAACAAAAAATAATGGGAAAAAACAGTTACCAAACATACTATAAGTGTTTGGTAAAAAACTGTTAAAAAGTGTTTTTTGAAAAAATTGAGTGTTTGGCTAGCACTTATAAAAGTGGCGGTTTGAGTGGTAAATTACCAAAAAGGACAATGTATATATAAAGTATTGTGAAAATACTTTCTAAAAAATTATTCTAAAAAATACTTCAAAGTTTCTAAAAAAATTATTTTTTCCTCACCAATATTAGCTAATAATAACCTATTACCTAAGATTTATTGTGGACATATTGTGATAGCATTTCTCAATTTTAATTTCTCATTCTTTATTTTATTTTTCCCTTATTTCTTTACTCTTTTTTTTATCCATATTTCCTTTTTTTTTCCCCCTCTTTTTTTGGCCTCCACACACGTACCCTTGCTCTTTTCTTTTTTTCCTTCTTTCCTCTTTTTTACCTACTACTTCCTCCAAACTCCAGAACATTCCAGTTTCTGCAGAGCTCTCTTTCTTTTTTTATTTTCCTTCTTCCTTTCTCTTTTCTCTTACCACTTCGTCTGCCTGTTTCTTTCCCTCTATCCATCAAAACACACAGACTTAAAGGTCACACACAACCACACCATTTGATTCTCATCAAACGAAGATAGAGAGAAGGGGAAATCGCCTAGGAGGAATGGGTCAAATCTGTGCTTGATCTTTGCCTTCACCGCCACCTGTCTTCCTCAACACACCTTCATCGTCTGCTGATCTGCTCTACCTTCACCGTCGCTTGTCTTCCTCCCCACTGCTGCTTGATCTCTTCCCACTGCCAACGACATGTGGTAGAAATAGGTCAAAACGGTTATTTATTTATTTATTTATTTTTTTGTTCTGATTTCATTCCTTTGTAAAATTGTGTTATAAACAAAGGGATAAAATTGGGTTATTAAGAAAAACTAGTGGGCAATTTGGGAAATTTGTGCAACTTCCAACGGTAACATGAAACGCACCAGTGCTTTTTTTACAAGGGAGCTCAAGGATGCTTTCGCAATTTGGGCTTTTCCTTCACAAATGAAAACGTAGCTTTTTTAGAAAAAGAAACTTTCAAAATCTTACCAAACGCACATTTTATTCATTTGGTTTCAAAAAGCGCATTTCAGCTTCTAAAAGCTTAAACAAATGGGCACTAACTAACAATATGTACGTCTCAGTCAACGTGAGAATTATGAATCCAAATTAACTCAATTCCAAGTCAAGAAACCCAAGGGAGAGAAAGCAAGACTTAATTAGTGTACCTAGAGAGAGAGACGGTTGTGAAAGATAAGTGTGAAAGACAGCCCAGGTGAGAGAAAACTGAGAGTGAGAAAATTTTTACCATTTGTAAAGACTAAAGAGTATATATTGTAATTGTGATAATGTGGTGAAGAGTAAAATAGATAATTCAAAATATTTAATTAGGTCCAAAATCTCTCTACCCCTTCCAAATCTCTCCAATTGGAGGAATTAAAAATGAAGGGCAAGAAACTTTAGAATCTCTCTGTGGATTCCAGTTAGCTCAATTGTAAAATCTCTGATAGTTGTATAAGAGATTTGGGTTCAATCCCTGCCTACACCAAAAACTGATTGATGTCTTGGTCTGATGATAAAGAGCTATCATCAGGAGCGGACGCCATAGGTTGAAACTCTCTAAAAAAAAAAAAAAAAAAAAGAATCTCTCCAAACCCCTCCACTCCTCCCTTAAAAGTTAAAATACATCCAAATAGTGTTCATTAAACATTTCTTCTTCTTTCCCTCTACTCTCCCTTCATCCAATAAAATTGTAAGGGATCAATATGAAAATAATGTCAATTTTTAAATGTCAAAAGTGTAATTTAATATAAAAAAAAAATTTCCCAACTTTTATTGTCAAGACTCAACAGGCATATTAAGATTTAATTGAGGTAAATTTTCATGTATTGGTCACCTAGTTTTTTTTTTTTTTTTTTTTTTTTTGAGCTAAAAAATGGGTAGGAGGTGACCTGAGTTAGGCTCTTTTCCACCGAGGCGTGACCATAGTGACACTTTACTCACTGGACTAGGGCCTGTTAGAGTAGTGGATTCAAATGAGCCATAGTTGTATACTCAACCCTATCAAAGATGCTAGCGAGCATGAGCCAAGAGTATAAAGTTATTTCCCAGGTGTTTCTCATTGCGGGATTCAAACCTGAGACCTCCACCTCCTCCCAAACCCTTATGAGTGAGCCCTTAACCACTAGACTAACCACCCACAATGATAAAATAATTGAGTTAGTATAAAATTTCAACAAGTCTAGAATTACAAAAAAGTTTATTAAAATTTCATGGTAAAATAACTTGGTATAAAATTTCAACAAGTCTAGAATTACAAAAAAAGTTCATAAAAAGATTCACAAATGACGACATGAACAGTTATTATATATAGGTAAAAAAAATAAAGTCAATTATGAATTCAAATAAAACAGAAAAACTAATAAAAATTTACCAATTCAACTACTATTAAGTCTTTTAAAAAAAAACTACTATTAAAATAAAATAAAAACATGTTTTATTACATTTCTCATAAAATTTAGGCATGGATGGAGACAAGCAGGACAAAGGAAGCTGTAAAAAAAATAAAGTCAATTATGAATTCAAATAAAACACTAAAACTAATAAAAATTTACCAATTCAACTACTATTAAGTCTTAAGAAAAAACTACTATTAAAAAAAAAAAACATGTTTTATTACATTTCTCATAAAATTTAGGCATGGATGGAGACAAGCAGGACAAAGGAGGCTGACCAATGTGATTTGGCAACTTTTGTCATGGCGGCTAGTGGAATCATTTTATTAGGTGGTGACGTTTAAGGGCTCAACCTATAAAGAGAGGAAAATCTTGGGCTACAAGTGATCGACTTCTTTCTAATCACAAAGATATGGTTGATATTTGTTTTGTTTGACCAGACCTATCTACTTTATAAAAAGAAAAAAAAAAAGAAAAAAAAGGCAAATAAACCTAGGCAGTTGCCTGGAAACTTTATTGTTATTAATCAACTTAACGATATTCTTTATTTCCATTGTTCTTGGCCTATCACATTGTGCCATCTTGGAATGTCTAAATAATTAATGATCTTATGCAAAATACAAGTTTTAAACTAATACTAGTTCGGGTCAAATTTGACTATTTTAGTCTTTCGGTCAAGATTTTGAAATAAATTTTGACGGGCCCATAATAAATCGTTCATTATCAAGTTATAAATTTTGGAGTCAAATTAGGATTCAAAAATGGGGGCCATTCTACTTCTGAATTAAGATCATTTAAAAAATGATAATTATGATCTGTGTTTTTTTTCCGCTGAATATGGTCATTTTGATGTTAGAGGCTTAGGGCTTCCTCTAGATTACTATTTACTAGCGAAGGAATATTATCCAAGCTACTTGGTAGCGTAGCTTTTGTTTTCCTTGTCAATGCTATAATCACTAATCAGTGGCATGCACAACGGGCACCAACTTGTTAAGTCTTTGCCTCCTATATCTACCTAATCTTCGGGTGCACTTCATTTTACTCATAAAGACTAACGGTTTGTTTGTTTGTTTGTTTTTTTGTTTTTTTTAAACGAAATATGAAATTAGAATCCATATATATATACATAATCTATTTCTTTTATATGATCGACCTAATTAGCATAATCGATGGCGATTCCAATCATATGCAGATTAGATAACTATATATGTTTGCATAAGTACTGTTATGTATAATGTGTATAATTAACAAGTAAGAACTTTGCATTATTATATATTTTGCAATCACAAATAAGCATTTTTTTGGTAAGTGATTAAACGAAGATGATGATTGTTATAACTTTTAAGTTCTCATCTTCTTATGCTTTTTTTTTTTTTTTTACCCAAAAAAAAAAACTTGGTATAAGTATATTAGTCCCTATGCTACCTTAAAAGTAGTAATTTTTTTATAATTAAAAAAAAATCACACAAATCAGATATAAAATATAAACGCTAGCATGTCATTTTCCTATTCTTCTTTTTTTAATAAAAAGAAAAAAAAAAGAAGAAAATAATTTTATTAACAAGATAAATATATTGGAAGACATTACAATGGATAAAATCCTAAAACTTACCAATAGTCTTTAGGTCAACTAACAGTTTCCCTCCAAATAAAAATAAAATAAAATAACACTAGCTACGTACTTTGCCATTATATTATTTTATAATATATATATATATATAAAGCTTTCCCGGAAAAGAATAATGCTTTTCGTATGTCCCATAAAGTGTTTAGAAAAGAAAAAAAGAAGAAGAAGAAGACAACTTGTTGACAAATGACAAATGGCAAATTACCTAACTCTAATTTTAGTGTACCACATCCACATGCCAGCGCTATTTAGTATTTGATAGCAATCTTCATTGCGTCTAAGATTATTATCATTGTAAATGATTTCCTAGCCATACGATACAAGTTGTTCAAAGTAAACGTTCAACATCATCATAAATTCCTTTTCGTAAACCAAACATATGGCTTTCCACCTAAAAGAAAGAAAAACATATAACAAAGATATATGATAGAAGATGTTGTAATTAATGCTGTATCTGAAAACGTACAATAAGACTTTTTCGTAAACCAAACATATGGCTTTCCACCTAAAAGAAAGAAGAACATATAACAAAGATATATGATAGAAGAAATACAATAAGACAACCCAGTGGGGTTGGCTAAGTGGTTGGGCACTTGGCCTCAAAGTGGCTGTCTTGGGTTTGACTAGGAGCTCCCTAATTCAAGTCCGGGCAACAACACTTTGAAAAAACTCCCTGGGCCAGCGATTTACCCCGCTATGGGCCCACCCGTCGTGAACAGTGATTAGTCTCTGGTTGAAAGTTTTGAGGAAACACTGTGGGAAACCAAAAAAAAAAGAAATACAATAAGACTTTTTCGTAAACCAAACATATGGCTTTCCACCTAAAAGAAAGAAAAACATATGACAAAGATATATGATAGAAGAAATACAATAAGACTTTTCCGTAAACCAAACATATGGCTTTCCACCTAAAAGAAAGAAAAACATATAACAAAGATATATGATAGAAGATGTTGTAATTAATGCTGTATCTGAAAACGGACAATAATAGTCTTATGACTCTTATCGATGGAAATTCGAGTTAACATGATATCTTCAAAATTTGCGTTTTGTGTTTTACTTGTTATATTGATGCGTTTGGAGTGGGCGTCTGCGTTTACAAGTTTCACGTTTTTTTTTTTTTTTTTGCGTGAACAGTAACATCACATGGGTTCATTGTATAGGAGACAAAAATTATTGTTCATGCACTGTTCACAGTACTGTTTACGCAATAAAAAATATTAAAAATGGGTCTTACGATACTATTCACACATTTAAAAATTATTTTACTACAGTATTTTCAGTTTTCAGTTTCAGCAACAATAAGTTCAATCCAAACAGACTTTATATCCTCAATTTGTACTATTTTTCCACCCAAAAAGAAAAACTGTTATTATTTGAGAATAGTCTTTTGTTTTTCCATGACACAAAGTCAAAACACATGTTTAAAGGAGTTTGAATTTTAATAATTCGTGGGTTCTAATCAATTTAAGGAAAAATTAGTAAAATATTTAATTATTGAATAAAAGATCTAGATTTGAATCTCGTTTACATCAAAAAAAATTAATTGGTATTTTGAGCCTAATAATTAAGAGTCGTAAAACGAATTGTCATAAATTAAAATTCAATCTTATCTATCAAAAAAATCAAAAAAAGAATTTAATAGTTCAATTTCATCAACAGTTTATACACTGAATTAATGGAGATTATAGCATGAATAATAATCTTTATTATTAAGAATAAAATGTGTTGTGATGATGCCGAAAATCTCACCAGTGAGTTGCACAATGCTTGTACGCTCGAAACGACACCTGCACAACAAAAAAGGAGAAGACCTAACAGAGAGCACCGGTGTGGTGCCGGCCAAATACCCTCCGAAAGTCAAGTTAAAACTTGTTTCAACTCTAGAGTGCTAGAGAGGGATTAATTATGCGTACCTTGATTTATGAGGGTATTGGGGCTTTTATAGTAGTAGAGGGTGGACCTCTCTTTCTTGGAGTAGAAGTCTTTTCCTTATAGGAATCCTTATAAGCATAGATTGCGGAATCCTTTCCTTATAGGACTCTAATATTGAACGTGGAATACAAGTCATCCTTTTATAGTTTTATGCGTGGTGGCCAAGCCACGGTTTTGTTGAACCATCAGCCTCGGGCCCGTCGGCTCTCTTCATGTCCTTCAGCCATGAAGGATCGTCAGCCTACTTCATACCCTTCAGCTATGAAGGGTCGTCACCCTTCTTTACGCCCGTCAGTTATGAAGTCTCGTCAACCTTCTTCATACCCTTCAGCCATGAAGGGTCGTCAGCCTTCTTCATGCCCGTCAACCATGAAGGGCCGTCAGCCATCTTAATGCCCTTCAGCAGGAGTTATAAGCTCCAGGCTGACGGGTTGACTAGGGGCGTCTCGTGGCATATTTTGCCTTATTAGTTGCCCCCTACTCCATATCTCCGTCAGTTTAAACTGACGGGTTATGGAGTTGCGTAGTTTCTTAATTTCCCTCTGGGTCAGGAGAGAGAGAGAGTAATTACTGGGCGATTCCTCGAGCCGCCAACCATTAAATGCTTAGACACGTGGCGCACCCTGGCTGGCTCCGTATCTGGACGAGGGCGTTGCTTCGTCTTCCGCGCCCTTTCTCCCTTATATATAACCCACCTCCCCTCCATTTCTGCCTTTATACTTTTAGCAATTCCTGGAAAGAAGATCCGTCAACCTACATTCCGTCAACATATACTCCGTCAACATCAACTCCGTCAACACTTGAGCTGCTTCTAGAAAAAGCCGTCACTCGTTTCTAAAACTTGTAAGTCCTTTTTCTTCCTTTGCACGTTCTAAAAAATTATTTTTTATAGTGAGGTCGTCATTCTAGGTGCTTAGAACCAATCCGTCACTTGTAGGTAGTCAGATGTCAAGTGACGCGTCGAGTGATCATTCGTCGGTCCGCGACGGAGCGGGCTACGACGAAGTATTTGGTTCAAGGGATGAGTCTGAGGGCTCTTCCCAGTCGTCAGAGAGAGAGAGTCGTCTGCCCAATCTCCCGTCGAGGAGGTAGGGAGTCATGGTAATGAAGGTCAGGAAGGAGTAGAAAGTGGAGAGATTAATGTTGAGGAGGAGGATGAGAGTGGTAGTGACGAGGATGAAGGTGACAAGGAGTCCTGTGAGGGAACTTCAGGGAGTCCTGGAGGCAACCGTCCCTTTATCCTTCCTGAGGAATGGGCTGTTAACAAATTTTTACCGTCAATGAGTGAAAAGGTATTCAAGGAGTTACGTACCCGTTTCCAAATCCCAGACCACATCCCAATTCGTCTCCCCAGAGAGAATGAAAAGTGTTATACGGGGAGAACCGCAGACGTTGGTATGTATGACGTCATGTTTACTGCTGGGCTTAGGTTACCCCTGACGGCCTTACACCGTCAGCTGGCTGATTTTTTAGGGTTGTCCGTCAGCCAGATCGCCCCAAACTCATGGAGGATCTTTATAAGCGCTGAGATCCTGTGGGGTCGTCTGAGTGGAAGAAACCGTCAGCTTACTTTAGACGAGTTTTTCTATTGCTACAGACCCCACCATCTCTCTTCTTCTAAGGGGATGTACTATTTCTCCGTTAGGGAGAAGGAGTTGAAGTTAGTGTCTGAGATGCCAGACTCCAATAGAGATTGGAAAAGTAGGTTCTTTTTTGTCGAGGGGACGGACTGGGTGTGCCGTTAGGAGGAATGGGAAACAATTTCCCATGGCTATTTTGATAACACCTGGGCCTTCGTTAGGGACTCAGGTTACAGCTTTTAGCTCCGTCGGTTTTCACTTTATCTTTGCATACTCTACATTTATTTATCTTAACATCGTCATCTTTATTTATCTCTTCAGCTTATGTTCGTCCTCCTATTACTGACGAGCAAAAAGACTTCATCCGTCGGGTTCTCGAGATCCCTCTAGAAGAACGAAAGTGCCGTCACCTAATAACTCTTGACGCTCTTTTCGCATATTGTGGGGGTCTGGAACCGTCGCCAGAAGCCCTCAAGTTAGAAGAAATTTCCCACCGTCGTAAGTAATTATTCCTGTTGTCCAGTTACTTTCTACCACCGTTAGTTTTTCTAATGTGTCTCGTTTTTCGCAGAAATGGAGTCAGCAAGGCAACGTATAAGAGCTGCAGCTGCTCGTCAGAAGGAAGAGAAAAGAGCTAAGGGGGAGTTGGTAAGTTCGTCAGCTCCCAAGGCCGTCACGAAGGGTTCCTCCAAGAGGAAAAATGACGGGAAGGACGTCCGTCCACCCAAGAAGGTGGCCGTCACCCCTGGGAACGAGGCCCCAGAGAAGTCGCCTCCTAAGTCAGCCCACGGGGTTGGGAAAGGGGTTATGACTTCTTCTGGTCCCGTCCTTAAGGGACCTCGCTGCCTCTTGACGCACAAGGATTATGCCGTCGAGGAGATAGACTCGTTCATAAAGCCAACGGACGTTGATCCTTGTGCCCTACTGGGGACGGAGGATTTGGGGGCGTCGGCTTTATTTGACCTCACACGGGTAAGCCGTCTTCCTCACTTCTCTTATTTTTCCTTTGTTTGTCTTTCTTTTTTAAACTGACGGTTGTGCCCCTCTCAGGCTCTGGTACGTGTAAAAGCACTTCAGGACCGGTGTGTGGCCAAGGAAGGAGTCCTCACTCGTGTTAGTAGGCACAATGCTAACATGCAGAACCAGCAGGTTCAGTATAAGGAGGCCGTCCGACTCCTGAACGTCGAGCAAAAAGAGGTAAAGCAGAAGCTGGAAGAGGCGAACCGTCAGAAGGAGAAATTGGAACAAGAACTGACGGCCCTACGTGACCAGGTGGAGATGGCTGGGGCTGACGCGGTCAAAAAGTTTAAGGCGTCAGACTCCTTCATTGATTCCTGCGGGGGATATTACGGTGCTGGATTTGATGACTACCTTAAGCAGGTCGCGTTGGCTTTCCCAGACTTGGATTTATCTGGGATTACGTTGGACGACGCTCCGCCAATGACGCCTGCTAATGACACCGTCTACATCGAAGGTGACGATTCTGCGGACGCTCCTCCGGCTGGAGATTGTGGCGTCATCCTGGCCCAACCAGCTGCGAACCCTTCAACAACTACCCCCAACCTTTCTGTGGAGCTGCTTGACGGGGAAGATACCCCTGCTCAGAAAAAGTAGATTGACGCCCCCTTGTATTTGACGTTTCTTTTTTTATTTTTGTAAACAGTTTTGTTAAGTGCCCCTATGTTTTTTGGGCTTTTTGCTTGTAAGTGTTACACTATTATTCATGTTATTGGCGCCCGTCGCTTTTGCACTGTATCTTGTACTTCTCTTTCTTGCTTTTGTGGATGTTAAGGCTACTTCCCAGTCTTAGGTTGGGGTCGTCAGCCTACTCACTTTTATGCGCCCTTGGACCTGTATATCCGTCAGTTTATTAATACTGTTAGCTTCAACCATAGTGCTAGGGCCGTTGGCTTAGTGAAGCTGTCAGCTTTGGCCGTCTTTTAATAGACCGTCACCTATTTTGGCTCCTCCACTTTGTGGATGGGCAACTTGTCAGTCTTCTTAGGCCGTTAGCCTTATAGATTCGTCTACTTGTAGACTGACAGCTTCAGTCTTTTTAGACCGTCAGCCTTATAAATTCGTCCACTTGTGGATTTAGACAGTTTGTCTTTTTATTCCGTCAGCTTAATAGCTGAGTTTATTGTGGATTTAGCCACTTCGTCAGTCTTCTATTCAGACCATCAGTTTTATTGCTTTGTCTATCTTGTGGACTTAGTCATTTCGTCGGCCTTTTTATTAGACCGTCATTTTTATTGTTTTGTCCATCTTGTGGGCTTGGTCATTTTTAGACCGTCAGCTATTTGGCTCGTCCACTTTGTGGACTTGGTAATTTTTAGACCGTCAGCTATTTGGCTTGTCCACTTTGTGGACTTGGTCATTTTTAGACCGTCAGCTTTATTGCCTTGTCCATCTTGTGGACTTGGTCATTTTTAGACCGTCAACTATTTGGCTCGTCCACTTTGTGGACTTGGTCGTTTTTAAACCGTCAGCTTTATTGCCTTGTCCATCTTGTGGACTTGGCCATTTCGTCGGTCCTTTGTGAATTTAAATTTGCAAGTAGAAACTTCAGTAGTTCTGAATAAATTCCTCTTATTGCCATGCATCTATATAAAAAGTAGTTCAAAAATCCTGCCCTTTTGGGCTTATTGTAGCAAAAACCAAAGTAAAAAACAAAAAACATGCCCGTTGGGCTTATTGTAGCGAATACTTAAAGTAAACAGTAAATAAGAATAAAAAGGAGGGGTGTTGTTCTTTCACATCATCGCCTCTACTGGTAGTACTTTCACAGATGTTCAACATTCCAAGGATGCGGTAGCTTCCGTCCGTCCAGTGTCTCTGGATGGTAGGTACCCTTCCTCTGCCACGCCGTGACTCGGTAAGGTCCTTCCCAATTAGGGCCGAGTTTTCCTTGGGTTGGGTATCTTGCTGCGCCCATGACTTTCCTTAGAACGAGGTCTCCCACCTGGAAGTCTCTGTGTCTGACCCGGGAGTTGTAGTGCTTGGCCATGCGGTCCTGGTATCGTGCGAGCCTTTGCTCTGCCACAGTCCTGACTTCGTCCACTAGATCGAGCTGTAGACGTATGGCTTCATCATTTTTCCCTTCGTCATGGTTATGCACCCTGTAGCTTGTGAGGCAGACTTCGGCTGGGATGACAGTTTCGCTCCCGTATGTTAGCCGGAATGGTGTCTCCCATGTTGGTGTCCTTGCCGTCGTCCTGTAGCCCAAAGTATGCTCGGCAACTCTTCAGCCCATATACCCTTTGCCCCCTCGAGCCGAGTCTTGATAATTTTCAGCAAGGATCGGTTCATGACTTCGACCTGTCCGTTGGCTTGAGGGTGGGCGGGGGAGGAGTAGTGGTTCCGTATCCCTAATTGCGAGCAGAAGTCCCGGAAGGCATTGTTGTCGAATTGCTTCCCGTTGTCCGAGACTAAGACTCTAGGGATGCCAAATCTGCATATGATGCATCTCCAAACGAAATTGCGTACGTTTTTCTCCGTAATGGTGGCCAAGGCTTCAGCTTCTACCCATTTCGTAAAGTAGTCGATGCCTACTACTAGAAACTTCAGTTGTCGTATCGCCGTAGGAAACGGTCCCATGATGTCCAGTCCCCATTGAGCGAACGGCCATGGTGCCGTCATTGGGTCTGGTGACTGTTTGATGACATTGCTGAACCTTTGGCACTTGTCGCATTTCTTTACATAGGCCTCGGCATCCTTCTGCATAGTTGGCCAAAAGTACCCCGTTCGTACTAGCTTGTGTATTAATGACCTCGACCCTGAGTAGTTTCCACAAATTCCTTCGTGTACTTCCCTCATGACGTAATCTGCTTCTTCAGGACCTAAGCATCGTAGGTAGGGGCGAGAGAAGCCTCTTTTGTACAAGACGTCTCTTATCAGGACGAACCTCGCTGCTTGGACCTTCAGCTTTCTTGCAGCCTCCTTTCCATCCGGTAATACGTCGTTCTTCAAGTAGGAAACTAATGGCGTAGTCCAATTGCTTTCAGAACCAAGCTCCTGTACATCGACAAAATTTATAAGTGGAGAGAGCTGAACGAAAGAGAGTACGTTACCAAAGGTGGCCATATGTTCAGCTGAAGCGGCTTTGGCTAGGCGGTCAGCTTGCTCATTTTCTCCTCGGGGAATCTGTGTAATTTCGGCCTTCAGCTCGTTGACCCTCCACCTCGCTTGGTCCAGATATTTTCTCATCCTTTTGCCTTTACACTCATATTCCCCATTTATCTGGTTGACCACGACTTGAGAGTCGCAGTGAATGATCACTCTTTCGGCTCCTGCAGCTTTGGCGAGGTCAAGCCCTGCTATCAGAGCTTCGTACTCCGCCTCGTTGTTGGTGGTAGGGAACTCAAGGCGGATCATACACTCGATCATATCTCCTTCGGGTGAGTGTAGCACGACGCCGGCTCCCCCAGCCTGCCTGTTGGAGGACCCGTCTACATGTATGCTCCATTGGGGAGATTCTTCTGCCCCCTTGTCCTCGCCATTTGTAAATTCAGCTATGAAATCTGCAACGACCTATCCTTTAATGGCGGTTCGTGGGCGGTATTGTATGTCAAACTCGCTTAATTCTATAGCCAACAGTGCCAATCGCCCAGCAGCTTCAGGGTTGCTCATTGCCCGTCGCAAAAGCTTGTCAGTTAGGACGATCATCGTGTGAGCTTGAAAGTATGGCTTTAGTTTGCGTGCTGCTGTAACCAGCGCAAATGCGAGTTTTTCCATGGGCGGATATCTTTCTTCGGCTCCGCGTAGCGCCCGATTGGTGTAGTACACAGGTTTCTGCACTCTCTCTTCTTCTCTGATCAAGGCGGCGCTGATGGCGGCTGGGGAGACGGCAAGATAGAGAAAAAGTTCCTCACCCGGTTGCGAGGGACTCAGCAATGTGAGGGAAGAGAGATAAGTTTTCAATTCCTCGAACACTTGTTGGCACTCGGCAGTCCACTCAAAAGATCTCTTCAGTGTGCGAAAGAAGGGTAAGCATTTGTCAGTTGCCCTTGAGACGAACCTATTTAGTGCTGCTACCTTGCCGTTAAGGCTTTGTACTTCCTTCACATTCTTCGGTGGTGTCATCTCTATTATAGCTCGGATTTTGTCCGGATTGGCTTCAATGCCCCTTTGGGAAATCATGAATCCTAGGAATTTTCCTGCCGTCACCCCGAAGGCGCACTTTCCTGGATTCAGCTTCATGTTGTAAGAGCGAAGAGTGTCGAATGTTTCCCTGAGGTCTTTCAAGTGATCTTCCTCCCTTCGGCTTTTCACCAGCATATCATCTACGTAGACTTGGACATTTCTCCCGATTTGTGGCGCGAACATTTTGTTCATAAGCCTCTGGTACGTTGCGCCCGCATTTTTTAGACCAAACGGCATTACCTTGTAACAAAAGAGGCCTTGGCTGGTCACGAACGAAGTTTTTTCTTGATCGGCTTCGTGCATCTTAATTTGGTTGTAACCAGAGAAAGCGTCCATAAAACTTAATAGCTGGTGTTGAGCTATAGAGTCTACTAAAGTGTCGACCCTCGGGAGGGGATAGCTGTCTTTGGGGCACGCTCTGTTTAGATCGGTGAAGTCTACACACATCCTCCACTTCCCGCTAGCTTTCCTGACCATCACTACGTTTGCTAGCCAGTCGGGGTAGTAAACTTCTCTAATAAAATTTGCTTCCTGTAGCTTACGGACTTCTTCAGCTATGGCTCGATCCCGTTCGGGGGAAAACACCCGCTTCTTTTGCCGGACGGGTGGAAAGGAAGGTGATACATTCAGCTTATGCACCATGACTGAAGGGTCTATTCCTTGCATGTCCTCATGACTCCAGGCGAATACGTCCCGATTTTCTCTAAGGAAGGCTGTAAGTGTTTGTCGGACCATGGGACTCGCAAGGGTCCCAATCTTTGTTGTTTGGTCAGGCCTGGAGTCGTCAAGGGATATTTCTTCAAGCTTCTCGATGGGCTCCGCCGTACTTCGATGTTCTTCTATGCTCATGGCTTGGAGTTGATCATCCATTTCCATCATAGCCACGTAGCATTCGCGTGCGGCCACCTGATTTCCACATAGTTCCCCTATCCCGTATTCGGTAGGGAACTTGATCATCAAGTGATAAGTCGAGGTTGCCGCCTTCCATGAATTAAGGGTGGGTCGCCCTAAGATAGCATTGTAGGCGGACGAACAGTCGACCACGAGGAACGTCACGTCCTTTGTGATCTGCTGAGGATAGTCGCCTGCCGTTACAGACAATGTGACCGTGCCCAAGGGAAACACCCTCGTTCCTCCAAAGCCAACGAGTGGGGCATTCGTCGGAATCAATTGTTCTCTGCTGATTCCCATCTGCTAGAATGCTGGATAGTACAGGATGTCCGCCGAGCTCCCATTGTCGATCAACACCCGATGCAAGTTGTAGTCTCCCACTTGCAAACTGATAACAAGCGCGTCGTCGTGCGGATGGTGAAGACGCCGCGCCTCTTCTTCAGAGAACTCGACGACGGGGCTTTCTCTCTGTGCTATTTTTGGTACTGAGCCCGTCAGCTGGACATTTTGGTCCATCCTGAGGTACGTCTTCCGAGCCTTTTTGGATGACCCGGTAGCCGTCCCTCCTACAATCATCCTGATGTCACCAATGGGCGGTCTAGGGCGGTCATTATCCCGTTGGGGGGGCTGTCCCTGAGGCGGTGGATCCGTTCTTTCCTTACTCACAAACTTCTGAAAATTTTCCTTGTCTTATAAGGGCCTCAATCTGCTGCTTCAAGTCGTAACAATCGGCTGTGTCATGGCCGTGATCTCGGTGGAAGCGGCAGTATTTGTCTCTAGAACGCCTGCTAGGATCTCCCTTCAGCTTTCCGGGGAAGGTCAGAGCCCCTTCGTCCTTGATTTGCATTAGGACTTGATCTATCGGGGTGGTTAGCGGGGTGAAGCTTGTGAACTTTCCTCCCGGAGGTTTAGAACGCCTCTCGTCCCTTCGATCTCCTGTTCTCGGCCTCTTCCGCCCTTGATCTTGTCGTGCATCTTCCTGCCTCTCCCTTTTTCTTGGTTTCTCTTCTCGGGCCTGCAGCGCGTCCTCAGCATTCATATACTTAGTGGCCCTACAGAGTACTTCCGACATGGTCTTCGGGTCGTTTTTGTGTAGGGAGAAGAAAAACTTACCCTTTCGCAACCCATTTGTGAAGGCTGCTACAAGTATTTTGTCGTCGGCCTCATCAATCGATAGCGCTTCCTTATTGAAGCGTGTTATGTAGGATCTCAGCGTCTCGTCCTCTCGTTGCTTGATACTCATCAAGCATGCCGTCGACTTCTTATACCTGTGACCCCCAATGAAGTGTGTGGTGAACTGAGCGCTTAGTTCCTTGAAGGTGTTGATGGAGTTGGGCGTCAGTCAGCTGAACCATACCCTCGCGGGGCCTTTGAGTGTTGTGGGGAAGGCCCTGCACATGAACTCGTCTGCTACCCCCTGAAGATGCATTAGGGTCTTAAAAGTTTCTAGATGGTCCAGAGGATCCTTCACTTCATCATAGCTGTCGATATGCGGCATGCAAAATTTGTGGGGTAGTGGGAAAGAGTTTACGGCCACAGTGAAGGGCGAGTCGGTACGGTTGACTAAATCGTCAAGATCACTGGAAACTCGTCCCTTAAGTGCGTTCATCATAACCTCCATCTGCTCCCTCATCGCCTGCATCTCTGCAATAATATGCGGTGGAGTCGCATCCGTGAGGGATGGCATGCTCAAGTTCTGCCTCTCCGGTTTGCTTAGGGTGTGGCTGCCTTCAGGTTTCTCCTGATTTTTCTTTGGAGTGTTGTTCCCTTCCTGATCCTCTTGTTGGTCGTTCAGTGCTGCATTCTTCTGGCGCAGCTGTTCTTCCAAGTCGTGGTTTTGTTTGGTGAGATGCTCCACGGCGGCACCAAGAGTCCGAACTTGCCTCTCGAGGGCAGTCGTGGGTGGCTCCTCTTCTTGAACGTCGTTAGTGGTTGCCATCGAGCGAGTGAGTACCATGCAACTCTTTAGTCCGGGAAACGATAGTATGGCTTACAGTCTTTCCCACAGACGGCGCCAACTGATGATGCCAAAAATCTCACCAGTGAGTTGCACAATACTTGTACTCTCGAAACGACACCTGCACAACAAAAAAGGAGAAGACCTAACAAAGAGCATCGGTGTGGTGCCGGCCAAATACCCTCCGAAGGTCAAGTTAGAACTTGTTTCAACTCTAGAGTGCTAGAGAGGGGTTAATTATGCGTACCTTGATTTATGAGGGTATTTGGGCTTTTATAGTAGTAAAGGGTGGACCTCTCTTTCTTGGAGTAGAAGTCTTTTCCTTATAGGAATCCTTATAAGCGTAGATTGCGGAATCCTTTCCTTATAGGACTCTAATATTGAACGTGGAATACAAGTCATCCTTTTATAGTTTTATGCATGGTGGCCAAGCCACAGTTTTGTTGAACCGTCAGCCTCGAGCCCGTCGGCTCTCTTCATGTCCTTCAGCCATGAAGGATCGTCAGCCTTCTTCATACCCTTCAGCTATGAAGGGTCGTCACCCTTCTTTACGCCCGTCAGTCATGAAGTCTCGTCAACCTTCTTCATACCCTTCAGCCATGAAGGGTCGTCAGCCTTCTTCATGCCCGTCAACCATGAAGGGCCGTTAGCCATCTTAATGCCCTTCAGCAGGAGTTATAAGCTCCAGGCTGACGGGTTGACTAGGGGCGTCTTGTGGCATATTTTGCCTTATCATGTTGTAATAGAATAACTAAACACATTCATACGTTTAGTTGTAAGTTGTAATATTAGAATAAAACTTGAAATTCATATTTAGGAAATATCTTACTTATTATACAATTATATTTCTTAAAAAGTAATATTTTTCAAATTTGAGAAAGATGTAATTTTTGTATGATTTTTAATTTTTATTATTGTTATGTGCATATGGAAATTTTGTATTTTTGAAAATATATTAATTTAAAAAATTACTACTACATTTTTAAAGAGGAATAATTATTTATTATTTTAAAAAATGACTAAATTATAGGAATAACTATCACTACATTACAGTGTTCATTACAGTCTACAAAATATGCCCTTTGTAATATCAATTCCGTGCATCATCGAGTGACCTCAAAATTTATGAGCAACATGTGATCTCCATGTGGGTTGGACATTTCGTTTCGAATCTCTTGTTAGGCCTTGAAATTTCTCTCTCTCTCTCTCTCTCCACTACTTATGATTCATTTTGTAGGGTCACGATTTTTAACCCAAGTCCAAAAGGTATGAGGTATGAGCCCAATGAACCCAGTACAATGAATCTGAAGAGCATAGGTGAAAGAACTGGGCCTTTAGTGAATTTAACAACGGCTATTCAGGATTTAAAAGATGAACACGTAGGAAGGACACACAAAAATTGAATGAACTGTTGTCCGAGGAGATAGATTATAAAGTAAACCACTAGAAATCAATACCAATGTAGATTGGAATATTACAATTTCTCTCTTTTTAGTTTTCTTTTCTTTTCTTTTTTCTCCCTTTTCATGGGAAGTCGTTTACATTATATATTCCCTTCTAGATCATGCTGATCATACACTTGTTAATCATCTAAGCCTTTACTTGAGTACATGTCCCATCAGACATTTTCTCTAGCTTTCTATGGATTGTGGTAGCTGAGACTTCACTGTTCAGGGGTCCTCTCCACATAAATGCGGCCAGAAAAACTGCTGTAGGGCATTTAATACGGTGATAGCAACTTTTCTTTTAGATATTTTTAAGCTCCTACTGCCCTTGTACATGCTTGAAGTTCGTCCTTATCGTTGGGATTTTCTGGAAGGTTGCATGCGTTGCATCAGTACCGGTTTGATCAATATTTGATGTGTCCGAGAAGGAGGTACTCCTCGGACTATGTTCCTCCATTCTTCGCTTACGTGATTTTCAACTTTGGGGGTTTTCCATATTTTTACTCCTCCTCAGACATGTGCATATCTTCGGATAAAGTCCAAGGCCCAGTATACAAATTTGGGATCCTACCCCCACACATTTCATCGGAAATTATAATGCGGAGAACATGATATGTGTATTGCCTCACAACAATCATCATTAAATTGTTAATTCTATTGATCTGTAAGTTTGTAACACATATTGTTGATTATAAAACTAAGCTGATATTTATGTTCAATAGTTTCAAACACTTGATAGTTAAATGGCAAGCCTTAAATTCAAAATCAAAACTTGAGCCAAAATCTTTGTAGCTCAACTAATTGATACATTTTAGTGTTTCCAATAAAGACATCAAAAGTTCAAATTCCTTCTCTCTCGTTGTAACCAAAAAAAAAAGAAAAAAAAAATTCAAACATAACATAAACATATTTGTGTTAACAAGAGCAAAAATTTGTGTCTATCGCATGCTTAGTATTGTAATAGAAGAAGCTCTAATATTAATTTGATGTGAGAAAAAACTTTCAAATAGTACTCCCACACAATTGATTATGAAAATATTATGGGTTTTAGGAAAATCTTCAAAACAAATAATGAACAAAGAAAACTCAAAACTAAAATAGACACAATCACACACAAAAAAATCAAAGATTTACATAGTTTATCCTTTGGTCTATGTCTACTAACAACAATGAGAAAAAAATTTCTCTAACAAATATTTTAAAAAAAAAATACAAAGATGATGTAGAGGTAGACCGCACTCCACTAAAACCCAAAAGCCCAATACATATATAATTCTCTTTGACAAAGACCAAAAAACAAAAGGCTCTTCCACAAACTAATTGTGGCACACAATGTTAGAGATCCAATAATCAAATCAAATGCAATTGCTGCAACACCACACAAAAGGATCTCTCTATTTACTAAAATGCTAGCTGCTACACTCACACTCAAACCCAAACAAAGTCTGCTAGGTCAAAACAAAAGTTGTAATTCGTTCGCTTAAATCTCAGCAAAGCAAAAGAAATATAACCGACCTATAGTGATGCTAGTTAATGACCATGTTTGTCATGGAATTTGATGGAATGACTATATAGATAATATTGAAAAAATTCAAACTTCAAAAACCAAATTAACAGTAACCTAAAACATTGATAGACAAAATGTAATTTATTTTTCCTCATATAATATATAAAAATAAAATAAAATTCAGCTACAAACTTAGTTGCAACAATAGGAACAATATGGCAGAGCCACTTGAGGACCGAGGGGGCCTTGCCCCCACCCCCCCCCCCCCCCCCCCCCAAATTTTGAAAAAAATTAATTTTTTTTTTTTTTTTTTTGTGGAAATATCCTAAATAATTTGAAAATTTTTAAATAAGCTTATCATTTTGGCCCCCCATTCCTCATAATATACATATATATTTAAGAAAGTCTAAAAATGAACATAATTATTGAGTACCATAAATACGTATTCTCCCCTCTCACATAACTGTGAGTCTTACTAATTAAATTTATGATACTTCCGAAATATTCGATAATTTTCCAATACATTCCTACAATCCTACCTAATAATTAACTCTCAAACTTAATTTTCTAAAATAACGTAGGGTACAAATTTAATCATGGATATTTAATTTTTTTTCTTATTCTCATTTATACTTATCTAGTATCTCCATGATAATTGATCAAGGATAAATAAAAAGTGACTAATATTTTTCTTAATATTGGCACGTGTTTATTAGGTTCAGGTTTGATTAGAACTTTCCTATACGTATATTAATTTATAAAATACTTATTTGTATCCTTTTTTATATATATAATTACTTTATTTATATCTTGAACTTATATAATTTTTTTAATTTTATATATAATATAATATATAAAAAAGTGAAAACAATATTTTTAAATTAATGTAATCCTAAAAATTGAGGAAAACTCATATATGATTGAGTCGTCATTAGTTTAAAATGTATTGTGTTTTTCTTCTTCTTAATGAAAGTTGTTATTTTCTTATAAAAAAAAAAAAAAAAAAGTGATCCTAAAGATATATTACAGATCATTGCATGTGCACGTTTATGGTGCTCTCCAAAAACTAAAAGTAAATCTTCAATCCAATGGACTAAACATTTGAAACGAAATAGGAAATGTGACAGTATCAACTTGTAATGTCTCAAATCTCACCTAGAAAATGAGGCAATGTGATTGTTGTTGTTGTTGTTGCCTAGTTCTTTGCTGTTGACATGTTGTCCCAACTAGAGAATAAGGCAAAGTGACTTTTTTTTCACCAGCGATAATTCTATGTGGAAAACCTTAAACATGTTTATATTGAACCCCGCTCCTCTCCTTTCGGCTTCTCCATCTTGGGTCGGGACCACTCCATTATAAGAAAAAGTATTTTATATCAAATGATACTATGTCATTTGTATTAAAATTCAATAAAGGAGAGACATGTGTGCAAAAATAACTTATCACTAGCATGTGTCTTTCATTTGTTAGTGGGTTAGTTATTTTTTGGCTGACATGTCTTACACTTATTGAATTTTGATACCGTTAACGAGGTATCATTTGATACCAAATATATTCTCCCATTATGGATCATATTTGGTCTACAACCCCCCCCCCCCCCCTTTTTAATTCAATTTTTGCAATGGGAGTGAAGATTTGAATTCTTGCTATTTCCAATTGAGTTAAGGGCCTTTTTTTTTTCTTTTTTTCTTTTTTTACTACAGTTAAGGGTCTTTATATGTTTTGAATGTCAACCTTAAATGTTCTTAGCAAAAGAGAAACAATAGAAATTAGAAAATAGAAACAAATACCAAGAAAAAAAAAAGGTGCTAAAGATTACATTTAGCTGGAAGTTATGTTATCTTCTTTCCTTCTTATGACTATGTTACATTTGGAAAAGTTATAATTTATGTGGGGATAAGAACCCAAATTTGTATATTGGGCCTTAGGTCTTATCCGAGGACGTGAATATGTCCGAAGGGGAGTAAATGATTGAGAGAGGCCCCAAAGTTGAGAATCACGTAAGTAAAGAATAGAGGAATATAGTCTGAAAAGTAGCTCCTTCTCGGATACGATGAATATCGGTCAAGCATGCATTTGGATAATTTAGATGACCTTCCAGGGAGTTTCAAAGATTAGGATGAACTTCAAGCACGTACAAAGGTGATAAGAACAC
Source organism: Quercus aquifolioides (assembly GCA_019022515.1). Lineage (NCBI taxonomy): Eukaryota > Viridiplantae > Streptophyta > Magnoliopsida > Fagales > Fagaceae > Quercus > Quercus aquifolioides. The sequence continues at coordinate 39,112,679 of CM032329.1, read as the reverse complement.
AGAAATATCTAAAAGAAAAGCTGCTACTACCGCATTAAATGCATTGCAGCAACTTTTCTGGCCGCATTTATGTGGAGAAGACCCCTGAACAGTGTAATCTCAGATACTACCATTCACAAAGAGCCAAAGAAGATGTCTGATGGGACATGCACTCAAGTGAAAGCTTAGATGATTAACAAGTGTACAATCAGGATGGCCTGAAAGAAACTATATAATGTAAAAGATCTCCCATAAGAGGGGAGACAGAAAGAAGAAGAGAAAAAAGAGAGAAAAAGAATTACTGTAGCATTAAGAATTGTATTAACCTTCAGAACTATTGGATTAATTTATAATCTATCTCCTCGAACAATCATTTTATTGAGGTTTACGTGTGTTTCATGTTTGTTCATCTTTGAAATCCTTATTAACCGTTGTCCAATCCACTAAAAGCTCAACTCTTTCACCCACTCTTTACAAATTCATTGTACTGGGCTCATTGGGTTCATATCCCATACCTTTTGGGCTTGGGCTACAAATCGTGACCCTACAATTTCTTTACCCATGAAAAATATATATATATATATATATATATATATATTGTCAAGGGTTCTTTTTACGTTTCTTGTACCTTAGACACGCATTTTGATGTTATTGGACAACGCTTAGTCTAGGCTTTTTCTAAGAAGGAAGTTGGGTCTGGCGCTCCACGAAATGGGCTCTAAAGTACCATTTTACCATTGCCAGTTTGTGCGCAAACGTTGAGTCCAAGTCCAATGGAAGACGCTGCAAAGTGGGCTTATCCTCAGTTTCTGCCGCAGAAGGAACTTTTCTCCAGTTTCTGCCACAGAAAGAACTTTTCTCTAGTTTCTGCCACAGGTTTGACTTTTCTGCTATGCAGCAAAACTTTCTGCCGTGTAGTAAAACCGTCTACTGTGCAATAGAGCTTTCTGCTGTGTAATAAAGCTTTCTGCCGTAAAGCCTTTTGCTGTGCAATAAAGCTGTCTGTTGTGATTTAAAACCTTCTGCCGTGTAGTAAAGCTTTCAGCAATATGAATGACTACTCTTCATTTTTACTGCAGAAATACTTTTCTACTTCTGGCACATAAACAAATCTAAAACCCAAAGAAAATACCCATCAAACAAATGTTAGTTTAAATGGGTTAGCATATTCTCAAAAATATACATACACATATTCGTAAATATACTCATACGTATTCACATATACATCTATAAAATATATTCTGCAGGACATGAGAAACAAGATATATGTATATATATACTTATGACAGGATAATGATTAGTTTGTGTCAAAAGTAAAACACGTAATAACAAATAAAGAAGAAAGCTTTGGCAAAAAAGGTTTAGCTAGTATAATAGTTAACACGGTAAATATAATAAAAAGGTACTACAGCAGAATTACTAGTATAACAAGTAAAAATACCACAACAGGACAACTGATGCAGCAAACGTGCTACAGCAGAATAACTAAATACAACAGATATAAGTTATAATGAGAGACATCAAATATATTTGTAATCGAAATCAAGTATTGAATCTTTCCATAGAATAAGTAAACCAAGAAGGAATCCAAACCCCAACTTGAACAACCTTGTCATAGGCTTCTGCCATAAAAGTTGTGCATTTTGGAGAATAGGCCTAAATGGCTACTAGCTATTATTTTTGGAGACTTCAAAGAGTGGGTTTGCTAAGAGAGAGGAAAAAGATGGTCTATTGATGCATGCCCTTATTCCTGCCATGTTTTCTCTCTTCTTTTAACCACTTTCTTTCTTTCTTTCTTTCCGTTCCTTTTACTCTTAGTTTCTTACTACTCTCTTGCCATAGGTTGTTCTCCCTTTTGATTTTTCCTTTTCCTAGGTCCCTCTCTCTGGGTACTTACTACTCTCTTACCATGGGTTTCCCCCCTTAGGTGCTTCCCTCTCCATGGGGTCTCCCCTTTATCCATGGCTACTTCTTCTTTTTATAGTGAGCTAATTCAATGAGATTTCTCCCTTTTACCCCTAGGGCTTCACCAGCTGTTTTTGGTTTGTTGTGGGCATCCCTTCAGGACTACCCACCAACCCATTGGTTGCCTCGACCACTACCATTGCTCAGTACATGTTTGTTGCACAACAAAATTCCCTTTTGTTTGTTCTTGCTATATACTTCTACCTCTAGGTTCAAAGATAAGGATTAGGCTACCTCACTACCTAACTCTATGGTATGCATCCGATGGTCCTAACCATCTATTACTTCTTTTGGATAAGATACCATCCCAGCAATGTATATTTCCAAAAGAAGTCATGGCAGGAAACCAAATATAGACCCCATTTTTCCCCCCACCACCAAACCACACCCTTTGAATCCCCTTAACCGTGGGCCCACCTCCCTTGTATTGGTCGGGTACAGGTTAGTGGTGCTCCAGCCCTTGTGTGCTTACTCCACTATCTTCTGTTTTTGTCTTCTTTCGTTCCCACGCCTTTTCTGTTGTAGCAGATTAGTTCTGTTTTGTTCTGCTTCATGTTTTTGTCTTATTTCTTCATGTGTTTCCTATTGCGTTTGTCATTTCCTTCGGTTTGGTTTTTCTTTCCTTCACGTGATTCCTACTGCTGACACTTCCTACTGTTCTTTATTTCTTTTCATCGTGCTTCTTCATATCAGTTTTCACGCCTATCCTTTTATACAAAAGAATTTGGGCCTTTGTAAGCCAGATAATGTTGACTGGATCAAAAGGGTCTTGGGCTCAATTTGTCTTAATCTGCCAAAACCATTTTGTTAAAGAAATGTATTCTACGATCTGTATTCTGCTACAGATTTGTAATATGTGGCAAATCTGCATTTTGCTACAGATTTGCGTTTTGCTGTAGATTGCTTTAACTTGCATTTCTTTTTTTGGACCTTTCTTACTCTTCGGTCTTCTTGGTGGGTCTTTGGGCCTTGTTTTTCATTGGGCTTTCCTTCGTATGGGCTTTTGCATCTTGCAACTTATTGGGCTTTCTTCCTCATGGACCTTTGGGTACGAATTTGCAAAAATGGGTATCAACATATATATATATATATATATAATAAAATAATACCCATAATAATAAAATATTATAAAATAAAAAGAGAGAGACTATGTTAATATTAGTCAATCCTTCTTTCTTTTTGTTTTTGTTTTGGCGAAAACACCATTATGGTCCTTACATTTTAGAGTCACAGTTAATTTGGTCCCTACATTTTAGTAACAGTCAATTTGGTTCTATTATTTTCAAGTTGTAATCAATTTGGTTCTTCCTGTTAATTCACTAATGAAAAATGTCACGTAGCAAATGGTTGTATTGTTGGTGTACACATGAAGAACATAATAATATAAAATTAAATAATTAAATATTTAAAAAGCCACCTAAGCATTTGAATGAAAACCAATGACAAAAAGTTAAAAACACAAGAATTAAAAAAAGAAATTCATAGCTTTTCAAAAAAAAAAAAAAATCATCAAGCTCATCAAACGAGCTTCTTGTGTTCTTCTACTGTTCTTGGCTGGCGAAAATGAGCTTCTAGTGCTCTTCTTGGATGGCGAAAATAGGTTATTCCATATACATTAAAATCAAAACTTATATCTCCTTTGTTCCATGTTTTCTCACCAATCAAACAATTTTTTTTTCATACAATTAAGTGAGCATTTGGATGCGCATCTCTCCTCCTGCATTTGCCTTTTTTCTTTTTTCTTTTTCCCCAACGCCTCTTACACTGTTCATTGAACATGAACAGTACATTTAGGCTTATGAACAGTAACCTGCATTGTTCATACACGTGGATTATACTGTGCAGGAGACATTGTGCACTGTTCACAAGACCCACAACCACTTTATTCAAAAAAAAAAAAAATTTAAATGGGTCCCACAGTACTATTTACACATTTAAAAATGAACAAAGTTTCTCTCCAAACTAATTTGGAGATAAACTCTTCAAACTTCTTATATATCTCTTTTTTGGGTATGAATTTTAAGAATCTAACCATTGAATTTCATATACCTTATATTCTTAATATGCATATCAAATTTCATTCAAATCGGATGTTATTTATTATTCAATCATTAAACTTATTTTTTCTACATAATTTTAGGTCACAAAAACGTGAAATTTTAACATTTGTTTGATGATATAATAATTAATCTTTGATCTTCTTGAAATTTTGCAAGCATAAAAGATATAATAAGAACATGCAATCCACGGTTAGATTTTTAAAATTCACATTCAATATAAAGATATATAAGGAGTTTGTAGGATTTTTCTCCAAATTAGTTTGGAGAGAAACTTTGATCTTTAAAAATTATTTTGCTACAGTGTTTTCAGTTTTCAGTTTTCAGCAAAATAAATTGTATCCAAACGAACCCTAATATCCATTGCAACCTAAATCTAACCCAACAGCTCATATGGCAAACCCAAAACCGTCGCAACCTAGATCCGCTAGTGGGGCTATTATAGTGCTCATGGGTCTAGATTTGATTACAGTGGTGCTCATGGCTCCACCGCCACTGTTGCTTAAAGAGAGAAATTTGCATAAATGAGAGAAACCAAAAATGAGCAGTTTGACCACTTCTTGGTGCAAATAGGCATTAGCTGTAGCAGATCGGCCTCAACAGTAAAAGCTCCGCCTCAGCCACATTGAATCCAACACAAAGATGAACAGATTGACCATTTCTTATTCTCAAAATCGATGCTAATTTTGGTTAATGTATTGTCCAATGGGGCTGAGGTTTTTCTTTTTATTCATTTTGGAGCTTGTCATTGATGGTTCGTTTTGACATTTTGATTTTGTTTGTTTGGAATTCTCTGTTACAAGCAGAACTCACCTTGAAAACCGGCTTACAAGGAGAGGGTGTCCAAGGGCTCATAAACACATAATTAAACTTACACTTAATCCATGTGAAACACTAGGCTCATAACATTCTCTTCGCCATCTAGGTTCTTTGTTTGAATTTTGTTTGTTAATTTCTTGAGCTTTTCAAATGAACAAGCAAATTTTTATTGGAGATGTGTTTGGTACTTTGGTTGCTTACAATTGTTACAGATTTTCTCCACAAACATTGTTGATGTGTTTGGCTCCTAGAAAAGTAAAGAAATAGTGATCTTGATATTAAAATTTTTTCTTTTCAAAATTCATATTTCAGATTTAAAATATATATATATATATAAATGCCAATGTTGGATTTTTTTAAATAGCCATCAATTTTTATTATTATTATTTTAGATGCCATGTAAGCTACTATGTGTCAAGTATACACATTGTTTGCCACGTAAGCATTTTTCATTAGTGAGTTAACAGTAGAAACCAAATCAATTGCTAGTTAAAAATAATAAGAACCAAATTGATTGCCATCGAAACATAAGGGCCAAATTAACTATGACACTTAGGACCAAAATGACATTTTACATTTTACATTTTGTTTTTTATATTTTGGGCGAGGGAGATGGTCGATGGGAGTTGAAGCTGGTGAATCAATAAGGACTCGTCCGAACTACCTTAAAATGAGCCCACAATCAGTAAAGTAGATTAGGACATTGATGTTCTGAAGTTCAAAGGATTCTGGATCAAGCCCAAGTTCTGGTTATTTGTTGGTAGTTACCAATTACAAGCCCGTGTTGATCCAAATTCCCATATACGCTTTTTAAACTTTTCTTTTTTGTTTAAAAATAATTTTGGGTTCAAGTAATACTAGTCAAGAGTCAAGACAAACTATCACACACACATATACATATATAAACTTTTATGTTTTGATACTAGAGTATGTCATAATTTATAATTTATAAACATATTGTATACAAAACTTTCAACTTTGACGGGTGTATATTCACTAAATAATAACTTTAAGAGAATTTATCATCTTTTAACTTCAATAAGTATGTAAAAGTTGTTTAATTTGATATTAAACATGTACAAAAAAGAAATTTGAGAAACAAAAACTACATTGCCTATATAACTATTAGACTAATTGACAAATTCTATTATTTTTTAAGAGTATCATTGGACTAACTTAAATATTATTTGAGTTTTTTTTTTAACAAGCAAGGGTATCCAAACCTAGGGTGGAAGCAACTCATTGGCTTTGGGGGCAATGCGCCCGGGGCAAAAAAAACATTTTGTTAAAAAAAATTAGTATATATGTAATACTAATTTTAGCAATTTTTGTTTTATAAAATTACACTTTACCCCCTTTAACAATACCATTGATTCCTTTAAGAATAATGCTATAGCCACATATTTTTCTAAAATTTTTTACAAACTATTGAGGTAATAATTTTTTATTGGTTTACATCTGGACCCACCATTTATATCATTTTTTTATTTATCAATAACCACTCATCACATCAGCTATTTGTAAAAAAAAAAATTGTAACTTTAGCATTTTTCACATTTTAAAAGCCATAATTTTTTTTTTTATAGATCTAGAATCTAAAACAAAATATACAACTCCAAAAAATTAGCCCAACAACAAAAATTACTAATAGCAAAGCCTAAAAAAAAATTAAGCCCAATAAATCAATTTCACCCAAAATAATTTTATCGTTACTTAGTAGCAGTCGCATGTATTAAAAAAAAAAAAAAAAAAAAAGACCTTAGCGACTAAGCAACAACAAAGCCGTGACACACAATAGCATAGCAAATAGCATAGCCGCCTCTCCTAACTCTAAATCCTGGCTTCGTCTTTGTATAGACCTCTTTAATTATCTAAATATTCCCTTAAACATGTGCAATCATACACACTAAGTTATTACAAAAAGGAATTCCTTGAAGGTGGTTCCAAAATGTCAGCAAGAGGTTTTAAACTCAAAATCTTATAGATATCATGAGATGTTATTAAAAGAATTATTTAACTTAACTTTGTACCTTGAAAGGAAACTTACTGCAAATTTAGTTTAGAATCAATAATAGATTATTTTCATGATTTAAAATAACTTCAAATTCAGTTTTGATAAATGAATGATTAAAATGTTTATTAAGAAACAAATATTTAGTGCATGTTCTTGGGTAAAACACGGTAACCTATCCTGAGGTTTAGAGTATTGCCAAGTACATCCAAAACTTATTAAAAATAATCAATTTGGTCCTAAACACAAACGGTAACGCCGTTTGCACTCTTCAGACAATTTAATTCATTTATTTTTCCCCGTTTCTTTTCATCGACATCACACCTCTCTCTCTCTCTCTCTTGTTTCTTTTCTTTTTCCTCTATTCTCAACCGATTCTCTCTCTTTATCTTTCTACTTTCTTTCTCCCATTTCTTCTTCCCTCATCTCTCCATTTTGTCAATGGAAATCCTATTGTGGTGGGTTAGCAGTTTTCGATGGGATAAGTGAATTTGGGTTTGATCGACGTGGGTATCAGATGTTTGATTTTTAACCTGGTGGCTTTAGGCCATTCGGGTTTTCTTGGGTTTCTTTGAGAAGGAGATGAGGTTTTTTCATTGGGTTTTCTCGGCAACCAAACACTAACTAAAGGAGTCTAAAGAGCAGATGACACTTTGTATTGCTTGTCCTTTTGATTTATGCGGCTTTTACTTTTGATTTTTTTGGCTACCAAACACGGAATGGAGAAGACTTATGTTACTTTTTCTTTTGATTTTCTTGGCTACCAAACACAAAATTATTAATATTTTCTTTAAAAATTTTATTTTAAGAGAAAAAACTATGAAAATTGTTGGTGTAGTGTTAATTAAACACGGAATGTTGCGGTGTTAATGCAATTGACTTTGTAGTCTTCTTGCAGAAATCACAGTACGTAGTTTTGCACTGCGGAAAAGAGTGCACAAACAGAGTATAACGCCGTTCATGTTAATGGACCAGATTGGTAACTTTTAAGAAGTTTTGGATGTGCTTGATATTATCCCAAAACTAAGAGTAGTTCATTGAATTTTACCATTTGTTCTTTTATTAATGCTATGTTTGGAAGTTTGAAAGAAGAGGAGAGTAGAGAGGAGGAGAGTAAAAGGGAATAGTTATCCCCTACTTTATTTGGATATTTTTAAAATTAAGTAAAGGAGAGGGAAATAATTATTAGTCTTTTCATAATTTGTAATTTTGTTAATATGGTAAGGGTAAATTTGGTAATTCATTTGGTCAAACATTCTTATACTCTACTCTACGAGTCTACCTCCAAATCTCTCTAATTTGGGAGAATTAAAAATGAGAAGTTAGAATTAGTTAGAGCTCCTCCAAACCCCTCAAAATCCCTCTCCCTCCTCCCTTAAAAAATATCCAAATAAAGTAATTTAACTTACTCTCCCTCCCTTTACTCTACTTCTCTCTACTCTCTCTCCATCCAAACAAGCTATAAGATTTTGTTAACATTGAATGTATACCAATTTGAATAAAGTGTAGTTACAAAATTAGTTGTAGTCTTAGGCTACAATTTTACTCAATATTTTTTTATTGAAGGTGAATTTTGATAAATCTACTATTAGATTACATCTTCTTCTTATATCTTCTATGCTTGCAAAATTTCTAAAAAACTAATGATCAATAGTTATGTCGAATCAATAAATTGTTTAAATTGTAAGTTTTTGTAGTTTAAAATTATGCATAAAATATATAAGTTTACGGATCATATAGTAAATAATATCCAATTGACACAAAATTTGACTTGTGTATCAGCATAAAAAACATGCAATTCAACAGTTAGATTTTCAAAATATTTAGTAATGTCTATTTTATTAAGTAAAGTTATAGCTTTAGGTTACAACTAGTTTTGTAGCTAAACTTTGTCCATTTTGTGTATTAAGAACATACTATTAAACGGTTAGATTTTCAAAATATGTAGTAATATTTATTTTATTAAGTAAGGTTGTAAATTTAGGCTACAACCAGTTTTGTAGCTAAATTTTGTCCTACTAGTTTTATTTTTTATATTATATTTAGTCATCATATTTTTCATTCTTGAATTCATAATTTCTTTAGTTATCGCGTTGGCCCCCCAAGTTAAATTTCTAGTTCTACCCTTAATGGGATAAAAATTAGTTGTATCAAACAAGAGGATATAAATGGGAACTTCTGCAAAAACTTAGGAACCAAAAAACAAACTTTTTGGGGGCGAAAAACAAATTTTGTGCAAAGTTTAAGGAAGAAAACAATATTTTAACCTTAATTATTCGATCTACTCACGTATTGTGTGTGTGAAGAATACATCTCCATTTATAGGGATATTGAAAACGAAAAGGAATATATGGAGAATTAGAGACTTCTATATCATATTTAACAAAGACAAAAATTTCTGTTTGTTTTTAGTTTTCTCATACGCATTACATAGAACAAGAGGTATTGTGAGCCTTGTGACCCAGCAAAGGGGTGTACATACCTTTTCCTTTACTATGGGCTGTTAGGCAGAAATTACACCTGGCATAGGAATTAGGATTTTAATTTATAAACCTGGATATTGATTATGAATGGTTATAACGTCGAATGATGTCATAGGACTAGAACTAGGTTCCTTAATATTTTATTGCAGAATCCTCCTAGGTCAAAATTGGACCGTCCATCCAGTGCAAATAGGGGAGCAACAGAGCAAATTAGAAGAATATAACCAATGTCCATCTTTTGTATCTAGTAAATATGTATGGGATCTTTTGCAACCCAGCACTCTTGTATAGTACCCTATGCAATCTTTTGTAGACTCGGCACTCTAACAAAGTTGATGTACTAATGCTTCTTATTAATAAATAAACGCGTAGAGTAGCAGTATTTCTCTTTTTGAGCTGATTAACACATAATCAGCGGCGTGATCATAGAATACTTTACGTAAGCAGACCAAAAATTAATGAGGACATCAATGACTTGTAATTTTACTCCACATAATTGAGGAATGTTGGAGAAACGTGTTGTCATAAGTCATAACACATGTGATCGAAAATGTTGCCAAATAGTACGTAGATGAGAATTTTTCTTCTGTTTTTTGAAAATTTGGATAGTAGCAAATTAAGAAGATGTGGGTATGTTTCAAATCACAAACATGAGACGCGCTAAAGAATAGCATTATCCCTGGCTATCACTATTGAAGGGAAGGAATTAGAAATTAATTAATAATGGTACCTCAAAAAATATCAAGGATTTCGAGGATTGAGCGGTTGCAAATAGGACAAGAGCCTCGGTTGAGCCACAATTCTCTGGAGCAAACCCTACAAAAGGTATGGCCACAGGGAATAAAAGCAGCGCCTTTACTTCTCTCCATGCAGACGCAGCACACCCAATTAGAATTAGTGTCGTCGACTCCCTTGTTGATGTTGTTGTTGTTGTTTTTGTCCTTTCTCCTTTTCTTCCTCCAATCAACGCCGTCTGTTTCTTCAATCAATCTCATCAAAGTCTTAACTTGAGTAGGAGCTGGGTGACCCACATTGACATTCTCATCCCTTGAATTACGCTCCGCCGCTAGTGCCATTGCTAGGTTCATTCCTGTAGCTGTAGCAGGTGCCTGATGAACATCATTCACATTCACATTCGCATTGCTCACCAAATCCAACTCTTCTTCTTCTTCTTCTTCTTCTTCATGATGGTTTTCTAGGATGGCCAAAGTTGAAGAAGTCGGGCTCCACGTGGCCCTACAGCACCCCATTCCCTTGAATCCTAGCCGTTGTTTTAGATTTCTCCATCTTCCTCCGTGATCTCTGCCCTCCATTCTCCTTTTCTCCCAAAATACCAACTTATGTTTCTTTTTTCTTTTTTGTTCTATTTTCCTCCCCAACTCCCTGCAAGCTTAATAATTGTGCTTGTTCTCTTTATTAATTATGCTGATTCTTAAAGAAAATGAAAACTAAATTTTAAAACTAATAATAAAAACATAATTTTGATAAACAAGTATATGGTTGAGGAATAATGTGTGCATGTAGATATTGCACCAATATCCCATTATGCTCATTTCTATGGTAAATGAAAAAATCAATTAAAGAATAAATGTGGTTGAAAAAAAAAAAAAATGTGGTCAGAGTAGAATTTTGTGTTGTGCAAGTACATACAAATAAAATAGAAGATTTAATGAAAGATAAAGTGTGGTTGAAAAAAATATGAGTGAAAGCATTCTCTCTGTCCATGTCTCTCTAGCTCTTTGAGCATATTATGATCAACTGAAAACAAGAGATGGACAGACAAAGTGTGAATCATCAAGCTATATATATAAGAAATAAAAACACCAAAAACGGTTTAAGATTCTCGAAAGATGGAGCAAGAATACAAGTACTTAATTTCACTCACTTGAAAATTAAGCGAGAGGTGGCTTCTTCTAATACTTCAAGGCCTTAGCCAGCTTTGATGTTGGAAGAGCGTGAGAGAGGACTGCCCAAGGAAGAAACAAAACTGATATATCTACTCAATTGTCAATTGTTGTTGGAAGGAAAACGAATAGGATGTTGCTTTATTTTGGTAGAAGAGAAGAGAAGAAAAACTACAGCGCGGATCACATTACCAAAATTGAAGAAGGGACCCGCAAGCATGATGGTCTTGCTGACAGAACAGAACACAGACATTTCTTTGACCTAAAACCTTGTGTAGTTGTGTTAGTAGTGTTTGAACTTTGACAAACACACACAAAACTTGTGTATAGGCTTCATCCGGATCTCCATTTTCTTTTACCCTCAAATCTCAATGATAGAGCTTTGTGTTGTCTTATCAGATTACCTTGCTTGCTGCGCAAATAAAGGTGTTTTACAAATCAACATACTTTTAAATTAAAAGTATGTTTTTTTTTTTTAAACCTTTTAAATTAAAATTCTTAATGTTGAATAGTGATATCAAAAATACATATATCGAATTAAATTCATTATTGTGGGATTTTTTTATTAGAGAATTTGTAGAGAGCTGTAAGCGGGGAGGATAACACTACTTTTCACAAGCTTTTCAATGAGATATATTTCACAAAATCATCTTTATAATTGAGTTTGATAAATCAGTATAAATTTGACACTAGGTAGTAGAAAGAACCCTTACCCTCACCCAATTTAGAACAATTTTCTATTCAATGGTAGTTTAACCCCCATAAAAATAAATATGTTTTTGCTAGATGTCAACAAAAAGGTCAATAACAACAATTTTACTCCAAAGGTTAATATTGATCAACTGTCTCGAGCATCCTTAAGTTATTTATTTATTTTTTGAGAAACATGCATCCTTTTATTATGAGATAGCTTTTGAGATGATAAATTCACTATTAAGAGTGGACCAATCTAAATGTAATGTGATCAATATGATTAGTTGATCCGCTTGAGCACATGGTGCTGTAATGCATAATCAGTCAGGTGCACATGCCATGCCAAAGACTTGTTTTGTAGACGCCGAAATATCCACTTTTACGTATAGACTATAGAGCAAACTTCAAAAGATGTGCGTGGCAAACCACTGATTATAGCAGGTTGGTGTGGTTAGTCCTGACTTCTGAGAATGTTATCTTATACAATACGCCAGACCGACCCATATGAAAATGAGCCACTCTATACATTTTACGGCTTAAACTTGCAGAGAATAGAGAGATTGTGCATGTAAGTATAGAGTGGCTCCATTCGCCAACCAATAGATAGACCTTACCCCAACTTACCACTACAGTAGAGTAGAGTAGGTTAGGTGATTCATGTACCTTGCAATTATGATGCTTTGTTTTGTAACTTAGCCAATTCACCTTTAATTGTTATCTATTATTACCATTACTGGCAAGATGTAAAAGTGGTGAATGATGAGAGGGAAATGGAAGATCGGACAAATATAGAACGTCTCATCTCTATGTAAATAGTCAGAAAGAAAACAATAAATTGCGGCACCTTTTAGAAGCGAAAAAAGAAAAAAAAAAAAAGTGAACCACGAATTTCTCGCAAAAGTGGTAAGGTCAAAATTTAAATATCTAATCAATGCAATAATGCTCTCTGCTGTCGAGCATCTACCATAAAGTCAAAACAAAAATAAAAAGCCATAAATCCCGGCACTATGGCCTGGTGTTTAAAAACATACTAATCAGTACTACTAGTAATCACTGTCGGATGAAGAATATATTGTTTGACATTTTTCTTTTCCTTCGCATCTATCGGATTTTCCTATTTAGAGAAGTGCAACATTTTACTGCTACTTAAAAAAGAGTTTTCCAAGAGGCAGGAACAAGATCGCTAGGAGTCTAGGATATATATTTTAATTACATTATGGAAGCCAAAGCAAGAGTATCAGCATAAATCTCATAAATTGACAAATGGTAGCTATAACATGCAATGAAATAAGGAGACAAATACAAGGCTTGTGCAACTAACATAGACAAGTAGTGTTTGTTGGGTCTGGAAAACTAGTCTAGTCATGAATTAAACAACAATCCTGCTAAGATGGCTCACAATTCACAAGGAAATACTTGTTACATTCAAAATTTTGAAACTGAGTCCCCCCTGAGACCGAAATAAATATATACGCTCAGGATGTATACACAAGTCATACATACATTCAAGTGAACTCTTTCTTGTGGTCCTTGATCAATTTAAAGGAAGAGTGACAACTAGACTCACCTTATTAAAAACTTGGTCATCTCTGAAAGCCAATTGTAAATTGGTTGATGGAGTCTTAAGAGTTTTATGTCTTCATCAATCTATTGTAAAGACAAGACTTTGTCTTCGAGCACCCTACATATGAGGAAACTTATGTTACAGATATACTTGGTGCCACTTTTGTAGGGAATTGAAGATTACAATTAATGTTATGCAAGAGACCTAGTTACTATAATTAGATGTTTATTAATACACAGCTGTTTTATTTTTAACCCTTTTCCTGGTGAACTTCGACACTACAGTTATAGAATAAAAATACAAGCAACGCTCAGAGAGATTCTTAAACTAGCGAAGGTAGGAAAACATTGCCAGTGTGTTGAACAACAGGGAAACATCATTAGCTGGGCAAAGACAAACAAAACTTCCTTTTAGGTTTATACTGTAGATGTAAACAGGCATGAATCACCACTAGTGAGCATATGCAATGTCTAAAATTTATGCACAAGGACAAGGAGGAAAATCTTACAGTATATCAAAATTGCTAGAAATCAGCCATGGCAGATTTGCCATTGCCTGCATGGTATAAAAACTGACAAAAAGAAGTGTTAGTGTTTAACAGCCTGTTCAATATAAAAGTCAGAACATGCCATTGCAAGTTATTTGAGGCTTAAACTTGATCATTATTCATTAGAAAATCAGATGAATACACTAAATACCCACTAATGCACAAAAGAATTCGGCAAAATTAAGTATACAACAGAAGCCAAGATTTTCAAGGCTCTTACATACGCAGATTGCCTTCCTGGTGAATAGAAAATGCATGAATCAAATGAAAATATGAAACATTAAACAGTTATAACCAAAAATTACTTACATTTTAATGTGAATCTGAAAAAGGTACCTGCCTCACTAACTGAACATATCTTTGCCAAAGGAAACCTGAAACGTACAGTACAGAATTGTCAACCATAATATGAAATGAAAGAGGCCCTTATGGTTAGCTAAGAAATCAATTAAAACACTCTACAAGTTTCTAAGAACAGTTCCCCTGCCTCCCTCGCACCAAACAAAAAACACACACACATACACAAAAACGGAGGAAATTAAGTACATAAGAACATTTATAACAACCCCTAGACCATTACTGCTCAAAACTTCTCCATGATTACATGTATATGAAAATATAGTGCACTACAGCAAAAATAAAAATAGAGTTTAACTGCCTCTAATGCCACCAAACCAGTACTTTAGAGTTAACTAACCCATTCAAGTCTATGCACTCAGGTATTTTCTTAGCTGGATATAATCCACTTGTGTGGTAGGCCAATAAATCAAAATGCATCGTGGCAAAATATTTGAATGACAATGAATTATTCAGACATTGCACATACTCCAAATCTCTATTTATAGCCTGCTTCTAGCATCAAATGACGATAGCTTCGTCCACGTATTATTCGCTGCCACAGATACTGAAGCAAATTTTGGAAATTCATTTGCATCCGCTGCTGGACAAGCCTGTGAGATACCAGCATAAGTGAACATATAACAATGGCATGGTCATTTATGAGTACATACAGTACCAAGAAAATATTTTACCATCTCACAAGACACCTCTGAATCCCTCTAGATATGGGCCGAATAAAGGATGGATCACGTTGGGCATAGAGCAAACCAACCTAGGGAAAAAAATACATGGAATCAACTTTTGCCAAATGCATCTATTTGGAAATGTCTCAGAGACAGAATCGTAGAGAGATTATTCAGCCTCTTGAATATCTGAAGTAAAAATGGAAATTTAATCTTTTTCATATCAAAGGGTTTTTGAATATTTTACATAAATTAAAAATTCATTGGAAAGTGGAAAAAAACTCAGTAACACAAAAATTTGAGAGAGAAGCTAAAGTTCAACTGAACATTTGTAGTTTGGACTAATATGGATTTGCACAAGAAATTTAAAAACATGCCCAGAAATTCAAATTTTCAAAACCAGGAAAAAAAAAATGAATTCAACAAACAAATCAATAAGCAAGTACCTCTACCAATGCAACCGCAGAGGGATCATCAAAGATCTCAAGACTACAGTCAGCTAGATAATTAACCTGCACAAAAAAAAAATCACAAATTACAGAGAGGACCAAGAAACAACAGAGAACAATGGAGGGATAGCACAGCAGATCAAAAGTGCAACTTACTGCATCCTTCAACAATAAGCTAAGGATATTTATTATTTCTAATGATAATATTGTAGATATTGACACTTA
This sequence comes from Quercus aquifolioides, assembly GCA_019022515.1. Classification (NCBI taxonomy): domain Eukaryota; kingdom Viridiplantae; phylum Streptophyta; class Magnoliopsida; order Fagales; family Fagaceae; genus Quercus; species Quercus aquifolioides. Next base: position 39,096,961 of record CM032329.1, on the reverse strand, counting down.
CATAAAAAATTAAAATATTGATATTGACTGGAAGCTAGTGGAATCACATTCACACAAATAAAAAATTTAAGCATACGCACAAGACATCATATTTAATGTGGTCAATGCTAACCAAAATTCACTATCAACAATATGGATTGCAACCACTTAACTAACTACAACAAACAAAACTCATACTCCCACAAACAACACTCACAACCTTCACATAACCAAATATACTCAAAACCTCACATTTGAAAACTAAATAAATTCCAATACACCCAAAACAATCACTGAGTACTCACAAACTTGACACCATCACAAGCCCAAAATCTCAATATATGCAATGGCACTCTCTCAATCAAACAATAGGATAACTCATAACTATTAACTCATGCACATGGGTATCTTTCAACCTCCAAAGAACTACCAAACTACATGTCGAAGACACTCACTCATGTTCTTTCAAAGACTCTTCTCCTCTTCCAAATGGGAAGACCTCTTCATGTAGCCATGGGAAATTAATTTGTTACTACTTTGCAAATTTGTCTTTTCAAGGCTTACTTACTGGGACCCATGTTTGAAATCCAATTAAAGTAAAAGTCGTGTGGTTTTAAAGATCTAGTTATATACTTATATGTGTCCTAGGGTTTTTAAACAATTTTTTATATGAGTTTTTGTTTAACAATTTATGGTCAATTTTATATTCAAGGGCGAAATTGTAATATTTGCAATCCATGCGAATTAAGGGCATAGTTGTCAAAATGTGAATCAATTTTTTTATTTTTTGTATTGTGTGTCGTATTGTAAGATACACAAACACTTTATAAAATTTATAAGAAAAAAATATTATACATATTCATATATAAAAGGTGTATTTATCATAAATTTGGAACATATTCAATGAATGACTAATTTAATATATATATTTTCTTTTGATAAGTAACTAATAACTAATTTATTAATTACTTATGTAATAATATTTCACAAAGTTAACACTAAATAAATCAAATTAAAATTATATTTATAACATCCACATTCAAATTGATCAACTAAAAGGTGATACATGATAATATGTAAACCAAAATAATAATTTATTTCTAATCATATTCATCCTCTTACCTAATCAACTTTAACTCCATAGTCCAAGTCAATGTTATCATCATCTTACAAAATCATTTCTTCACTGGCATGTTCTTCATCATCTCCAACAATTACTATCACTTCTTATTCTTCTATTTCAATAACTTTTTCTATATATATATCATCTTGTCATTCGAGTTTCTAGGACTAATAACAAAACAAAAAAATATATTTATATTCTTATTTAATGCTTTATTTGCTGTATAGAAAAGAAATTTGTAAATATGAAAGTGAAATGCCAAATGTGTGGTCTAGATTCTATAAGAGAGAAGAAAAAAGAAAAGAAAAGAAAAGAAAAAAGCTCACGGACATATTATTTCATTGTGCTCAATCAAGTAGCTTAATAATTTTGTGTTAAAAAATGTCCAACAACTTGTTAGACTTAAGTCAAAGTACAGACTTAACAACTGCTGAATCCATGGGTAGGCAAGAGACAAAGTGGTGAATCAAAATTCACTTTAAAATCACATGTCTATGTATCATCCGATACGATACTATTCATACAATATGATACAATTCATCGACACGCATCTATGTATCATATGATTCATAAGCATGGTCGATACATACCTGTGATATGGTACTTTTTTCATTCAATACGTAATGTGTATCTTATATTCTTATGATACTAACAACTATGATTAATGGCATTTAGAATAGTTTAGTTTAGTTTAGAATTTTCTAGGAGATCCTAAGTATCTTAGGTTTTCTTTTCTTTCTTTTTTTGTTAAATAATGAAATTTTATTAATCAAAATACCCAGGCACACCGGTGATGTACATGGGTAGCAGTACATCAATCTCTTAAATTACAATGATCATCAAGCATATCTAAAAAATTAGAACATGGAAAAGAATTAAAAACCGAACTCCAATCCAACAAGGAGTGGAGAAGGAAAGATTTAAGCTCGACAATAGACCGTCCTCTTCCCTCAAAGCATCTTGTGTTCTATTCTCACCAAATACACCATAATACACAATGTAGCATAGCCCTCTACAAATCTATATTTCAATGTCTATCGAAAGGATGTTGCCAAGCCGAAAATAAGTCAATGACACTTTCTGGCATAACCCATAGAAGACCAAACAAAGCCCACACCATAGACCATAACTCTAAAGCAATGGGACAATGAAGAAGAAGATGATTCACCGATTCCTCACTCCTTTTACACATGTAGCACCATCCACAATTGTGACACCCTTATTCCATAAGTTATCAAGAGTCAAAATCTTACATAAGGCTGCAGTCCATGAGATAAGCAACCCTAGGAGGGATTTTTGAACGCCACATAGGTTTCCAAGGGAAAAGAGTGTCAGGAGTCGAGGAAAGGGAAAAATAGTACTCGCACACTTTAAAACCCTTATTCTTTGCCGGCTTCCAACAAAGTTTGTCATGTCCCTCACCATTAAGAGGCATAGAATAAATTAGGTCCAAAAATTTAGTTGAATGTTCCACTCCCAATCTTGGACAGCTCTAGAAAATTGAAGATCCCAACAAAGACTTTGGTTAGGAAAAAGCACGACATTCGCAATAGAAGACTCCTTATTACAACTAATGTTATAGAGTTCCGGAAAAGCCTCTCAAAGAGTACAACCCATTTAGCCACAAATGATGCCATGCTAAAATTTAACTCTATTACCAACACGAACCTCGAAATGGATGGATTTAGAAAATTTTGGCCAGCCTTATCTTATGGTTCTCCAAAGACTAACACCATTAGGTTCCAATACTCCTTTTGTAATTTGTACACCAGCCACCCCAATCATTCCCATATTTAATCTCAAACCTGCCTCCAAAGGTGAGTTGTCTCCATTCCATATCTCCACAGCCATTTCCCTAACAAAACTTGATTGAAAATTCTCAAATTCCGAACACCCAATCCACCAAACTTCAATGGGTTACAAATCTGAGCCCACTTAACCAAACGGAATTTGGGGGACTCATCAATCCCACTTCATATAAAATCCCTCTGAACCTATTCAATATGGTTAGCAATATTTACGAAATAGGGAAGAGGGATAGGAAATAAGTTGGCAAACTTGAGAGAGTACTTTTAATTAAAGTAATCTTACCTCCCTTTGAAATATACAACTATTTCCAACTTGCTAATCTTTGCTCAAGTTTTTCAAGAATAGGGTTCCATATTGCCCTATCCTTGAATGTAGCACCCTCAGCAAAGAAGTAAGTATTTTATTTAATGGGGAAAAAAGGTCCAAGTACACAGTATACTGCAGAACACACAAAAAAGAAACAAGCTAACCTTAGGTGTTATTTTCTTTAAATCCCAGTTAGTCTTTTCTTTTTTTTCTTTTTTTGGGATAAGCGAGAAAGCTTTATTAGAAATATAAGAAATGCATAGCATCCTATGTACACAAGTAGCGTACTCGGACACTACAAGAGCATCACCTAAAAGAACAAGCATTTGAAAACTCAATCAATTTAGAACAAGAGTGACTACTCCAAATAGCCATCCAATCATAAAAGATGCATAGCAGGATAAAACTTTAGGTCCAACAAAGAATGCTCAATCCCCTCAAATATGCAATTTTTACATTCTCTCCAAAAGGTCCAAATAATGCACAAAGGAACTGCATTCCATACAGCAGCACTCTGGTGTCTACCAAAAGGCCCCGAAGCAAACCAGCATGTCTACCACCCTTCTTAGCACGGTTTAATGGAGACCAAAAAGACAAAACACCAGGACCAAAGCTGGGAAGTAAACTCATAATGGAGAAAATGATCCACAGAGTCACCGCTTTTCTTGCACAAACAACACAAATCTTTCTCCTACAAAGATTATACATATTAAGAATCCTACCTCTAGTAGTTGTCCATGTAAAGGAAGCAACTTCGGGAGGAACCTTTGCTCTCTAAACACTCTTCTACCAGAGAGGATGTGGGCGGCCTTGAGAAAGAACCTCACATCCCTTGTTCCTTGAGGGAATACAGCCTAACTGATCATCCCCACCACCACCAATCTTACAAGAATAAATAACGCAAAAAAAGAATGCAAAGCCTCCAACTCCCAATCCTGAAAAGGCATAAGGAATGTGATATCCCAAAGCAAACTGCCATTACTCCCCTCATAAGATCCCCTACCAAGGCCTCTTGGTGTTGTGCAATGTGAAATGGGTAGGGAGTGCCTCACAAGAGGCACTTCCCCACACCAAGCATCATCCCAAAAGCAAACAAATTGACATCACCAACTTCAAACTTGAATAAAAGAAGAGAAACATAACCGTCCAGTACAGATATGTCTCCAAAAGCTGACGCCATAAGGTTCCTTAACCATCCAGCACACCCAGTTACCTCAATCAATACCATACCTAGTATGTAACACTGTTTTCCAAAGGGAATCCTTTTCCGTAGCATATCACCAAAGCCATTTTCCCAATAACGCCTAATTAAAGCACACAAGGTTCTGAACTCCTAAGCCCCCATATTGCAGTGGCTCCCACACTGTCTTTCAATCAACCAGATGAAATTTAATCTCGTCATTTAAACCACCTCATAGAAAATCACATCTTTTCTCCATACGAATTGCAACACTAACAAGAATTGGAAATAGTGATAAAAAAAAATACATAGCCATACTTGAGAGAGTGCTCTTAATTAGAGAAATTCCCCCACCCTCTTATAAACACAACTTTTACTCGACTTTTAGTTTACAAGTCAAACTAGAAATCTTAATTCTACTAGCACAAGAAAGACTTCGTATATATATCAGCGCTCAATGTACTCAAAGAAGAAAAGAAATGATTAATAAAATTTAATTTTTTGGTCATTGAGGCATGATGGCCTTCATGTGTCCTTTTCTTCCTTTCTCTTCTTTTTTTGTGCTACTATTCACTAGTATTGTTCATACAGCCCCTGTACATGGTACACCATGTATTTATCTCTTTCCCTTCTTCTATACAACTTCAAATGAAGTCCTTTCTTTTACCTATTAAAAACTTAAAACCCCCCACATACTTTCTTCTGCCAAATAGGCATCAAATAATTCATCAAATAATTCCCCAGTATGTCATACATCAATTTTGTATCAGATCACATATCCTAAGACAAGACTCTTGCAGGAAAAAAATTATCCTAGTTCACGATGGTGACCAATGCAGAACTAGTTTCAAGATTCAAAGCTTATTCTCAAGATTCTGAAGGAACCAAGAAAGTTTTGCAACAATTGAATACTTCAACACTTTAAGCTCGACGCTGAGTATTTTCCAACTTAGGGAGAATGATGCAGCCATGGAAGATGGATTTTTTACTACTTTGCAAATTTGTTTATTCAAGACTTAATTTATGGGCTCACATTTGTCCAGTTGAAGTCAGATGCTTTTAAAGATCTAGTTTTTTTATTTGCATGTCTATTAACTAGTTATGATCAATTTTATATTCAATGGCTAAATTGTAATTTTCGCAATCCCTATGAATTAATATATTTCTAAACGGGTGTCTTTCTTCTTATGGACAGTAGCTAATGATAGGATACTCACCATTGATAAGAGAGGTCAGTCTCTGGCTAATAGGTGTTGTTTATGCTGCTGTGATGGGGAATCAATGGATCACCTTCTTCTTCATTGTAAGTTTTCTCAAGCCTTATGGTGTGAAGCTTTTGTAGTGTTTGGGATCTAGTGGGTGATTTATAAGGAGCTCCGCGTCTCCAACTGCCGCTAGCAGTTTTGTGAGATGGAGTGTTCCTTGACATCAAAAAAAAAGGATCCAGTGGGTAATGCCATGGTTAGTCAGCTCTTTTTTCTTTATCTAGAGAAACTGGTTTGGAAGGCATCGTTCAATCATTTGGAATATGGTCCTGGCAAGTTTAATGTGGTTAGTCTGGCAGGAACATAATGCCCGTATTTTTGAAGACAAAGAGAGAACATTAGATCATCTAAACATTCTCCTCTTTGGTACTTTGTTTATTTGGGCTTGTGTGTGGGGGTGTATGAATTGTACTTCTTTATTTGACTTCTTAGTCTCTATTTCTTTTAGTTCTTGATTATATTGTATTTGTTTCTTGTTCAGAGTATTCACCATCGTGAACATGATGTTCAATTTTTTCAATAAAAGTATTATTACCTATCAAAAAAAGTGAATTAAGATATTTCTAGTAGACCTAAAGTATCTTAGTTTTATTTTCTCTGAGTCCAAGTTAGTCTTTTACTAGGTTTTTAATTTACTAGTTGAATCAGAAGTTCTAATACTACTAGTACAAGAAAGAGTCCTTAAATATATTTGTGTTCAATGTACTTAAAAAACAGCTAGATGATTAATAAAAAGATTAAGTGTTTTGATCATTGAGGCATGCTGGTCTTCATGTGTTTTTTTCTTCCTTTCTCTTCATCTTATCTTCTCATATGTATTATGCTACTGTTCACTAGTACTGTTCATATAATCCTTGAACACCATATATTTCTCTTTTTTTTTCTTTTAACTCCAAATCAAATCCTTTTTTGTACCTATCAAAACCCTAAAACCCCACATACTTCCATCTTCCAAATAGCCATCAAATAACTCATTAAACCACCTTTTAATTCCTAACACAACCCCACACGCAAACAAATTCCACAATTTGTCTTATGTCACCTCTTAGGCTAAAGTTACCAACCACTATCTATATATAAGGCTTCAATACCTATTTCTTGGTGGACAAGGAAAATCAAATTACTTCTATCAGAAGAAATTGACATTCTTGTCACACCAAGAAAATCCAAACCAAGTCAAAATAGTTTAGCCACTATAGCTTCAAAAAGAAACAAATTTGGAAATCTCTCCTTAGAGTAGACTCCCCCAGCCACAAGTCATGCCAAAACTTGACTTTTGAGCCATCCCCAACATCATATCTAACAAATCTCGTGAAACTATCCTATCCTCTTCTAATCAATTTCCATAAACGCGCACAGTAGGATCCCTGAACCTCCTTGGAACACCAAAACTCACTAAGAGGAATTATACTTCAAGTCTATAACCCACCTCCAGGATGCCTTCTCTTCACACCCATAATGCCACAACCACTTCCTCAACAAGGCTTAATTAAAGAGAATTACCTTCTTGATTCCCAAACCCCCAAAGTGAAAAGGAAGACAACATGTATTGCAATTTACCAAGTGAAACTTGAATTCATTACCCATACCACCGCAAAGAAAGTCTCTTTGAATTTTTTACCGGTCTATTTTCTACTCCTACTATATTTGGGAAAAGAGAAAAAAATAAGTAGGAAGGCTCGAAAGCATACTCTTAATGAGTCTAAGGCCGCCCTCTTTTGTCAGATAAATTCTTTTCCTACCAACTAGTCTCCTTTGCATCCTCTCACTAATGGGATCCCAAATAGATTTTGCCTTAAAGGGCACTCCTAAAGGTAATCCCAAATACTTCATGGGAAGAGATGTAATTCTAAACCCAAGATCATTTGCCAACCCCGGAATATTTTGTACCTCTCCCACCATCACTATCTCAAACTTGCCCAAATTAATGCTAAACCCCAAAACCGCCTCAACACAAGTAAGGATGCACCTAAGTATCGGATCTGGGTAGAGTTAGCCTCACAAAAATCAAAGTTTCACACGCAAATAAAAGATAATAGATCATCATTGTTTCATTGCTCCAATTATCAACAGTGAAGCCTTTAAAGTATCCTTCAGACACCACACTTGTTATCAATCTACTCAAAGCCTTCATGACAATTACAAACAAAAAAGAGGAAAAGTGAATCCCCCTAATCTAAACACCTGCTACTTTTGAAAAAACCTATAGGTGTTCCATTCACCAACACCAAGAATTTGACTATTGAGATACAAAATGCAAGCCACTTTCTACTCCAAATCCATATTCCAAAATATACAACAGGAAATCCCAATTAACATGATTGTAACCTTCTCCACATCCAGTTTACACGACACTTTTGGTCCACCTGCTTTCATATGACTATCCAAGTATTCATTTCCTATAAGGACCAAATCCAGGATTTGCCTCCCATAATTGAAGGCGTTCTGCGACTCCAACACTATCGCACCCAAAACCCCCTTCAACCTATTTGCCAGAACCTTTTAATACCTATTAAATAGATCATATACATGTTGACATGTACATAAATTTTCTAATGACATGATTTAGACAGAAGAGGTTGCGAATTTCCAATCATAAATGGTCACCATGGTTTAATAACATAACTAGTTTCACTCAGATAAAGAACAAAAGAAGATTACGTGTAAAGAAAAAAAGAAAAATTACCCCAAATTCTGTATTGACTAGACACTGAACAAAATCCATCAGTTGAAGCTTTGCCCACTCCATGCACTGGGTGGGGTCATCTGTCTTGGGAGGATGCCTCCAAGGTGCACCAAAACGTAATTTATCTTTTGAAATCTTTCCATTCCATGCATCAACAGCAAACTTTTTCAGGAGTTCCAATGCTTTATCCATAGCAGGATTCACCACAGTAATCTTAAATGAAGTAAAATGAACAAATGAGGCACCTCTTAATGCACATTCAAAAGAAACTAAGAAAGTAATCAAGAACAGGAAAATAAATGCATAAATTCTAAGTAATACCCATACGATAACAGCTCATTAATAACAGAAATCTGCAGCACTTGATTTGATAAAGCATACAGATTTGAATTAAAAAGCCTTGGCACAAACACCATCAATTTATCCTATAATTATTAGTTGAATAAATGCATAAATCATAAATAATACACATGTACGATAGTAGAAATCTGCAACACTTGATTTGATAAAGCATACGAATTTTATTTAAACAGCCTTGGCATAAACACAATAAATTTATCCTATAATAATTAGTTGCGTTTCATTATGTCACAAAATAGTTTTAGTGTGGATTAGATAAGTGAGAGTGACAAATAGCACCAAGTTAGTAAGTGATGCAGACCATGAGAAGTCAATCTCAAATTATTATTATTTTTTAAGTTTCAAGGGTAATTTTGTAATTTCATAATTTTCGGATATGGGTTGTACTAATGGTTCATTAAGTATTATTTTGGGTTTTATTCAAGTCTGGTTATTTAGTTGTTAGAAGTAAAAGCCCAAGGAGTCAGACTCTTATTAGGTTTTAAGGAAGTTCAAGTTCTACTAGGAATATCTATTAGTCTTCTACTTAAAGGATAAAAGACTTTCTATTGAGAAAAATGGGAAGAATAAATTTTCTAAATTTTCAGAGATTATAAAGCTTGTTTAAGGTTTGTGTGATACAACCTTCACCAAGGCAAGATGCCAACAAAAATCCTAAGTGTGATGCCTGTAAGTTTATTATTTTTCTCTTCCGTTTTTAACTTCCTAGTAACTTAAAACTTTGCAAACTCCAATTGATTTATCACCTTTTAAACCCTAAAATCCAAAACTTCAAAACCCCAAACCACCCATCCACTAAGTAGTCCAAAATACCCAATAAAGAGCCAAAACATGGTTTACGCGTTACTATTCACAGCACTGGAACAGCAACCAGAATTTGGATCCAAATTCTACTATTCCTTTTCCCCATTAGAAACCCCATAATCCTTATTATTTTTCATTCCTTTTCCCACTAAAACCTAATCCTTAATCCTCACAACCAAAGCTGTCCAGATCAGATTTGATTGCGTTCCCCTTTGCCCTGTGTCAGTGAGATTGAATTTTAGAGCTGAAATTTTAGCAAGCTGCAACCTTAATCTTTCTTATCATGTTCTGCACAGTAAGCTTTAACCATTCCACCATTACTCTGTAAGCCTACTCTATATCTACCTATGAAGTTAAGATCATAGAGACGAGGCCAATAACTCCATTTAAGAAACAAAAGCCTATGTAAGTGCAAGCAGCAATACTTATTTCATTGGTTGAACTTTATTCATTTAGCATGTTGAATAGCTTAGCCAAGCATCAAGATGTTTTCCTTTGTGCTCATGGGTTAAATAATTACTATAGATGTAGCCCTTCAAGATTCATTAAAAACTAACAAATCTTAGAAGAATACAATATTAGGGTTCAAAAAGAAATGAGATGCAGAGCTATGTTGATTTGTGAAAATTACCTGCAAATATGCTAAATATGCATCTACAATGTCCTCAAAAGTACTACCCTTGTCGCCCATCACCCTACAGTTGAATATAAACAGGTTAATGAACTAATAGAAGGTAGAATCAGCTAAATATGAATATGACGAGCTCAGTGATATCAGGCACAAAGATGTTAATTTGCATATTTAACACTGTATCATGACACTGAACTGTCCACTTTCAATTATGATCAATGATTCTCAATATTTTCATATAAGGCTAATCTCCCTATATAGCTGGAACCCAAAATTTCTTAAAGCAGGATATGACTTATCAATATCTACTAGATGACAAAATGGCAAGCTAAGATAAAATCATTCTTACTTCTGATAATAATCACTTTGTTTAAGAGCATAAAGCTCAAATAGATGTCGAGGGATTGGTCCGAGCACCTCAGCAATCACTGTCCACTGCAATTTTGATATAAAAAATAAAAAATAAAAGTTTAAACACACTAAGAACCAAAAGAAAAGATTAAAATTCACCAAGTTGCCAGTAATTAGGAAAATAAGGTGAAGACAGCTGAGGTGGAGGGGAAATGTAAATTCTGATAGCAAAATCTAATTGAGTTTCAGTCTATTTTTCTTTCTTTGTTTTTTTGCCCCTATGGAAGGTTTGTCCCGTATTTCTTTTCTACAGATTTTGTTACTTGAACTACAGACAGAATTTGCTTGCCTCTGAAGGACTAAAATAATCAGTAACCATATGCATTTTAGCTTCTTGGGGAGTCCATCCAAACATCTGCAGATAGGACAAAACTGAAATGAGTAACATAAGCTAGAACCATCAAGGCAGATATGTGTGTGTGTGTGTGTGTGTATCATCAAACAACAAAAGTCAATTGCTAAATATCCCACATAGACAAGTGCAGATCAAGTGTCAAAACCCAAAGTGAAGCACACATAAACAAGGACATACGCAGACAACAAACACAATATCAAGCGTTCATGTGTACATGCGTATAAGGAGTCCCAATCTATGAGAATGCATCCAAATAATGACCGTTCCTGTATCATCATGAAATGCAATCTTTTTTTTTCTAATAATAGCATGGAATACAATCATGAACTATTTCAAGTTGAGTTGTCAACACTAAAGCAATTTCATAAGCTAAAGCTTGCACCAGAAACTCATTTTCACTGGGATTTTTTTTTTTTTTTGGGTTTTGGGGGGGGTAGAGAAAGAGAATTAAGAGACAGTTTAAAGAGTAGCACATATGAAATGGTAAAGCAGTAAAGAACTTCCCATAATTTTTCTTCCATGCATCAGAGAAGAGAAGGCACACACGCACACAGAGTTTAATAGTGTTTAGTTTAAGTACCTCGCGAGAGATGAATATGTCTGTAAATCCAAAATCCAGGTAGGCTTGGTATGAATAGTAGCTGAGGCATATTGGTGGATTAGAATTCTAAAATGGAAATAAAAATTCTCATAAAGTAATATTATGTGTTACAAAAACCTCAGAGAATGTTAAAACAAATAGGAAGTAAGCAAGAAAATGGATGCATGTAATGGCAAACTATTTGGCCCTTAAATCAATCTTTAAGCACAAGCATTAAGGCATGGGGAGAATGCTTCTACCACGCCATGAAAGAATTTAAGCCTTATGGTTTAAAGAGCAAGTAAAAAATAGCATAGCCGAACAGAAATGGACCTAACCTATCTGATGTAACAAGTATGATGGGCAGGCACCGCTCATTCGCACCCAAAGCAATCATTCTCCATATCAGACTGTCATGATACATTGATGCAGAGACCGACGAATCATCATTTAGAGTAGCATTGCGTAGAACATCGATATTGTTAATAACCAGCTTGGGCTGCCCATATGAGACATAAACGTCTATCGATTAGAGCTTCACAATAGCACCAGCCACTAGTCAAAACCACACAAATATACCATCATAAACCTCTTTCACACAAACTTTACAGTCGCACGTCAAGCATGAACAGATTAAAGAATATCATAAATTGCCTTAGAGACCAATTTAGCTTACAGGCCTACCACACCTAGAATTAGCACACACTGACAATGGCATTAATGAAGATTTTCTGTATGTTAAATGATTTGGTGGCCTATGTAATAGAATGTGCCTAATATTTTAGTCAATCACCTGAAAATGATCAATTTCAGCAGCTTGTGACAACAACTCGAGCAACAAACACGGCCAATCAGTACACGAATGTGCTAAAGACCTCGAAAACCCACCAGTCCGATTCAAGTGAGCAATGGCATTAGCCCTCCACCCATGTTGGACTGTAATCACCTCCTTCGCCAATCTCAGCGCCAGAAACGCCTCTCTAAAATATGAAGCCTCCTCTATAGACAAGCCCTTCCATTTCTCACTCAAACCCAATACCCCATCAATCTCTTGGGCATTACATCGAGCAGATAGCGCGAAAACTGCCCGATCCCACAAAACCGAAGGGGAGGCCTTACCAACAACCGCAGACTTAGAAGCAGCATTGTTACTCTGAATTACACGGCGAAGGGCGGTGTTAAGGCCGTGCCATTTGCTGAGTGTGGTGAATATTTGGTGGGAGCTAATGGTGCCAAGCTTGACACCCTTTTCAACCATTGATTCAAGGGTGTGTTCGAGCTTGGTTCGGCAGCTTGACAAAGTGGGTGGTGGACAATTCGACCATGAGGCCCATGGGAATGACTTGTTGAATTGTGGATGGTGGTCTTCGATGGATTCAGCAAAGTCTATATAGCCAGTGAGGTGAGGACCTTTGTTCCACTCGCCGAGTAGACCTGAAAAATGAAAAATAAGAGCAAGAAATCTTACAAAAATAAAGAATATGCAGAGAGAGAGAGAGAGATATAGTGGGTTTTTAAGTTACGTTCAAGGATGAGAGTGGTTTTGCCAACACCACGAGGACCATGGAGGATCAGTGGCTGAGGAACACGATGGTGCTGAGCGTGGTTGTTTAACACGGTTTCAAGTAGTGGTCTTGGGATTATTCTCCATGCTTTGTTCACCATTTTTATTTTTGATTTGGTTTGTGTTCTTGTGTGATTTCAATTCAAATGCATACGCTCTCCTCTCTACCCTTCCTCCCTGAGTTCTAATAGAGAGTCTCGTACAACGAGGGTTTTACGTTTTATAGGCCAACCAACCGGGGCTTTTGCTCTTGCATTCTGTTTATTAATTTACTCTCCCTTTCTCGCAAAAAAAAAAAAAAAAAAACTCTCCTTTTTTCTTTTTTGTTGAGTAATGATCATTTTTTTTTCATTTTCATGGGGGAATTTCAATCTTTGAGGGTAAGGGTTTAAGGTTTCCTCCTTTCTTTCTTTTTCTTTTTTTGTTTAAAAAAATTCCTTAGCTTAATCTTATGAGGTGTGCATATCAGCAAGCATATGATACACAAGATACAATCATGTGTTTTTTATTCGAAAATAGAAGTGAATTTCAATTAACTCAACTGGTAAAGTCTCTGATAGTTAAATAAGAAATCTATTATTAGGAAGACTGCATTGAGTTAAGCAAATAAAAAATAAAACAACCCAACACTATCGTTTTGACATTTCTGCTAACTTTAAATATCACCAATCACAACTAGTTACTACACAATTACTAGTCTCTACATCCTTGTTATCCATTCTCCTCCTTCAAATTAAAAATATATATACCCAATCTATTACGTTAGAGACATTTTGAATTTTGGCAAGGGTCTTGAAAGGACCTTTAAAGGAAGACCATCACTCAAAACTCAACTCATAAGATATTTTTTAAACCAATTTCATTATAAAAATAAGAAATCCTTTGTACACCCACATTATTGTGAAAAAAAAGTTACATGCATGATTGCATCTTCAAATTGCTTCTCTTTCCTTTTTTTTTTCTTTTTTTTTTTGCATAACCTTCATAAATGATAATAGCTTAATTTTACTTATTTATATCATTATTTTAAAGCATTATCATACATATTTTGAGTTAATTCATATATTTTATATTTGGTTTTGAAATAATGTTGAATAATTAATTTCGTGCTTAATTGAATTTTAATACATGAATTTGTCTTTTGTAGGAGAATGGAATTAAATAAGTGGATTTGTGCAAAGAAGAAGGCTAATGGACTTTATTTTTACAAGGGCCATAATGAATTTAAAGAAGGACAACCCAATTAAATTTGAGTCTAATTGGAGCAAGGAATCAAAGGAAATTTGCACCAAATCCAAGTCCAATTCGGACTAGGATTCCAGCTTGCGCACCAATTAGTATTTTGGGCATAACTTTCGGCTCAGATGTCCAATCGAGATGATTCAAGTTGGGCTGAAAAGTGAACTTAAAGGGCTACAACTTTATAGTTTACTAAATGTCCGAATTCTGAATTTAAATGGGCCAAAAACGTCAGTTAAGTGAAACCTGAAAACTTGGGATTTTCTCCAAACGAGAATTCAATTTGTAATAGGATTCCTTGACTTATTTAAAGGCTTTTTAGGGCAAAAGTCGGAGGGGAGCTGCCTTAGAATGTAATTTAGGTTTTTTTTTTTACATTTCTTTACAGTTTTTAGAGTTTTATTTATGTTATGGCTTGCTAGAAGCCTTGCTAAGGCAAGGGGTGAAATCCAACCGTTTATTGGTATGTTCTTATGTTACGTTTTTAATTGATTTACTCATCTAAAAAAGTGTTTAGTTCTATATAATTTTTTGATTTATCATAGACTCTGGGCACGTTAAATGCTTAGTATTCCCTACGAACTAATTCACTAGTTTTGTTTTGCCTAAAATCAATCAATTTCATGAAACTACCTTAGACAATTAACTCTTGAGTTCTTATTGTTAAATCATCCGACTAAGATCATCCTTCGTATAAATTTTAGTTGAGTTATAAAATAAATATCGTTAAGACTACCAATAGATGTGTTGTGTGTGGATCCCTAAATCTTAGTACCTTAATATATTGTTATTTCCTCTCATTCAAAATTACATTCACCAAACTATCAAAATTTCTCTTCGATATAATTTTATTGTTTTACCTATTTTCTCTCGGGGTTTGGTAATCAATTCCTTTTTCCTTGTGGATTCGATCTTAGACTTACCGAGTTATTACTTCGCAACAATCCTGCACTTGGGAGCATTATTTAAGTCACAGCAATAAACGTGGACTTTACATCTCTGGGTCTCTTATATTGCAAATCTCTCTTATCTTATTGTATAGAGAAAATTAATTGGTGTTTATTTATTTATTTATTGGTAGAAAAATGATTGCATTAAGAACTAAGGAACAAAAGAAGTTTCAGTACACATCCTAGTTAAGTACAAGCCATTCAAATCAGAATTGAAAATAGTAGCTAAGTCCATAGGCAGACACAAAAAAAAAAAAACTAAAACTGATTATCTTGAACAGCTCCCATCCTAGCCAACTTGTCTGCACTCTGATTAGCTTCCCTAAAGCAGTGCTTAAAGCGAATTTGGTGAATCTGGGCAGCCAGTTGCCTGCAGTCATCAACCAAGGGAGCAATCAAGCTGTTAGTACAATGTGAGGCAGATATAACATCAATTATAGCTTTGGCATCTAATTCAACTTCAACAGCGTTAAAATTCCTTTAAACACAAAACAACAACCCATCCCTTAAGGCCCATAATTCAGCTATGAAACTAGAAGAAAATCCTATATTCCTAGCAAATCCCACAATCCAAGTGCCTTCTTCATCGTGAATGAGTCCCCCACCACCTGCTAGCCCCGGATTACCAAGGGAAGACCCATCCGTGTTCAACTTAACCCATCCACTCCCAGGTTTCTCCCATCTGATCTGCTTGGCAACCAGCTGAGACGCTACTTTTGGGAAATATGCACAATAAAAGAACTTCGTGGCTCTATGCACAATTTCTTTAGCTAATGATGAATTGGGTGTTTTGCTATTGAACACAACCTGATTTCTGTGGCACCAGAGAGTCCAAACAGCAAGGAGAACACAATATTCCAAGGAATGGGAGAGCAAACATCTGCCTTATCATTTGCACAATTAGATGATAACCACAACTGGAAGTTTTGTGCAAAGAAACTTCCATTACTGACCGATATTCCAGCTGAGTCCATACATCCTTGATAATGGATCAACCTCGAAGAGCATGAGATATTGTTTCAACACCAGATTGACACAAAGGGCAGGTAGCATCAGAACTTATACCCCTTGCTGCCAGACGCTCTCTAACCCCAACACTATTTTGGCAGCACTTCCATAGGAAAGTCTGAATTTAGGGAGGGTTTTTAAGTCCCAAACCCACTTCCCTGGGAAAAGCTGAACAAGTCCGAAATTTTTTGCTAGTCTATAAGCACTATGAAGATCAAAGTCTCCATGTTTGGCCCCCACCCAAGTCAACCTATCCTGACTCCTAGTAAATAGTGCAAAAGGGATTGCTTGAATCTCCTTCTTGCAATTCAGATGGAGATCAAAAGGGATTAGGTTCCACTTCCATCCTATTTCATCAAGAACATCTGTAATCTTCAGCTTCTCACTTTCCAAAGGCAAAGGCTCTTGAACCACTTGCCTTAGAGGGCCTTGGCTTGTCCAAGCATCAAACCAAAAATTCAGATTACTCTCCCTTCCAGGAAACCACCTTGTTCCATTTAGGAAGACAGTCCTAGCCTTCTTCATTCCAGCCCAAACTTGTGAACAAGGGAGCTTATCACTACTCCTTGATCTTAGTCTTTGCTGAGAACAATATTTGCTTTTAATTACTTTGGCCCACAAGGAGTCCCCCTCTGTTTGGAACCTCCAATTCAGCTTGGCAAGAAGGCTAATATTCCTCCCCTTAGCTGTTTAAAGATCCAATCCACCTTCCCCTTTCAGTTTAGTGATTTTTTCCCATCCTATCCAGTGCACCTTCTTTGAAGATTCAGAGGACCCCCATAAGAAATTCTTGTTAACCCGGTCTATACTATCCAAAACCTTAGCTAGTAAGTGTGTGCATTGCATCACATAATTGGGAATTGTTGACAGAGATGACTAGACAAGCACTGCCCTTCTTGCTTGAGAGAGCAAGCTAGCCTTCCACCCCACTAACTTTGCTTCATCCTATCCACAATAAAATTGAAATCCTGAGTCGAGGATCCCGGAACTTTAATGGGGATGCCAAGATATTTCCCAATTGTTGAAGTGGACTGAAATCCAAGGATATCACTAAGGGATTCCTTTGTATCACGATCCACATTAGGGGAGAAGTATACTCTAGATTTGGACTCACTAATAGTTTGCCCAGAAATAGCACAAAACTCATCCAAAACATCTCGTATGGCTGAACAATTAGTGTGGTCAGCTCTAGCAAACAACACAAGGTTGTCGGCGAAAAATAGATGCGAAAAGGCCGGTCCGCCTCTAGAGGCTTTTATAGGGATCCAAATTTTCTCCTCACACTTCTCTTGAATCAGCTACCCTAAATGGTCCATACAAAGCATAAATAGATAAGGGGAAAGGGGGATCTCCTCGTCTAATACCCCTTGATGGACAAAACTCTTCCAAACAGCCCCCATTAAATAAAACTGAAGTAGTTACAGTCGACACACAGCTCATTATAACTTGAATCAAATTTCTTGGAAGATTAGCTTTTTCAAGTGTATCCTTTATAAAACTCCATTCAAGCTTGTCATAAGCTTTCTCAAGATCTATTTTGATCTCCATGTAGCCCACTCTCCCATTTTTCTTACTAATTGTGTGGATCAATTCTTGCACAATAATGGCATTGTCCGTTCCCCTCCTTCCTGGCACAAAGGCTGCTTGAAACGGTGAAATAAGCTCCCCCAAAATTGGCCTTAATCTTGCCACAATAATCTTTGAAATGATCTTATAGACCGTATTACACAAACTAATAGGTCTATAGTTTCCTATAGTTTCAGGCCCTTGAACTTAATGAATAATTTCTATATGAGTCTTGTTTAAGTAGCTAGGGACCTTTTTTTCCACAAAGACCTTTTTAACCTTATCCTTCACCGAATCCCCAACAATCAACCAAAACCATTGAAAGAAGCCCGTGTGCAAACCATCTGGCCCCGAGGCTTTTGAAGCTTTAAGAGACCATAGGGCAGCCTTAATCTCCTCATCTAAAACTTCAGCATCAAGATTTTCTCTGTCCCTCTCCGTGAGAGAGAGTTGCCAAGGGGTAGTGGGAGAAGTATGCCAATCAGACCAAACCTGAGAGGTAGAATAGAGTTCCTTGAAACTTTTATTAATATGCTCCATAATATCACTCTCTTCAAAGAGCCAATCCTCCACACTATTCTTTATGGCTGAAATACGATTCATTTTCCTTCTTACTATGGCTGATAGGTGGTAAAAGGAAATATTCCTATCTCCAAAACCATCCAATTAACTCTGGATTTTAAAGCCCAGAGCTCCTCTTCCTGGGCTAGGGCAAGATCCAGATCTAGAAGCAACTTCTTTTCCAACTCAACTAAGAAAGCCGAGGGCCTGGCAGCTAGAGCTTTCTAAATGCCATTTAGTCTTGACATTAGCTTCCTCTTCTTCGCAAAAACATTCCCAAAATGAGATCGATTATTTATTTGAGATCTTTTGATTTTGACAAATTCAAAGTACGAGCATAGAAAGGCCTACCTTTGGAATTCTTCTCCATTTGATTTGACTAAGGTATGACACACACACACACACTCTCTCTCTCTCTCTCTCTCTCTCTCTCTTGCGTATGTGTGTGTAGTTTATTTGCAAATATGCATGCACTTACTTATATTTTACATGTCCTTACTGCCTATCAGGAATCAAGAACCCACATGATGCACCGTGTATTTGGGTTTGGATGAAACAGGGACCCCCTTCCACATCTGTCTCCACACATGGTTGTTATGTTTATCCTTACACATGCTATAAGCATTGTTAAAAAAGATTTTTATTTTTATTTTTTTATTTAGGTACTTTTAAACTTCTTTTCTTTTCTTTTTTTTTCTTTTGTTCTTTTTTTTTTTTTTTGAGAAAGAGGTACTTTTAAACTTAGTTGTATTATTTATATTGTACATTGGTGTGTTGCAAATAAGTCAATTAATAAACATTGTTAGACATACAATTATCTTATTATTCAGCTCATGTTCAAATCATATAATATATACTAAAAAATGTTTCACAAGATGACATGTTGATTTTTGTGAACCTTAACATGTTCATGATCAAAATTTGAGTTTCCAATTAATTTCTCGAAGACCAACTTCAATCATGTATAGTGGGTGATTAATATCTTCTCATTTTCATAACCTAGCATCTAATCTTAAATCATAATTTGATTTTGAATCTTGAAGGAGTACTGAATGACATGGTAGAAAAGAAGAACAAAAAATTTGATGAGAAAGAAGATGTTCTTGAGAGGGCAAACTCAAGAACTCATAGAGATTAAGAAAATGAAGCATCAAGAACTTGTGGAGATCAAGAAAATGGAGGTTGAAGAATTGATTTGTGTTAAGAGAGAGAGGCTTCAATTAGAACAAATGACGAAAGAATTGGAAATTACCATAATGGATACTACAAACTTGGATCCAAAGCAGCAACAATGCATTAGCCAACTTCGCCAAGAAATCATTCAACGTCAAGAGAAGAATAATTGGTGAATATTATCGCAATGTAGCAAACTAGTCATGCAACCTTTTTTTCAATGTAAGGATTTTGTTGTTACGGTGTTTCTAAACTTTTTAGATTTTGTTGTAGAGGAGCATGTTCACCATTTTTTGGTCCATCCAGATTCTTGTAATAACTTCCATATGTAATTGGAGTTTTTTTTTTTGTCTTTGTTCTTAGCCCATCTCTTATTGTTTGTCGCTCTTTAAGGCTATGAGACTGGCTGGTGTTAGACCAAACTAGATTACTTTTATGGGTGTTCTATTTGCTTGTAGCCACTAGCCATGCTGGAATGGTCAAGGAAGCACTCAATTACTTTGAGATGATGCAAAAGGTGTATAAGATTAAGCATGTAATGGACCACTTTGCATGCCTAATCGATATGTTTGTGAGGTTGGGTCAGTTAAATAAAGCTTTTGATTTTATGAAGAAAAATGATTTTGAGCCCAATGAGTTTATATTGTCGCTCTTGATGGCTGGATGTAGAAGTCATGGGAATTCAGAATTGGGTTTTTATGCTGCTGAACAATTACTAAAGCTCAAACCAAAAGACATTGAAACCTATGTCTTGGTGTTGAATATGTACCTCTCTACAAGTAGATCGAAGGATGTTTCTAGGGTGAGAAAAATGATGAAAGAAGAGAAACTCACCAAAAAAAAAAAAAACATGATTAGAGCTAGATTAACATCAAAAACAAGGTTTATTCATTTAAACCGAATGACACACTAGAAACTTTAGAGTTAACCGATGGGGATGAAGAAAAGACACACTCTTCTACTGCATGTCACAGTGAAAATTTGGCCATTGCATTTGCGTTGTTGAATACGCCAAATGATACACCAAGTTGGCCATTATTAGACTTTGCAAGTTTAAACTAACCTTTTTTTTTTTTTTGGGTTGTTGGGGTGGGTTGTGATTTTTTTTTTTTGGGGGGACGGTAAATGTGAATGAAAAAAAATATATATATATATATATATATATATATTTAATTGGAATAATGACTGAGTATTGAGGCCGATATATATCCATAAAAACATGGATAGCAAAACTAGAAAAAAATGAAAAAACTTCGAAGTGATTAGGAATAATATCATGGAGTCTCAGCTTGATTCGATCGGTGTTCGATTCTTGTTCGATTGATTGAAAAGAGACTTCGATCGATGCTCGATTCCTCTCAATCGATCGAGACTCGTGAAAACTGAATTTCTATAGAATTTTATGATAACTATCTTGAATGTTTGAAAAAGTTTCAAGCATTGTAAACGGGATTTATGAAATATTTTAACTCTCCATATGTGCCTTTTGATGAAATATAACTCTATGGGTATAAATAGAGGTTTATGTTCACTTGAAAATATACCATTTCTCCAAAATAGTAAGTTTAAAAAAATACAAGAAATTCTATGGGTATTCTCAAAATTGCTATTTGTAGAACCCAATAAACTTGGTTGTATCCTAGAGATAAGTTTGTAAAAACTCTTTAGCAACTTGTGTATAAGGACAATTATTATCTAAGAATAACATTCAATTGTGCCTTTAAGTCAATCATAATTTCAGTTTGCTTACTGTATTCATTTTGTTCTTTCGTTATTACTCATTGATTTGGTGGAATCCCCAACAAACTCTTCTTATGAATTATGATGATGATGGAGTAGTTGTATGGTGTTGTTGAATGCATATATTCGTCAGTGGTAATGATCAATGATCTGTATAGAGATACTTAGACTTGTGTAAGTAGTGAGAATTATGGGTTATAGAGGAGATTGAATGATGGATTATGGGTTTTGGGATGAAAATGTCAATAATATAATGGAATAGAATGAAAATAAATATTCTGGCGAGGTCAGCTGCGCCAACGAGAACTGCAGTACTCTCTGTTACTTCCTTCAACGAATCTTCTAATAGAATATTTTAAAAAACAATTTACTCATTATTTAAATTCGTATCTTGATTCATGCAACGCAATCGTATTGATTGAATATTGTGCATTGCTTTTGTTGCTATCTTTGTTTTTATTGATTGAATGTGACAATTAGGGTTCGGTTTTGGTGTGTGATTTAGGGTTCAATTTTGGTGAATATAGGCTTTGGTGTGTGATTTATAAACTTCACGTTTTTAGTAGCTGACTTTTTATATAGTTTAACAGTTCAACCAGCTATAGATGGAGTATTGTTGGTAAAAGTTGAGGACTACATAACATGATCTAACTCTTTTTGCAATTCTATATTCAATTAACGCGAAATTATTGTTTGGAAATGATTACCAAGATTTTTTTTTTTGGAAATGATTACCAAGATTTTTTTGTTCCTTTTTTGTTGATTCAAGTGCAAAATTATTGTTTCATTTTGTTAGGTTTTTGATTCCAGAGTGATCACTCATTGCACTCTGTTTCAGGTATGTCCCTTCTCTATCTCTCTTTTTAATTACTTTTTTTTGCGTTTAATTAATATTTTTTTGTTAGATTCAGGTAAGTTTAATTTTCAGAGGTTTATTAGTGATGTAATCATATTTCTAAATTGAAGAAGTTAATTCTTGTAATCAATGTGTTATTCTTGTTCTTGTTTCTGAGGTTGGATGATGAATTTTGCAAATCAAGTTTCTGTTTTAGTGGTATTAGACTTTTAAGTTTCTTTTTGTGATTGACTTGTGGTGGAGTTATGGTCACTGGCTGCATTCCGTAACACTTAATTTTCTGCAATACAATCCTAATTCTATTAGTCTTTTCTTTATGAGAAAAATTATGGGTTTTTGTTGTTTTTAAATTTACATGTTGTGCTTTGTAGATCTTTGATGGGCACCTAGATTATCTTTTTGGAGAAGACCTTGTTTTTCTCAGGCCTTAGAGCCTCTTTTTATTTTTAAATAAATATATACATACATACATATATATATATATATATATAGATATATATATATATATATATATATATATATATATATATATATATTGTAGGGACAAGGGCTCAAAATTGTATATTGGGCCTTGGGTTTTGTCCGAGGAGATTGACTGGTCCGAGGACCGATAAATAGTAGTGAGAATGTCAAGTTCAGAATCCCATGAGTAAGATGCAAACAAAGAGAATAGGAAAGGTAGTCCGAAGAGGCTCACCTCCTTGGATGAGCAAAGCACAGATCAAATACATGTCTTATCATTCAAGGTGACCTTCCAGGATGTTCTACTGACAGAGACGTGTATTGTGAACGCACAAGAGGGATGGAAGCTCAGAAATATCTAAGGAAAAGCTACTGCCACCGCATTAAATGTTCTGCAGCTAACTTTCTGGCAGCATTTATGTGGAGAAGTCCCCTAAACAATGCTGCCTTGACTATCCCAACTCACAGAGAGTTAGAGAGGGTGTCCGATGGGACAAGCACTCAAGTAGTGGCTTGGATGATTAACAAATGGAGGGCCAAGATCATTAAGAGGGAGATATATAATGTAAGAGACCCCTGGAGGGAAGGGGATCGAAAAAATCAAGAAAGAACACTGTAGCAATCAGGAACCAAACTTGTAATCAAACTTAAGAGTAGTATATAAGAATCAGTCTCCTCGGACTCTGCCGAGGACGTTTTTATTCAGTTTAAACTTGTCTAGCTTCAATCTTTTGTCATCAAGACCTATTTTACTTGTTATTTGACTAACTAAAGCCTAGTTTTCCAAACACACTCTCTACAAATTCATTGTTTTGGGCTTTTTAGGCCTAGGTCCATCCACCTTTTGGGTTAAGGAATTCAAATCTGGTCCTTACAAATGGCACCGTCTGTGGGGATTACTGGTGTGATAGTGAGTCTCACGTTCAGCAATGGTAGGTTCAAGTCCAAACCAAGCAAAATCCATGGGGTCTCAACGTCAAGATCACTTCTGAGATCTTGAGTAAAGGAGAGGCCGGGAGGGGAGTGTGCACACTACCCATACAAATGGAAGTTATTCTAGAGGTGGTAGCTACCTCTCTCAGGAGAAGAATACTAGAGCCATGCAATTGAAGATTGATCGCTTGAAGAGAAGCTTACGCCACGAACGGTGAAAGTGAGCTTCTTCTAATTCTGACTTCTCTTCCAACGATGAGAAGGATGGTAGCTATAGGCGCAGGTCAAGGACTCCTCTCAGCGAGTCTTTCTCATATAATGAAGACTACCATCATGAATGCAAAACAAAAATTCATCTTCAGAAGGCATAAGAAATGACGCTATGAGTAAAGCACTCAACCAAATTTCCAGATCACCTTTCACACACTGGATTGAGGGAGGGAGACTTCCTCAGCAGTTCGACTTAGCCCACATTCACCATGTATAATGATAGAACGGATCCTGTGGAGCATGTTAGCCACTTCAATCAAAGATGGTTGTACACTCCAAGAATGAGACCTTGATGTGCAAGGTATTCCCATCTAGTTTGGGGCCTGTAGCGATGAGGTGGTTTGATGGTCTGAGGGCAGGTTCCATTGATTCCTTTAAGGAACTCACTCAGGCATTTGAATCTCGCTTTATTACGTGCAACAGGGTTCCTCGACCTTTAGCTTCATTGTTGTCTCTATCCATGAGAGAAGGAGAAACCCTGAAAACATATTCGGACAGATATTGGGAGATGTTCAACAAGATAGATGGTGATTTTGACGATGTAGCCATCAGTACTTTCAAGCTCGGCCTACCTGTCGAGCATGGCTTAAGAAAGTCTTTGACAGGGAAACCCGTCACTAGTATATGCCAGCTCATGGATCGGATTGATAAGTATAAGAGAGTTGAAGAGGACCAGCAGCAAGGCAAAGGAAAGGGCAAGGTTATCCCTCAGGATAAAGGGATTTCAGGTTGAACCGCTACAACAATGACAGACCCCGAAGGGATTTTACTGGGCAATCTGGGCCTGCAACTTCTCAAGTGGTTAACACCGTGTTCCGAGAACCAGTGCATCAAGAATGAGCCATACTTCAAATGGCCGAACAAAATGAGTGGAGACCCTTTGAGACGCAACCAGAGCCTTCATTGCTAGTATCACCAAGAGTAGGGATATACCACCGAGGACTGCAGAACATTGTGGAACCATCTGGAGCAATTGGTTAGAAAGGGAAGGTTGCAACAATTTCTGTACCAGCCCAACGGACAAGGGGACTAGTCAAGGTCAAGGGCTCAGGGGAGTGCTCCTTCAAGGCCTTCGTTAGACACAATCAATGTCATCTTTGCTGCACCCGGGAGAACTAGTTCTCACCTTTCCAGGGTGATGTTTGTAGCTAGGCAATCAGCCGAAAACTCTAACTCTGAGCCGAAGAGAGCTAGAGTAAAGGTCCGATCATCACTGAGTTTCTTGGACGAAGACAAGATTGGAACCATCTAACCATATGATGATGCTTTGGTGGTCACCCTTAGAATAGGGGGGTATGATGTGAAGAGAGTAATGGTAAACCAGGGTAGTTGTACAGAGATCATGTACCCTGATTTGTACAGAGGGCTGAACTTAAAGCTTGAAGATTTGACAGCCTATGATTCACCTTTAGTAAGTTTTGATGGGAAAGTTGTCATCCCAAAGGGCCAAATTAGGTTACCAGTACGGGCAAGATCAGAGATAGTTGAAGTAGACTTCATTGTGGTGTATGCGTACTTCCCCTACACGGCCATTATGGCCAAACCCTGGCTTCATACTCTAGGGGTTGTTTCTTCAACGCTGTATCAGAAGGTGAAGTATCCGTCGGGGGATCGGATTAAGGAGCTGATTAGGAGCCAATTCGTAGCTAGGCAGTGCCTCGTGTCTGCAATTTCGCATCAGCCTACGGCTGAATCCTTGGCCTCTACTGAGGAAGGATTATAGCAATCAAAGTCCCCGGTATTACCTGTGAAGGGGTCAGCCGAGGAAGCTAAATGTGAAGATTTAGAGAAGTTCGCTGTAGGTGATGATCTAGAGAAGTTTTTTCAGGTTGGAGCTCAGCTACCACTTCAGGAGAAGGAAGAGCTAGTGGAATTTCTCAGGAGGAACGTTGATGTATTCGCTTGGAATGCTTACGAAGCTCCGGGAGTGGATCCGAGCTTCATCTGCCATCATTTGAACGTCAATTCATCTGTCATCCCAGGAAGCAACCACCCCGACGATCATCTAAGGATCATTCTAATGCTGTCAAGGAGGAGGTGATGAAACTTAAGCAGGCTAGGGCTATAAAAGAAGTGTTCTACCCCGAATGGTTGGCCAATACTGTGGTTGTGAAGAAGAAAAATGGAAAGTGGCAGTATGTGTAGACTTCACAGATCTGAACAAAGCATGCCCAAAAGACCCTTTCCTGTGCCTCGGATCGACTAGCTAGTGGATGCCACGGTAGGTCATCTTTGGATGAGCTTTTTGGACGCTTTCTAGAGCTACCACCAGATACCTTTGGCTCTCCTATCGGGAATTACCATTATAAGTTGATGCCCTTTGGTTTAAAGAATGCAAGGGCTACCTACCAGAGGATGATGACCAGGAAATTTGAGCTACAGTTAGGAAAAAACGTTGAAGTCTATATAGATGACATGGTAGTTAAGAGCAAGTTGGAATCTGAACACGTTAATGACCTCGGGAATATCTTCGAAATCTTGAGGAGACACAAGCTGCGACTTAATGCTACCAAGTGTTCTTTTGGTGTCGGATCAAGGAAGTTCTTAGGCTATATGGTCACACACCGCGGAATTGAAGTCAACCCTAACTAGATCAAAGCAATCAATAATTTACAGCCACCTCGGAATCCCAAAGAGGTCCAAAAGCTAATAGGGATGACCGCTGCCCTAAACCGATTCATCTCTCGATCAGCAGACTGGTGCAGACCTTTCTTTCTACTGTTAAACAAGTGGAAGGGATTTGAGTGGAACGAGGAGTGTGTCTTGGCCTTCCAGCAGTTGAAAGAATATCTTTCTTGGCCACCCATCATGTCCAGACCTGAGATGGATGAGGTTTTGTTTGCCTACATTGCAGTGGCCTCCCACGCGGTGAGCTTAGTTCTAATACGAGTTGATGGTGGCGTACAAAGGCTAGTTTATTATGTGAGCAAGTCATTGCACAAGGCAGAAGTTCGTCATCTACCGTTGGAGAAGACCATTTTGGCAGTGGTAGATGCTATCCGTAGACTCCCCCACTACCTCCAATCCCATATGGTTGTTGTTTTAACCCAACTCTCGCTTTGATCATTACTTCGGAGTGCTGACTTCACTGGGAGGATTGCCAAATAGGGTACAATCCTAGGAGCTTTTGACATCAAGTATATGCCTCGCACCTCTATCAAGGGTCAAGTCCTCGCAGATCTGGTGGCCGAGTTCGCTGAATTCCCAGAAGGAGATGAAGCAAAGAGGTAGAGCATGGATGGAAAATCGGTTGGAACAATCTCCCTGCAAGAGTCTTCATTCTGGAAGGTATACGTTAATGGTGCAGCAAACCAAAGAGGATCTAGAGTGGGGCTTGTCCTGGTATCACTTGAAAGGATCACCATTGAGAAATCGTTAAGGTTGGGCTTCTCAGCCACAAATAACGAAGCTGAATATGAGGCTCTATTGATAGGAATGACCTTAGTTCAAAGAATGGGCGGAAAAGGCAATAGAGATGTTCTCGGACTCAAGATTGATCGTTGGCCAAGTGAAAGGAGAGTTAGAAGCGAGAGATGAAAGAATGCAAGGGTACTTGAGTCAAGTTAGGCATTTGCAATCAGGGTTTGAATCTTTCAACCTATCGTATATCCCTAGAAGTGGGAACACACATGCTGATTCCCTAGCCACACTTGCAACCTCCTCGGCGCAGAGCTTGCCTCGGCTCATCCTTGTAAAGGACTTGTACTAGCCCACAGAGGTGAAAAGAGAGGTGGTCCATATTCACTAAGTTAAAATAGAGACTAGCTGGATGGACCCTATGGTACTATTCTTGAAGGAGAATATCCTGTCCAAGGAGAAATCAGAAGTTGACAAAGTACGAAGGAAGGCTTCTCAGTTCTAGTTGTCTGAGGACCAAAAATTATATAAACGCTCCTTTTCTAGGCCATACCTGCTATGCATACACCCCGAGGCAACCGTATTACTCCATGAGTTACATGAGGGAATTTGTGGAAGCTACACTGGAGGCAGATCTTTGTCGCACAGAGCTATCACTCAAGGCTATTGGTGGCTAAACATGTAAAAGGAAGCACAAGAATATGTAAAGAAGTGTGACCAATGTCAAAAGTTCGCGCCAAACATACACCAGCCGGGATGAGTCCTTAATCTTCTGTCCAGCTCTTGGCCATTCGCTCAATGGGATTTAGACATTGTAGGCCCTTTCTCTAAGGCAGCAGGAAACAAGAGATACTTGCTAGTTGGCATGGACTATTTCACTAAGTGGGTCAAGGTTGAACCCTTGGCAAATATCAGTGATGTAGATGCCAAGAAATTTGTTTGAAAAAATATTGTCACTCGTTTCAGGATCCCTCGTACCCTTCTCTCGAATAATGGCCTCCAGTTTGATAGCAAAGCCTTCAAGAGATACTGTTGCGATCTTAGAATTACGAATAGATATTCCACCTCGACTTATCCCAAGGAAATAGACAAGCTGAAGCTATTAACAAGGTCATAGTGAACGGACTCAAGAAGTGATTGGATGATGCGAAGGGAAAGTGGGTGGAAGAACTGTCACATGTCTTGTGGACATACTGAACCACACCTCGTAGGTCAACAGGGGAGACCCCCTTTTCGATGACTTATGGAGCTGAGGTTGTTATTCCTTTAGAGACTGGCTTCTCAACGTTAAGAACAAGCTCTTTCAATCCTAGCAATAACAACTAATTACTAGAAAAAAGCTTTAGACTTGATTGAAGAAAGAAGAGAGAAACGCCATGGTCTAGTTGGCATATTACCAACACAAGCTCAAGCGAGGGTATGATGCCAATGTGAAGCTAAGACCATTAGCGCCTGGTGACTTAGTGTTGAGAAAGGTTCTAGGTACTGCAAAAAACTCAGCATGGGGAAAACTAAAGGCCAACTAGGAAGGGTCATATCGCATCACTTTGGTGGCTGGTATAAGAGCGTATTTTCTTGAAGATCTAGATGAACATGTAATACCATGCTCTTGGAATGTAAACAACCTGAAAATGTACTATTATTAATAAAAGTTCCCTTCGTCATATTCTCATTTGTTATGTAATACATTGTACTTCCCATTACTATCTTTTTTAAGTGTTAAATAAAACCTTAGTCATGCCTGGCTCCTCGGACCACACGCTTTAGGGGAAATTAACACTCTGTGACATCTTTCTAAGTATTAAACAGAATCTTAGCTATGCCTTACTCCTCGAACCACATACTTTGGAAAAATTAATACTCCTTGACATCTATCTAAGTATCAAACAGAACCTTAGTCCTGTCTGGTTCCCTGAACCACATACCTTGGGTAAATTGATACTTAAAGGCTTCTTTTTTAAGTGTTAAACAGAACCTTAGTCATGCCTGACTCCTCGGACCACATGCTTTGGGGAAATTAACACTTTGTGACATCTTCTAAGTATTAAATAGAACCTTAGCTATGCCTGGCTCCTCGGACCACATACTTTGGGAAAATTAATACTCCTTGACATCTATCTAAGTATCAAACAGAATCTTGATCCTGCCTGGTTCCTTGAACTATATACCTAAGGTAAATTGATACTTAAAGGCTTTTTTTCTAAGTGTTAAATAGAACCGTAGTCATGCCTGGTCCCTCGGATCACATACTTGGGAAAGATTAACACACTGATATCTATTGGTCTTTTACTAAGTGTCAAAACAGATCCAGGATTGTACCCAACCCCTCAGATTGATGGCTTTGAGTAAGTTGAAATCTTTATTTATTAATCTAAGTGATGAGTAGGATGAAGTTTGTATGCCCCTTTTATTTTTTACAAAGTATATATTTATCTTCATTATATTCAGCCTTCATTATAGAAGGCTCAATGCGGTAGACCTCTTTATCGCTGGTACTTGATCAAATTATTTAAATTGTTAGCAGTGTATTATTGATAATTTTTATTAAAGACAGAGTAACAGCAGTTCAATGCTATTTGTAATAGTACTAAGCTTCAAAGCACATAAAGTAAAGGTACAAAAGGTAAAAAGAAAAACATTTTCATTAAACAAAAAAGGGAGTACATTGTATACAGTGACAGAATGCCACAACAAAACAACAAAAGAAACTACAAGATAAGTCCTAAATGCTACTTCTTGGCCTTGGGGGGTCTTCTTTTTGGCTCAGCTGGGTGGTAGGGACATCCTTGGCCTGAGGATCAATCTCTTTGGTCTTGGCCTCTGTCTCCTTTGCTTTGGCCTTAGTAGCATCCTTGGCCTCTGAGGAGGACTTAGTCTCCTTGCCCTTATCTTTGTCTATGGCCCCCTCAACCCCTTGACCTTGATCACCAGCTGGGCTGGGTCCTTTCAAAGCCTCTGGGAGGGGGAGAGCAGCTTGGGCAGTCAGGGGCTGCTCTGAAGACTCAGGAGCAGTGGCAGAGGGAGATGGGAGGGCAACCAGGATCTCACGAATGTCGGAGTGGTAGTATACATTCCTCGGTTGCCTCCACTCCGAGTCCGCTAGGACTCTTGCAAGGTTGAAGGCTTCTGCCCATGTTGCATCGCAGTAATCCCTGCATACCTCGGCTAGCTCCTCAGTGAGCCTGGCTTGTATTTCTTCCACGCCGAAGGCGTAGGATGCTTGCTTTTTAGCCTCTGTTGTCTCCTTCGCCAATCGAGCTGCCTCCTTAGCCTTCTGCAGATCGGCCTTGAGCTCTAGGACTAGCTGTTTTTGAGTGGCCAGCTCTATCTCAGTGATGTGGAGTTTCTGGCGCTGGTCCTCAACCTGTTTTTCAGTAGTTTTTAAACTGGCCTCGACATTCAGACGCGCCCTCTCCTCTTCAGTTAGTTTGTTGGCCAGCTCAATTTGCTCTTGCTTGAGAGCCCCCAAGGACTTCTCGGCCTCAGCGTGGGAGTGGGCCTCAGCCCTAACCTGATTACGGGCGTCCTTGACCCACTCCTCAGCCACGAAAACTTGTTGAGTAACCTGCATAAAAATAACGGAGGAATCCCATGTAAAAAAAAAAAAAAGAGAAAGAATGAGAGAGCGGCTAAGTACCTAATTCAATGATATGTTAAATTACTTACCATGGCAAGGTCCCTCTTCAGGGACAGGAAAAGGTCGAGCTGCTTGAAGCGCCTGAGAAGCATCCATATCTCAGGGGAGGAGAAGAGGCTGCTCTAGGGTTTCAGTAATATAGCCTGAATGCCCCCTTGGAAGCTTTGAATTGAAGCGTCCCAAGGGATTGTAGTGCCATCCAGCTCCAGCCTTGGAGCCCAAGTGCACTGCGGTCGGCGCACCTCGGCCCCAAGGGAGTCCTCCCTGTTGTCCGCAAAGGAAGCCTGTCTCTCTTTAGCTTTTTAGGGCTGCTTCGCCCCCTTCGAAGGAACCACCTCGCCCTCCTCCACTTCTTACATCTTCCTCTTCTTCTTCAAGTCAGGACAAGGAAGTAGTCTGACTGAAGTCACAGGGAAAGGAGAAGGAGGTGGGAGATTGGTAGGAACTTGAGATTTGGGAGCATCCTTGGACAACCCCCCTTTGTTCCTCGCAGCAAGGAGACCCTTCAGTCCTTTCCTCGGATTGATATCCATCTCCTCATCCTCCTCGGAATTAGGATCAACACGGGCAATAATGAGCCTGGGAGAGTAGGCAGCGGATTTCCTGTCTAACTCGTCCTCGAAATCCGGGAGCTAGATTACATGATCTGCCTTTCTTCCTTGTCCTCTTCGAAGTGAAATTGGTCAATCTCGGCCTCGAGGGATAAACGCGAGGAGGCTGTTTCCTCCCTTAAAGCAGCTACTTCTCTAGGAGAGCGTTGGGGAGGTAGTTCAACAAGTGGGAGGTCTTCCCGAGCTAAGAAACTGGGCCGTAAGACGTCGATCCGGTGGATTCTGGGATCGCCTGCCCTTATTGCTTGCCCCACGTCTTGGAACGCGGTTGACAAGGACTCGAAGTCCAATACTAAGTGGACGGCTCGCAGTTGCCCGTCTTCACTCACAAAAATCTTAGACCTCAGCAACTTGTTGAGAGCCAGAACGTTGATCAGGTTGAGTCTCG
Organism: Quercus aquifolioides; assembly: GCA_019022515.1. Lineage (NCBI taxonomy): Eukaryota > Viridiplantae > Streptophyta > Magnoliopsida > Fagales > Fagaceae > Quercus > Quercus aquifolioides. Next base: position 39,065,157 of record CM032329.1, on the reverse strand, counting down.
GAGCAACGTGCTGTTTATCTACAAAAACATCCGAGGAGGAAATCATGGTTAGATCGATAAAAATTATCATCAGAGGAAGGCGAAGTGCTGAAACTGAAAGGAACTAAAGCCATAGGGGCTAAACCCCATGCCAAGGGACCTAAACCTAGGGTACCCCACCTGGATCTCCCTCTCGAGTTGGGCAGTGAAGACCATCGTGCCATTCCCCAGAGGCGATCAGGTAGTCATCCTTCATGCCTTTGTTAGACTTAGGAAGACACGATATCAATCTAACAATGTCGGACCGAGACTTGAGGTAATATCCCGTGCCTTTGAGCTTGTGGCACTTATACATATGGACGACATTGTGCCACGTAAGTCTTAGGTCTACATGCTCGTTAAGAGCGTCTACGCTACCTAAGACCCTAAATAGGTTAGGGGCGCACTGATGAGGAGTCAACCTATGGTTAATCAGTTAGTCTCGGGTCACCCTACCCATGGGGAGTGTCATTCCTCCTTCTATGAAAGCGATCATGGGAATGACAACCTCCCCTTCCTCCTTGTGTGTGACTATTTGGTTTGGAGCACAATACCGTAGGGCTACTCCCTGCGGAACGTGATACTTAGCTCCAAAACCCTCCATACTGGCTTCAAAGTCTACGAGGTGCTTAAACCTACCCATTTGGTTAAACTAAAGGGAAAGGGATGAAGTTTTTAAGAAAAGGAAATAAAGAATGGAAGGCTGAGGAGGTTGGTTGAGGAGAAAACAACTTAGACAAAAGGAAACTTACGAGAGTAAGGACGTTAGTTACTTCTGATACTTCTTGGAGGTTTGAATTTTTCAGAGGAAAAGACTTGGAGACTTTAGAAGTTTAGGAAGTTTTGAAGGTTTAAGAGCTAGGAATCTCTAGAGAGCTTGAGAACTTGTGAAATGAGGAAAAATTATTTCCTCGGGTGCCTTATATAGGGGGTGAAATTGAGTGAGAGTTATCCCGCCCAAAATTCAAGGAGAAATGTCAACCGTAGGATCTGTGTCTCACCATTGGATGTAGGGAACAAAGCACCGCCTGGAGCAATTAATGATGCATCGCGGACTACGAAGCGACAGTGACGGTTATGGGACGTGCAAAACGGTACTCCTACACGTGCAAACTAAAGAATTTAATGATCTTAACCCTTAACAAATCAAAACCCCACTTTTTCTCCTCGGATAAGAGGGAAAAATCGGAGTTTTGAGGGGCTATTGTAGGGACAAGAACCAAAAATTGTATATTGGGCCTTGAGCTTTGTCCTAGGAGGTTGACTAGTCCCAGAACCGATAAACAGTAATGAGAATGTCAAGTTCAGAATCCCATGAGTAAGATGCAAACGGAGAGAATGGGAAAGGTAGTCCGAGGAGGCTCACCTCCTCGGATGAGCAAAGCACAGATCAAATACATGTCTTATCATTCAAGGTGATCTTCCAGCATGTTCTACTGGCAGGGATGTGTATTGTGAACGCACAAGAGGGATGGAAGCTCAGAAATATCTAAGGAAAAGCTACTGCCACCGCATTAAATGTTCTGCAGCTAACTTTCTAGCTGCATTTATCTGGAGAAGACTCCTGAACAATGCTACCTTGGCTATCCCAACTCACAGAGAGTTAGAGAAGGTGTCCGATGAGACAAGCACTCAAGTAGTGGCTTGAATGATCAATAAATGGAGGGCTAAGATCATTAAGAGGGAGATATATAATGTAAGAGACCCCTAGAGGGAAGGGGATCGAAAAAATCAAGAAAAAATATTGTAGCAATCAGGAACCAAACTTGTAATCAAACTTAAGAGTAGAATATAAGAATCAGTCTCTTCGGACTTTGCTGATGACATTTTTATTCAGTTTAAACTTGTCTAGCTTCAATCTTTTGTCATCAAGACCTATTTTACTTGTTATCCGACTAACTAAAGCCCAGTTTTCCAAACTCACTCTCTACAAATTCATTGTTTTAGACTTTTTGGGCTTAGGTCCATCCACCTTTTGGGCTAAGGAATTCAAATCTAGTCCTTACATATATATATTTTTAGTTCCCTGGGCTCTAAGCTCTAAGGGGTTCTCTTTCTTTGTTCTAAACTGCCCAGAAGTCTAGGAGTTTCGATCAACTTTTTTTTTTTTTTGAAAAGTTTATTTATTATCTGCTTTGGTTTTCGATATTTAATAATGAATTTGCTGGTTGGTTCTTGAGAGAAAAAGAAAGTTTGGATTTTTGAAGTGGGTTATGTTGAGGCAATGGGTTGCATGAACATGGGTTTATGTATGATGGTCAGTATTGGGTTGGTGTTGATTTCACTGCCACCCACATTTTGTGCTGGGCTCATTGGCCCAACCGATAGTAAAGAGCAAAATCACATTTTTCATCTATGTTAGTAAATAGTGTTCTTAGTGTGTTTGGTTCTCGGGAATGTGAAAAGGAAAATGATGGAAAGTTGCTTCTTTGATTAACATTTCCTTTCATTTGCTTGATTTTCCCTGATAACTGAACTTAGAGTTAGACTTGCTAGTATTAAATTTTTTATTTGATTAATATTTCCTAGTTAATGTGCTAATTGGAACTTGGAAGTTAGATATACGAATTGGTACTCAAGTCCTTTCTTTTTGAAGGTTTCAAGATTCCATTTGTAAGGGCTCTCTCTCTTATTCTCTCTGATTTCTTTTCCCTCTGTTTGGTTGTTGTTTTTCAAAGTTCTTGTCCTTTTTCAATCAATTGCGTGCTATTTTTCTTGCAGTCAACATGTTAGCTAAGAAATGATTGAAATGTTTAATGTGTTACATGAAGATCATTGTTATTTTTGGATGATGGTGGTCTAAGCAGTAGAATCTTGTTGTTTTGCACAGATTGCCCAGATCAGTGCTCTAAGTTTCAAAGAAGATGCTGATGGAATGTAATTCTGTGGCCTACACAGTAGAAAAAGAAGCCGGATGGTTACTTCTGCATAGAAACTGCATTCTGCTTACTAGCTTGTAGGATCAGTAGTGAGCTCGTGACAATGAATGTGTTTATGTGCATTAATAATATAATAAAAATTTTAAGAACAGCTTTAAATGATTTCTTTGCTCTTTTATTTCCATGGTAATGCTGCTGATCAAAGATCTTTTGGTTGTTTTTGTCATCTTCAAAAGAAAGAAGCTTTTACCTTCCACTACATATAAATATATAATATGTATATATAATCTTCATATATCTAATCCAGCCTTGACATTTGACCCAGTATTCAATTTGATTAAATTCTATCTAAAAGCCTTTTCTTCTTGTTATAATTTTATTTTGCAGATGAAGTAAATCAATCCATAATCATAAGGTTAGAATGTCTTCAATTAAGTTCTATATTAACTAGGAGCTTGCTTATTGACATTTTCCTTAGTGTTTTTTGTTTTTGTTTTATATGTCGTGTTCATCTATGTTGGTCTTAATCTCATTTCAAATATTTCATTTGGTAGTCAGCATACAGAATAATCTTTTAATTGTGTTTCTTAAAGTGGGGAAAGTGGAATTTGGAAAAATTGAGATGGCTAAAATTGCAGTGCAATAGTTGACTGCTCTTGGTGGTGGCAGTCGTGGGAATTCAGAAAAATTATATACTGGAAGCATTTGGGAATGCAAAAACATCGAGGAATGACAACTCTAGCCGATTGTGAGTTTCTTTTTTTTTCTTCATTGTGGAAGGTTCTCTTAGGTTTATCATGGTTTATAGCTGAAAATTTTTGTCGGGAGATGACTGTTAAAGTTTTGCAATGATAATTAATGACTACCCTCAGTTTTCACAATTTAGATAGGAGAAGAGTTATGCAATTTGGTTTAATTGTTTAAATATGTTGATTATGTTCTGATTTGTGTAGGGGAAGTTGATTGAGGCAAGAGGTCATACCATGTATTTTACCAACTTTGTGCTAGTGCTTCATCAGTTCTTAAGGTAGGACTTTCATTTTTAATCATTCCACTCAAGTTTCACATTCTTTCAACATGCATAGTTGTTATCCACTCTGACAAATATTGCTATATACATTGTATCATTCTAGTAAAGCCCCTGAACCTTTTTCCTGCTTTTATGTACTATTTTGTGTATGAGAAATTTCAATTGGATCAAGGCCTGCACCACCTCGTTTGGTCAGCCCACAAATATGTCCTTTCCTGTTATAGAAACGGCGGAGCTCATTTGGGACTCTTCTTCTGAAGTGGGGTCTACAATTAGTGCCTTCCCAGCTATAAAACAGAAGGGTGTTACTTCATGCTGGAAGTGCAGATATATTACTTTAATCTGCTTGTTGGTTAGCTAATATATGCAATGTCACTACTTATCCAAAAAAATATGTCAGTCACCTAGGCTTCTCTGATGAGACTTCCCTAGTCAAATTTCAATTGGATCTGCCTCTAGAGGGGCTAAGGCTTGTGATGCAGAGGGAAAATGAGAGTTTTAAGACGACTGTTAGGGGGACCCAAATTCTTTCTGGTTTTTTTGGATTGTTATAAGCTTTGAATTGTTTGCATTATTCTCAGTTAATCAAATCAACTATAGTTGCTTTTTAGCCTAAAAGATAACATTTGACTAGTTGCAGATTTATGTGTGGTTTTGTTGCATGTTATGCAGTTAGTTTTCTTGCTCTCTTTCTTTTATTGTTTCTCATACACTACAATGTTGACTTGTCTTGTTATCAATTTGTATATTTACTTATAATTCTTGTGTACTAATGTAGGAGTAGGACACAACAACTATTGGAAACCGATGACTAGATAGATAAATGAGGTTTGGTATCCATTTCTTAATCAATTCTTTTGACATGCTGGTATATGTCATAAGTCTAATAATTCTGTATATGTTGTTACAGAGTTACTGTATCAATCTTTTTAGATGATTATTTACTTATATGTTATGCTACTGTATCAATCCTGAAAAAAGGGGGTCAAATCCATTACAGAGTTACTTTATTTGAATATCAATGTCAAGAGTAATTTGGTAATCTTATAGATTTTGGTTGTCTAGTTTCGTAGTTAGTAGTTTATAATGGATTTCTTTAAACTCCCATTTACTACCAAAAAAAAAACTTGGTTAGTTTTGACCCACTTTTTTCAAGAATTCATATTATGAAACTAGAGCTGTTCTCCCTTCTGCACCACTTGTCACATATTGGGTAGGTAGGGTTATGTTTTTAAAACACAGTTGTAAGTTGTAATCCTAAATTTACATATAGTAGACTGATTGCCATTTGCCACTCGGTCATGCGGATGTAGTCACGTAGTTACACTTTCAAACCGCGTAAAATCTCTAGATTGTTTCTCTCCTTTTTAGTTCACGTTGATTTCTTTTCAAGTATCACAAGCTCCAAATAATGATAAGGTGAGGGATATAAGTTAAAGATTATTTTAATTCCAACATAAAATTTGACCTTGACTTACCCCATTCCAAGCGAGAGAAAAAATAAAAACAAATGGAGTTGTAGCATTTACATACAAAATTTTCAAGCCTGGAAATCAATTGTCAGGAGTTTAAAGGGAGTAATTCTTAGGTATTCTCCAAGCATGGAGAATGGTGCTCCCTTCTCTCACGTTTATGGTGAAGTCTGTTCATTAAATTCATAGTGAGGTCCATCATAAATATAAGAAGAGTGAGCACCATTTCACTATACTCATGAACTGCTTAAAAATTTTCCAAAGGTGGCCAGACAGCTAACTTTTGACAGACTAGGCCCACATTTCCCAAGACGTAAAACAAAAGAATGCATCTATAGACCCAGCTCAGCTAACTGTATGATCTTTTAGGCCCACACTGCCAAGGCCCGACCAAGTAAATTGCGCGTTGAATGTTCATAGCAGACCAGATCGAAGTGAGGAACCCACCTCACAAAAAAAAGTGAAAATACAATTTTACTCCCTAGGGTCACTGTTATTATTTTTAACTGCAGTTAATTTGGTCTTTATCATCAACTTACTAACGTAAATTAATTTCAAGTTGATTGCGAGTTGAAAATAACATAGATCAAATCAATTTGATTGTTACCAAAATTTAGAAACTAAATTGATAATAAGCTTAAAATATAGGACCAAAATGGTATTTTCGCTATAAAAAAGAAAAGAAAAAAAGAAAAAAGAAACGTGTTATTGCACTTACTGAAAGTTGAAACAATAATCAGCATATATATAGCTTCTAGCAATCGGAAAATTCTAAGTCTAAGAGTTTATTCGCACTAATTTCGCCGTCTTCTAGTTCTAGATACTACCATGCACTAATTAATTTGACAAACTTCTTAGTTCTTATAATTTAGATAGGCTTCGATGCGCATTAATTTTTATAGGGCAACTCAATTTAAATGAATTGCAATTCTCCCAAATATTTCTATCAGTCATATTTATTAGATTATTTCTCAATCAATTATAAATTCTGAGAATAATATCCTACCATAAATATGTTAAATGTTCCCAATTATAGCATTAATAATTTGGTGGGTAAGCTTTTCCTAGAGCTTTTTTAGATCTGGTACAGATTTATATCAATTAATTTACACTACAGAATGACCCAATTCACGCGCCTCCAATTATTTAAGGTTCCACCACAGGGCCAAACCATTTACAGTTTTTGTGAATGAAATTACAACTATGGTTTAATCTTTTTTCTCTTTTGTTTTTATACTTAATAAAAATTTACTGAACAGCCATAACCAAATCTATGACTCAATTGCTAACCTTCAAAAATGATTGTTTTTGGTATCACTAACACTCTTTCACAATTTGTTGAGATGGCGGAATGCAATTAGTACATATCATTTTTACTAAAACTATAACTAACATTGTTTTTTTTTACTGTATACCAATCACAATATGTTGTATCAATAATTGTGAAAAATGTAAAGTTTGCATTTGTCATTTTTTTTTTTCTAATCATTTCAAGATGGAAAAACAAATTAAAAACTTAAAGCTCTTCAAAAGTTTTGTTTATTTGAGAAATTCCATATTCTTAAAGAGTTGTCTAAAAAATGTTCTAACTCCAAAAAAAAAGAGGAAAACAAATGGGTTGCAAGTAATTTTTGTTTCACAAAAAAAAGTTGTAAAGTACGCTAAAGCGCCATCAAACGGAGAATTGGATTCTTTATAGAAATTTTATAGCTGTTTAGGACCACCCATACATGTAGATTGCAGACTCAACTTATAGTAAACATTTCTCCATTTTCTCTGGAGTTATCACAGAAAATAAAGTGTCAATTGCTCCAAAAGGGTAATATTATGTGCTATGTATTTTGTCTTTGTTTCTGTTCTTAATTCTTTTTCACTGATTCATCCAAAAAAAAAAAATCTTTTTTCCCTGCATAATGAATTAATGATTTAACAAAACTACATGTCGTGAAATAGAAGTAAAGCTCGGGCCAAATCGAGGCCCATTTCACCCTAGTTTCTCTCTCTCTCTCTCGAGTCCCAATCCCACAAGCAAGTCCACAACCCAAGGTCCCTCTTCTCTCTCTCTCGTTACCTTCACTTTTCTCCATCATCTTCCTGTCAAACACAAAGAGTCACCACTACTCCCTCTTTTCCCCCAAAGCAACCAAATCTCTCTTCTTTACTCTCACATGTATTCACATCCTCTACCATTACCATTACGATTGGAGCTCCACCCAAACTCACCCAAATGAATCCCACAACTACAACTCCATCACCACCTTCCTCCTCTTCTTCTCCTTCTTCTTCACCACAAACCCTTCTCGACCTAATCAACAACCTCCTTTCCCTCCTCCTTCTCTCCGCTCTTTCCGTCAAATCCTTCACTGGCCGATGGCAAGTCCTCCACTCCAAACTCACTTCCCTCCGCTCCTCTCTTTCCTCCCTCTCCTCCTCCCCTCACTGGTCCGATAACCCTCTCCTCCTTTCCCTCCTCCCTTCTCTCCACTCTACTCTCCACCGCCTCTCTTCCCTCTCCAACCAATGTTCTTTCCCTTCCTTCTCCGGAGGGAAACTCCTCATGCAAAGCGACCTCGACATGGCTTCCTCTTCTCTCTCCAACTCCCTCTACGACCTCGACTTACTCCTCCGATCTGGGGTCCTCCACCACTCCAACGCCATCGTTCTCTCTCACCCAGGTCCTTCCTCTACTAAAGAAGACTTGGGTTTCTTCGTCAGAGACCTTTTCACTCGCTTACAAATCGGAGGGATCGAGTTCAAGAGAAAAGCTTTGGAGTCCTTACTTCAACTCCTCACCCAAGATGATGAAAAATCAAAATCCGCCACTTTGGTTGCTAAAGAAGGAAACGTTGCTTATCTCATTCACTTGCTGGATTTCAACAACGACAATCTCATCCGAGAACACGCTACCACCGCCGTATCGGTCCTCGCCTCGGCAAACGACGAGTCGCGCAAGGCTGTGTTCGAAGAAGGGGGTCTAGGGCCTTTGTTAAGGATCCTTGAAACTGGGTCAACGTCTTTAAAGGAAAAAGCTTCGGCTGCTGTGGAAGCCATCACTGCCGATCCCGAAAACGCGTGGGCTATTTCCGCATACGGCGGCGTTTTGATCCTGATCGAGGCGTGTCGATCTGGGTCGACGGTCACGCAAGCACACGCAACGGGTGCTATTAGGAACGTTGCCAGTGTGGAAGAGATCAAGAACAGTTTAGCAGAGGAAGGAGCTGTGACTGTTCTGATTCAAGTATTAATCTCAGGCACAAGCTCAGCTCAAGAAAAGGCGGCGCATTGTATAGCAATATTAGCTTCTTCTGGTGAGTATTTTCGTGCTTTGATAATAAGAGAACGTGGGTTACAAAGATTACTGCATTTGATTCAGGATTCTTCTAGTTCCGACACATTGGAACATGTTGTGAGAACAATAAGCTGTCTTTCTACATTGGATTCGATTTCTCGGATTTTATCATCATCAACAACATTTATAGTTCAATTAGGCGAGCTTATCAAACATGGGAATCTTATTCTACAGCAAATCTCAGCGTCTTTGCTTGCTACTTTATCAATCAGTGATGGTAACAAGCGGGCCATTGGTGGTTGTATGGGGTCGTTGGTGAAGCTAATGGAGTCACCGAAGCCGGTGGGGCTACAGGAGTCAGCGGCGGAGGCGTTGGTGTCGCTTTTGACTGTCAGATCGAATAGGAAAGAGTTGGCGAGGGACGAGAAGAGTGTTATGAGGCTTATGCAGATGTTGGACCCTAAGAATGAGCTGGTCTGTAAAAAGCTTCCGGTGATGGTGGCGGCGGCAGTGCTCGGTGGAGGAAGCCAGGGGTGCAGGAAGAGACTGGTGGCCGCTGGGGCTCAAAACCACTTGCAGAGGCTGGCGGAGATGGAGGTCGCCGGAGCCAAGAAAGCCTTGCAGAAACTCTCCGGGAATAGGCTCAAGACCATTTTCAGCAGGACTTGGAGGGAATAATTAACAAAGAAACTAACCCCCCGCCAAGAAAGGTACGTTTTCTCTAGGGTATAATAGGCATTTCGTACTTTTTAGTTAGGTTTTGAGGCTTGTGAAGTCCCAATCTTTCTCAGTTTCTTTGCATATAATAACCCAACCCCCTGGGGCGCCAAGTTTGGGGAAGGGTAAAAGGGGGTTTTCAAAAATTATAGTTTTGTCTTTGACTTGAACTGTTGGTCGTGGGTTAGACTTAGACTTCAGCAAATTAATCAGATAGGGCCAAGTTTGCATTCGTTGCATGCTGGCTTCTGTACTTGGTGGTAGGCGCGTGAAAGAGGTTTACTCCTTTTTGAGCCCTTTAGGTAGTGGTGAAAAGACTATTATACCCCCTTATATTTTATACGTTGTGGATTCACACCAAAAGTGGGTCCGCAGGTCTGCCTTGTTTGTGTCTGAAGAGAAGAGAAAATGGGATGTTTTAAAGCATCATCGTCCATTTCCACATTTTAACTTCTGCTACGCATGATCAATTGGTGGGTCTTCTGTCTGTGCCTTTTGTGCTGACGTGGAGAGCCTTGAATTGAATTGGGAAATCTTGGTAATTCTGTCATTCACAGTAAATAATATTAAACTAGGACAATTTGATTCCAGCAGCAATTGCTAAAGTTTGTTGTCTGTGTCTGACTGAATAAAACTGTAAAAAGGCCTCTTGACCTCTGAGCTCTGAATGGGTCAGTCACTCACTGTAAATTACTACAACCAACCACCATCCATCCATCCATCCATCTACACCGTCAATTTGACATTGATGCGTGTGAACTGTTGACTCTTTAGCGGGATTCATTGTTGGGCAAACAAAGTGGCAGACCATTGACTTAATTAATTTTTTTGAGAATCGACTTAATTAATTACATGTGACATGTATAATCATAATTTCTAGTATTACTATTATTATTTTTGTTTTTTGTTTTTTTCCTAACATTATTTTTTTTATTTAATACATTAATAAAACAGGAGGAGTCCATTTGGATTTTTCTAACCGTCGAAGAATGAGAAACATGGTCGTGGACACTGGACAAGCAGCAAACAAACACACACACTTCGTATACTCCAACTTCTTCTTTTTTACCTTAATATTATAAAAGTAATTATAATATATCATCGTAAAAAAAAAAAAAATACTTATCCTAATATTATATGACCCAAAAAAAAAAGGCATGGATGCGGTTTTTAGGGAGTATCCTTGTAACTTGTTGGCTTTTTTCTTCTATATTTATTTTAATCTTATTAATTGATTCACCCCATGAAGTTGTAAGAGAGAGGATATGATGATTGTTACAATTTTTTTATTTTTCTTAGTTATGTTTGATAATGTACATCCAAGAGGGTCTTATTTTAATTGTAATGGACATTGGATTTAGTTAGAAAGAGTGCAACTGTTTCTTTGTGTGCTTTTTGACTAGCATTAGGATTGAATTGTTGTGATGTAATCTGATCCCTTTGATTCTTATCTGTCTGGTTTGTTTGGTATGGTGCGGGCAATGGGACTTACGAGGGTCAGGGTGATGATAATTATGATAGTGATGGTGAAATATTGATTGATATAGACGTGGCTTGCTTCTTCATTGAGTGTATGTATAATAACGCATAACGCGTAACCTATTGCACCTAGCATATGCCAAAGCTTTAGGAGCTAGATTTCGCTTTTTTTTTCCCCTCTCTTTTTAAGTGGGTAATGGGAATCAATGGCAATGATGGAAATCTTTTGTATTTGTAATACTGAGTTGGCCCTTTCATCAGATCTGAGAGATCATGGTGGCCGGGTCCCTCATCTGATGCTTGTTCAGTATGTAGTATGATGATCAAAGAAGCTGAAGCCCCAGTACCCACTTAACTTTACTTTCACACCAATTAAATCCCAGTCCCCAATTGCTATGCTCGAGCTTCATAATCAATGTTAACGCATAACAACTACTCCATATTAGGTGTTTTTGGCTGTAGAAATGTTGACTCTATTGAGCATTCGCTAGTAGCAGAGGCTTATTGGATTAAGTAAGAGTAATATATGTTTGGGCAATGGGTCCCCTTGATATTGAGAATCTAGAAAAGGGAAAACAAAGAAGAAGAAAAATAAAAATTGGGAAGTGAGGAGAGGAAGGCTCGGCGCAGATGCAGGGAAGGGACTACAAAAGATGGCGGGTGGGTCCCAAGTAGAAGTACACAGCGACCTCACATGGGAAAGATATGCTAAGAACAGAACAACTAAATACACTATTATTATATATGTATTGTGTGGTCCATTCTTCTTCCCAAGTTCACATGCATTGCTTGTCTCCTCCCACTACTCTCTTAATTTTTGTCTTGGTAACCTACAACAATGCATCTGATGCTACTAAAGAAAAGCATGTGACTTTTCAGTCTCATATTTCCCTCTGGTGTCCCCTTTAAAAGCAACTGTATAATTTAGCTGTAAAGCTTCACACCTCTTCCTCTCTTTCTGAGATAGATATATTGTGAACTTGAAGGTAAATGTTCTCCCTTTCCAATTTCTTTCCCGCCAATATATGGTGGTTATAATGACTAGTCCCAACCCCCTGCACTCCTAATTTCCCTTTCCCCTTTTAAATTAATTGACTACACAATTCTTTTTATTTTTTTAATATTAGTTGGGTGGAGAGAGATCAATTGAATTATAGAACTTTTGAGGACTACTAAATAATTATTGGCGAAAATACTATTTTGGTTTTTACATTTTGGAATTACAGTCAATTTGGTCCTAACAATTTTTGTAGCAATCAATTTGGTCCATATTGTTAATTTCCTAACGAAAAATGCTTACATGACAAATAGTTTGCATAATAGGCAAGTTTAATATTAAATAATATGGTGCTTGTCAAAATCATTGGCTACATCAGTACTTACATGGCAAGAAAAGGCCACATCAACTTTCAAAATTACTTTTCTTTTCTCTACTAATTCCTTTTTCATTTAATTTTCTTACAATTTTTTTAACCAAACAAAATTTCTTTTTTATTTTATCAACTCTATTTTTTTTTCCTTTCTTATATTTTCTTGGTAAACAAACAAGTTTCCATTTTCTTCTCGTTCTTGCAATTTCTTGGTATCCAAACAATAATCTAGTCAACCTTCAATTTGGCTTTCAATCACAGTAAATATGATGCCATTAAATTTCAACCAAAATCCCCAAATTCAAACAAATCCCAAAACCTAGATTCACCAAACCTAGTGCCTCCAAACACCAATCCTCCAAACCTAGATTCACTATAACGGCATAACCCCAACCCTCTAGCACCACCATTAACCTAGATTCGACTTATCCCAAGCTAAAGCCACAGCTCAGTTCCTAGAGCTAGCTCAAGCTTACGAATCCTCTCTGATCTCAAATCCTCTTCTCCGATCTAGATCGAACAAAGTTTCTCTTCAAACTAGTTTGGAGAGAAACCCTACAAACTCCTTCTATATCTTTATATTGAATTTGAATTTTGAAAATCTAATTGTTGAATAGCATGTTCTTATTATATTCTTCATACTTATAAAATTTCAAGAAGATAAAAAATCAATTGCTATGTCATTGAACAAATGTTAAAAATTCAAATTTTTATGATCTAAAATTATGTATAAAAAATAAGTTTATTGATTGAATAGTAAATAATATCCGATTTGAACGAAATTTGATATGCATGTTAAGAACCTAAGGAACATGAAGTTCAACGGTTAGATTTTCAAAATTCACACCAAAAAAAGAGATATATGAGAAGTTTGAAGAGTTTCTCTCCAAATTAGATTGGAGAGAAACTTTGTTCATCTAGATCCACCAAACCCAAACTCACCGATCTCACTCCCAACTTAGCAATTCCTAACCTCTTCCCATTCTTCTCCAACATCATCTATTTTTTATCTTGTTCTGGAGGAAACCCACGATGGAAGCGTTGAAATTTTAGGATTGAAGATACTTCTAAGCTATTGTGGTGGAGGCTGCACAAGTGGCCACAGAGGGATGACGATCTTCTTAGGAGAATCAAAGAGTAGTTGCCAAGAAGGCTTTGGGGACAAAGTCGATGGTGTATGGATCGATTTTGCCGATCATTGAGAACTAAAGACAGAAGAATGAAGAGAGAGAGAGAGAGAGAGAGAGAGAGAGAGAATAAAAAAGAAATTATGTTTGGTTAAAAAGATTATAAGAAAATTAAATTAAAAAAAAATGGTAAAGAAAAGCTTATGTGGCCAATAAAATTTAAACCCGTCAGCATATCATTTAATATTTTAATGCTAAACATGCCAACCGTGCAAACCAATTGCCATGCAAACTTTTTCCATTAGTAAGTTAATGGTAGGGATCAAATTGACTGTAGATTGATAATATTAGGAACTAAATTGACTTCTACCAAAATGTAAGGAACAAATTAACTATAACCTTAAAATATAGGGATTAAAATAGTATTTACACCATTTTTTTTACTTTTTTGTGTAATAACTATTTATCTGAAAATTGTGTAAATTTATATTATTATATTAGGATTTGGCTTACCTCCATTAGATTTTCAAATTGACATTTAGTTAGTTTTTCCTCAAGATAAAATGATGTAGTTATGAGTTTTAATCTCCATATTTTGTTTAGTTAGTGGGTGATGTAGCAGTTTCTCATTAAAAAAAAAATGTCCAGCTAAAAAACTACTAGAAGTAAGCCAGACCCATTTTATTAACACTAATCACAAGATTCACAACATTTATCTCATCGGTTATTATAAAAACTTAATGGTGAACCAATTCCTCACCAGTTACCACACTGCCTTCACAACAAGGAATCAAGTGGAAATTTCACATTTATTTTTTGGGTAAGTGGGGGAAAGTTCACATGGCACATGCTAGATCAAGCCTATTATGAGATTGACATTCCTCCACCAGTTTGTGTTAGTCTAGCTGACCGTAGTCCTGATTGTCCCGCAGCATTTGATTTGTGGTTTTATAATTACTAGGGATTTGCTTTGCTCATGTATGCCCTAAGAGTATATGTTAGTAAACTATTTTAGAAAACTTTTTTATGAAAAATGAAAAAATAACTAACTGATTTAACAATTTTTTCAATTTTTTATAAAAAGTTTTTAAAAATAGATGGTTAATGTATGCCTTAAGGATACACATTAACCGGACCCTTGAATGTGTAACATGAGTTGCTTGTGTCACATGCCAAAATCACATTGCCAGGGCAGAGAAAACATTTTTTTTTTTTTTTTTGAGAAACAGTGGCAGAGAAAACTTAACACGCAACAACAATACAACACCAAAATCTAGTGTTTCAATATATTGCTTTCGATTAAATGTAAGGTGAAAAATACAGAAAAATGGATGACTCTTACATTAATCATGTTACACCTTATTATTGACTCCCATGTTACATATTCAAAAACGAAACTATGGGCGTACAATTTTAGAGAAAATATTGAACTGCAACAAGGCTTTTAAATGATGAATTCTTACAACCAAATGAGTATTCTACTAAGAAGCCTCGGTTCAGCCTTGACCAACCCAGGAGTTGGTCAGAAAGTCTTAATGGTTAAGTGAATAAACTAGTGAGGGAAAAAGAGAAATAAAAATGAAAAGAATAATTGTGCCAAGGATTGCATACAAGGTTCAATAAAATAAAGCAAATACATATAAGATACATATAAGTATGTGAGTCCAGCTTGTGATCACTGTTTTTAAGGATAACTGATGTGGTAAACAAACCTAAAAATGCCTGAAGGACCGCGAGGACTGACTCCCAATTTACTTGTTTAGGGTGGGAAAAGAGTATCCTACAACGGGGAAAACCTCTTCGGGACAACCTGATGGCCCAAATGATGGAGTCCTGGACTTAGTACGCACTCTCTTATCCGGTATGTACTTCTCGAGGAGGCTTCGACTTAGGACTAAGCTCCTCCTTAATTGTTTCTCTCTCTTTATCTCTCGTGTATCTCTCTCTTTTTCTCTAAACAAGTAAATTGGGAGCCAGTCTTCGAGGTCCTTCAAGCATTTTTAGGTCTAGTTACCACAACTGCAATGACTGATCAACTAGGAGAAGGGATCTGCAGGTAGGGTGGAGTCAAGAGGCACCTAAGGTCCCTCCCCATAAAGATTTCATTTTTTTTATATCCAAAATTTTTATTAATATTCTGAGTTCAATTTTTTTTATTGATATCGGAAATAACTTTTACCTCTCTAATTTAGTAAAAAAAAAAAAAAAAACCCTAACATGATACAATATCACAATATCTCCTAACTGTAGACACTCGATTTTGTACCTATGATTTAATCAAGGAAGATGACTAGAATGACCATTCATGTATCCAAAAATCATGATTGCATTACATGCATTAATTTGTTCGTTGCATATCATAAAAATGATCTCAAGATTCTAACGGTCGCGACAGTATGCCCAGTTTCCAAATCGGACCGTCGGATCGAAAAATATCACATGATCAAGTTTGCACGGTCAACATGTATTGTGTCTAGGTAGAGTCAACCACACATGATTAATTTAAAATAATTCTGATTGGTTAAACAATTAAAATTAATTAAATAATTTTGTGATTAGTTGTTAGTTAGTGTCAAAAATAGGATTGCTTGCATGGGAATAAAGGGGATAATTGGATAATAATAAAATTGTGGATAATCTAGACTTTATCAAGATTTTTTAGAGTATTTATCTACAAGATAGTTGTTGCTAAAAATACCTGAATTATCCAGAAAATAGTTTAATTTTTAGAATACGGATTAAAAACACGTCTAAGTGTAAGTCCCGGCTCAAAAAACCTATATAAAAAAAAAGAGTCCAAAACGCACTCAAACTCGAGAGCGGGATTGGCACCCAAAAGTGACATTTGGCACTTTTGGAGTGACGAACGGCACTTTCAAAGTGCCGAATGGCACACAATTGGGCTTCGGCCCGAGGGCATTAGGGCGAGCTTAAAACACATCCTTTTTGATTTTTTAGAGATAAGAACGCGTCCCAGTTCGTATTCTGATCGTCTAAGCTATTTTTTCGAGCCTTCCAGCCTCTATAAATAGAGACTGGATCTCAAAATTCAGCACACTTTTTCACACTCAGATTTCCCCTCTTTCTGACTCCACTTTCTGGTATTTTCTCTCTTACGTTAAAGAAGTTCTGGAGGTTTTAGTCTTAAGAATTTCTTTTTTGTAAGTAAGGATTTTTAGGTTTCAAAGATAATTGCATAAATTTCTTTGAACCCTAAAATATTCTCCCAAGAAAAAGAGTACATTCATGCAAAAGGTAGTTGTTCTTTACTTCTTCTTCTTCTAACTCTTTCAATTTGATAATGCATGAATAAATGTTTGTTTAGTTTTAATTTTTAAATGTTCATATCATGTGTTGTCAATATTTTCTTTATTGGAATATGTTTTTAACGTTTTTTTGTCAAGATCTTTTTTTTTTTTCCAAAAATCTACTTGTTATCATTTTAAAAAAAAAAAATGATTTGCATCTTCATTAGATGCAAATCTGAATTTTTCTCAAATCAAGAACTGATTTGCATCTTCATTAGATGCAGATATGAATTTTTCTCAATTAAAAAACTAATTTGCATCTTCATTAGAAGCAGATCTGAATTTTTCTCAATCAAAAAATTGATTTGCATCTTCATTAAATGCAGATCTGAATTTTTCTCAAGCAAAAACTGATTTGCATCTTCATTATGAAGATGCAGATCTGAATTTTTTAACAAAAATTGGTTTGTATCTTCCTTAGATACAAATATGAATCTTTTCAAAATCCAAAAAACTGATCTATATCTTCTTTAGATATAGATTTGAATTTTTGTCAACAAAGTAGATTTTGAAAAAAAAAAAAAAAAAAAGTCATGAGTAGTTTTGTTTGTTTTGTTTGATGCATGTAGCATAGGTTTATTTTATGAATATAGGCCTCTTCTAAAAAAAAAATTTTCTTATTTTATTTCACATAAAAAACAGATCTGATTTTTTTTTTTTTACATATAAATCAAGAACCAATTTTTTAGTTTTCCAAAAACAGACCTGATATATTTTTAAAACCAAAAGACTTTGTTTTATTTAATAAAATAAATCTGATTTTTTTTCTCCAATTTTTTTTTTTACATGTACAAAAATAGATCTAATTTTTCTAAACCAAATCAAATTTTTTATCACAACACAGATCTAAATTTTTAACAAAAAAGAGGATACATTCATAAATAGACTTATGTGATTTAGTTTTTTCATGTGTACAACATATCATTCAGAGCATGCATAAAGGGGTATATTGGTCATGAGAGTGTAGAAAACACTCTGTTTGGGCGAAATGGGTGCTTAACACCTTCCAATTCTGTAACCTAGCCTTCGAATTTAGTGTCTTTGGATAGGTAGACCTAGGCTTTATCTTTATTTTTATTTTGGGTAGGTTGTAACTAGGACAAAAAGCCATGTATTTTTGGTAGTATGTAACTAAGACCCAAAGCCATGTAATACTTAATTTATCAAATATGTATTCTGTTTTATTCAATCAATAAGAATGGAACGATTCAGTCACGTATTTTGTATTTAGTATTTTTTTTCTTTTTTCTTTTTTTTGTATAAAAAATAAGTGGCAACTCAATACCACTTACCCAAAAAGAGAGGTGTCTTAAAAAAGCATCCAAAAATCTCTTTTTTGAGAGCACTATGAAATTTTCCCGCTATCTCACACTAACCAATGTGCCAATTTTTTTTTTACTTTTTTTCTTTTTTTTTAATCACCTTTTACAATGCTATATACTTTTGAAGTTCTTTGCCATCAATTCGCCTTTTGATAGTTGGCAATGAAATCTAAGATAGAAAAAACAAACACTAAGAGCATCCACAACAGATGTTGCAAAAAAAATGTCATTTTACCATACCAAAAGCCTATTTTATTATTTTACCACATCATTTTACAATATCTCATTTATCAGATGTTCTATCATTCAATTCTATACATTAAAATAATATTTACTACACATTAAAATAAGGGATAATTACACATAACCCACCTGTGGTTTGGGCGAAAATCACTTTGCCTACCTGTGGTTTGAAAAGTATCACTTAACCCACCTGATGTATGTTTCCGTCACTCTTCGTAACCCATCTCGGTCTCTGCCGTTACAAAAACACCTTTTAACCCCAAAACAGAACATAACGAGAATCAAAACACCCAAAACTAAAAAACTTTTCGAGAGAGAGACCCGAGGTGCGATTAGCTTGTTCTTCGTGGTTTGGAGCGTCTGGAGGGGGAGAAAACACTTGTTTTGCATCATCGAAGCTAGGCAAGGTATGTGTGACTGCTGTTCATCTGCATTTGGGTTCTTCCACCCACGTTTTTTATCGCGACCCACCCACGTAGTTAGGTTTTGCTGTTCATCTGCATATTTAAATTTTTTTTGTATGTTAAATGTGCATTTTGCTATTTATATGTAGAATCGCTTAGGATTAGATGTACTGCTATGATTGTTTATATAATGCATATACCTGAATCAAGTTTATTTGTCAATGATTGCACTTGTTTGTGAACTGTGGGTAGTGTGGTCCTTATGAATTTGTTGGGAATCTGGTTTTGCACGTGCTTTATGTGGTCCTTTGTCCGTGTGTTGTTGTCTTGTTGTCAATTTGTTGGCTTGTTGTCTCTTTTGGCTTCTTGTCATTTTTTGCATGTCAGTGTGTAAACAAACTACTTATTTGAATTGCAGATGATTGACTTCACATTTGACATTGAAATTCATGTTGGAGGATATTTTGTGGAGGAGCCAACCATTAAATATGTGGGTGGGTCTGTACATTTACTGACAGAGATTGATCCTGACAAGTTGAGTTTCTTTGAAATTCGGGATTTATGCCATCTAGTTGGTGCTCCTAAAGAACACAGTAGATATAAGTATTTACTTCCTGAAGGTGATCTACAGGATGATTTAAGAGACATAGAAACAGATGCAGATGTCCTAAACATGACTACCCTTCATAGGGCATGGCCAGCTGAAAAAATCATAATCTATACTGAAATAGATGTGGAGCCACTGGCAGTTGAGTATCCTGATGGAGGGGGAGTGACAGATGGTGGTGTAGGTGGTGATGGAAGGGGAGTGGTAGATGGTGGTGTAGGTGGTGATGCAGGTGGTGATGTAGGTGGTGATGTAAGTGGTTTAGGTGGTGATGTAGTAAGGGATGAAATAGATTTGGATAGTGATTATGATGAAGATGATGAGAATGATGAAGAAGAAGATGTTGAGGATGTTGAGATTGGTGCAAGAGATGAAGAACAGAATGTTGAAGGAGATGATGATGATGATGATTGGCTAAATGAAGGCCTAGAGGGGGATGACTTTGGTGATGATATATTTGCTGCTCAAAACTTAGCTCCACAAGGTTCTACTCCCAATACAGCCCCAGAATCAAGCAATGCATTCCATGCAGACCCTGAGTGGGCTGAGCCAGCTCTTAAGGATGACCTGGTAAGCATGGATGGGTCTGATGATGAGCAGGTAGCTGAGCAAGTAGAGTTTAATGCTAAGAGTGACATGAGAAATGTTGTACTGAAGAAGGAGATGAAGTTTCCTAATGCAAAGGTGTTCAGAGCTGCTTTGAGGGAGTATGCAATCAAAAAACCTGTTGACATCAAATTCAAGCTTAATGAGAGGACCAAGATATCAGTTCACTGCAAGAATGGGTGTGGGTGGAGATGTTATGCATCTCAAATAAGTGGAGAGCTAACATTTCAAATTAAGACCTTGACTGATGACTGTACTTGCCCCAAGTCTTTTAAAAACACCCAAGCAACATCAGCTTATGTTGCTAAGAGGTTCATTGAGGATTTTAGAAAAAATCCAAATTGGGAGGTGAGTGGTGTACACAACCATGTGATGCAAAATTTATCTGTTGACCTAAGTGTAAACCAAGTGTATAGGTCAAAGAGAAAGGCAAAGGATTTGATCAATGGAGATGAGCAACTGCAATATGGTGTCCTTAGGGACTATGCACAAATGATAACCACTGTAGACAAGGGGAGTAGGGTTATACTGCAGACAGAAATGGCTGATGAGACTTCCCAGCTAAAATTTAAGAGGATGTATGTTAGGTTCAATGCTCAGAAGGTAGGATTTCTAGGTGGATGCAAGCCATTTATAGGTTTAGATGGTTGTCACATAAAGCACAGATTTGGTGGGCAAATCTTATCTGCCACTGCCAAGGATGCAAATGACAACATTTTTCCAGTAGCCATGGCTGTTGTGGAACAAGAAACCAGGGAATCTTGGATATGGTTTTTGGAAATTTTTGCGGATGATATAGGGAGGCCAGAGGAGCTTCAGTTGGTCTTCATTTCTGATAGGCAAAAGGCATGCAAGTTTTGTTTTGTTTTGTTCAGTTACACTTGAATAGTTTACTTTGTTTGCTAAACTAACTTGTTTTGTTTGTTTGTTTGCTTCTTTGTAGGGGCTTATACCTGCAATAGAGACACTATTCCCTACTGTGGAGCATAGGTACTGTGTGAAACACATCTACAACAATTTCAAAATTGATCACAAGGGATTGGAGCTGAAGGATGCACTGTGGAGGTGTGCTGCTGCCACAACAGTAAGGGAGTTTGAGAGATGCATGCAGTACATAAGGGATTTGGCAGAGGAGACAGAGACTTGCAAGAGAAAAGGCTGTAAGTAATTAGGAAAAAAAAAAAAAAAAACTTGTTTTTAAACTTACAATAAACACTGTATTGAAACTGGGTTTTGTTGCAGGCAAGGGGAGAGGTGCCTGCACCTAGATCTGCACCTCAGCCACCATCCCAGCAGCCTACCCAGACCTACAACATGATGTCTGCCACTCAGCCTTCATCCTCACAGTAAGAAAATCAACCTAGGCCATCTCACAGGAGAGCAGGATGGTTCTCTTCCTCACAGCCAGAGTTTCACACACCTAGGGAGACCTGGGATACCTTACCAAGTTCTTCACAGGTAACTTGGTTGACTAACCTCTTTCTTGGATGGTTGTGTAGACTGGGATATTTTTTAACAAGTGGATCTATTTTTTATTTTGTAGCCTTCACATGCAAATAGGAGCACTGGTGGTGTGAGGACTAGAGGACAGCTTGCTGCACAAAGGCCACCAAAAATGAATTCAGTGGGTGGAAAGAGGAAAGAGTAAAGGCAAGAAATGAATGAAGCTAGTGGGTACGCATGCCAGCATTGGGAGTAAAGCTAGTGGGAACATGTGGGCCTTTTTGTTTTTTTGTGAAGACCACTGTTGGCTTTTTGTAATTATCAATTAGTGTCAAAAACAATCACCTTGTTTTGAGCAATTATATGTATGTGTATATATGTATATATATATATATATATGTAGCTGGCCTTGGAATGTGCTTTTTTGTAATTAAGGTACAATACACTCCAGGTTGTTATATGGAAGTTGTGGTATTACAGTTTGTATGGAACAATATTTGTCCAAACTAGATTATATGAAAGTTTATTTATTGCTACTACAGATTGTGTCCAAGTAGATTTTTCCAATATAGATTGTATGGAAGTTGTTATTGTGGAATGGTTGTTATGGTATGCACAGGTCATTGATAATTGACATTATTTGTTCAAACCAAATTATATGGAAGTTTATTTATTGCTACTACAGATTGTGTCCAAGTATATTTTTCCAATATAGTGTATGGAAGTTTTTATTGTGGAATGGTTGTTATGGTATGCACAGGTCATTGATAATTGACCAATACTTCTTTCATTATATGCCCACAGACTAGTGGCATGACCAATATTTCTTCCATTGAATGGTTGTTATGGTATGCACAAAATACTCAATAATTGACCAATTCTTCATTCATTGACACATCAAAACATTACATCAGTAGGCTAGTGCTATTACAATGCAAATTCATTAACACCATTGCCATAACTATCTCTACTAACCAATTAACTACTTCAGGGCAACAATCTAGGTCTCTTCACTCCAGAGAACTCAATTGAGCCAAAACACAACAACATAACAATAACAAAAAAGATCCATGACAAAATGCATGCAGACTTCCACATTCTCTGCTTCTCTTTAGCAAACATGGCTTTTTCCTTAGCTTTTACACAGACAGCTCGAGCCTTTCACTCCCTCTCCTTGGCTTTGGCTTCCTCTTCAACAGCCTTTTCTGCCATTTTCCTAGCTTCTTCTGCCATTTCCAGAGCTGTCCTTTCCCTCTCATTGGCAAGTTGGAGAGCACTCTGAAGCCTAGACATCTTCTCTAGAGCCAAAGGTGCAGTTTCATTCCCACGAGGACAGGTTGGGTTATCAAGCCAAACAAAGAAAGGACACTTAGGACCAACCTTATAACGGCTACAAACCAAGAACCTCCTCCCAAAATTGTACAAACTCAAACTTGTTTTCAAAACACAAGTCTGCTCATTGCACATATGTCCACATGAACCCGTGAAATTACCACTTGATGAAGACATATCAACATAAACACGATTCCTGGGAAGTACAAATTTAGACTTTCACACAGTAAGTTCGCACTTGAACAAAATCTGAAACCCTAAATCAAGAACAGAGACAAATACGTGGCCAAATGCAGATGAACAGCAATCACACATACCTTGCCTAGCTTCGATGATGCAAAACAAGTGTTTTCTCCCCCTCCAGACGCTCCAAACCACGAAGAACAAGCTGATCGCACCTCGGGTCTCTCTCTCGAGAAGTTTTTGAATTTTGGGTGTTTTGATTCTCGTTATGTTCTATTTTTGGGGTTAAAAGGTGTTTTTGTAACGGCAGAGACCGAGGTGGGTTACGGAGAGTGACGGAAACATACCTCAGGTGGGTTAAGTGATACTTTTCAAACCACGGGTAGGCAAAGTGATTTTCGCCCAAACCACAGGTGGGTTATGTGTAATTATCCCTTAAAATAATATATTATCTCTTCCCCATTATCATCAACAATAGCAACAACATCAACGGCACAACCACCAACCACCAATATCCACGACCACAACAACACCGACAGCCACCACCAGCCACCAATACCAAATAAAGAAAAAAAGCTTCATACCCCTCATCTGGGGGTTTGAATGAAAAGCATAAGCAAATCCAAGAACTGAAAAATAACAAGATTGCACCAAATATTAAACTCAACACAAAAAAAATCCTTCAGGGCTAAGACTCACATCAGAATTTGCATATACACAGCAAAACCCAATCAAAACCCTTGACAATCAAAGCAAACCAACATCAAAAAAATTGCATCAAAATTGCGAGCAGCCCAAAATAAAATCATTGACCCATATTAGAAATTGCATCAAAATTATCAAACAACCAAGCAAAAAATGAAAATTCTTGAAAAATAAGCAAAACCCACATTAGAATTTGCATAAAAAATCATCCAGAAGCGAAAAATTCTTCAAAATCAAATCAAACCCACATCAGAATTTGCATAATCAAACTGATCATGACAAACACTCCGGCAGCAGACCTCGCCCTCATGAACCTCGCTTACTACTCGCACGCCGATCTTCATGGCTTTGCCGTCCCTGGCACCAAGCTCTACCTCGCCTCCATCGCCGATTCCTTTGTTCTTTCTCTGACAAGATGAAGATCTGTTTGGTTTGTGATGATTCCATTTCTGGGTTTTGTTTTGAACTAGGAATTGGAGTTTGATTTGAGGTGCAAAGAGAGAGAAAGACATTTGAGGTTGAGGGAGGAGCTGGGAATCTGATCTGAAGAGGAAAGAACACCGGCTGGGAGAGAGAGACAGATTGTGAGGAGAGAGAAAAAATCAATTAAAGAAGTGAGAGGAGAGAGAAAAGTCGAATAAAAAAATAATAAACGCAAATGCAACATCTCGTCCGTACTGTGACAAATTTGTAATGTTACTGTTCAATGTTGCAAAAATTATAAGATTTGGAACATCTGATGAATGGGGTTTTTTGGTGTTTGGTGTGCTAAATGTGCCAAATATTTGGCATTTGGCACATTTAGCACATCTAGTTTGGATGCTCTAATATTGTTAATCCTTCTAAATTAATTTATGTTTTCATTTTACTTTTAAGTATTCAAATGATTTGTTTGAATATCTTATATTTAAATTCATACATTAATGTCTATTTATTTATTTTACTTATTTAATATATATATATATATATATATATTTATAGCAAGATTATATTCTTAAGTAGCTTAAGCACAACAATGATTATAATAACTCTAATACGTCTTGAAAAAATAAATTGAAACCAAGCACAAAAAAAAAAAAAAAAAAATTACAACTTACATTTACATCATATTTTCTATGTTAATCAATTAGTTTGTTTGATAAATTAAGTAAAATTTCTCCTATAATTATAAATATTTTTTACATCAATTGATGATGTTGAAAATCGCCAGTAAGTCTATTGCCCAAACCCGCAATCTTCTGCAACAAGGTGAAAAGTAGTGAACCTGTGAAAAATAGAAGCACCTTCGAATAGCACTGGTGTGGTGCCGACCTAAGACCCTCTGAAAGTCAAGTCAGAAACTGATAGTGAGCTTTTTGAGAGGAGTTTCTTAATAGTATTTTTTGCATACCTTGAGATTGGAGTGTCTCCGTATTTATATAGGGGTTTTCAGATGATCACTGTAGCTAAATTGCACGAATATGGGGTTATCCCTCAGCTAACGTGTAGGAGTTGGGAACTATCCCATAGTTGATCCGTAGGGAGTGAGGAGTTATCCCTTAATTGATTTGTAGGAGATAAGAGTCATCCCATTGCTAGCAGCCGTGTGAATGTAAGAGAGTCTTAGGTGGAGTTGGCATTGCAACATGAGTTCAGTGTGTTTGGTCTCACTCGTCAGCTTTTGGTCATGATGTATGCTTGCGCTGGTCGTTTCTAGTCTTTTGCTTTTGGTGTGTAGGTACTTTTTGGAAGACCAACTTATTTGGGAAGAGTAGCACATTCCGGAAGAGTAGCCATGGAGTTAGTTAAAATATTCTCCATCATTAATATTTTGTCAATATTTTATCTTAATGTTGCCCCTTTCAACCAAAATTTTTCTCTGTCACTGTTCACATGTCGGGTTGATTTTGATGTCCTCAATCTTCGGTTTAGGGCTTAAATTGACCTACCTATACAAAGACAGAGCCATTCTTTGGCTTTTGGGGGGCCATGCCCCCCCCCCCCCCCCCCCCAAAATTGGAAAAAAAATCAAGGAGTATATATATAGATTACAGATTTGAGCAATTTTTCCCAAAACAATTACACTTGCCCCCCTAAGCAAAATCTTTAAAAGAAAAAGAAAAAGCCCATTAAAAATTTACAAATCTAAAATCCAAAAAAAAAAAAACACTAATCGGTAAACCCAAAAAATTAGGCCAACAACAAAGTCACCAAAATAGAAAGGCTAAAGAAAATTGAGTACAATCAGAAAATTTACCAAAAAAATTAGCCCAGCCCTTAAAAATTTTGAAACAAAACCAATCTGACATCAAATCATTCCATCAAATTGCCTAAAAAAAAAAAAAACCCTAACCCATTGAGAGACACTAGTACTGAGACGTGAGGCAAAGGGAATGAAGACTGAGACCAAAAATGTAGTAGCACCACACGGCACGTCAGTAGCAGATCTTCTTTTGAGAAAGACCAAGAAAGCACCAGCATAGTATTTCCCTCTCTCATCTTAGCTGAGCAGAGGCAGAGGCAGAGCCTCTTTTCTCTCAATCTCTCTCTCTCTAACTCTTTTCTCTCTTTTTCAATGGAAGATGGAGAACTCTTTTTTGTGTGTGTGTGTGTTGCTAAATGAAGAAACATTGTTTCTATATCAATACTTTAACTCTCATTTACTATTTGGAGTTTGGACCCATGTACTGGGTGTTTTTTATTTTTATATTTTTTTATGAATCTGCTTGTAAGGGCATAAACGAACCTACAGCCCTGGAATGACCAGACAGTAGCCCAATGAGCCCACCACAATAAATTTGTTAAAGAATGGGAAGGATATTGACTACTTAATGAGCTAAAGTTAATCACAATGAGAAAAAATGCCAAGTAAAAGACTAGGAACACTCAATTATGAAGAAAAAGGGATCCTCGGTCCAACTCGAGGAAGATCTTTTATATATATAGTTTTGTTTTCTCTCTTTTACAAATCTTTATCTCTTTTTTTTTTTTCTCCAGGTCCATTTTCTAAGGATCTTCATCTTCCTTTTATATATACAAACAGATTATCTTCATCCTACACTTGGAGGGTTGAGATTGCATTTTTAGGACTTCTATCCCATCCTATACATACATGTAAGCTTCTGCCTTGCAATCTAAGTTGTGCCACCATTGTTCATGATCATTTCCTCATTAATGCGGCCAGAGGAGTAGTTGTCTTGCATTTAATGCGAAGGGGATAGCTTCCACTCCCTTCTCCTTTCACCCTCCTCGTAACCCATGCCAAGTCTACTTTATTCCCTCTGTGATATTTTAACTTTATGTGCCTTCTATAGTTACTGCTTGTCCCCCAGATCAACGGGTGCTCATCTTGTGGCTATCCAGTGCTCGTCCCCGAGGTCCGAAGGGCATCCTCAAAAATCGTCTTAGCAATCCACTTAGATGAGATTAGGGATCCTCGTCCACACACTGCTGATTGGGTGATTTTGTTTTTTTATATAGCATATGCCCGCATGAATAAAGGAGCAACAAATAATTAATGGTTGTGCTTGTCTTTTATTTATTTTATTTTTTATTTTTAAGTTGAGACGGTTTGAAATTTTAATGGTTAGTTGTTAATATTTAATAAAGTTTGTTGATTGTAGTGTTATGCTACGTGTGTAGTGTTGTTATGTGCATTTTTTTTTTTAACTTCACCCCCCCTAACTTGAACTTCTAGCTCCATCCCTGCACCTATATACCTTAAATTTAAAGGTACAATTGAGAAATTGTGAATATTAAGCACTTTTCAATTGTAAATAAAAGGTCCATATACAAACAAAAATATCTAGGTGTAAAATATTCTCCAAAAAAAAAAAAAAATTCTGGGTGTAAAATACATAACTATAATGGTTTGACAAGTAGATTTGGGCTAATATAACTTTAATAACCCTCTCAAACTCAAGGTGGGTTATAACAAGCCGACTTAAGTTTGAGATGAGATAATTAAACTAGTTCAGCATATAAAATTAGATGAAGATGTCAACAAGCTAATCTTGAGAAAAGACCAAACATTTATAATTTATTTTTATCTCTGTTGGTTTTACGCCCTCGTCAAAAATAGTAATTAACTAGTTTTAACGCCAAGTTGATTATTAGATCTATTATGAAAGCCTTGGATTAATCAAATAAATATCAATATTATGCAAGTGTGAAATTTAAAAAAAAAAAGAAAAAAAAAAAACACGATATGATGACCTAGGAAAAAGTAATTAAACAAACTAGGTTCACAGGAAAAACCCAAGGTGACTTGACCTTATCAATCCCTAAATAAATAGATCCACTATCAAATAAAATTTCATAGACTGAATAACCCTATTCTTCGTGACCTTATCAATCCCTAAATAAATAGATCCACTATCAAATAAAATTTCACATACTAAATAACCCTATTCTTCGTAAACTTACCTAAAGTTACCTAACTTAGCTTTGAGATTCATAGACTTCTTTGATAGTAAATTGTTGCAACGTGAATCTCCAATCCATGACTTTAGTATCCTCCAGAAGATTTAAATCGCGCACCTTTGATATTTGGAGTGCCACAACTTTAGATCCACCAGTTCAGATTGTATAAGAATGAACACCTGTAGTGACTTTATGAGCAGTAGTCACAAACGAAAAAAAATTTAGATCTCAAAAAAGCAGCTCTAAAGTCTTAAGAAAACGTGCATTAGGCTTTACTTATATCGTAGACCAAACAAGTAAAAAACCCTAATCACATGGTAGGTTGATGGGTTGAATCAAATTTGCATAACTGCAATTCGATCGGTCGAGCTTAAATTTCAATTTGTTGAAATTGTAAAATCTTGAACTGCTTAAAATAATTGAATTCCTATTCTTGCATACTGAAAAACCAAAAGCTTGAGCACTTGTCTATACATTCCTACTCTAAAGACTATAACAAAACAAGTTTATGTTCACATGTTTGCCAACACAAATCTAGATATTGAAATCCTAACAATGTCATCCCAAAATCTTTTTTTAATTTTTCGTTATCAACAATAATCTATCAAGTGAACATTTCTTTATTCCCTAAAAAAAAGTGACTCTTTCTTTAAAATTCAATCGGGGAAAATTGACATTTGCCCCTAATTTACAAACTATGCAGCAAAATGTCCTTGTTTTGAAACAATTTAGCAAAATGCCCCTATTTTTTAAACTCAATTTTGATAAAATCAAGTTATGTGTAAAACTCGATATCCTCAAAATCGACTTATATGTATATTTTTAAGTGGAACTCGACATTAACAATGTAGAGTTTCATTTAAATTTTAAAAAAAAATTTAAGTGGCAAAATATGCATAGAACTCAACATTGGTAATGTTGAGTTCCACTTCTAACTCAATTTTGTTGAAATCAAGTTTAAAATACATGGGCATTTTGCTAAATAATTTTAAAACGAGAAATTTTGCTATATAGTTTGTAAATTAGGGGCAAATGCCCATTTTTCCTATTGCAATCCATGGACTTCATTTTGTGCGTATCACGATGTGATTAGGCGTCAGTGACCTTTCAGCCCAATCTTGTTTTATAATGTTTTTGCTTAACAGTTGTCTTTAGGATAATTGCTAATAAACCATTTTAGGAAAGTTTTGACACTACTTTCAAAAAAAAAATATAAAGCAGTCAAAACTATTAATTGCATTTTATTTATCTATAAAAAAATTTCAAAATAATTTTTAAACCAATACCCTTAAGACATTCGTTAACATATCCTTTTAAATTATTACAACACACATCCGTGATCCACCCACAGCCGAAGCTCATAAAAGTGGTTCACGCAGCTGGCCCAGGGAGCTAAAGAGCCCAAGTAGAGTTCGGGCCACTTACAAAGTGTTCGAGCGACACAATGGGTCGAGTGAGCAATTCATGGGCCTATAAAAACATCCAAGGGCAGGGCCTTGATTGTTCCAAATTGGCAAATTCCAATGGTATAAGCCTGTGATCCTAATGTGATATTTGTAAACGCAAATTTGCTAATGCAAAGAAAGAACACCTCAAAGAAGTTTGGAAGTGTAGTACTAAAAAAAAAGGATTTCTTTGTTAAGCTAGCTATAGCTATACAATCAGATATTGGTTTACAAAATTCGAGCTTTTATTTCACAAATCAAGTCCTACGCTTTGCCATGATCTTGTTTTGCTGCTCCAACCACAACTGTTGCTGATGCAACAGACTTTCTTGATTCATTGACACATTAGAGACATGTTCATTGGCCAATTCACCAGGCCAAATCGCAAATGGGTCTTCATTAGGAACTGCGGGTACTGTCTCGTTAGGACTGTCGGCACTAAAAGTTGGTGCTGCCATTGTTTCACTAAAATTCTCTGCACAAAATGTTGGAGCCACTGTGTTCTCGTTAAAATCGTGTGGAAACAATGTCGGTGCAACCCCGGTCTCAACTTGTGTGCAAAAACTTGGTGCCGTAGCTGTATCAAACGTGGGATTAACTGCAAACATAGGGTCCACTGTAAAAATGACTGCCTCATTGGTACTGGTTTCAATAGTAGTTGGTATTTCATCTTGTAGAAATGGATTGTATTGGTGTTGAGGTAGTGAAGCTTGATTAATTATCAAATCGTTCTCAACCAAGTGTTCGAACCCGTTGGCTAGACTTGTAGAAGATTGCACTTGTTGGGCTGCTGACTCAAATAAAACAACTTCCCAACTATCTTGTCGAGAGTCCAATTCTAAACTGGAAATCTCCGAGGTTTCATTTCCTTCTTGTTGATTTTCTTGTTTTTCTTCATGTTGTGAACAGTGATCATGGAAACTTACGAGGTCTAAACTTGAATTTGTTTCTAGTTCAAGGGGAAATGAAGAGTTTGATCCGGAATCTTCATTAGCACTAGTGAAATCCTCAGTGCAAGAAGATTGTTTCTCGGCTTGGTCCTCTGAGAAATACTCTTGCTCAATTGACATACCCGTTTCTGTAAGAGCCATAAGATCCTCCAACGATGTGCATCGCGAATCACTGAATTCTGATCCTCTCTGTGACAACTTGTCTGATCCTTCTGATTGCTCGTAAAGAACCTTCTCAGAACTCAAAACAGGAATAGGAAGAAGCGACGGTGATCGATGACCATTGTTATGGCTAGGAAATGAATCGTGATCTTTCAAGAAATCTTGCAATGTCACTATAAGCTCTTCGGAAATCTTTTGTACACTTGGATATTCAGAGGTCCTTCCTACCCCAATGCTCTTGCACAAATCGTAAAAACCCGAAAGCTCTTCAAATTGTTTCGTCGCTTTAATACAAGCTTGAAACGCATTGGCACAAGATTCATATTGCAATTGGAAGAAGCTGTCTAAAAGAAGCACAAGCCCATCAGAAATGTCACGGTAGAGATCAAAACTCTCTTGCACAATTGCATAAAGCGAAATCAATACCAACTGGTTAGTTTTGGCTGCACCGGTAGGTCTTGTGCCTATAGCTCTATCGAGCAAACGCTGCCAATATGAGATTCTATCTAGCAGCATTACAGGCTTCATGTCAGGTACCGGCGAAACAGCTTGCCGGGTTCTACTTCTATGGCGGTTGCTTAAGCTTTCTATTTGAGTATACGTAAACCTCCGTTGAAGCTTCCCCGTAAGAAAACAGTCTAAGCGCTCGTCAAGATACAGAGCAAATGTCCTAACAAAGGCTGTGTAATCCCAGGGGCTTGAATTTGAGTCGTCACGGAAGTTTGAAAGGTTAAGAATCTTTGCACCACTTTTCATTGCATGAAGAACTTCCCTTGGGAAATATGGATCACCATCTTGGAATATTCTAAGAACAAGCATGAGGGACTTGACCGCGACGATCCAATTGCGAGTTCTGCTAATGCGTTTGGAAATGGCTATGGCACAAGCCGCGACGTAGACTTTGTTGGAAGAAATGAGTGAAAGGATTTGATTTACGTAACGATCATCTATGGGGATTTCGACGTGGGAGGTAGCTTTGAGGATCAAGACCTCGAGGTTGGCCGCATTGGTGTTGGAGTAGACCTTGGCTATGCTAATGCTGGTTTGGTCTTTCACTGCTCCAAGTGCCTTCCTTAGCTTGCTAGGCATTGTTGAGACCATTACAAAACCTTTGCCCCTACCACAAGAAATACCCTCTTGTATTTTGTCACCTGATGAGGCCTATGTTTTTGTTCCAATGGGATCTGTATTGTATTATCTCTTTCTATCTCTCTCTCTCTTTTTTCCCCTAAGGATTGTGCAAGAAAGAGAGGAGTTTGGGTGGATTTTCCAGAAAAAATTGGATCCTAAACAAAAAAATTGAGGGAGGATGGTGTTTTTTTTTTTATGTGGTAATTTTTAATGTAAATTTTGGGTGGTGGAGAGTGCACAGATTAAAGGCCTTAAAACTCTGATGCCCTTGTGGACGTGACCAAAGCACTCACATTTAGATGACCAAGTCAGCATTTTTTACCAAATTGGTTTAATGCTGTTTTCACCTCCTTTGCCGCGTTGAACAATGAACATGCATAAAACGACATGATGAATACGTTATACGTGGCCCTTCCAAGTTCCAGGTTGGGGGTTGTAACAGATTACAGTAGGAACTAGGTCTGTTCATTTTACAGCTCAAACTACGTACATTGTCGTCTATAGGTACTTATATTGAACAAAATTTTGTGTCGTTTGGTCACTTGGTCATTAAAAATATGGCCCAAACGTGCTTTTCATGACAATAGAATGGAAACTCATTCTGGAAAGCTCATTGCTATTGCCATTTTTCTGAAAGTTGGCTAGCAAATACGCACAAGGATTTTATTTTTATTTTTTTCCCTTGATAAAGATAAGGGCCAGGCGATTCGACTATTCCTAACTCCTAAGCAATCGGAAGCCATCAACTTTTTTGAGAGAGAGAAGTGAAAAACAATCAATTATGTAACTTTTTTATGACGTACGATTTGGCCCAAGTGGGGCCACGATTTAAGGCCTGTGTCATGATTTTTATAATAGAAATGATTCACATGAAGGAGAGAATCACTGAAATGGACCAAATAAACACAACTTGAGTGCGTGTACAACCTGGATTTCTCGATCCGTAGAGATTACCCCCGAAGAAGGGCTCTATTTATGTAGAGCAAGATGTGGATGTGGACAATGAACACAAACAAAATTGGCTGTGGAACCAATAATACAGATGTGACTTTGCAGTAGATGGCAAATGAAGGAGGCAACAAGAATCTATGCCTGCAACCGAGTTCATGAGACATATCAGGTGGTGCACCACCGACTATGAGCTCTACTGTTCAATTTTTTTTCAAAATCTAGTGGGTTTGGAATTTGTTCGTAGATAAAATACAAAGCTAACGTGCATGCAGTGCCTCTCAATTTTCTGTGGCATCCATGATCCTACCATTTAATTAGAAGGGGTCTAAACTGCTCCTTTGTTGGGGAATATATGTATCCATTTACCGTTGAATTATCTTTGGGTAATGGAAACTGATGATGCTAAGATCGTCAGTAGAGATGTTCGTCCAGAGTGATATCGTCAGTCTGCGCTCCTGATCCTGCAAAAAGTATATCTAAACACAAATGTATGTGGTCACCGGTGTGGCGCCAGCCACAAAACCTCCGATGCCAAAGTTAGGAAAGGAAACTC
This sequence comes from Quercus aquifolioides, assembly GCA_019022515.1. Classification (NCBI taxonomy): domain Eukaryota; kingdom Viridiplantae; phylum Streptophyta; class Magnoliopsida; order Fagales; family Fagaceae; genus Quercus; species Quercus aquifolioides. The sequence goes on along the minus strand of CM032329.1, from coordinate 39,032,030 downwards.
CTTTTAGAAAGAATCAAGTACTTCTTTGATAGTGAAATTTCTAGTCAGTATTCTCGTACCTTTTCCGGATCCCGTTTGGGGATATATATAGGTTGTTTTCAGTACCCTTCTAGCCGTTGGTTCTGCCATAATGAGGGTGTAATTCCTCAACTTTGTAACGTCCGTGCAAGGTAGTAAGTTTGACAGATACTTCAACGGTACCAGTATTTATTGTTCATTTTGTAACGGATGGTCGTGACAGATGTATGGACGACTTACCTGTAGATTCGGGCAATCAATCTCGTCTTTATTAATCGTCCACATACAAGGTATGGACGGGCGTATTTCTTGGACCTATCAGCTGCCCCCTTATTCCAGGATCGTCCAAAGGTTGGACGATCTTAGGAATACGAAAGGGTTTTATATATATATATATTTTTTTATGTTTTGGGAAGTGCCCTCCGCATTGATTGCCTTCTGGCGGCGTGGCGTGCGTCGTGGCCACGTGTCTAGTTCTGACTGGTGGGTAGGCATCGTTTCCGGTGAATGTCTTTTCGGTTTCCCGCGGTTTTCCAAAGCATGCCTTTTAGCTTTGACCTTTCTCTTTCCTTTCATTTCCTGCGTTTCATATTTCTTTGGTTTTTCTGGGTTTTTCCTCTTTTTGTCTTCTTTGTGTTTGATTCTGAACCTTGCTGCCGTGGCTGCTTTACCTTTTCGACCTCCGATTCTGTTTCCTTCTCTTCAGGTGCGTATCCCTTCTTTTCTGCTCTTTTTCCTTTTTTTCTTGCTTTGTTTTTGCTTAGTTTCCTTTTTCGTTGTGTGTGTGTCCCTTCTTTAATGGTGGACTACACATCATTTCAGCAAATCTGTCCTTCTGTTGCTTTTCTTTTTGCGCGTCTGGGAGGTTCTCTAGAGTTTTCCGGCGAACGGTGTCTATACCTTGGCGATTTTGTGGTTGAGGGGAGTGGTTTAGGCTTAGCGCTGAGTGAACTGCACCCATTGTTGCAGCAGTCCTTTTCTTGGTTTAAATCTGTTCGCGGGGTCCTTGAGAGGGAAAAAATGGGTTCCGCGGTGAGGTCGAGTGATCCTGAAGGAGGTTCTTCTTCTGGCGCGGCCGTGGACGGGGCTGTACTGGACACGGCTACCTCTGTGCTTCCTTCGTCCAATCTTCCTTCGTCTTCTACTGTCGTCCCTCGTCCCTTCCATGCTCTTAGGGAAAAGTGTAGTTTGAAGGTCGATGTTTTCAGTAGGTTTAGGGATAGGTTTCAATTTCCGGCGGAAACTAGGGTTCGTCTCCCCAGGAAAGGTGAAAAAGCGTGTGCTTTTGCCCATGGAGAAGTTTGCTTCTATGAGGCAGCCTTCCTGGGTGGTCTAAGGTTCCCCGTTCATCCATTTATCATGGAGCTTCTAGATCATCTGCAAATTGCTCCTGGGCAACTTATGCCCAATTCTTGGAGAATTGTTATAAGCTGTATGGTCATCTGGACGATCATAGCAGATGGAGAGATGATCACGGTGAACGAGCTTACTAGTCTCTATCGTCTAAAAGAGTCTAGGGAATTCGGGTACTATGAGCTCGTCCCTTGGGAGAGGAGGTCACGTTTGGTAGGCGATCTCCCTTCGTCCTTCCGTTACTGGAAGTCAAGATATTTTTTTGTGTCCGGAGATGGTTGGGAGACCTTGTCAGATGACGTTTGGGGAAATGTCCCCAGGCTGCTGCGTCGGTGGGAGATCCCTGGCCTTGGTGCGTTTGTCTTTTTATGCTCCCTTTCTTATCCTCGTTGCTTCCTTTTGGATCGTTAATATAATCTTGAATGACCCTTTTTTTTTTTTTTTTTTTTTTTTTTTTTGCAGTGAAGGAGCGTCCTGGTCTTGACAGCCGATTCGAAGCGAGAGTTCAGGAGGCGATTAGATATTCAAGGACGATCGAAGATTTCAACGAGCTTATCGATCCGCGTACTCTGGCTCGTCACTGTTTGGGACCTGAACCTTCATTCTACGTCCTTCAAGTTCTTGATCGGGAGCAGAAAAAACGTGAGTAGACTTTGTATGGTACGTGTGTGTATATGTATATACGTTTTTAATTTTCTTTAACTTTCTTCTCAGAAATGACGAGCAAATTCAACAAAGATCTGTACGCGAAAGTCAAGGGGAAAAAGAACGAACCCCTTTCCAGCATTGGTCAGAGAACTTTGAAGTTTACTGACAGAGGGAAAGAAAAGGAGAAAGAGAAGGAGGCGGTGGAGAGAGGGTCGTCTACCCCTGCTCAGGACGAGGCAAGGACAGCTTCTCCTGCAGCTTCAATCGAAGAGGTCCCTGGACCAAAAAGGCGAAAGACATCGCACAAAGGTAAAGAGAAGATGGGTTCCAGTATTTGGGACGATGCGGAAGCTGCCGTAGCCCGGGCCAACGACTTTTTAACTCCTGACGAGAGGAAGGAGATTTCTCTCGTCCCTTCTCATGAAATGGTGAACCAGCACGTTCATAAACTCGTGCAGGTATGTTCTTCTTACTTTTAGCATCATATTATCGTCATTCTGTAGTTTTCTCAAAAAAAACTCATAAGCTAAAATTCTTTAGGTGTTGGGGGAAACGATGCATCTTACTTCCCAATTCTTGGCGAGTGAGGAGAAGGCTGTTATGGCCACTTCGAAGGTGGAAGCCTTAGAGGCTGAAGCTTCGGGTTTAAGGAAGGATCTGATTGCAGCGATGGACGCCAATAATACCTCCAAGGAGCAAATTAAAGTCCTGACCGAGCAGCTTGAAGCTGAAAAGGCGAAGGTGAAGCAGAAGGACGATCTGCTTGCATCCGCGGGCCAAAGGATGAAGGCTGCTGTAGCCAAGGCCGTCCTTGCTTTCCAGGCGACGGATGAGTACAACACTGTGCTGTTCCAGTGGTACTTCAAGGGGTTTGAGCTGCTAAGAAGATACATGATCAAACATGGGCAAGGAGTCAACCTGGACGACCTGGACTTTGAAGCAGTGGATAAAGAGATAGAGGCGGACGAGGCTGCTCTGGCGGATCAAGCTCCTCTAGCTTCGGGTGAGGACCCTCCAGCAGCTGACGAGGGTGACGGCCAGGCTCCTCCAGCATAAACACTTAGTGTCATTTCCTTTCTTTTTTGAACAAGTACTATTTCAGGTCCCCGTATGTTCTGGGGTATTTGTTTGAACAACTTGCATTTTTTGTGCATATTTATATGAGTTCTGTTCGTTGTTGTTTATCATTCTCATTTTAATCGTTTCTCCCCTTCAGCCTTAAAGGAGTTTGAAATTACTTCTTCGTTTCTTGAAGTATTAATTCCCTTTGTCTGTCTGTAGACTTAGACGATTTTCGTTGGAATGTTCTCGGTTGATTAAAGGATTTCCTCGTCATTTTGATCTGGATAATGAGTGTTCCTAGTGGGAATCTCATCATCTTTTCGATCTAGACGATGGCAGCTCCTTCAGGGCTTTGAGGATTTCCTCGTCATTTTGATCTGGATAATGAGCATTCCTTGAAGGAATCTCATCATCTTTTCGATCTAGACGGTGGTAGCTCCTTCAAGGCTCTGGACGATGCTGATCCTTTCGCAGGTTTTTATTGTCTCTTTAGATCAGGAACGACGTAAACTTTTGTAGTGAGTTTTATGACCTTTTTGGTCTGGACGATGTATATACTTTCGTAGGATTTAATCGTCTTTTCGACCTGGGCTATCAGCCGTTTTAAACTTTGAGAGGGCCATTTCTAACACGGGGAGTGCTGAATAACCACTTATAGAGCCCTGAATGATTACTTATACAATCTTGCATAAATACATAACTTGTGGTGGACAGCATTAAATTAATTTGAACAAAAAGAAAGCATGGGATTTAAATTTTGTTAACTGCTTACAATTAGGCCATGGGTTCTTTCTTGTAATACCTTTTTAGGTGCTCGACATTCCATGGACGAGGTAACTTGTTTCCTTCTTGGTCTTCTAAGTGGTAGCTTCCTTGTCGTGAGTAGTGGACGACTTTGTAAGGTCCTTCCCAGGTTGGGCCTAGTTTGCCTTGTGCCGGGTCTTTTGTCGCAGGAGTTACTTTCCTGAGGACGAGGTCCCCGATGTTGAATCTTTTTAGCTTCACTCTTTGATTGTAGTATCCCGCCATCTTCTGCTGGTATTTGGCCATTCTCTGCGAGGCTTGATCTCTGACTTCGTCCACGCAGTCCAGGTTCAATCTTAGCTGGTCGTTGTTTTCTTCTTCGTCAAAAAAATTTCTCCTGATGCTAGTGAGCCCCACTTCGACGGGAATAACTGCTTCCGTACCATATGTTAGGTTGAAGGGGGTTTCTCCTGTTGGTGTTCTTGCCGTCGTCCTGTAAGCCCATAGAACGCCCGGCAGTTCCTCGGGCCACGCTCCCTTTGCCCCTACTAACCGGGACTTGATTATCTTGAGCAAGGTTCGGTTCGTTACTTCTGTTTGTCCGTTGGCCTGAGGGTGTCCTGGTGAAGAATACTTGTTTCTGATGCCTAAGCCTGAGCAGAATGATCTGAACCCTTGGCAGTCGAACTGACGACCGTTGTCGGATATGATCGTCCGAGGAATCCCGAACCTGCAAACAATATTTTTCCACACAAAATTTTGTACCTTAGCTTCTGTGATTGTCGCAAGTGCCTCTGCTTCGACCCACTTCGTGAAATAATCGATTGCGACGATCAGGAACTTCATTTGTCTTTTCCCCTGAGGCAGGGGACCGACGATATCGATTCCCCATTGTGCGAATGGCCAGGGAGAGGAAATGCTCGTCATTGTCTCACCTGGGACTCGTTGAACGTTCCCATATCTTTGGCAGCTGTCGCACTTTTTTACAAAGTCGGCCGCGTCTTGCTGCATTGTGGGCCAGAAATAACCTGCCTTCATGATCTTTCTGACGAGTGACTTTGCCCCCATATGGTCTCCACAGATTCCTCCGTGAACCTCCTCGAGGATATACTTGGCCTCTTCGTCTACTACACATCTTAAATACGGCTGAGAGAAACCTCTTCTAAATAGTTGATCGTTCAAGATAGTGAACCGGGCAGCTCTTCTTCGGACCTTCCTGGCCTCTTCAGTGTCTGAAGGCAATTGACCGTCTTTAAGAAAAGCAAGGATCGGACTCGTCCACCCCTGGTGTGTATGCACAGAGAAGGCTTGCAACTCCTTAATGCTTGGGAGGCTTTGTTCTTCTAGTCTCCAGTCATAATTTTTGTCCTGAAGATCTGCTGATGCGCTGCGGGCTACCTCGTCAGCTTCTGTATTTTGTTCCCGTGGGACCTGTAAGAACTCCACCTGATTGAAATTGCTTACCAGCTGGTTTGTTAACTTTAGATATTTTTGCATCCTCGTCTCTTTTGCTTCGAAATCCCCTCTGACCTGCCCTATGACGAGCTGGGAATCGCTTTTAACCACAATTCTTTCAGCCCCCAATGCCTGAGCTAGTCGGAGACCTGTTAGCAGAGCTTCATATTCTGCCTCGTTATTAGTTATGGGGAACTTCAGCTGGACCCCATATTTGAGGACATCGTCCTGGGGAGAGACAATAACAACGCCTGCTCCTCCTCCTTTCTGTGTAGACGATCCATCTGTGTTGATCGTCCAGATATCTTCCCGTGTTTCTTCATGCCCGTTGGTAGTGAATTCCGCTATAAAATCTGCCAAGGCCTGAGCTTTTATGGCTGTTCTCGAACGGTATTCAATATCGAACTGGCTAAGTTCGATCGCCCACTGTACCATTCTTCCAGCTGCCTCGGGTTTGCTCATCGCCTTCTTGATTGGCTGATCCGTCATTACCTTTATCGGGTTAGCCTGGAAGTATGGGCGTAGCTTCCTGGAGGCCATTATTAAGGCGAAAGTAATCTTTTCGATCCGGGGATACCGAGCCTCTGCCCCCTGGAAGGCTTGGCTGACATAATACACGGGGAGTTGTACCTTGTTCTCCTCCCTGATTAGGGCTGCACTTACTGCCGTGACTGACACTGCCAGGTATAAGAAGAGATCTTCTCCTTCCTTGGACGGACTTAGGAGCGGGGGGTTGCTCAAGTACCGTTTCAAATCTTGGAATGCCGTCTCGCACTCCTCAGTCCATGCAAAAACCTTCTTCAGGGTCTTAAAGAATGGGAGACACTTGTCCGTTGCTCTCGAGACGAACCTGTTGAGTGCCGCTACTCTTCCTGTGAGCGATTGTACTTCTTTGGTCGTCCTTGGTGAGGACATTTCCAGGATGGCTTTTACTTTTTCTGGATTTGCTTCAATTCCCCTTCGCGAAACCACAAACCCGAGGAACTTCCCTGAAGAGACCCCGAAAGCACACTTGGAGGGGTTTAGCTTCATGCTGTGCTGCCTGAGCGTATTGAATGTCTCCTTAAGATCGTTCATATGGTCCTCTTCTTCTTTGCTTTTGACGAGCATATCGTCGACGTATACTTCCACATTTCTCCCAATCTGTTTGTTGAACATTTGATTTACCAATCTCTGGTATGTGGCTCCTGCGTTCTTTAGTCCGAAGGGCATGACCCTATAGCAATAGAGCCCTTGGCTAGTGATGAATGCAGTTTTTTCTTGATCTTCTTCTGCCATTTGTATCTGGTTATACCCCGAGAATGCGTCCATGAAAGTGAGAAGTTTGTGCCCGGCCGTAGAATCTACTAGTTGGTCGATTCTGGGTAAGGGGAAGCTATCTTTCGGGCAGGCTTGGTTTAGATCTGTGAAGTCAACGCACATCCTCCATTTCCCATTTGTCTTCTTGACCATGACGACATTGGCCAACCACTCTGGGTAATAAACTTCTCGAATAAAGCTTGCATCAAGTAGTTTTCTCACTTCGTCCATGACCGCTTTGTTTCGTTCAGGGGCGAAAACTCTTCTTTTTTGCTGGACGGGCTTCCTTTCCGGATCTACGTTTAGGTGGTGTTGGATGATGCTTGCTGGGATTCCTGGCATATCTTCGTGGCTCCAGGCAAATACATTGAGACTGTTTTTCAGGAAAGTAATGATTTCTGCCCTCGTCCTCGGGTTTAGGTCCGTTCCTATCTGAGTCGTCTTTATCGGATCCCCTTCAACCAGTTCTATCGTTTCTAGCTTCTCCACGATCTCAGGTGTTTTATCCTCGATCACCCACGTATGGTTTTCTTTCGAGGCTAGGACGGCCTGGTAGCACTCTCTTGCCAACACCTGATCTCCCCTTATTTCTCCGACTCCCTGTTCTGTAGGAAACTTTACCTTCAGGCAGTACGTGGATGTGGCAGCTTTCCAACGGTTAAGGGTTGGTCGTCCTATGATAACATTGTAAGACGATGGTGAGTCTACAACCAGAAAATTGTGTTTGTTGGTTACCTGGAGGGGGTATGAACCAGCCGTGACCGTCAACGTCACTATCCCGCGGGGGTACACCTTGTCTCCGCTGAAGCTGACGAGGGGTGACTCAAAGGGACGAAGCCTCTTCGGGTCTACCTTCAGTTGCTGGAAGGCGGACAGATAGATAATATCCGCTGAACTCCCGTTATCTACCAGAACTCTCCTCGTGTTGAACCCCTCAATCATGATCATGATGACGAGCGGGTCGTCATGAGGTTGCCTTATCCCCCTGGCATCTTCCTCTGAAAAATACATGTCCTGGTTCGTTCGTCGCTGCTTTGCTGGAGGTAAGCTATGAACACTGTTTATTTGCCTTTGGTATGACTTTTTGAGGGATCTGAACGAGCCTCCTGTGGACGGTCCTCCTGTGATGGTTTTTATTTCTCCTTTTGCGTTCTGCGGACGAGGTGGCTGATCTTCAGTTCTTTGGAAACCTCCTGGCTGATCCCTCCTACCGTATCTGCCTGCTTCCCCTCTTTTCACGTACCTTTGAAGCTTCCCTTTTTGAATAAGTTCTTCTACCTGCTCCTTCACGTCTCTGCAATCCTCCGTGTAGTGTCCATGGTCCTTGTGAAAACGGCAATATTTCTTTTTGTCACGTACACCGGGTGGTGATTGAAGAGGCCTGGGCCACTTAAGGTTTTGTTCGTCTTTGATCTCCGCCAAAATTTGATCGACGGGCATCACTAATGGCGTGAATTTCGTTTGCCGAGAATTCTTATCGTCCCTTCGTCTATTCCCTTCTTCATTACGTCTGTCAACCCGGTCTCTCTTCTGCCCCCTTCGATCGTCATTCTCATTCCTCTTTTCTTTTGTCTTTTCTGCCCCGTCTATAGCTGCGAGGGCATCTTCAGCGTTCATATACTTCTGCGCTTTCAACAATGCTTCTGCCATCGTCTGGGGAGGATTTTTTGCGACAGAAGCCACAAAATCCCTGGACTTCAGTCCTGCTTTAAAGGTCGTAAGTTGCACCTTATCGTCAGACTCGTCTACTTCCAGCATTCCTCGTGTGAAACGTGTCACATAGGACCTCAAGGTCTCTTTCTCTCCTTGTTTGATTGTGAGCAAGTGATCGGCAGTTCTTTTTGGACGTTGTCCACCAACAAAATGACGCACAAACGAACTGCTTAGCTGTTCGAAATTATCTATGGAAGAGGTGGGTAATTTAGTGAACCATTCTCGGGCGGCTCCTTTCAAGGTTGTGGGAAAGGATCGGCATAGAATCTCGTCAGGAGGCTGTTGAAGACCCAAAGTCGTCCTGAAAGTATTCAGGTGATCCAACGGATCTTTCAATCCGTCGAAGGGCTCGAGCTGGGGTAAACGGAACTTGGAAGGTACCGGGCACTCCTGGACGGCTGCGGTAAAAGGGGAATCAGTTTTCCTGACGATTCGGTCCAGCCCTTGTTCCGTCTTTCCTCTAATTGCGCTTCTTAACTCGTCCATTTCTTTCCTCATCTCCTTGAGGAAACTCGAGTTTGGTTCTTCTGGAGTGCCGGTTCGTCTCCCATGACTGTCCCCGTCCTCATTCCCATTGACTTCCGTGTGGTTGTCCCCTTGTTGCAGTCGTTGTTTCATTTCTTGATTTTGCTTGGTGAGCTCTTCCACTGTGGCTGCAAGTGCTTGGATTTGTAGGGACAGCGCAGCGGGGTCTGGGATACAGCTGGACTCCATCTCTTTAAAATAGAACAGTACCCTTGAACCGAAGGCTCAAGAATGATACGTTTCCCACAGACGGCGCCAAACTGATGATGCTAAGATCGTCAGTAGAGATGTTCGTCCAGAGTGATATCGTCAGTCTGCGCTCCTGATCCTGCAAAAAGTATATCTAAACACAAATGTATGTGGTCACCGGTGTGGCGCCAGCCACAAAACCTCCGATGCCAAAGTTAGGAAAGGAAACTCCTTTTAGAAAGAATCAAGTACTTCTTTGATAGTGAAATTTCTAGTCAGTATTCTCGTACCTTTTCCGGATCCCGTTTGGGGATATATATAGGTTGTTTTCAGTACCCTTCTAGCCGTTGGTTCTGCCATAATGAGGGTGTAATTCCTCAACTTTGTAACGTCCGTGCAAGGTAGTAAGTTTGACAGATACTTCAACGGTACCAGTATTTATTGTTCATTTTGTAACGGATGGTCGTGACAGATGTATGGACGACTTACCTGTAGATTCGGGCAATCAATCTCGTCTTTATTAATCGTCCACATACAAGGTATGGACGGGCGTATTTCTTGGACCTATCAGAAACTATATTATATATTGCTTGTTAAAAGAAAATATAATTCTATTACTATATAAAAAGCAATCACCTTTTATTTATCACTCACAATTTTTTATGCTACGGTTGATAAAAAGTTAGAATTTTTTTACGCGGTCTTAGAAATTTTGTAAGAGAAATAAGTAAATGTAGATTGTAATTGAGAAGGTGGCCCCCATAGCACATGGGATCATGGATCAACCTTCTCAGGACTGAAAAAGCAGTTTTCACTTTTGGCCTTTTGGGGTGTCGCCATTTCTGGCTAAGTATGTGGCATTGAACCTTTTCCACGTATCTAGCAATTACACTATGCTATTCTAAGTGCTTGTTTGGCCGGCACGTTTACGTTTGACGTCTGCGTTTTTTCAGCCCTTCTTTTTTTCTTTTTTCACGCGTTTTCAGCTAAATTATATTGTAGCAGTTATTGTTCAATAAACAATAACCGCAATAGTTGAATTTTCCAGCACAAATTTCACTGTTTATAGACCCACAAATTTCACATTTAAAAATTATTTGCTACAGTATTTTTCAATTTTCAGTTGTATCCATACGGACCTAAGTGTTCTTTTAGAATCAAAGGAGAGAAGGACCATTCATTAACACCTAATTAAATACAATTAAAGGAATGGATAGGATATTCTAGCTTCATTGTCCAATAAAGCAAAGCAACATTCAATCCGGATCCAAGGTGGCTCAAAGGCAGCAAACAGTTTAAAAAGTTGTACAATGATACAAGCAGGGCCTACCATGCATTTTATTCTTTCACTATTACCGTGCGCATGCTAAACTAGGTCTTTTGACTCAATGCGTGTTTGACATCACAAGGCCGCTATGTGAGCAGTGCTCCCAACTGGACCGACGAATGTGAATACGCTTGGTTCGTATAAATAACCATATGCAAGTAAGTTGATGCATTGTTTCCATAGAAAGAGAAATATTATTATTACAGAAGTGAGAATGTGAGATCCACAATTTTGCACTGCCCAAGATTTAATGGTTAAAGACAATGTATCTTGGGAAATATATTTTATTATTAGCAAAAGACAATGTGCAATATATAGCATGCATACCATACATAGCAAGGGATGGTCCAAAAATTGGTTTGTCAACATTTGCATAACAGAGTTTTTGGGTATTATTATAAATTAAGTGACAAGTAAAAATAATAAATACAATTTCACTAGGGGGGGGGGGACTTGCAACTTGCGAGAAACTAAGGAAAGCAATAGTAATAAATATTGGGACAGTTAATTACAGATGTAGTGAAGTTAATTGTCTAATAATAACTACAGAAGAAACCCCAAAAATTTAAACCAACAAGCAACTACATTTATCTTTCTTCTAAACCAACCAATCCCCTGCATGCCTTTTTTCTTTTTTGCTTCAGTATCCCGTGGGGAACTCGCAACTTCCATATCCTGCAAAGTGACACACCCTTTTTTTTTCAGTTTCTCTAAGCCAAATTGGCTCAAATCAAAAAAGAAAGTAGTAAAAAGCAAAAGGAAACACGCGACATTTTCTCTCTTTTTTAGGAAGAAAATTTTCAATAATCACTTTCATCCCACCCACCATAAAGTTAATATTACCAAGGGCAAACCAATACCCACACGCCATGTCAGTAGAAAAATAAAAATTCCTTCCCATCATCTCTAGGGCAGGTGCTATCTTTTGACCTAATGTACATCATTGTTCCCAGCCGCCATGAATTCTACCACTGCTTAATTTCACACGCTCTAGTCCTCTAACAGGACAGTACCATTAAATAATACCATTAAAATGGAGTAATTTTGAAAATCTGAACGTATAATTTCATGTTTTTTAATGTCAAAATATTTTGGATAAATTGGATATTATTTTTTTTAATCTAAATTTATATTTTATGTATAATTTTAAACCATAAAAACTTACCATTTGAATAATTTATTGATAACATTCTTATTGTTCTTCCATTTTTTAAAAATTTTACATAGAAAATATAAGAAAAAACTAATTCAATGGTAATTTGTCAAAATTCATCGCTAATAAAAAGATTTTAAGAAAAAATGTAGTTTAATTTTGTAGCTAAATTTTAATTTTTTTAAATAGATAAGAGGGTTGAAAATTATACCGAAATTAAACTCCAATTGTTTTAAAATGATTTCGCAATTTGCAGTTAATTAATTATGAGTCCATGCTCAAATCAGTATGGTAAAAACATATTTAAGGAGTTGATATAAGAATTTTACCCTTTTTATTGGGAAATAAGACAGTAATATACAGTTTAAAGCACACATAAACAGTATATTTATACACTATACTTTAGGCAGGTTATAAGTTATGGCCGTAATTAAATTAAATGCAAGAGAAAGGGATCGAATACGCACTAGGGGGTTGAGTGACCACATAAGCCGCTCCTCCAAAATAACAAGTACCCATGACACGGCTCTTCTTCTGATAATAACTGTTGAACGCGAACGAAGCGTGGGCCTCAACAGTATTAGGATTATAACACGTGGAACCTGGCTGGATCGGATGGCAGTCAGCACCACCCTCACCACAAGCATAATCTAAAGCCGACTGCAGCTTCTCTTTCCCCACATCACCCTTCGCCACGCACCACGTGTTCCCTGACGTACTCTTCGACACGCCTCCTCCTCCGCCACCGTTCACCGGTGGTGTTCTCGCGTGTTGGTTACCGGGCACGGGTGTCCGCGGCGTGTCGTGGTAGTTCTTCAATCCCTCCACGGTAAACGGTATGTCGTAAACTTTCTCCTCAGTAGGGTAAAACAGCCCGTAGTTACGCTCCGATGTGGGACCGTTCTTGTTGTTCTCGTTGAAAAGAGCGAACAAATAAACGGTCAGATCTGCCTTGGGTCTCAATGGGGTCCCACCTCCAGTCAAAATCCGACGGACCAGATTTCCGTTATAAGCAGCAGCGTTTGGAATCGACGCGCCTACTTCGTTTTCGTCTCCTTTAGAAGGCCAACCCGTTTCCGTTACAACGACCTTGATATCGTCGTATTTCAAAGCTGACATGGCAGCAAAAACGGCGTCGATTTGAGCGTCGAATAAGCTAAAATATCTTAACCCATTGCCCGCATCCACTACACCCGGGTTTTCACGGAACAAAGCGTAGTCTAAGGAGATGACGTCGGCGTTTGACTCGTAAGCGAAAAATGGGTAGGCATTAACCATGAGGTACGACCCGGTTTGGCGAAGGAAACCCAACAAGGGCTTGAAAACGGATTCTACTAGTTCGGGTCGGAAAGACCCGGCTGAAGAAGGGTAAGAGTTTTGAAGTGCGCTGAGAGCTACAGGGGAAGAGATTTTGATGTCATTATTGAAGTTGCACTTAACGAGAGCGTCATGGAGGTTTTTCATTGCGGGTATGAGGTACCGGGTTGTATTATTTGGGTCGACGAAGACTTCGTTTCCCACAGCAATGGCTTCGATTTGTGTTGAGGGGTGGTAGGCAGCGACATTCTTCTGGACCCATGTGGAGGCGAAGGATTTGCTTCTGGCGGCGGCGAAAAGGAGCCCGTTTGGGAGGTCCACGGTGACTTTGATGCCGGATCCGGATAAGGCTTTGAGAACTGCAGGGTCGGAGTCGAAGACCTTGACCCGATTTAGACCCTGAGATTTGAGAAGCGACACAACCTTTGATGCTGGGGGAAGGTTGTTTGCGATTCTACCATAGTTCACTCCTATGGAACCCGCATCTGCAAATGTAGTAACGTAAAACAATGTTAGAAGTAAGAACTATAAACAAAAACAAAAACAAAAACGAAGGCTCATTTTGAGTTTTAAAAGCAAATGCTGAAGAAAGTAACTGTTTTTGCAAGTATGTTTTGGTTTTACTTTCTTCTCTGTTTCTTTTAAACCAAAACAAACGTGCAAAAAAACTCGTCATTGTAGTCAAATACTTTCAGCGAAACAAAAATGGAAAATGAGAAAGCCTCAGGCTTGTGATTTTACCTGCGAATGCGAGTAGAGAAATGAACAAGAAGAGGCAAGAGAAAGCTAGGCGGAGCTCCATGCTCTGGTTCTTTTTTTTGTTCTGGTTCTGAGAGAAACAGAGCAGGTGAGAAAGTAAGAGAGAGTGGTTTAATTTTGCTTGCTGTATTTCTGGGGTTGTTTGTACTGTCAGTGAGAGTAAGTGGGTGAGAAAGCGAGTGAACACTGAGGAGTCTTTTATGGAGGAGAGAGGAATTGAGTGCATCGAGGTCGTAGTGGGGTGGGACCCGCTGTTGGTAGCCCATTTGCCCATTGACAAGAACTAAAGGCTCAGTCTCAACAAGACTTGAGAGCTCATAAGAGAAGAGAGTAGGCTCAACGGATCAGACCAAGGTTCCTCACCGTACGGTTCTTTCTCATAAAAATGTACAATTAGATCACCAGTAAAACGAATTAAGAGCCGTTAGATCTGAAGATCATTTCAGGGACCCACTTTATTAACGTTACAAAAAAGTATTTGCAGGTGATTTTGATATTGTGCTCTTTTTTAGTTTACTCAGCTTCAACGTGGCCCCAACAAACTCGACCGTTTCAGGGTACAGTTACCAAAAAGACATTGAATTAAAAACACTCTCCTCCTCGGGTGCATCATTATGAATGTACTATTGACTGGTGTCATTTACACGTGTTTCGTGATATTAGCTGTAAGTCAACAAATGAGGATGTAGGTAATTGTGACAGTATACGTTTCATTGGGGATGGTGCTGTTTTGGAACATTGTGGCAGAGGCATCTTTCGTATGTAAAATCATTTATTAATGAAGAAAGTGAATTGGATGATGGTCGACTGTCCATTTTACGATTTTTTTTTTTTTTTTTTTGAACGTTGGTTGCGACAAGAAGTGACTGTGCTTAACGGGACTGAAAAAAAAAAAATCATATGGTGTAGAAATGGAAAAATCATAACAATGCTGTATAGTGTATACACAGTGGAAACAGTGACCTGGTGTGGTGATTTGGTGAAACTTATATGTGTTCCATTTTGTTGTCTCGGCACCATTGGGCGAAGCTTGCAGTTTGTGAGCCGAAACATAGGAGCAATGCCCAATGAAATTAACAGTAGAAGCCATTGCAGAAACAAACAAAAAAAAAAAAAATTAGTAAGAATTACATACTTTGTGCCTCACTAGGCCCACGGCCCATGCTGTTTGTCTATGTAGTCCAGGGCTCACCATTTCTATTTCGGTTTTCTTTTTTCTTTTTCTTTTTTTAATGAGATCTATTTCGTTTTAGTTGTGTGGTAAAGCCCAAAAGGTACAAGCATACAAAGGGCTGTTAGCACACTAGCACTTCGATTCAAGGCCCATGGAAAATTTTCAAAAATATTATATCCCATCATTATCTCCAGTGTTACAGGTAATTTCGTTTTTATATTTTAGTAGCAATTAATTTGATTTCTATTATTTTTAACTTACAGTCAATTTAGTCTTATTATTAACTTACTAATATTATTAACTTACTAAAGGAAAAATGTCTACATGACAAATAGTTTGTAGGGTCAACACAATTGAAGCTGACATGGATGATAAAATAATATTAAAAATATTTAATTGATATTAAAAAAAGCCGCCTCAATATCAAAAAAAATCTATATCCAAATTCTTTTTTACAAAAAAAAAAATTTTAAATTTTTTAATTCCTAATTGCAAAACAGGAGAAAATTTAATTTTAAATAATTTCATCTGGCCTTTTTTTTTCCTTTCAGTTTCTCGGCTACCAAACACATCTAAAATTATTGTTCCCTTCCCAAACCCACAGTTCAGCACCACCACCACCACCACCACCCATCGATCCATCCTTTCTTTATCTAAAAATAAATATAAATAAAAAATAAAAAACACCAAGCTTGAAAGAAAACCAATTTCCCAGGTTTTCTAAGCCACCAAACAGAGCATTAGAACCAATCCACACTTTAGATATCTCGAAATTATTGAAATAGTTTGAAAGAATTAAACACAAACATCATAATACTCGTCAAAGTACAACTTTAGATCTTCTGGGTTTGGGAAATTTCTAGGCTTTGAGTTACTTGATTCGATGGTGGTGGGATATTGCTCATCAAAAACAACTCCCAAGATCTTCAATTTACATTACTCAAGAATATGTATTGGCGAGCCTGACATTGGTAACAAAATTATGGCTTATAATCACTATAAAAAGAAATTGAAGAAGGAAACATTGCAGCGCTTGAATACTTTGAAAGGGATGTAGAATAAACTCATTATTTTGGATCACTCACCATGTAGGAGGCAAAAATTTATCAAGCCAATTACAAAATGCCACATTAAAATTTAGTGACAAATTCCAAATTAATATGTCATTAAATTAATTATATCAAATAATGACATGTGTCATCCAAATTGATATTACATTGGCATATTGAAATTTATCACGTGTCATTTAGCCCACAAGATAAAGATAAATTCTCTATTCAAAGTTTAGGGATAATTATATTTATTAAAATAAATAAATAAAACTAGCCTCTAAGCACGCGTGTGAGGCTCTTCTATTTTTTTTGGAAAAAGTTAATAATTTGCATCCATTAGAATTTTGGATTACTACATTTTTCATTCACATAAATGCCTAGGTGTGTGATGAGCGTTATGCGTTTTGGATGAAATAATTTTTTCATCACACCCCTAGTTTTTTTTGGTTCATCTATTATTTTTTTGAACCCAAGGCCAAAAGTTTAATAAATGAAAATTATTCCTTTTGGATTGTGAACTTTGAAATGACAGAAGAAGATATACCGGTCATAGAGTGTCACAATTATTATTATTTTTAAATGAGAGTTATCAATTTTATTTTTTAAAACCTAAAAGGCAGTCACTTTGTCCTAAAAGGTAGCTAGTATTACACATCCATAACCAGAACAAAAATTTCAAATGCTAAAGACACTCACGTTTCTTAAATGGTAGTTATGTAATTATTTAATCCTCAAAGATAGGCACTTAGTACACATCCATAACTAAATTTTAGCATGCTTAAAAAAGTTTAAAAAGAAAAAAAACTAAGAAGAGCTGTCAACGTTACCATTCTTTTAAAAAAAAATTTAAAATGTATTCTCTTTTTTAAAATAAATGTGCAATGAAAGGCACAACAAATGACAATAGTAAATTTCATATGAAAGAGATGTGATTGAGTAAAATGAAGCTAAAGTGTAACAGTATCAATTAATTGAAAACGTAATGTTACACAAATTAATAAATATAGGTATATATAGGTAGGATATTTACAAAAAAAAAAAAAATGGTCTTTAACAACTACCTGATAAATTGACTACTACTTTGCTCACCCGAATTCATCCAATGTGCCTGCTATGCAATCTAACAAAATTGTTGATATGTTGCCCTAAAAAAATACAAAATAAATTAGAGAGTAAGCCTTAAATGTAAGAAAAACAAAATAATAATAATAATAATAGGAGGAAGAGAAAGCATCACTTAGAACACATACACTAAAATAATGAGTCAAAACCTATAACCACACAAAAAAAGAAAAAGAAAAAAAAAGAAGAAGACAAATCAATATAAATATATATATATATATATATATATATATGTGGGGCCGGGTATCCAAAAGAATGATGTAGAAATTGCAGGAATTGGGCTTGTGACCCAACGGCCCAGTCCGAAGACACTCACTTATCCGAGAATAGTTAAAGAGAGATATTGTGGGACTAATATACGAAAAAGGGATGGAAGTCATGTATAGTGGCCTAAGACACGTCCGAGGATAAAACTCACCTCGGATACTATGGTCCGAGGTGGATGCAACTATCTTACTATTCGGGGTACTCCGCAAAGTTGTACTAGAACTGGAAAGTGGATATAGAACAAAGAAGGAACCAAGAGCGATAACAAATATCTTCTGGAGCTGTTACCTCCACATTAAATGCTTCCCAGCTAACTCTCTGGCCGCATTAATGTGGAGGTGATACCTGAACAGTAACCATGTAGCCTTATGGCTGCTAAACGAAGATTCCAGGAGGTGCTGGATGGGACAGAAATGAGTCCTAAGGATAAAACCTACACGTGTACGGTGAAAAGAGGGGGACGGACGTAGTATATAACCTGAAAGTGGATGACATTAAAAGGACTTTTGGAAAAAGAAAAGAGAAAAACGATAGAACCCAGAAAGAGACCCCCTGAAACCTAGCTGAGGAGAGTTTTTATCATACAGTTAGCTTGAAACGTCTTTTACTGCACAATAACCATGACCTCTTCTATCAAATAGAACTAGTTCTTTCACCCACTCTCTAAAAATTTATTGTTTGAGCTTGTTGGGCTAGAAACTCATCCTTATTCTGGGTTCAATCCAATTTGAGTCCCTACAATATATATATATATATATATATATCTCATTCCCACTCTTTAAAAAATACTCAATAATTAGAGAAAATATTAAACACCCATCAAACTGACCAAATAAAAGAAAAGATAAGATAATGATATAAAGAGGATATTGATAACAAAGTGTGGTCTTATTTTGTAGGCAGTATTTTACGTGGGAGTGAAAAGAAATTTTTTTTTTCCTTTCAGAATCTAAATCATGATACAATAATAAGGTTTTTTAAATAAAAAAAAAACTCTACGTCAACATTCAATTGAATTTTTTTTTTTTAATATCAATTTGAGTTTTAAAAAATTAACAAAGTAAGGAAACCAAATATAAACCAAATACAGAAAACCAAATACTGAATGGCAAACTCAAACTCCTAAAATCGTATTCCATTTACTTTGTTGCACTTCGGGCTTTTCTTTTAAGCAAATACTTCGGGCTCTTGTTACCTTATCTAGATTGATACCACTCCTAATAGCATGAGTATCTTGAATAGGGAATACATTTTAAGGATTCGTGCATTGAACATCAAACACATTACCCTTATTACTTCAAACCCAACTTATTACTTCATTCCAAATTATCAAATGGCATGTGTGTCTTTGAAGCAAGCAAATTCCCACTATCAACTTTAGCACTTTCTAGTTCACTTGAATTCAAATTTGGATACACGTAGTCTACAGATAAAGTTTTATCAATATCATGCAATTAAAGAAACCAAATATAAATCAAATATAGGAAAGCAAATACTGAATGGAAATTCATAAAAGTAAACATAATACAGAGAACCCAACAAGCATGAGGCATTTTAAATAGAGGTCACGAAAGATACTTACATTTTTGTTGTTGACTACACTTCAAGTCCAAAGTCCAAACAGTCTGTTGGAGTTGGAGGATAGAGCACACAAAAATCTTGAAGATTAATACCCTAGTGCACGTTCCTTGAAGTTTAGATACCAAAATCTTGAAGATAGACACCCCAGTGCACGTTTCTTTAAGAAATGTGTGAAAGAAATTAAAGGTAAGGTTGAAATATAAGGGCTATTTTACACAAATATTTGATTTGTTTCTAGAATATAAGAAGTTGTTCGTGAATTATAAAACCAAAATAGAAAAGACCAATGTACATTGACATACACATACCGTTGAGCAAAAGCAAGTAGAAAAAATTATGAGAATGGTGAAAAGAAGATTAACACAGAATTGAAGAACCGAAGAAGAAGTAATTTGAGTTTGAAAACCAACATGAGTGTACTGGGAGTGTGGTCCTATTTTGTAGATAGTGTTTTACGTGGGAGTTATCAAAAGCATTTTTATCAAGTTTTGCCCCTACTTAAACGTAGGCTGTAGGGGTATTTTGAAAAAAAAAAAATCCGATCTAAACAAGGGAAGCCCCTTAAATAGTAGTATAGATAAAAATAAATTTTCTATTCAAAATTGATGGATAATTATCTTTATTAAAATAAATAAATAAAATAGAGATAATTGTTTATCTTTTTTGATCATTATCTTTATCAAAATAGATAAATAGAGATAATTATCTCTAAACAAAATTTGGGCCAATCAAGAGTCTATTACATATCTTCAAGCATATCAATTCAAAGTGGAGCTTATCCTCTGAAACCACTATAAATAAAGGACATCCCCTCTCATTTTCAACAGAAAGTTTTCAAGAAGCCAAAACTCTAGAGAAATTCTGCCTCTAAAGCACCAAAGAATTATAACCTAAAATCCAAGAATCTTCGAAGAACTTGAAGAACATTCGAATGATTTGAAGAACTGAAGAACAACAAATCTCAAACAAGGTCAAAGCTAGAGATTTGTTGTGAAAACCGTTCGATCCATCTTCCAACCAAAGTTAAGAGAATTTCTTGTTCAAGTCAAGTTCAAAAAAGATAGAATCGGAGGACTATTCTTTTGTAAAAGAATCAAAACAGATATTGTACTTACTACTTGATTAATACAAAAATATATTTGTGACACCTTTTTCAATTTGTTTGATTTGCAAACTTTGTGAAAAATTTATGTTTACACACCAATACAAGAATGTTAAAGTAGTTGTCAAGTGATAAAGAAAGTGAGGGTGATTTGTGGGATTTGAGTTATTTGATTCAAAGGCAAAGAGGGCTTGATTTTGGAGTTTTTTGTTATTCATTCTATTTATTTTTGTTATTTAGATTTTTCATTCAAATGTTGATTTTTTTTTTTTACCAATTGATTTTTTTAATATTATTTTATTAGTCATGTCATCTTTAATGTGCCAACTGTACAAATCGTTTGTCACGTAGGCATTTCTGTTAGTGAGTTAACAGTAGGTACCAAATTCATAGCAAGTTGAAAATAATAGGGACCAAATTGATTGCTACCAAAATATAGAGATCAAATTGATTGTGATCCCAAAATGTAGGGACCAAAATAGCATTTTCGCCTCATTTTTATCTATTTAGTCTCTCCCTTTGTTAAAATGAGTCAGTCTATTATGCTATCAAAACCTGTTAGCACGTAAATCCTTTTTATTTTTTAAAATAATACTTTCAAACAACAAGATCTATTAAGGAACAGTGAATAGCATAATACGATACTAGGGTCAAAACACTTGCGTTAGTCAGTGCAAAATATAATAATTGGTCAATTTCACATATTCAATTCCAAAAATCACCCACATTAACTTATGTAAAACTGTGCAAAGTAACATTGTAGCTACATTAACCATGTAAATAATAAGGGAAAATTGCACTTAACCCACCTGTGGTTTGACCCATTTTAACAACGCCCAAATGTGGTTTAAAACTTATCACTTAACCCACTTGAGCTATCTTCCGTTAGCACCAGTTACCCACCTTTACCCTCTCCGTTAGAACCCAATTAAAACCCCCCAAAAAGAAGAACAAGCTCTCTCCCTTTCTCTACCTCAGAATCCCTAAAATCCCTAAACCCATTATCCATTTCTCTCTTTACTTAGGGTTTCAAGGTGAAATCTGAACATGTCTTCTTCAAGTTATTACTTAGGTTCTAGTCACCATTCATGTTCTGCTAACCGTTGTCAGCTACGGACTACTTTGACCTTGAACAATTTTGGGAGAAGGTTTTATGAGTGCTACTATTGTGGTGTGGTGAGTAACAGTTGGTTTTCAAATTTGTTTATTTTCTAGTTTTTTTGGTTTTCTGTTTTGTTAGCTTTATGAATAACCCTAATTGGATTTTGTTTGTAGGATGATGAACCTACTTGTAAATATTTTAGGTGGTTAGATGGCAAAACATTAAGTGTGGGTCAGAAGTTGCACCCATTGTCCTAGCAAAAATTAGGCAAGAGTTGCACAGGAAAAGGAAAAAAGAGGCTAGTGATAGGAAAAAAGTAGTTACTAAGACGGAAATGTTGGCTTGTGCGATGGAAGAAGAATCAAGAGGAAGGGAAAAAATAGCCAAGCAAAGGGAAGACAAAGTTAGGGTGAGAGAAAGGATAGCAAAGAGAAGTTACACAACTACAAATTTGCATTGGCTGTGTCATGGGTTTTTTTTTTTTTTTTTTGCTATTTTTTTGTATTTTCTGGTAGGATTGGAGAATTTGGAACAAAGTCATTGTGTCTGCCTTGAAGGCAAGTTGCTTGTTGGCTCACTTGCTGTTGACCTGATGAAATAGCTAGCTGCTTCTGTGCCTGGTTGAGTGGCTGCCTTGCTTGATGGGTGGTTAACTTTCTTGTTGGATGGCTGGCTACCCCACTTGTTACTTGGATGGGTGGCTGCTTATTTTGCTGCCTGACTGGTTGTCTGATTGACTGAGCACATTAATTGGTTGTCTGCTTGGCTGCCTTGTTTACTGGTCCAGGTGGGTGCCTTGTTTGTTGATTGGTTGTCTGATTGGCTACCTTGTTTGCAGATCTAGGTGGCTATCTTGCAAACTTTCTTGGTGGTTGCCTAGGTGGCTGACTTACTAGCTGTCTTGCTGGCTGCCTGCCTACCTAACTGCCTGGCTGAGGTACTGAAGTTGAACCTTGACCTGGTTGGTCAGTGCTTGCTCTTTGTCCTTCTTGTCCTTACAAAAAGAATTGTCTTGCATCAGAAATAGATTTGTAATAAAATGGTCATAGTGAACACCTTCTTACTCTACTTACAAATTTTCTTTGCCTCTCAAGTCTCATCTCCTTTGCCATGGTGTCTCACCAGTTATTCTAGCCTTACACCCCCTTGAATTATGCCCTCCTTATGGCAAAACCCATATTTTATAGGTCTATTTGACCTATAAACTTTGTAAGGATTGATTGGCTCACCTGCATATTTCTTCCTTTTCATGGGTGGCCTGCCTGAAGGCTTATACATAATTGGAGCAACATGAGTAGGTTGGTTGGTTATCATCTCCTTGTATGCAGCCACATAGGCATCCTTTCTATAGCATGAATGAAAATAATCCTCAAGCCTCTCTAGATTCGTATAGATTACTGCAACACCATGTTTACATGAGATTCTTGTCAAATCTCAAACTCTACAACTACAACACTGTCTTGTAAGGTTAATGAAATGCTTCTCATACTCATTATCAACCTCATATATAAACATGCCTCTCATACTCATTATCAACCTCATATATAAAGCAGCTTGATGGAACAGCAGAAAGTGACTTACAATCAAGTTTCAACTGCTCAAGCTTCTACAATATTTTTGGACATATGTCACTAGTGAACTTTTCAATCCCAATCCTCTTACTGTACATTCTAGTCATCAACCAAACCTTAATTCATTCTAGCATGGCAATGGTAGGCTTATCCCTAGCTTCCAGTATCATAGAATTAAATGAGTCACTAAGATTGTTCACATAACAATTTGAGGTGGCTGTTGCAGTGAAATGTGACTTGGTCCATTGGGTTGGTTAAATGTCTGCTAGGTACTCTTATGCTTCTTTGTCCTTGTCCTTCAAATCTTGCATTCTCTTCTCGAACTCCCTAACTATTGTTGCTACAGCACACCTCCATAATACAGTCTTCAATTCTAAACCCTTGTAGTTTAACTTGAAGTTATTGTAAATATGTTTCACACAAAATCTATGTTCAACTGTTGGGAACAACAACTCCATGGCAGGTATCAATCCTTGGTTATCATACACAAAATCAATAAACATCCAAAGAACAAAGATGAACACCATCTGCCTATCTGACAAAAACAGAACTTTCAAAAAGTAGAAATGTAATGACTAAGAACAAACAGAAATCTCAAAAAGCAAGTGACTTGTATTACTTTCTGCCTATTTGAAATGAACACCAAATTTAGCTCATCTGGCCTCCTAATATCATCTACAAATGTTTGTAAAAACCACACCCAAGAATCCTTGTTTTCTTGCTCAACTACAGCTAGTGCAACAGGGAAAATATTATCATTCCTATCCCTTGCAATTGCTGATAATATATGTCCACCAAACTTACCTTTCAAATGGCAACCATCTAATCCTACAAGTGTCCCGTGCGCCCCCCCCCCCCCCCAAGAATCCAACTTTTTGTGCATTGTATCACGCATATAGCCTCTTAAACTTAGGTTGTGTGTTACGTTCAGTAATCTCAGTTTGTAGAATCACCTTACTCCCCACATTAATTACTCTAATTATCTTAGCATAGTCCCTAAGTTTCCCATACTACAACCTCTCATCACCTTGTATGAACTCTCTAGCTTTCCTCTTAGCTCTGTAAACTCAATATATGCTCAAGTCCACGACACATCATGCATAACTCGATGCTTCACACCAAAAATTGCTCAATCATGGTTTTTGTTGAAATCATCCAAGTACTTCCTAGCCACATATGTAGAAGTGACCTGACTATACTTGAATTTCCTCCCACATATACAATTTGGAACCATGGTCTTTATCTGGAAGGTTAACTCCCTTGAAATCTGTGATTCATATACCTACCAACCACATTCATACTTACAGTGGATAGAAATGTTGGTCTTTTCATTAAACTTGAACTTAATGTCCACAGGCTTCTTCACTGCATATTCCCTTCAGGTAGCCCTAAAGACATTCTCATTTGGAAACTTCATACCTTTGCATAACTGAGGATTACTCATGCCAATCTCCTCATTGAACTCTAGACATCTCACCTTTTCATCCTCATCCTCAAAACTGTTAATGCTCCTAGTGTCATCATCATCATGAGCTTTTTAAGCCTAGTCATCATCATCAAGAGCTTTATCACCGACACTAGCTTCTGGTTTCTTCCTATTATCTCTAACCTGCTCCTTTAAATGCTCTCCCTCATTTACCTTTTCAGTCTCTCTTTGATGCTTTCTCATATTGGGTACCTTATTGTTCTGAGCACATGGTTCACCAAATATGTCATCAGGATAATTTGGTCCTTCATACCATTCATCTAGCCAATCAGATTCATCCATATGAACATCTTCACTACCAACAGTTTATCCATGGGTAGCATTGTCATCCACTACCATCTACATGCACTTCTTCATAACCAACAGGTTATCCACCACCAGCATTGTCATCCACAGCCTCCCCAACACTACCATCCACATTCCCCTCAACAGGTTCTTCACTAACACCATTTTGCTTAACCATAGATGTTGTAAGGGGGAGAATATTGTCACTGCCCCTACTGTGTTCACCCATTACTGGAGCCACCTCCTCATAATCAGCACCATCATCTTCATCATTCATTTCCCATGGCTTTTCTACTGCAATTGGTTGATCTGGTTCAACTACAGGTTCTTCAACAGCAATTGGTTGAACTTCAAGTTCTACATACAATGTGATTTCATTTATTGACCATTCAGCACGTAGTTTACACATGTAGGTCACATCATCATTTGAAGAAATTAACCTTAACCCTTCCTCTAAGTTACCACCAGGTATTAAATAATAAATCCTACTATTAATGGGTCCCCCAGCCTCAGCACAAATGTCTTATATCTCAAAATGACTTAGTAGATTTGAATCAACATTACCCAGTACAAATACCTCACCACTTACATACTCTAATCTAGGGTTCCACTCAAAATATCCATTATGGTGAATAGTAAAATCAAAACGAATTTCATCAACCATCTGCAGGAGTTAAAACACATGCACAAACAACAGTAATCAAATACAAAACCAACACATGCACAGAGAGCACCAATCATTGATAAAAGCAAAAATAATTCCATACAACATAAAATACCATTTAACGTGGGGTCAGGGGAGACAAGAAACACAACCAACTAAACAATTTGTCTCCATGGGACCATAGACAACCTAAAGATGCATCTACCCAAAATATTTTTAGGGACCATAGTCATCAATGTCAACTGTAAAAGCAATAAATCATTTAACAGAAAAACCAATTATTTTATGACAGAAAACCTTTAATCATGTAACCTTTATCAATCGTTACACATTGAAAAAGAACGAACACAACAATGGTTAAAACTATTCGAGTAAACCCTACAAAATCATTTCATACCTGATATAGGGGAAAATCCAAGCTTCAGTACACCTCCTTGCTCGCAATCAGTAGAGTAAATAGAAATTCTTTTGGCAATTAGTAGAGTAATTGGGTTCTAATTTTGGCTTCTATAGTAAAGTGGATTTTCTAACGAAGAGGGCAGAGGTGAGTAATGGGTGTCTAACGAAGGGCAGCTCAGATGGATTAAGTGATAAGTTTTAAACCACAGGTAGGCTTTGTTAAAATTGGCCAAACCATAAGTGGGTTAAGTGTAATTTTCCCAAATAATAATATACACGACTACTATATTTTGCATTTCATTATTCAGTGATAGAGGGACATCAATTCCCCTCATACATTAGGGAGCAATTTTTTTATTTAATTTTTTGTATTATGGAACATTGAGAAGAAATTAATTACAAATAAATTGACAAGACTTTTATTAATGAGTGCATCCGTGATTTTTATTAATGAAGAATTTAATGGGCCCTATTATATTTAGAAGTAATGAAAACAAATAAATAAGACTTCTTTAACCAACTCATGTGTCATTAAAAAAAAAAAAAAAAAAAAAACTAATTGATTACAATAAAAAAAACTCAACGTTAACCAATGCTTTTAGGCACTCACTAACCAAACCCAATTAACAATCACAAATGTTAAGCTCATAGTACTTTTTTTTTTTTTTTTTTTTGTGTGGAAGAAGCTCTAAGTACTTTTATGTGTACTAAACAAGTCCCACTTTTATGTACTACTGTAGTGTTTTGTGGGACATCATGCCTAAATAGTATCATTGTTTTAAAAAATTAGACCAGACCAGCCGTTCAACCAAACCCTAAACGAACTGATAAAAAATGTGAAAATTGGCCATAAACCGATAAAAATCGGGAATTGGTCCATTTTCCAATTCTTTGACCGTTTTGGTTTTTAAAACCATAACAAAAATTACTTTGCTAAGTTGCTTAAAAAATAAAAGTCTCTCTTTGATTATTATTATTTTTTTTAAGTAAAACAAGTAAACCAAAATGTCTTATTGAGTAAAAAAAAGTATCCAAAAACCTTGGTTGCTCTTACCAAAGGGAATTGGACTATAAGAGGAAAGGCCATTATTGAAGATGGATGTATCAAAGACTTCTACTTATTAATGGGAGACATGTGTTTAGAACATTAGAATCAGCTATACCAAACAAATTCTATTTTGATATATCAAAAAGTTACTTTATCCATTTTAACACACCATTTCACAATAAATCATACCTCAAATCTCTTATTTTAGCACATCACCCATTAAAATAACTTTAAAAAAACTCCTACATTTTATTATTAAAAATATAAAAAGAAAAAAAAAGGTCATCACCAACCAACAAGCAACAGCAACCAGCCAACTTCCTAAAAAACCAACGCCATATTTATGGAACAAAAATTTTAGACCAAAACCCATGGGAACCCACCTTAAACCGGAGCAAGATCGCCACTGCAAATCACCCCCACCAACAACTAACGTAACTATTAGATCATTAGATAATGCAAATATTATAATCCATTCAAGACAACAAGATCAAGCCTATCTCCCGTTCTAGATCAAAATCTATATTTAGTTAAACTTCAAATAATAGGATAAGATAGAGATAGAATTTCAAACAAATTTAATCAATGTAACTGATGTGCATATCTTCAAGGTTGGTTGGAGAGAGAGAGAGAGAGAGAGAGAGAGAGGCAATAGCATAGTCTAGTGAGAGAGGTGAAGGAAGGGGAATAATAAAAAAAAAAATTGGTATTTGAGATATTTGATATAGTTTGTTTTTTGGTTTTTGGTGCATTAAATGTTAAAAATTTAGCATTTAGCACATTTGATGCTAGTTCTTTTAGAGTATTCACAATGAAGTTGGTATGATTGCTAAAATGCTATTTTAGCAACTAAAACACTAAAATGTAGGTTACAATGAAGGTGCAATAGTAAAAAAAAAAGAAAAAAAAAGAATGGCAACTGAGCTACAGTATACTGCCAAAGATGGTAGCTTACTGTAGCTACAAACTTATAAAAAAAACTAGCCTCTGAGCACGTGCGTGAGCGCATGCTTAGAAGGTCTTATATTTTTTTTTTTGTAAATGTTAATAATTTGCATATATTATAATTTAGAAATATATTTTTTTATTTTTCAAACAAATAAAAATGATAAACTTTAGAGATAAAAAGTAACTATAATTTCTTTTTTGAACGTGAAGGGAAAAAAATCCTAAATTTTAGGAAATTTCTTTTTAAATTCAAAATGAAATTTGTTATTTGACATTTAAGATCCTATTTTTAAATGAAGTTACCCTTCATTAATAAGGGTATTTTTGAACCACATGAAAGTCTATGTTGAAAAAGGGGAATCCTCTTATAGATAGTATAGATAATATTTTATTTATTTCTCTCCCTTCTTCTCTTTAAAATATTTTTTTTTTCCACAACCAAATTTGTAGCTAAATCTTGTCATTTTATTTTATAGACAAAATAGAAAGACAATAAGAATGGAGCGATTAGATTATACTATATGTACTTATGAATTAGAAAATTGCATGATATAGTGATTAGTATATATACATATTTCATACATACTGAAGAATGCAAATATCATTTTGATAAAAATAAAAATGTAACTATCTTTCAATTATTTTTTTACATTCTTGATTGTGTATCACTAATTTTTAATTTATTTTTTGTTTGGCGTTGTTTCATCTATTGAAAAAAATAACTAAATTTGGGTAAGAATACCATATTTCAAATCAATAGTGTCTGATCATATAAATCTTAGAAGAATGACATCAAAATTTCATTATACTTAAATAATGATTACACTATTTAAAATAATTAATATAACAAAATAACAAGTAATTAACCTGTAGGGGTGTTAGGCCCAGCAACATGTATATCTATGTATATATTGGGCCGGGGGCCCAGTCCGAGGACATGAAGTGGTCCGAAGAAGGGCGAACATAATCAGAGGAGTCCGTGTTAGTAAGTGAAGAGGCCAGTTTTGATCATAAGGGTCCATGAGGGTGGTCCGAGGATGAATCCCTCCTCGGCTGAGCAAAGCCGAGGTCCGAAGGAGTGGCCTGCCATCCAGGGCAACGTTCCAGGAGATTCTATTGATACGGATAAGCATCACAGAAGCGCAAGATAGAGGGAAGTCCTAAAATATCTAAAGAGAAAGCTGCTACCACCGCATTGAATACTCTGTAGCTAACTCTCTGACCGCATTAATGAGGAAGTGATACTTGAGCAGTAATTTTCAGCCTTATAGCTACTACCAGAGACTTCGGAAGGTGCTGATGGGACAATGATCAATATTAGCAATCTACTCTACACGTGGAGGGTAGAGATG
The DNA here is from genome assembly GCA_019022515.1 of Quercus aquifolioides. Classification (NCBI taxonomy): domain Eukaryota; kingdom Viridiplantae; phylum Streptophyta; class Magnoliopsida; order Fagales; family Fagaceae; genus Quercus; species Quercus aquifolioides. The sequence continues at coordinate 39,003,315 of CM032329.1, read as the reverse complement.
AAAGAAGGAAGAGAGAATAAAACAGAAAGAAGACCTTGAGAGAGAGTGATCAGAGAAAGAAGAGAAACATTGTAGCAATCAAGAGTGGAATTAGTAATCAAACTTAAGAAGAAATATATAAGAGTTGATCTCCTCGGATTGTGCCGAGGATGATTTTCTTTAGATTCAACCAGTCTATTTTCATTTTCTTGGTCATTTGGATCCACTTTACTTGTTAGCTAATTCATTAAAGCCCAGATTTCCAACTCTCTCTCTACAAATTCATTGTATTGGTCTCTTTGGGCCTAAGTTCATCCCTCCTTTGGGCTTGGGAGCCAAATTGTATCCCTACAATTGGCACCGTCTGTGGGAAAGTCTGGTGCTGTAGTGATTTTTACGTCCAACCATGATAGGTTCAAGTCTGAATCTGGAGAAATCTATGGGGTCCCAACGTCAAGATCATTTTGTTAATCTTGAACGCAGAAGGGACCGAGAGGTTAGTGTGCATACCACTCATACTAGTAGGAGCCAGTCTTGAAGCGAGAGCCACCTTTCTCATGAGGAGAATACCAAAGCCATGCAGTTGGAGATTGATCACTCGAAGAAGAAGTTGTGCCACGAACGGTGAAGGCAAACCCCCTCTAATTCTGACTTCTCTTTTGATGATGAGAAGGATGGTAATTATAGACTCAGATTAAGGACTCCTCCTAGTGAGTCCTTCTCGTATGATGAGGACTTCCACCATGAGCACAAAAACAGGAACTCATCTTCCAAAGGCTTGGGAAATGATGCGATGAGCAGAGTACTCAACCAAATTTTCAGATCACCTTTCACGTGCAGGATTGAGGAAGGGAGACTTCCTCGGCGATTCACCCAGCCCACGTTCACTATGTACAATGGTCGAACAGACCCTGTGGAGCACGTAAGCCACTTCAACCAGAGAATGGTTGTACACTCCAAGAATGAGGCCTTGATGTGTAAGGTATTCTCGTCCAGCTTGGGGCCTGTGGCGATGAGGTGGTTTGATGGCCTAAGTGCAGGTTCCATTGATTCCTTTAAGGAACTCACCCGGGCGTTTGGATCTCGTTTTATTACGTGTAGTAGGGTTCCTCAGCTTTTGGATTCCTTGTTGTCCATGTCCATGCGAGAAGGGGAGATCCTGAAAATGTACTCGGACAGATACTGGGAGATGTTCAATGAGATCGATGAGGACTTTGATGACATGGCTATAAGGACTTTTAAGGTCGGCCTGCATGCTGAGCATGATTTGAGAAAGTCTTTGACCAAGAAGCCGGTAAAGAGTGTGCGTCAGATTATAGATCGTATTGACGAATACAAGCGGGTTGAGGAAGACCAGCAGCAAGGGAAGGGAAAGACTAAGGTTATCCCTCAAGATAGGAGGGATTTCAAGTCAGACAGATACAATAGTAACAGGCCCCGAAGGGATTTTGCTGGGCAATTTGGGTCTACAGCTCCTCAGGTGGTTAGCACGGTGTTCCGAGAGCCAATACATCAAATCTTGGAGAAGATTAAGAATAAGCCATACTTCAAATGGCCAAACAAGATGAGAGGAGACCCCATGAAATGCAACCAAAGTCTTCATTGCCAGTACCACCAGGAACGAAGGCATACCACCGAGGACTGTAGAACTCTGTGGAATCATCTGGAGCAACTGGTCAGAGATGAGAGGTTACAATAGTTTTTGTATCGGCCTAATGGGCAAGGAGACCAAGCAAGGTTAGGGGCTCAGGGGAACACTTCTTCGAGACCCCCGAGGACTCTAATTTTAAGCCGAAGAGGGCTAGAGCGGGGTCCGACCAGCGTTGAGTTTTTCTGACGAGGACGAGATTAGGATCATACAACCACACGATGATGCTTTAGTGGTCACGCTCTGGATAGGGAGTACGATGTGAAGAGGGTTTTAGTAGACCAGGGTAGTGGTGCAGAGATTATGTACTTTGACTTGTACAAGGGGCTGAACTTGAAGCCCGAGGATTTGACAGCCTATAATTCACCTTTGGTAAGCTTTGATGGGAAAGTTGTCACTCCAAGGGGTCAGATTAGACTGCCCGTGCAAGTAGGTTCAGAAGTAGTGGAGGTGGACTTTATTGTGGTGGATGTGTATTCTCCCTACACGGCCATTGTGGCCAAACCCTAGCTTCATGCCCTAGGGGCCGTTTCTTCAACTCTGCATTTAAAGGTGAAATATCCGTCAATGGACCAGATTGAAGAGCTTGTTGGGAGTCAATCCATGGCTAGCTAGTGCCTGATGGCTGCTATTATGCATCAGCCTGGAGCTGAGTCCTCGGTCTCTACTGAGGGGGCCTCATAGCAATCAATGATTCCAGTCCTATTTACAGATGCGGTGTAGGAATGGGCAAAATGTGAGAGGTTGGAGGAAATTGTTATAGATGGTGATCCGGAGAAGTTTTTTTAGGTCAGAGCTCAGCTGCCTCCTCGGGAGAAGGAAGAACTGTTAGCATTTCTAAGGTGGAATATTGATGTGTTCACATGGAATACTTATGAAGCTCCCAGGGTATCTAAAAAACATTTTGATGCTATTAAGGAGAAGGTGAACAAGCTTAAGCAGGCTGGGGCTATTAAGGAAGTTTTCTATCCTATGTGGTTGGCCAATACAGTGGTAGTGAAAAAGAAAAGTGGGAAGTGGTGGGTATGTGTGAACTTCACAGATCTAAATAAAGCTTGCCCCAATGACCATTTTCCCATTCCTCGAATAGACCAATTAGTGGATGCCACTATAGGCCATCCTCGGATGAGCTTCTTGAATGCCTTTCAAGGATACTATCAGATGCCTTTAGTTTTGTGTAATCAAGAGAAGGCAGCTTTTATCACCCCTATTGGGAATTACCACCACAAGGTGATGCCCTTTGGTATAAAGAACGCAGGGTCTACTTATCAGAGGATGATAACCAGAATGTTTAAACCACGGTTAGGAAAAAAACATTGAGATTTATATAGATGATATGGCGGTTAAGAGTAAGTTGGAATCTGAGCATGTCAACGATCTCAGGAATATCTTTGAGATCCTAAAGAGACACAAGCTATGACTTAATGCTTCTAAGTGCTCTTTTGGTGTCGGATTAGGAAAGTTCTTGGGTACATGGTTACACATCGCGGAATTGAAGTCAACCCTAACCAAATTAAAGTAATTAACAGTTTATGGCCACCTCGGAACCCCAAAGAGGTCCAGAAGTTGACAAGGTGACTGCTGTTCTAAACCGATTAATTTCTCGGTCAGCAGACAGGTGTAAACCTTTCTTCCAGTTGTTGAACAAGTGGAAGTTATTTGAATGGACCGAGGAGTGTGTCTTGGCCTTCCAGCAGTTGAAGGAATACCTATCTCGGCCACCCATTACGTCAAGGCCCGAGGTGGATGAGGTTTTTTTTGTTTACATTGTTGTGGCTTTCCATGTAGTGAGTCTGGTGCTTGTACGAGTTGACAGTGGTGTACAGAGGCCAGTTTATTATGTGAGCAAGTCACTACATGAGGCCGAGGTCCGTTACCTACCACTGGAGAAGGCCATTTTGGTAGTAATGCATGCTATGCGTAAGCTTCCCCACTATTTCCAATCCGATACAATTGTTGTTTTAACTCAACTTCCACTTAAATCATTTCTTCGGAGTGCTGATTACACTGGAAGGATTGTCAAGTGGGGTACAATCCTAGGGGCTTTTGATATAAAGTACATGTCTCGCACCTCTATTAAGGGTCAGGTTCTTGCAGACTTAGTGGCTGAGTTCGACGAATCTCCATTGGAAGAAAAAATTGAAAAGCAAAACATGGATGGAAAATCGGTTGGCGTGGTCTCCCTGCAAGAGCCTTCATCCTAAAGGGTATACATCGTTGGTGCGGCGAATCAAAGAGGATCTAGAATAGGGCTAGTTCTAATATCTCCTGAGAATATCACTATTGAGAAATTCTTGAGATTGGACTTATCGGCCACAAACAATGAGGCTGAATATGAAGCTCTATTGGTAGGGATGACCATGGTTCAAAAAATGGGAGGAAAAGCAGTGGAGATCTCCTAGGATTCAAGGTTAGTGGTGGGTCAAGTAAAAGGAGAGCTAGAGGCCAGGGATGCAAGAATGTAAGAATATGTTAGGACATATGTGGTTCACATGTTAGGAACATATGTCACTATTTTATGTAATTGGCTAATCCTTTGACAAAACGCACTTACTTGTATTTGGGTAAATCTAGGATGTGTTTGATAATTCAAGAAACTTTGTTTCAAGTTCAAGTGTTAAAGCCATGCAAGTCTGTCTAAGATTCAAGTGCAGAAAGTGTTGTTCATTAAAGCTCGACAGATAGCAATCTATCAAGCCTTGAAGAGCTGTTCCAGCCCGTGGCTCGACAGCAGCTCAACAAATAGGGTATCTGTCGAGGTTTATGAAGTTTAGTTTTTCGGGACTGTTTTTCATCTAATCTGCGATTGTATATTTGGGCTTTCTTTTTTCACAACCCTAGATATATAAAATGATTATTTTAAGGGCCGTAAAAGGTGACACAAGTTGCACAAGTGTTGAGCAAAGTTTTGTTCAAGCAAATTGTGATTGAAGACAAAATTTGCCTAATTCATCTTTCTTGTGAAGAAGCTGCTGTGTTTGTACACCATTGGGTTTTGTGACCAAGCATCTTCTTGATCTTCATCATGCGATGAATTGAAGAACTTTGCAGTCAACAACCTTTTCTAGTTGGTGATTGAAGTCGCGTACTGGGATCCGCGCAATTGGTTAGTCACGTACTGGGAGCCGTGCATTACAAGGAGAGATAGTCACTACAGAATAAGTCCAATTGGGTATTGGAGTAAGGGTTCAACTGTAGGTTGGTATAAGGTATTGAAATTCTTTTACTTGTAACCGCTTGTTATGATAATAGTAGATTCTCAAGAGTGATGACCATAAAATCACCCGATAGGGTTTTTGCCGTGTAGGTTTTCCCCATTCGTAAACAAATCACCGTGTCAATTTATTTTTTGCTGCATACTTTAGTTATTTGGTGATTTGTTTATGCTATCATGCTCATTGCATGTAATTGAATCTAATTAATTCACTTGGCTAATTAATTGGTTAATTCATCACAAATGGTCAATACATTTTTGACCTATCAAAATATTTAAGTCAGGTCAAGCATTTACAGTCGGGGTTTGAATCTTTCAACTTGCAACACATCCTTAGAAGTGGAAACACCTATGCTGATTATCTGGCCACTATTGCAACCTTCTCGGTGCAGAGCTTGCCTTGGGTTATCTTTGTCGAAGACTTATGTAACCCTACTGAGTTGAAGAGTAAGGTGGTCTATATCCATCAAATTAGGGTGGGACCTAGTTGGATGGATCCCATAGTTTTGTTCCTCAAGGAGGACATCTTGCCCAAGGAGAAATCAGAGGCTGACAAGGTACGGAAAAAGACTCCTCTATTTTGGTTGTCTGAGGACTAGAAGTTATACAAGCGCTTTTTTTCTTGACCATATTTGTTGTGCATGCACCCTGAGGCAGTGGAGCTACTCCTAGAAGAGCTACATGAAGGGATTTGTGGAAGCCATACAGGAGGCAGATCTTTATCTCACAAAACCCTCACTCAGGGATATTGGTGGCCAAATATGCAAAGGGAAGCACAAGAATATGTGAAGAAATGCGACCAATGCCAAAGATTTGCCCCAAACATTCACCAACTAGGAGGAGTCCTTAATCCTCTGTCCAATCTTTGGCCTTTTACTCAATGAGGCTTGGATATTGTATGACCCTTCCCTAAGGCAGCGGGGAATAAGATATGGTTGCAGGTCGGCATGGATTATTTTATCAAATGGGTTGAAGCTGAACCACTAGCAAATATCAAGGATATGGATGCCAAGAGATTTATCTGGAAAAATATTGTCACTCGGTTTGGAATCCCTCGTACACTCATCTCGGACAATGGTCTTCAGTTTGATAGCAAAGCCTTCAGGAGGCATTGCTGTGACATGGGCATAACAAATAGATATTCCACCCCGGCATATATACAGGGGAATGGGCAGGCCGAGGCTGTCAATAAAGTCATAGTGTGTGGACTCAAAAAGAGATTAGATGATGTAAAGGAAAAATAGGTGGAAGAGTTGCCACACGTCCTTTGGATATATCAGACTACACCTCGTAAGTCCACTGGAAAGACGCCATTTTCAATGACTTATGGAACCGAGGCTGTGATCCCTCTGGAGACAGGATTTCCAATGCTGAGAATAAGCTCTTTTACTCTGAGCAGCAATGATAGGCTATTGGAGAAGAGTTTAGATTTAATTGAAGAGCAAAGAGAAAATGCTATGATTCAGCTGGCGTACTATCAACCCAAGCTCAAGCAGGGGTACGACTCAAATGTAAGGCCAAGGCCACTAGCGCTTGGAGACTTGATTTTGAGAAAGGTTTTGGGTACTACCAAGAACCCAGCCTAAAAAAAGTTAGGGCCTAATTGGGAAGGCCCATATCGCATCACATCAGTGGTTGGAATAGATGCATATTATCTTGAAGATCTGGATGAAAATGTTGTACCACACCTCTGGAATGTAAACAACCTTAGAATGTATTATTATTAATGAAAGCTTTCTTTACCATATTTTGGGTTATTACATTATGCGTCATGTGTCTTACCTTTTACCTAAGTATCAAATGAAACCTTGGTCATGCCTAGATCCTCTGACCACATACCTTGGGTAAATTGATATTTTAGGCTATCTATCTAAATATTAAACAGAACCTTGACTATGCCTAGCTCCTCGAACCACATGATTTGGGTAAATTAATACTTCATGACATCTATCTAAGTATTAAACAGAACCTTAGCTATGCCTGGCTCCTCGGACCACATGCATTGGGTAAATTAATACTTCCTACCATTTTCCTAAGTATCAAACTGAATCTCAGTTATGCCTGAATCATCGGACCATATACCTTGAGTAAATTGATATTTTAGGCTATCTATCTAAGTATTATACAGAACCTTAGCTATACTTGGCTCCTCGGACCACATGCTTTGGGTAAATTAATACTTCCAGACATCTATCTAAGTGTTAAACAGAACCCTAGTTATGCTTGGTTCCTCAGACCACATACATTGGGCAAGTTCATACTTTCTGTTATTTATCTAAGTATCAAGTAGAACCGGCCATACTAAGTGGCAAAAATCTTTGTCATAATGACAGGATCACATGACACTTATTAGCATCACTTAAAGCATTTGAAAGTATATCCACGATTCGTTTAAGTGTTGATTATCATCTCCAGTTCCTTAAACTTACTAATGAGAGGAGAAATGAGTAGAGTTAGACATGTGTGGATACTACACCAATGTGTATGTTTTTAAAGTTATACTTTGCCGAAATGGTGGACTTAGTAAGTTTAACACATCTAGCTGTTGGTCATGTGATGTGTGACAACTATGCGGCCACTTATGCAAATCAATAAGTCAGGTTATACCTCATTATCACATTTATTAAGTGTTGAGTGAAATAGAGATTATGTTTGGATCAATATAAACATCACAAGTATAAAAGAAAGACTTGCAATTTTCATTAATATTGAGTCTCTGAAAAGGCAAGTAGATTACAAAAAGTGAACATGATTACAGAACTCAGAAACAAAAACAATGATAAAAAAGAAAAAAGAAAAAAAAAAAAGACCACCTATGGCTTCATTTTAATTACAACTTTGTCCTTTGGATTCTTGGGAGACTAGGTAGAGGCTGTCGTGGTAGAGGCTTGACCTTTGCCTTTAAGTTCTTCCTTTAAAGGTATAGGGAGAGTGGCCAGCACAATCTCCATGCTCCAGGAAGCCTCTTTCTCCTTTGAGAGGTCTTTAGGGGCCACTAGAGGCAAGGCAGCATCATGGGCCACTTCTTTGGTAATGTCAGCTGTCTTTTTAGAGTCCTCGGATGGCTCTGCTTCCTTGGAGGAGATGTTGGCTGTAGGAAGAGCTTTAGTTGGGCTTTCCTTGCCTTCATCTGTCCCCGAGGAGACCACGTTGGCCTTAGAGCCTGAGGAGCCTGAGGCGCGTATGGCTGAGGGGTAGTACACATTCTCTGCTCTCTTAAGAGCAGAAAAGGCCTCAACCCTAGCTTGGTCAAAGGCCTCATTCCACACTTAGAGGCAGTAGAATCTGCACACCTCTGCGACCTCAACCCTGAGGGATTCCTTGGTCTCAGCCACACCTACCTTGTACACTTCTTGCTCAGCTTGCTCTTTGACCTTTTCGGCCTCCTCCAGTTTCTTGGTTAAGATCTTGATTTGGCTTCTAGTAGCAGAGAGATCGTCCTCAGTTTGGCGGAGCTGCTTGCGCTGGGCCTCCGCTTGCCTCTCTGCCACGTCCAGAGCGACCTCAGCGCTCTTCTTATCCCGATTAGCCTCAACTAGCTTGGCAATAAGGTCTTGAGATTTCTTTTCTACTAGTTCGAAGGCTTTCACGGCGGCAGTGCGCCTGCCCTTCTCCTCTTTCATCATTTTGTGAGAGCTGATGACTGACTCCTCAGCCTGGACGGCCTTTTTAAGAAAAACAAACAAATAAATAAATGCGCGAAATATAAGTACAAAAACCAACCAAAAAAAAAAAAAAGAAGAAACTTATTACTATGATAAAAGAAAAGGAGGGTGGGTAGTAGACTTACCATAGCGAGGTCTCTATTTAAACTAAGAAAGACCTCATGCTTCCAAAATGACCTTAAGTCGAACATATCCTCAGGCAGCAACAGGGCCTGCTCCACCACATCGGCCACGTAGCCGACCTTCCCTTGCTGGAAGTTTCAAATGGAAGCATCCATAGGCAAGGGAGCACCATCAAGCACCAAAGCAAGCATCCAGGCAAGGTCCTCTACCTGGGACTCAGCTTTTTTATCTGCCAAGGTCTGGGTTACCTTGGCATGTTTACCTCCCTTCTAGTGCTTGGCCTCCATGAAGAGGGGGCCCTTCCCCCCTTCCACTACTTCAAGACCTCTCTGATCCCTTTTTCTCTTGAAATCAGCAGGATCAGGTCGGGAAGGCAGAGAAGGTGGAGGAAGGGGGAGCTTAGCTTGGGTAGTCTTCTCGGGCGCCTTGCTCCCAGATTAAGATTCCATGACATCAAGGAGACCAGTCCTAAGCTTGCGCTTTATCCCTATGGCTTCTGGGATGGAAGAATCTGCTTGCGTCTGGTTTACGTTGGCTGTGGGTAAGTGACTGAAGTCACCAATGGAAGCCTCTAGAGACTGAGGTCGGTTAAATACCTCAAAGTCGTCCTCAGAATCGGACACTTCAACCACCTCTTCTTCTTATTTGGCTTCTTCTTCTTCTTCTTCTTTTTCTTCTTCTTCTTCTCTAGTGGTTGGTTGAGATAGGGTCACTTCGTCCTCGGCCTTACACGATAGAAGTGGCTCTACTTTTAATACCCCTTATGGTCCCAAGCTTGGGTTGAGAAAGCCAGGCACGACGATGTTGATCAAATGAAGGCAGGGGTCTCTCGCCTTTATCTAGCACTTTGGTGCTTGAAAGCTGGACGAGATTGGGATGTAATCCAAAATCAGATAGGCCACTCTGAGTTAACCGTTTGTGTGGATGAACACCTCGGCCTTCAATATCTTGTCCAAGCTCAACTGATTGACAAGATTGAGGTTGGGAATGGCGGGGCGCTTGTCTGTAAAACTATTGGAAAAACAAGGAAAACATAGTTAAAAAAAGAAAAAAAAAGAAGAAAAAAAAAAGAGTGCAAATCAAAAGAAAAACTCAAATCACAGGCATGAACATAAGCTAATAGGAGCAGAACATGTCAAAGGAGGAAGGGGTTATTTTCAAGAAATAAACCTAGACCTAAATTCCTACCTGGTTTCCCATCTCTCGTTGGGTAGGGGAGGCCATCGTGCCACTCCCCCAAGATGATCAAAAAATCATTGTCCATGCCCTTGTTGGAATCGGGGAGGCATGAGATAAGCTTGACCTCGGGGTGCCTAGTTTTAAGGTAGTACCCTTGCCCCTTTAGGTGGTGGAGATTGTAAACCCAATTGACGTCATGGTGAGTGAGATTTAAGCTCATTCTCTCGTTAAGGGCATCTACACTACCTAAGATTCTGAACATGTTTGGTGCACACTGGGTGAGAGCTAATCTATGGGCCCTAAGGTAGTCCCTAGTAACTATACCCATAGGGATTCTCATCCCTCCTTCTACAAAGGCAATCATTGGGATTACTACCTTTCCTTTTTGCCTCTCCTCATGCTATTGCCCTTCCTTACAATACCTGATGGCAACTCCTGGCGGGATCCTATACCAAGCTCTAAAGCTCTCTAAACCCTTCTTGGAGTCTACCAAACAGGCGAACCTACCCATCCCTAAGAAAGATTTAGAGGTACTAAGAAGATTGAAAGAAGTAAGAGGAGCTGAGGAGAAAAAGACACGAAGAAAAGAAAAGTAGATAAAAAATATATATATAAATGAAAAGATTTATGAAGACTTACGCAAAGTAGAAAACTCTCCTCGAACTGGCTTTTGGTATTTGTGAGGGCACGAGTAAGTTAGGGTAAGTTTGCAAGTTCAGTGTATGAGTGCTAAAGTGAGATGAGTGATAGATTCGGGCAGTATTTATATCAAAAGGAAAGTTACAAGCGGGAAAATTCCTGCCCGGGTCTCAACAAAATCCTTAGCCGTTGGATCCGTATCGCATCGTAGAATATGGGGAACGTGGAGCTACAAGAATTTGATGAAGGCATGTCTTGGATGCCGAAGCGTCAGGAGCGTGCGTTGGGCAGTTGAAAAGATGCCTGCGTAAACAAGGATGAGGTGCGATAAGGTACGAGATCATTGTGGTGACATCGAAATCCTCATTTCTTCCCAAGGAGCCAGATAGGAGAATTTCGAGGGACTATTGTAGGGGTGTTAGGCCCAACAACATGTATGTCTATGTATATATTGGGCCGGAGGCCCAGTCCGAGGACATGAAGTGGTCCAAAGAGGGGCGAGCATAATCAGAGGAGTTTGTGTTAGTAAGTGAAGAGGCTAGTTTTGATCATAAGGGTCCATGAAGGTCGTCTGAGGATGAATCCTTCCTCGGCTAAGCAAAGCCAAGGTCTGAAGGGGTGGCCTGCCATCCAGAGCAACGTTCCAGGAGATTCTATTGATATGGATAAGCATCACAAAAGCGCAGGATAAAGGGAAGTCCTAAAATATCTAAAGGGAAAGCTGCTACTATCGCATTGAATGCTCTGTAGCCAACTCTCTGGCTGCATTAATGAGGAAGTGATACCTGAACAGTAATTTTCAGCCTTATAGCTACTACCAGAGACTTCAGGAATGTGCTGATGGGACAAGGATCAACACCAGCAATTTACTCTACGCGTGGAGGGTAGAGATGAAAGAAGGAAGAAAGTATAAAATAGAAAGAAGACCCTAAGAGAGAGTGATCGGAGAAAAAAGATAAACACTGTAGCAATCAAGAGTGGAATTTGTAATCAAACTTGAGAAGAAATATATAAGAACTGATTTCTTCGGATTGTACAGAGGACGATTTTCTTTAGATTTAACCAGTCTATTTTCATTTTTTTGGTCATCTGGATTCACTTTACTTGTTAGCTAATTCATTAAAGCCTAGATTTCCAACACACTCTCTACAAATTCATTGTATTGGACTCATCTACAAATTCATTGTATTGGACTCATTGGGCCTAAGTTCATCCATCCTTTGGGCTTGGGAGCCAAATTGTGTCCTTACATAACCTATTAGAATTTTTTTAATTACATGGAATACACACACACACACACACACACACACACATACCACTTAAAGAAATTAGGAAAACTAAATGGTTAAGGTTCATTTTAGTGAATTCACAAATATTAAATTTGTAATGGTTTTTGTGTTAATTGTTGTCAAAACTAAATATGAGAAAAAAAAAAATCATATTCTAAATCGATTATTGTTATTGTAAGAACTAAAAATATAAAGGCCAAGCCCACTTAAAATAGTGATGCCTGAATCTTCAAATCAAGCCCAAACAATGAATTTTTAATAGAGCGGGATTCTAAGTCAAGTGCAACACAGAGATCAACCCAAGTCTAAGACTAATAGAACCTAACTGATAAATAGGAGTGAATGAACTAATAATTCAATGATAGAAAGTTTCCTCGGGCGAGTCCGATGATAGATCTTATATTTAAAAGCAAGGGTGATGTTGCTTTACATGGTATTTCTTTGTTTTCTCATTTGTTCCTTTTTTCTTCGAAAATGTCCACCCCCCCCCCCCTTTCTGGGGGGTTCCCCTCTTTATATAGCCCCTTCTTTTACATCCTAGCCTTCCATTTGTACATTTCAGAGGATTCTTTAGGATACTTGTCCCATTAGGACCCTTCTGGAAGTGGTAGAGAGAGTTGTTAGCAGTGAAATTGCTGTTCATGGGTCATTTCCTCATAGATGCAGCTAATTAGGTTGGTGCAGAGTATTGAATGCGGAGGTGGGAGGTGTCTTCTTCAGGAAGCTTCCTACCACCACCCCTGCAGGTCTTGTACCCTCCCATTGTCATCCCTTCCCTTATCCTTGGGCTTTTCAAGGATGCCAATCGTCCTTTGGCTCTCTTGCTCTCCTCAGGTAGGCGCGGTCCTTGGAGTTTGCCTACCTTTCCTTGCTTGGATTGGGCAAATCCATCCTCGGATTGGACTCCTCGGTTCTCGCCCTCCCCTCCCCCTCCCCCTTCCCTCACAATTATTATTCCAAATAAAAAAGTTTCTTATATAAAATTTATAAAAAAATCATATAAATTCTTTTAATATAAATAATTAATGCACAAATATCAATAATTTATATATATATAAGATGAACAAAGACACTACTTATATTTCCACGATGCACATTCACAACATGAGGGAAGACATAACAAATATACTTAAGTCTGCTAAACAACAAATTTCGTAATAAATTATACATGATCCATATCTACATATGCATATTTTCCACCAAACTTGAGCGTAATTGGTACAGGTTTCTTTGAAACATTAAATAAATAAATCGTGCAGTGCAGTGAACATGTAAATATATGCATGTGGATGATTTATAATTCATGTAGAAGTACTAATTGGTAATTTGGTACAGGTGGCGAAGTGAACTAATTCAAAAATTATGATAACTTATGGCAATCTATAAGCAATTCAAAAACTAATTCAGTGCAGTGAACATGTAGATATACCTTACACAACAAAGCAATGCTTACAAAATTTTCATATAAAATATGATAACAAATTAACAACTGTACACACAATTTAGGAAAGTAATTATAAAACTTTGTCAGTTAAGTGTCATGTAAATCATTGAATGACAATATTTCAAACTAATGTAAATAATAAAGCATAAAACATTTTTTAAAAAATGACTATGGATCATAAAAATGTCATTATAAATTGATAGCAATTTATGGAAGCATAATTTAGATTTTTTCGAATCGATTGAAACCAAATAAAAAAAAATGATGTGAAAAATTGGGATTCAGATCCTCTAGATTTCCTAGGGTACTCTACCAAGTAAATTTCCTTAAATCCTAACCACTCTTTAATGATTTCATGGTTAAGATTCTGCCATGTCAGCATTCCACTAACAATAATATTAATTGTTTTGTTTGCAACACTATTTTATTATTTTAAGAATATTGTTAGTGGAATGCTGATATGGCAGAATCTTGACCATTAAATCATTAAAGAGTGGTTAGGATTTAAAGAAATCTACTGGTAGAGTTTCCTAAGAAATCTAGAGAATCTGAATCCGAAAAATTGTGAAGCTTTCAATACAAGGTGACAAAATTTTATAAATTAAAAAAAAGAAAGTCAAACATGTTCAACTATTTCACGCATTTCTACACATTTTTTTATCCACGCGTATTTTCATAAATATTTTTAAATAATAATTTTCAGTTTTTAAACACATGTACCAAACGGACTCTATATGTTCCATTATTTTTCTGGTTTAATGTCAATTGATTTTTTTTAAATGTATGAAAAGGGTTTTTAACTGATCAAAAAAAAAAAGAAAAAAAAAGAAAAGAAAAGAGTTTTTTTTTTTAAAGAGCATATCATGAATATAGAGAACCGAGAGGGAAGTTTAGTTGTGTTTAAAATTTGAATGCGATGTTTATCTGCTTTGTTTTAAATTTAATTATTTTTTAAAGATTTTTGTTTATTAAAAGTGGAGGACTCAAACGTGGTTTTTTTTTTTTTTTTTTTTTAATGTAAACCTAAAATTTAGGTTTTTTTTTAAAAAAAAAAAAAGGAAGAAGAAAGTGATTTTACTTAGTTACCATATTCTTTTAAGACTTAATAAGGTGTGAACGAGGGTATTTTGGGATACAAGTAGTGAAACTCAGGAGAAACATGAGAATGTAATTATTTGAACAGATTATATAAGAACCTCAAAAAATAAAAATAAAATAAAAAATTATATAAGAGTCGAGACAGACAGAGAGAGAGTCAGACTCCCAAAATTTTAAAAACAAACCCTAATTTATATTTTCGAAGAAGAAGAAGAAGAAGAAGATGTCAGGCGTGACGAACTCCCAGCAAGAGGAAGACAAGAAGCCGAATGATCAGTCTGCTCACATCAATTTGAAAGTCAAGGGCCAGGTCTCTCTATATTTTTGGGTTATGGTTTTGTTTCTGTATTTACTTTACTCCCTGTTTGGTTACCGAGAAAGTGGAGGGTAAATTAGAGTTTTAAGTTTTATGGATGTATTTTTCTGATTGTGATTTTGGTTTTGTTGTGGGTTTTCTTTTGGGTGTACTCTGTGTTTAGTTACCGAGAAAGTGGAGGGAAAATTGTGTGAAATTATTTTTCTCTTTGTGTTTCTATGTGTCCGATTCTGTTTGTGTATTAATGGTGTTCGCTGTTGTGTTCTGATTTTGGGGTTTTTTTTTGGGTGGGTTTTATTTTTTCTTTTCAGAAAGAGAAGAAAATTAAACGAATATCGTATTTATCTTTTTGGGGTTTCAGGGTTTGTATGTGTAATATGTGGTTTTTATTTTTAAATGATTACAAGGTGGTGCTCTTTTGTTTTGCTTGTTTACCCTCTGTTTGGTTGCCAAGAAAATGGTGGGAATTAGAAGTTATTATGTAAGGGTGATGTTCTGTCTACTTATGGGTTGGGTCTTGTTTGATTTTGTATATTAGTTGATTGTGGTCTTGCTTTGGTTTGACATGTGATTGGTTGCTGAGGAAATGAAAAGAAAAGAAAGGGTATTTGGTTGAAGGGCTTTACGTTTTGGTTCATTGCTCGTTAGTATTTATTAGCGATAGCTAATAACATTATTTGGTTTGGTTTGTCAATGAACCTTAGCTAAAATGGCACCTTCTCCCCTTTTAAGAGCAAGGTGAAGGGTATAGTTTGTGCTTTTAAGACCCATATGGTGCAGGTTTAACTTACTGATTTAGGTTTGTTCCTCCAAGTGATTTTTTGGGTGAATGGTATGCGATATGATTTACGCTACTTGAATTCGAAGCGTTTACAGTGTTGTTGTCTGTTTTTTTTTTTCAATCAATGAGCCTTGGCTCAATTGACTCTCTCTCCTCTCACAAGTGTGGGTGGAGGGTGAGGTCAGATGAAAACCCTTTGGGTGTGGGTGTAACTTTCCGACCAAAAACAAAAATATTTTGTTTCATATTGCTTTAACTCTTTATTTTCTTGCATATTTTCATTAGATTTGTTTCTATGGAAGTCCTTGTATCGTTTGTTGGTCTCAATGGTTCGGCATAATAGTACTTTAGCACATTATTAATGAAACATGAATAGACTTATATAAACTAAATGATGGTTACCTGCATTGTTTTCATTGACTACCGCAATGTATTTACAAGATTATTATATATATCATCTTGGGGTTTATATATCATGGTGATGTTATTTTTTACTTTAAAAAAAAATTACCTACCATCATGACCATGAATTGTGCATGCCATCTTTAGATGTTTCAGTGCATATATATCTTTATGATAATATAGGATGGTTTATTAACACAATTAGGTTTGAAGTATTTGAAATAGTTACCAAAAACAAGTATTGGTAATCAGTCATGAAATAAATTGTACCTTAAATTTTTAATTTTATAAGTACTATTAGACAATATAATAGTAATGAAACCTGGTAATTGTTATGGATTGGAATCTATTAATTTGAGATGTTAAATCTTTTCATCTGAGAATTTCAATGTACAAATATATTACCTCATTTTGGCTGTCAGATGAGATTGCTTTGGTTGATTGCCACCCTCTTTTAAGGCCTAATTGTTATCCCAGTTAATACCTACTATCTAATTAGAGTTTTGAACTTCATTATCAATTTCCTAGAGCATTGGGCCACTTTTTATATTCTGCTTGTTAAATTTTTTTTTCTCAGTAGTTGTTCTTGCTAATTCTTATATCTTTTGAAATGTTACTTGCAGATTGTTAGGTTTCCTTGACACAGAAATATGCATCACCAAAAGATGCTGGTTGGGGTGGGGAGGGGGATGGCTGAATTGTATTTTGAGTGTATGATGGGGATGAATGTCTAATTTGTATTTTGATTGTAGGATGGGAATGAAGTCTTTTTCAGGATCAAAAGAAGCACTCAGCTGAAAAAGCTTATGAACGCATATTGTGATCGCCAATCTGTTGAGATTAACTCAATTGCTTTCTTGTTTGATGGCCGTCGTCTCCGAGCAGAACAGACTCCTGATGAGGTCTCTCTCTCTCTCTGGTTTATTTGTGCCAAGCAGTTTATGGGTAATTGGTGCCAAAGAAAAATGACCTCTGTTTTTTTTCTTCTTGTTTTCAGCTAGAAATGGAAGACGGTGATGAGATTGATGCGATGTTGCACCAAACTGGTGGAACAACTGCTTAGATTGTATGTTGCCAGTTAGCAGTGCTTGATAGTGAAGTTCAACCGTTGAATGTAGGTTATGCAGGATTTTAGGTTTTTGGAATTGTAACAGACGTCTTTATGCTAAATCTTTTGTTGCAACATGTAGCTCTCTCTAGGAGCTTTGACAATGTTTAAGACAGGATTTGAAACTTCTATTTTAATAGTATTAGCGTTTGGTTGAGCTTTGCTGACAAAAGGGGTTGGTTTCAATGGCCTTTATGTTCTCCTTTCAGGGCGCAAGTTGCAGTGTAATCGTTTGTTTTTTTTTCTTTTTGTTGATAAGCAGTGTAATCGTTTATTGTGTTTGGCTGTGGTTGAAAAAATGGTTGGCAATCATTGTTTTCTAAAATATGTTTAAAAAGTTGAGTTTGAAATCACCTATATATGTAAATAATTTTATTTTATTTGTGTGAGAACTGAAATTAAGATCTAACAAGTTTGGGGAGTTAGATCACCCAAATATCTGCCAACATTTGGCTTACAATACCAGAATGTGGATCAAATTACAATACAAAAGGTCACATAGAACAATTCCATGGCCTTAACTAAAGGTTTAACAAAGAAATTCCCCACTGATGAGTGTGCTAGAGATAAGCTTCTTAAATGGATTGGATCAAATTACAATACAGAAGGTCAAATAGATCTACTTAATGCTTTTCTTGCATTCAGATGTGTTGCTAGTTTGAGCCTATCCCTCAATCCCCGAAATTGTGCTGTTAATCCTGTTTGTGATTTGTGAATCCAATATTCCTAGAGAAGCCTCTAAACTAATCCACTTTCAATTACTGACTCTTAAGTGACTCATGCACCTGCTTGGCCCGGGGTACCCAGTACTGAACCGTCTCCGTTTAATTTGACAAAACGTGCTGGTAAGGGTTTCAAGCCAATCAATTTTCAGTTTTTTGTTTGATTCTATCCTAGGGAATAGAAAAGGTCAAGGGATAGAGTTTCTAATTTCTATATCTCTTTTGGATGATCTTCTTGTTAATCTATATCTATAGGAATACTATATAAGAGGTTTTTCATGTTTGGGTTCTTACTTTTAAATACCCAAAATATCTTCAAATTCAAATATGAGTATTATTTAATAGGTTTCTCACAAAATACTCTCAAATTCACATGTTTAAAAAGTTTAAATAATAAATTAAACATGTAAAATTACTAATTTTAAAACTAAAAATTTTAGATAAATTTAAAAAACAGTTGTTTCATCAACGGTTCTTTGTCAAATTCAAATTTAATAATAAAACTATTTTTTATAAAGAAAATAGAACAGTTTTTTTTTTTTTTTAAATAATTTCAAAATTTTTTCCCCCTCTTTCATGTTAGAAAAAAATAGTACTATTACAACTTTTAATTTTAAAAATCTTAAATTTTAGATAAAATTGAAAAACAGTTGTTCCATCCAAATTCAAATTTTAAAATAAAACAATTTTTTTTATAAAGAAAATAGAACAGATCAACTCTCTCTCTCTCTCTCTCAAGTATAGTATTATTACAACTTTTTTTGCTCTCTCTTTCATATAATATGTTACCACTTCTCATGGGATAATTACCTACATTCACCACCTCCCGTTAATTACTATCATTTTAAAAAAATCAGAAAATAATTACTATTATTTTGAATACAAAAAAAAAAGTTCCTAAATAATTTATAAAAAAAAAAAAAAAACTCCTATCAAAATATTGTTATTATTTTTTTTTTTTTGTGAGAAGCAATTACAACATGCTGCTAATCTCACAACTCAAACTATTTTCCCCCCTAGACCCCCAAGCACTTTGTGCATTGGGAGATGCCAATTCAGTTACAAGGCCTTTGACTATTTTTTTTTTTTTTTTTTTGAAAGCAAATAATATACACTATTTTTTTTGGCTAACTATTTATTTCTTTTAATTTAAAGGTAGAATAGTTACAATTTCTTTTAGATGGAACAATTACAAAATATAAAGCCATAACCTCTTATCCATATCCCTTAAAATATGAGGTTTATATGCTTAAAGGGTTTTTTTGTGGTTTAAATCAACTACTGATATATGGTCAGGAGAATGGTGAAACTAGCACCAAAAATGAACACGGTTGTACTGAAAAGTATGTGTTATTCTGGAATTTAAAGTTTCATTTGAGTTCGTTATGCATAAAACTTGTAAACAACAGTTACATACGGACTTAAATGATGATAAAATGCAAAAGAGATAGTGTTGTTGTCAAGTGTCAACCACGACAACAAATTATTAAACAACTCCTAAAAAACAACCCATAAAATCGTGAAAAACTCAAACATGTAACATTTAATGATATGTAAATTAAGAAATTTCAGGGTGTAAAATCCAAATATCCCAAAACTTTAGAAAGTAAAATCCAAACACCCCTAAAATTTAGAGAGTAAAATCTAAATTTTGAAATGTCAAGGTATAAAATTCAAACACTCCCAAACTTCAGGAAGTGAAATCCAAATTCTGAAACTTTAGGATATAAAATCTAAACACCCCCAAATTTTAACAATTTAGCCTATTGTTAATGTCTATTGAAATAATTGTATTTATTAATTAGATTATATTAACATTCTTTAGAACCATAATACAAAGAATATTGTATTTATTTCAAAAAAAAGTATATGACAAATGTTTCCACATTTTTAATGACAATATTTTGAAATGTAATTTTCTTAAAAATTTTAAATTATATCTGTTCGTATATTTACCATACTATACATGTACCGTATTTTACTAACTATGTGTGGATGTGTTCATTTTTTGGTGTGGCTTCATCATATTCTCCATATACAGTGTCGGCTGAAACTATAGGCCATTTAGGCCACCGCCTAAGGCCTCCCACTTGTAAGAGGCCCCTAATAGTAATAATATATTATATAATATTGATTTCTCATTTGAAAAAAAAAAAAAAAAAAGCCTCGTTTCTCACAAAGCAAAAGGCTGAAGTGACATGAAGACTACTCCCATCACCAAATCTTCATTTCATGTTCGTTTTTTGTTTTCTCTTTCTTTGCCTCTTTCGTCTTCTTCATAATTTACTGTTGGGTGTCTGGTTTTTTTTTTTTTTTTTGAAGAGGAGTTTGCTGCTAGGTTTTTATTCTTCTTTTTGGCTAAACTTTAGTTTAGTTGCAGTGCCTGCTAAATTAATTGTACTCTTTACTCTTTTTTGTTTGTTCTCTTAAATTTTGATTTCTTTAGATTTCTCTAGAAGACTATGGAGTGGTCCGAATAGACCTACTTAAAGAGTTAAAGTATTGATTCTAGACTTCTAGTCTTACATGTTTTGTTTTGTTTATTTTATTATTATTTTTTTTAAAGAAATCAGATTTAGTGGGATGGAACCACGAGGGATAGTGGGCTGGTCTTAGTCTTAGTGGATCAAGTTGAGTGACTTGAGTCCTACACATTTTGCTAGTGGGCTAGACCGGCTAGTCTTAGTGGATTCAATCAAGTTGAGTCCTACACATTTTGCTATATAAAAAAAAAGGTTTACTGCTACACAAAAAAAGAGTATTGATAACAAAATTTTAAATTTAGAATAATTTACTTTGTATTAATATTAATTTTAATTTTTTTGTGCAAGTTTAAATTGTAAAGTGATCATATTAAGTAAAGTTGCAATTGTGTTTTTGATTAACCAGGTTCTATTGTTTTATACATTAAATTTATATTATTCTAGTTAAATTGTTTTTTTTTTTTTATTATAGATTGTGTTTCATTTATTCATAAATATTTTTTAATTACAAATGTTTACTAGAAAATATCCATCTGGATATAAAACTATAAAATTAAAAATATGAAAAACTATAAAAATAAAAAAAAAAAAAAAAGACAAAGAGAAGAACTAATTGAATCTCAAAAAGGAGCTATGGACAAATTTATTACTCGTAAAAAACAAAATCTTGTAGAAAATTTGAGTTAAGGTTTCATAAATGAACAAGAAATTCATCAAAAAGAGTTAGAAGATAATGAAAATATACAACAAAATGATAACAATGGTGGTGGTCATGATAATGTTCAAAACATGTAATGTCACCATTCTTGATAATGAAGCTCAAAATAATTTAGAGGAGAGTGAAAATATTAATGATCAACCTAATTATATTCCTACAAATATTTTTGATCCAGGTTAATGGAAAACTATTGATATAAAATTAAGAGATTTGTTAAAAGCTAAATTTGTTGAAAAAATATATATGAATTTATAATTAAATATAATAAAAGGCCCCGTTTAAAGCTTTCGCTTAGGGCCCTCAAATTCGTTGAGCCGGCTCTGTCCATATATATATATATATATAAGAGAAATTCTCTTTCACACCTTTAAGGTTTTTTTTTTTTTTTTGGAATAACTCACATTTATTATTAATTTCATCCCTCGTAGGAAAGAAAAAAAAACTTTGTATACCCCTTTCATGAAATCAAAGCATGAATTTCACTAGGAATATTTATTTTGGCAGCTTAAGTCGCGTATCATGTGGCTAAACTATGGTGATGCAAATACCAAATATTTCCATCTCCACACTATTCAACGCCATAGCCAATCCCCGCGTGTATACTTTAAAGGATGACACGGGGCTGTGGTTTACTGGTGATCCTTTACTGCATCATATAAATGATGCCTTTTACAATCTTTTCCACGCTACTTCAGCCCATATGCGTCCCTCTTTTAGGTGTGAGAGACAGTTCTCTCACCGTAGCCCTTTCATAGAAAATGCCCAGACTCTTATCCAAATTCCCCAGCCAGACGAAATTATTAAAAACCTTAACGCTCTCCCTCCGTTAAAAGCACCGGGACCAAATGGTTATCATGCACTTTTCTTTCAAACTAATTGGTCCAATCTCGGAGCAAGTGTTATTCAGGTAATCCAAGAGATCTTTGAACAACTCAGTATCCCGCCTTCGTGGGGCCTAACAAACTTAATCCTGATCCCTAAAATTGCCCAACCTGAGAAAATCACGCAATATCGTCCAATAAGTCTATGTAACACTCTTTATAAGTTGGTCTCTCGGATTATAGTGCATCGACTCAAACCTTACATGGCTGATATTATCAACCCTTGTCAGGCGAGGTTTGTGCCGGGCCGTAGAACAAGTGATAATATTATCCTTGTCCAAGAGGTTATTAGGACTTTAATTAAGCGTCGTGGTAGAACAGGGTACATTGCGTTAAAATTGGACCTTGAAAAGGCATATGATAGGTTAGAATGGGACTTCATTCGGGAATCGTTGGAATTCTTCCAGATTCCCTCTAACCTCATCACCCTTATCATGAATATGGTTTCATCTACTCGTTTTCGCATTCTTTGGAATGGAAATCCTCTTCCCGAAATTGTGCCTACTAGGGGAGTTCGGCAGGGGGACCCGCTCTCCCCCTATCTTTTAATCCTGTGTTTAGAACGTTTGTCTATCCTACTGGAAGAGGCTGTACGGGATAAACGCATTCATCCTTTGGCTTTTAGGGGTAGGGTACGTCTCTCTCATTTGTTCTTCGCTGATGATATCTTTCTTTTCACTAAAGCCACGAGTAGAGACTGCAGACATTTAAATTCAATATTACAAAACTTTTGTGCCTCTTCGGGGCAGATTATAAGTGCTTCCAAATCCCAAATTTGGTTTTCCCCTCGTACCCCTTGACGCTTAAAAGATCAGGGGATTGGCATATTTGGGCTACCAACCACTGATCGAATAGAAACATATCTTGGAACCCCTATCTTCACTACGTGTCGTACAACTAACTCCTATCAATTTCTTGTCGATAAAATCCAGAAACGTATTGAAGGCTGGCAAGCAAAATATCTGACAATGGCTGGCCGCGCCACCCTTATTAAGGCAACAGTGACAACCAATCCTATTTATACTATGCAAACCACGCTCCTCCCCCAAAAGATTAGTCACCAAATTGACAAATTGAGCTGCAAATTCCTATGGGGGAACACTACTTCCCGACGCGGCTGCCACACGGTCAACTGGGAAACTGTTACCTTGCCAAAGGACGCAGGAGGTTTGGGCATACCATCCACTCGCCATTGAAACCGAGCGATTCTCATGAACCAAGCTTGGAGATTATATTCTAATCCCAAAATGCTCTGGGCTCAGGTTCTTAAAGTCAAATATTTCCCTCACGCCACATTGTTCACCAGTTCTAGGAGAACAAGAGGGACTCATATTTGGCACTCGCTCTCTCTTGGTATTCAATTGCTTCTAGAAGGCATGCGCTGGGTTGTTGGAGATGGTCACACCATTCGGATTTGGAAAGATCAGTGGCTGCCTCAGGGTACCCTGCGTAGCTATATTAATGGCCCTATCCACATTCAAGACGAGGATCAACAAGTTAGCTCCTTGTGGACCCATCTCAATTGGAATTTCGAGTCATTAAATTTCCCTCTCCCTTTCTCTCTTCAAAATCTAATTCAGGGTATCCCTATTGCTCATTTCGCACAAATCTCGGATTCTCTTAAATGGCCTCATAATAATGGCACGTGTTCTGTGAAATCGGCTTCCAAATTTCTCTTCCATAAGCAAAATGCCCCATTTAACGCTCAGGGTTGGAAGTGGATTTGGGCTTTAACTTGTCCTAAAAAGATTCAAGTGTTCATTTGGAAAGCAATGCTTAACAGGCTGCCCACTCACACCTTCCTCACCATTGGCTGCCCTCATCTAAATGCTCATTGTCCTAGGTGTCATCATCTAGAAACAACCATTCACATCTTAAGGGATTGTCCCTGGGCAAAAGAGGTATGGAGTCAATCCCCGGGAATTCTGCCCATGTCTTTCTTTCAATTATCTCTTCAAGATTGGCTCCGAAGTAATGCAACTACAGAAACAAGTGTACTGCCTATTCAACTCCCTTGGTGGGTTTATTTTCCATTTCTCTGTTGGAATTTATGGTTAGCAAGAAACGAGAGGATCTTTAAAGGTAAATCCAAATCCCAACACAATCTTATATACTTTTTTGTTCAGGTTGCAATGGAATTTCATTTCTTAATAGGCTCTAATAGCAGATCCCAGGTTAGGATTCCACAAACTATATATTGGACGCTACCTCCTGCTCCTTTTATAAAATTAAACACTAATGGTAGTGCTGTTCCTAATCCGGGATTAGCCGGGGCTGGGGGCCTTTTGCGAAATCATTTGGGAGAATGGATAGCTGGTTTTTCCCTTCACTTGGGTCTAGCATCAAACAATTTGGCTGAGTTGGCTGCTGTCCGACAGGGTTTGGCGCTTGCATGGGATATGGGATTTAAATTCATACAGCTTGAACTCGACTCTAGTACAGTTCTAACTTGGTTAACTGCTCATAATGACACTTATCCTCCTAATATGTTACCTTTAATTTGTGACTGCAAGAACCTCTTGGACCAGGACTGGGTGGTTTAGGTGCTTCACGTGTATCGTGAAGCTAATGCGTGTGCGGACGCTTTAGCGAAGTGGGGAACTCACCAACAACACTTTTTGTCTTTCTATAGTTCATGTCCCAGTTTTGTTTATGTATGTTATGTAAGGGATTTGGCAGGCCTTGGAGCAACTAGACTATGTGCTCAAAGGCTCACTAGTGTTGATGTTTAAGCTTTTAATATAAATAAGACCCCGTTTCTATCCAAAACAAAAAAGCATATGAAATTGTCTTTTAAGCTCAACGGGTACCATCCAAGGCCCGAGTCCCTTCACCCTCAACTATTGAAGTATCAAAAATAAAAATATCAATCAATTTCTTATATAATTTTTCATGTGAAATATTGGACGAAATTAAAAGCCATGCTCGTAGCGGTCAGATGAATTTAGTGTTAAATAAAGTTTATCCATGACGGTTTTGTTTCTAAGTTTCTAGATAAGTCGAAACGGTTAGAGGGAAAATATCTTTCTTGCCCAATTAGGTTGGATGGAGGCTTATCTCGTGAGTAGAAACGAGTTCGTTTCTAACTTTCTAACTTTTTAGATAAGTTCAAAAGGTTATAGGGAAGATATCTTTCTAGCCCAAGGTTAGATGGATGTTTATCTCATGAGACAAGAAAGGAGTTTGACAAGTAATTTATCCAATTCTTCACACTTGACAATCAAAAATCGGTATTTGTTGTGTTCTGAATTCCATCTAAGTTCCAATAGCTACCAAATTTGTTTTAATCGCTGATTTTTTATTTTAATTGAAATGATTTTATAAAGTTGGCTTCTACTGCGGCCAGGCATAAATAGAGGCATTTTTGAGGTGATTTCTTGCTTCTTCCCGTGGATTCCCTCTCCAAAGGGAAAGGGTGAGATTTTAATTGACAAAATTAAAATTTAAGACTTTATTTGACATCTAGTATGTTGATGTTGTCCTTGATAATTGACCGTTGAATTTTCATATAATTTAGATGTTGGGTGCGTTTGTATAAACTATTGGAAAACTATGTTTTGAGTTTAAAATGAGCACTTGTAAAAAATTTACAAAGAGTTGTGGCTGCAAAACAAAATTTTGAACTTTAAAACACTCTTTTAATCTCACAAAACATCTAACCAAATGGACTTGTTATGAGCTTACGCAACATAATGAGTATAAAGTTTGTTTGCGAGTACTACCGGGTCTTGTGGCCCAAGTGGTACTCGGTTTATCATGAAACTGCTAGCTCGGGGGTTCGAGCCCCCGCAATAACAAATTACCTAGCAAAAAAAAAAAAAAAAAAAGTTTGTTTGCGAGTGGTGGATTAATTTTATGAGCTATTCTCTTTTTATTGAAAATGAGAAATAAGAAGAGTATGGTTTGCTTTATGGGAAATCTCTAGACTTTTCTTCATTTTTTATTTATTTATTTATTATTATTATTATTATTTTTGTATGATGAGGGGAAATCTAGACCCTTATGTTAGACTAGCTACCGATTTGTAATTTGGAAAATCATGATTGATCTTCCATTGTCCACATTTGCTTTTAGACAAGATTGACCTCCAACTAAATAAAGATATTTTGACTTCCTACCATCTATCATTGAATCTACAATAGCAAATTTCTAATCTAATCCAATTTATTTGAATCAATTATAATAAATTACAAACATTACTCATCCAATAAAAAAACAGTATGGTAAAGCTAATATAATTTTAGCTTAAAAAGTTTATAGACGGATGTAGTAGTGTGATTAATGTCATTTCAATAAGACAATAAATTGATATTTAAAACTTTGAATTACATTTTGTGATACTGATCGGCAGCATATCAGTTTTGTAAAACTTATGAAATAAAATTTGTAATATTCATTAACATAACTAAAAGTAGAGTCAAGATAGTCGTTTGAAGTTTTTTTGAGACAAAATTTCGCTCCAAACATGTTTA
The DNA here is from genome assembly GCA_019022515.1 of Quercus aquifolioides. Classification (NCBI taxonomy): domain Eukaryota; kingdom Viridiplantae; phylum Streptophyta; class Magnoliopsida; order Fagales; family Fagaceae; genus Quercus; species Quercus aquifolioides. The sequence continues at coordinate 38,977,154 of CM032329.1, read as the reverse complement.
GAATTATTTTTTCCAACCTATTACTTGAAAAATTATAAAACTATCCATGTGTATGTATTACTTAAACAAATCATATGATTCATTAAAAAAGTCATGTAACTAAAAGTATAAAACTATAGATAATGGTCTCTTTAACTACCACACATAATCGGCTAGGATAAGATAACTCCAAACAAGTTTAGAGCCAAACTTTTTCCAATTTTTTTTTTTTTTGGGATGGTAGACATGCCAATTTTATCACCACTTTTAAGGTAAAAATACTTGCCTAGCAAATGGTTGGAAGTAGGAGCACTCACTATCTCTCTCTCGTTAAGTTGGTACACAATTCATAAACATCGGATTGAATAAGGCCAGGAGACATGTAATTCCCTGCACTAACTCCTAATTCCAGACACGTCCCACATGCCCCAAGGATTGAACAACTCGTTAATGAAAGAGCTGGTCAAAGTAAAGCCAAGCCAAACAAACCATATATTTTTTGCGTATTTCAAAAGATTTGTGAATATCCATGAATGTGAAATATTATGAACATTGCTGAAATTAAAAGTCACAACAACAATGCCAACGGGTATGGCATGTATCCCTTCCTCCCTTCCCCAAAATATCCAAAAAAAAATCAACTGATAGCTTTGATGAAAATATACAAGCCGCCTATACATAAAATTTACATTCTCTTAAGTTGACTATGGCCCAGACAATCTGAATTTTATATACAATGGAAAAAAAATACCTATAATAGGGAGGGGAAAAAATAAAAAGAACATCTAAAATTTTGAGAAATCTAAATGTAAAATCAAAGAACGACAAAAGAATGGGCTCAAGTCTGTGATACTTCGGTAAACATGTCAACCAAATCATCAAGTGTAAAATGTGGGTGCTTGTTCCACCCGATTATCTTTGAAGTTAGCTCCATTATGTTTGTCAATGGTGTTCAATACAGACCGGCACCCTTGCACGGAGGAAACCTCTCTCTTTAGTGTGATTCTAAAAATGATGGAACTTCACTTAATGTGAACGTTCCTCCTTTCTTCTCAACTGCAAAAACCAGAAGCACCAAATTCAGTATAAGGATATGCATGTAAGTTGGCAGTTGATATATTTATTCATTATTTAGAAAGGATATGTTGGTACATGCAAATTAGAAGAAAAAATTCAAATATGTATTTAACGTCAATTGTAATGTAATGTTAATACATTGAAATCAGAACATATGCTCCAACACCAGCAATTTAACGATATATTTGGGAACTAGGGATCTAATTAGAAATAATGTCAATAACCATTACCAATTGATGCAATACACAGCAAACCAGAAATAATGAAGCAAGGGCATCATACGAATTAAATCCAAACAGAAAATAATATGCAGCAAACCATTTTATCTTTTGTACTGCAATCTTGTGTTTGAATTTGACAACCATAATCTTCAAGAAAACTCATGTAGAAGACTACTTACGGAGGTCTGAGTCGGTCTACTATGTCTTGAATCTACAGGCTGTGATCTCTGGGCCCGGCCAAATAATCTTTGGATAAACTTCTGTATATGATTGTAAATGCTGTATCACATCACATCAAAACAATAATTAGCATGAAGTTAGCTGTACTTCACCAAACAATAATACCTGATCAAAAGAGCATAAAACTTTCAAGTTTTGCAATTTCAAGGCTTGGAAGAATACTTCAGGATACTCATAATGAAATAATCCCTAGAGTTATCACTGCTCTAAATCCCAAGCAAAAATATTTAGTTCTAGATTCCCAAACAAAAATATAGGTACAAACACAAATAAGAAATCAAGCTTACAAGAAGATATCTAACTGACAGTATTAATCAATACCATATATTTGGCCACAGTGAACATCACCACATGACATGATTAACTAGAGATCCAGACAAAGAACTGTGTGCATTACAGGTTTTGAAAGGCATGAATGGAAACGAACAGCTATATGAGATTCAAAATATCTAAAATAATTAATTAAGGATACCTAAGACGATGCCTGTTGCAGGCTGTGAAGAAGGCAACAAAACCATTTAATATACTCCTGACAGCTCGGAAAACCTGAAAACGAAAGAAAATAATTATGATCAGTAATCCATTTACTTTTAGCCACTACACATTATCATATGCAATTAAATACTCTTACAACCTGGGAAAAAAGGTCATTCCAAAGTGAACGCCACATGGAAATCTCATACGTGCTCACTGTTGCCTCAGTAGCTGAAGCAACTTGGAAAATGCTACTAACAATCTGCCATACTTCTTGAAGCATCTCGTATATGCTGACACAAATGAAAGCTATGAAACTGGCTAATGCAAGGACCATGCGAATTGGAGCATAAAGTAATTCCCAAAGGATCCAAAATACAGGATATAAAACTGTTGTTGCTGCATTATACAAACAAGAGTATATATAATCAGTAGCATATCTTGTTAATTGTATGACCCCATTAAAACTAACAAGAATGAATAATCCAAAAGAGCTGATGACCTACCAATACTCCAGACAAGTGAGAGGATAAACCATAATGGAGATAGTAAAATCTCTACTAGATTTTCCACTAAATTGATGGAAGACTCAATCACAACCCAAATGACTGAACAGAAGCTCTGTAGTACTTCAATAAGCACATTCCACATTGGAAGAAAATTCTCAAAAAAATCCAGAAATGGTTCTGCCAGTGGTTGTGTGCAAACTGAAAGGAAAGATCGAATCGTACGTGTAATTGTAAGAAACCACGTAACAGCCTTCTCAAAATTATGTAGAAATAGCATTGTTCCCAAGTACTTGATCCTTGATACCATCTCCCAGGTCTCTATCCAATCAAGAAGTGGCCCACACAAACGAGAAGCAGTTGCCTTGAGAACTGGGACATTTTTGTATAAATCATAAAATCCTATGAGAACAGTGACAACTGAGATAAGAACATATAAAGCTCTCGCCAAAGGACACATCCACGGGCGATAGAGGTGGCAAAACCCAGGATATGACTGAAGGAAGATAACCCAAGATGGAAGACCAGCCTCCAACAAGGTAAGCAACCGCAAATCAGACATTATTATTTGCCGTAGTTTAAATGGGAGATCGCAGTCATTGAACCTAGACAAAATCAAGACATCCCTGTACTCGGTAGCTTCCAATGCATCTTCAAAGTTCTCTAACGAGTCATCATTTCCTCTCTGTATTTGCTCAGAAAAAATATCAAGTTCTCCGTCACTAATTGACTTCATTACTTTTCTTCTTTTGTAAGCCCCAGTGGGAGGAGGAGGCGTGTGTAATGCACTTGTTCTATCTTGATCAATAACAGAATATACATTAAAGTTACCACCAATGCTGTGTAGAGAATTATCCTCAATACACACAATATCATTGCAGACAATATCATCATCATCATCAATAGGGATAGACTCCAATAAAGTTTCTTCAGCATCATAGAACACTTCTCCTGAAAGGATTGCAATATAAAATGGAATATATTATTGAATGCTCACTTAAGTCAGCAATGTAAAAATACTGTAGTTCCAGCAGCAATCAAGTGTATGACAATCTTAAATCAGATAAAGGAAGTTATCAAACTAAATATTTAAGTAAAGTTTGTTATAAATGACAAGTTACCTATCTACTTAGATTATTAAAAAAAAAAAAGTACACCAGCAATCAAAAGCTAGAAAGAAACACAAATAATAAATTAAATGACCAGTAAGAAAAGCCTTTCATATCATCAATGGGCATGCATAAGTAGAAGCCTTTCCTTCAGATATATGAAACACAACGCAAAAGAAGGGAGGCACCTGCTGTTTATACCCCTCTCCCCCTGGGGCTTTTTCTTTAATAAGTAACTGATAATTTTTATTATAAACAGGGGAGAAACATAGCAACCCATGGGCAGTGAACTAAAGGCAGTTAAAAATCATACTACAAGGGTACATAAGTAAAAAAATTCCAGCATATTAGAGAAGGAATGACTACTCAAAGCAGCCATCCAATCATACTAAACTCAAATATGTACCTTATCACTCTTGCCAAATATGGACTCAAATACGTACCATATTTACCATAATGCATGAAATAAGCCCCATGACACTCAAGAAGCAAAATGTAGTAATGGGCTAAGATTAAATCTATATCAATTCAAATTAAGCTAGTCCTGATTGTATGATAATTGCTTTTGTTTCAGAATACATACTTAAAAAAGGCATAGGCATTCCTAGAGGTTCACCTGATGCCTAAAATTTATGGCTTTACGAAATAAAAAAGATTTCACATTTATTATTAAAAAAAATGATAATAAAACCTAATACATGACCATCAACAATATCCCTATGGTTCTTCCACACACACACAATATACAGCAAGACCCAACCCCATACCTGAAATCTACAATTGACAAGTTTTTGTGTCTTAACACCATGTCAATGAAGAGGTATAGCACTTCTGAATGTGTCTAAAAATCACAGAAGATTTTTTTCCTCTAACACAAATGAAGGACATAAGAATACCTATAGCAGAATCCAGATACTCTTTCAAGAGTAGCTGCTCAGAGGCCGTTCCAGAGAACCATGAGGATATACAGCTTGCTGCTCGTGCTATACTATCAAATTCCCATCTTAGCATTACTTTCGCCTCTATAGCCAGAGATGTATCAGTCTGCAAGTGGCATAAAAACTTTGGAACACAAGAACATTTATGATAAACTGGTGAAAAAAGGGAGCAAGTAAAGAGACAGTACCTGAAGCTCATTCAAGTAGTTAATACCTCTAACATTGCTCCATGAAACTTCAAAGACAATAAAGCCAGACAAGGTTTTATGCAACTCACTGCTGACACGCAAAGAATGGTGAAGATTTTTTACAGGTAGTAGAACCCTCTTACGAGACAGTCTTGCTGCATCAATCACTGCAAACCATTTCTTAATCGTCTCTGCTTTACTAGAGTTGGATCTAGAACAAGACTCTTTTCCTTCCTTTCTCTCTCTCCGAGCTTTCGAGTTTGCAAAAGGAGATAACCTTGACTGAATTTAAAACATAATGAGTTTCATTTTCTAGATATTAAGCAAAAGCAAGATAAATCAAACACGTTTGACAACCTTGGTAACCACTAATTGCCATATTTGAGCTCGTCGTGAACCTAGGTCTCCCAAGCACAGTCGATTGTCCACCAAGATATAGAATTTCTTGCTTTCATTGGCCAGAAAAAGGCTAAGATTTGAACGATAAGACTGCAAATCTCTGATATCACACATAGCACAAATACAGCACATTAGTAGACGCAAAACCCAATTGAAAAATCATAAGTGACAACCCTCCAAATTAACTGAACGATCAAATCACATAGTTAAGTTAGCAAATGAACAAAACTGCTTTTTCTGCATTTCACTTCTGCCCTCACATATTTCTCAATTGTTATCATCACAAACCCTATCACTAAAGCAAATTCTTGTAAACAGTATAACCCATTTTAAATTAACTCGACTGCGTTAATCAACTAATTAAAATTTTCTACATATAACCCAGAAAGCCTTAAAATTAACCACCTTTGGTGCAAGCTTAACCATGTTCAGCCTCTTAACTAAACCCAGAATCAATTTTTCTTTGGAAGAATAAACCCAGAATAAAATTAAGCACTAAAAGGTAGAAACATTAGAAATTACCTCTTCTACGTTATTGTAGTCAAATTCAAAATAAAAATTACAAATTAAGTTTTATTTTTATTTTTATTTTTTATCGAAATTCTTATTGGGTCTTCATTGAAATGCAATGTCAAAACCAAAAAAAGAAAAAGAAAAAGGGAAGCATATACGCATGTCAACATTAATTGAAAAAGAAAAGGAAATAAAAGGCTTACCCAATTTGCAAACTGGTTAGAGGGAAAAAACAACCGGAATCGTCACCATTCCCCATCAAAATCTCTCAGTGATACCAATTCTTCACCACCACAATTCACTGCTTTACATGACATCCCACGATAAAACCAAACCCATTAGATGCACAATTTAACACATTCACACAACAAACATATCTAATGTATAGAGAGAGAGAGAGAGAAGACCTTGAGTCCATGAAAATGAAGGAGGAGCAGAACAGAGAGTGGTGCTGAAGAAGAATTTCATAAGAGTCCACGGTAAACAAAAATGGAGGGCGGAGGAATCAAACGGAGAAGAAGGAGCGGACACGCGCACCAAAACAACCGGACAGATACAGATTATAGAGGGGGCAGGCAGGTGTGGTGTATCGCGTATGTATGGAATAGTAGTGTAATATTCTTATTTGAATTTTATTGGGAGGAAAGGAATTTATATCATATATATTTTTGTTTTTGTTTTAAATGGTTATGTTATTGTTTTCTTTTTTATTTGGGGTAACTTGGATTTGAAGGAGAGTGATGTGATTGTGATGTTGTGGAGAGAGAGAGAGAGGCTGTTATTGTGTTGTGTTGTGTTGTGTTGTTTCTCAGAAGAGAGTTTTAATTAAAGTCGTCAGGAACACACGACCCAGAAACCAAAAAGGAAGCGGAAAGAGAGAAGGGTATAATTGTAAATTTGGATCTCGGGATCTGCGAGTTTCTTCCCGCGTACCTAGCTTGTCCTTTCACAAAGGAAGACTAGACTAGAGAGAAAGAGAGATTTTGTTTTGTTTTTAGAAGAAGAGAGTTCGGAAAGCCTCGCAAAACCTGGGAAATATTAACCGTAAAACATGCTCCTTGGGAACTTCTACGGTGTGACTACGTCTTGCTGAAACCTCTGTGTGGCCTATGCCTGCCTTTTCTCCATTCATTTCTTATTCTTATATAGAATAATACATTTTTGTTGGCAATTATATCATTATTATGTATAATTACCCTTGTCACACTTTCTCATAATTTCAACGTGTGTAAACTAATATTATTGGATTGATTTTTTTTTTTTTTTAAGAAGTGGATTGATTTGTTGTATGACCGTAACATTTTTACAACATCATAGGTGTGAGGGGTAAAATTCTAAGTTCAACTCTTTCAGAATGGGCTTGAGCTAAGATTTGAATCCAATATAATTAATTTGTAGAGATAGATGTGCATGCCAACACTTAGGTTCCTTAAAGGTATGACTTAATGATTAAAGAAGAAAAATGACTCCAGGAATTGCTAACAGTAATAGAAATCAAACAAGAAAGAGTGAAATTCTTATTTATCTCTCTCCTCGAGTTGACTGAGGATCTGTTGTATGTGATGAATATTACAGTTTCTTTTGTTGTTCTTATTCATTTCTTCTCCCCAATTCTGATCCCTGTTCATGTAGGATCTTCCCTCCTTTTATAGCCACTTGAATCACATCTCCACCTTCTACTTGGAGGGCTGCTAATCTTTCCCTGTATACTTGTCCCATCATTGCTTCGCTAGTGGTGGTGGAGTTGGATACAGGCTGTGTGGGGACTGTTCAGGAGTCATTCTACCATTAATGCGGTAGACTGAGTTGTTACAAAGTATTTAATGTGAAAGTGATAGTTGCGGTATATGGTTAACTATGTAGGATATTTATTTATAAAACTTAAACCTTGAAGTTTACAAAATTTGACACATTTACAACTTCCCCCCCACCCCCAAAAATTTATTGTTTTCATTTGTATTGAGTTTAAATTGGTTGGGTGTGATAAAAATATTGCACACACCTTTTTCTTTTCTTTTCTTTAAAAAAAAAAGAAAAAAAAGCCCACTTTGGGCCTTTTTACTTGGTGTGTTAGGCATATATAGCCAACTTCTTATATAGGAGTGGATCTCATATCAGTGAAGTTGACCTCCATGTGAGAGGGTGGGTTATGGGTTGAGTTTTAACGGGTTCGTGTCATATTCGAGTTGACACAGCTGACCCATTTAATAAACAGGTTGGGTTAGTGTTGAACATATAGAACCCGTTTGACCCATCTGACCCGTTTAATTAAATGACATTTTACCAATATACCCTTCAAACTCTAAGTATATAAACTTATTAGTTGTTGTGGTTTATTTTCTTTGACATTTGTGATTGATTATTTGTGATAGTGTGATATGCTTTAGTTTTGAATGATTATTTGTGATGCAATTACTTGTTAGTTCTGAATTTTATATTAAAAAATTTTATTTGTTTGTTTTTTCATAATTTTTTTTTTTCATTTTGATAAAATCTGATAAACAAGTCGACACAACTGACCTGTTTAATAAATGAGTCGTGTTAGAGTCGAGAAATCTTGACCCGTTTAATAAACATGTTAGTTAGTGTTGACCCATTTAATAAACATGTCAATTAGTGTTGACATATATCGTCAAATATTCATGAGTTGACACGACACGAACTTGACACGCGAACACAAATTGCCACTCCTATCCATTATGCATGGTTGTGGCATATGCATTAAAGTGTATTGTTTTTTATTTTATTTTTTTCCCTATATTTTTATTTATTTATTATTATTTAAAGCAAGTCACGCATGTAGTGAGATCTAATCCATCATCTCACACCATCACTGATTCCCATAATTTTTTTTTTTTTGAGAATCCACTGATTCCCATAATTGAATATTATAGAATTATCTCATAAAATATATATCTTAGTTAAATCACATGAACATATAGCACTTTTCTAAAAAAAAAAAAAAAAAAAAAAACATGAACATATAGCACAAGATTGAGATTTTATTAAAATAAAATCATATTAAATCCTCAAAATAATTTAAATTTTATTGTGAATTTAATTTAAAGTAAATTTATTAATAATTTTAATGTATTTATAATGAGCCAGTATGATAAAAGCCCATGCTACAATGTGACATTATATCAAATCACGCAACATATATAATACAATACAATATAATATAATATAATATATTAATTTTGCCAACTCTTTCATGTTGGAATATTTGATTTAAAATTCATAATATAATGTGAATAAAATGTTCATATATGTGATGGGTGACTAGGAGTCTATGATTGGGAACGTTGGCATGGACGTGACAATGCTACAAGAAAATACAATACTCAAGTTGGAGTTGGAACCCGCTTTTGAGATAAGATGAAACGTAAGTGCTTGCTACATTATTACTCCATTATTATTATTTTTTTTTTATAAAGCTTTCTACATTAATTAAAAGTGTATAATTCGTTGTAGTTTACACTTATATTTACTTGTTTGCCTTTCTAGGAACTTTCCTTCTTCTTTTTTTCTTTTTTTTTTTCTTTTTTTTTTTATATAGAAGATTTCAAGGAATTTTCCTGGTTCTCATCCTATACATCATAGACGTAGATTAAGATATGGAAGTTGGTAAACTAACATATTTATTTTTCTTTTCATTTCGAGAGCATGTCTTCAATTAATTGCTTTTGATTACTATGAAATGAAAGCACTCACATCTCATTGGATACAGTATCAGTGTACCACTACCTTTGAGGTGCCTCTTGATGACATATCACATACGTGATACGTTGAAATCATCCTTTGAGAAGTCCCCTAAATCAAATGTGAGTCAATCAAGTTTAAAATGATATTTTTAATCTCTTATCTAAAATAAAAATATTTGAATAGATTATTAAAGCACATGTCAGTGTTTATATAACACATAAAATATTACATTTTAGCCAACAAAGTACACAATTCATTCATATTATGTACAGTTATGTAAAAATAAATAGTTGATATAACAACCGTGTAAATTTATACATGCACTATTCATTTTACATTTAGTCACAAGATGAAGAAAGAGAATGGATGATAGTTGTTATGTATAAAGAAAAAAAACAATAAAAAAAATTGATATTTTAATGAAATATATCATAAAATAGATAATTTAATATGTGGTGTTCTTATACTAAAATAAACAAAAAAATTTATTTGAACTAATGTCTATGTTCATTATTCTTATATTTTTGTTAGTTAGTTAGTTAATATTTAATAGGAATGATTAATTTTTAATAATAAATAATAATTAATTTTAAATCTAATGAAGAAACAAAATTCAACCAACTAATTTAAAAATAAATGAGTAAAATTTTAGCGACTCTATAAGATTGAATATATATCTTTTGAGATTCGCATAAATTGATATTTGATACTTATTAGTATCACATTGACGGTACCTACAAAACTGAAAAATTGACATAAATTGAAAAAAAAGACAAAAATTGTGTCAGAAAAAAGTAAAAAAATTTGTGCTTAACGAGCACCGTGCGGTGCCCGTTAACACAACCCTTATTTAAGTGGTTAAAGACGTGCTATGTTAGCGAGATAAAAAATTTGTACAGAGTCAAAAAAAATTATTTATAAATACACATTACAATAATAAAAAAAATAGACAAATTTGCAAAAAATAAAAAATTTGTGCGTGAACTACAAAACATTTATTATCAACAAATACCAGCCATTTATCCAAGATGGTATCAGATGACAAAAAACCAATCCGTATGATAGAGCTGTCGCATCTCAGCTCATCCCTGCCTGGCTGCCTGCTAATGCGATAGCTACAAAGTGCTTGACCTTTATCGCTGAGAGTGTTGCGTAAAGCCATTAACAATTCAACCCAAAAGAACAAATTTGGAAAGGGATTGGATGCGCATAAAGCACACGCACTTTGAGCTTCTTCATGGTCCCGATTGAGTCCTGACCCCCACAACGGGGAAGAATTTCAATCATGACTGTGGAACCCATAATAAAATTTTGGACACATCTGTGTCAAATCAGTATCGATTTGTGGTAGGGCCCATGTTCTGCAAATGGCGTGTATTAAATAATATAAATAGGACGTATATTAGAGTATTTTGGATCAGCATGATCATGGGGTACCCCAAAGGCATCATCACTTGCATTGCATGTTAAATGGGCAGGCCAAGTGGGTGCGTCATATGGTGTCAGAGAAAATTATAGGGAAAGAGAAGACTAACAAAAATTATACATAAACCAAGTTTTACACAATTTTTGCTACGCTGACCTAAAATAATAAAAAATAAATTGGCGATTCATATAAAATTATGACAAATATTAACCAGTGGTGGGCTTGTTAAAGTTGGATTAGTGTGAGTCATATGTAATAAAAAAAATTGAATAAAAAAAATAAAAAGATATAAAATTGACCCCACAGTTTATTTTAATTTTTTTTTTCTTTATGAAGTTGGTCCCATTGTCTATAAAGCTACAAAATATGACATAAAACTACAAAATATGACAAATATGGTGTTAATGAGCACCTTACACAACCCTAAAATTAATAGAGAATAAATCACGGCCATCCTTGTAAGATTGTGAAAAACAATATGGCAAAAGTGGTGGTATTAGAAAAACGACAAATTATTATGAAAAATATTAGAACTACAGCTTTTACCATAACTTATCCACGTAATAAGTTGTAAGTGAATGGTGAAGTAAAAGTGGTGGGTTCACAACTCTACCACTCACAACTCATCAAGTGATAAATTATGTTAAAGTTGTGGTCCTAACATTACTCAATTTTTTTTTATGAACCTCATTACTCAATTATTATATAATTTATTTGTCCCAATTATTATGTAGCAAAATGTGAGTAGTAAAGAAAAAATTGTAGATTTATATATAAGTAATAACATTACTCAATTCTTGTACAACTTATTTGTCACTATTATGATGTAGCAAATGTGAGTAGTGAAGAAAAAATAGTAAATTTATATGTAAGTAATACGCAATCACTCTCAACTTGCCACGCTAGAATTGTAGCAAAAATTTGTGAATAATAAACGGTTGTAGAGCAATTTAAAGATCTCGAATACATCGAATACAAAGCCCATACATAGGTGCATGTTACTTATTCTAGGTTGGATGATGATGGTTTTCTTTTCTGTATTTTATAGATTAATTTGTGGGGTCCATTTGAATGGAATTGATAAAGATGATTTTCGTTGTAAGATTTTAATTTATTCTATTCGTATAGCAATAAACTATGTATAGTTTATAATTGTAACGAATCCCAGCATCATATTTTGTTTTGTAGCTAGTCACAAAAAGATTTGTCTCTAATACGTACGGCATATATATATAAAAGTATAGAATTGAATTATGAGTGGTAAGTATATGTCTACTACTTTTGTTTAAAGTTTAAACTAGCTGGTGCCTGTTTGTAGTGGCACGTGAGCTCCATGAGAACCTATAAGCATATGTGATATAAGTATATGATAACTTTTCGTGGACCACCGTGCCGACTACGAGTGGCTCTCTCCGCGTCTGTAGGATTGTTGGATGTTGGGCTGTTGATTGTAATTTCCGAGTGGTGAGTGGTGACAAACTTCACCCTCAATCTAGGAAATTTTGAGGTTCATTCCTTGGCTATAAAGGCAAGAATTTCAAGTTGATGTAGATGTATGGATAAAGATGCTCTAAAAATACCAGTTTTTTTTGTTTTGTTTTTTCCTTCTAATTTGCATCATTGGGCCGTTTAGAGGCTTTATTTTCAAAACTTTAGTCATTTGACTTACAAAAACCACAAAAGAGACTAGAAATTCTTCATTTTATATTTTTATTGCATTTGTGATTGCAGATAATGTGACAACCCGAGTGGTGAGTTCAAAGGATTTGTAAGACATAAATTTGGAGGTTTTACGATCATTCATCACATTATCATTTCGTAGAGTTTTTAGGATATTTTATATATAGAAAGTAGAATAGTTTGGTTAAAGGTTGGAACCCTACTTCCTTAGAAAAATTATTAAATATTCTGAGAGTACTATAAATGTATTCTCTCTCATATCACATGAATTATGAGTCCCACCATAAATTTAATTAGTGAGATTCATAGTTATGTAAGAGTGGGAATAAAAAGTGTAGCAATTGGCAAGACAAAGGTTTTTTTTTTTTTTTTTACTTATTTTATTTTATTCATGGCAAGTTAAAGTTTAATACTTTATAACATTAATGACATTGGTTGAGACATAAGTTTTGAAGAAATAAAAATCTTTTTTTGAATTCTTAGAAGCTGTTTGGTTAGCTAAAGAAAATAGTGTTTTTTGTTTTTATTTTTAGTTTTCAATGGGATCCACCACAAAAAATTAGTTTGGTTTGAGAACTTGTATTCTAAAAGTTGAATTTGAATACAAAAAAAATGAAAACATCATTTCAACATTTTCATTTTCATAGAAAATGAATACAACTGCAATTCCATAAATATTGTGAAAAAAAAGACTTATGCATCAGCCTAAAACTGGGTCCTCGTATACTGCCATTGTAGCAAGACCTTAGCTTCATGCCTTGGGGGCTGTTTCTTCCACCCTTCACTTGAAAGTGAAATATCCGTCCGGAGATCAGATTGAGGAGCTAGCTGGGAGCCAGTTCGTGGCTAGGCAGTGCTTGGTGGCTGCAATTATGCATCAGCCTAAAACTGGGTCTTCGGCCTCTACTGATAGGGGTTTATAGCAATCAAGGACTCCAGTGCTACCCATGGATGAGACATCAGAAGGGGCGAAGTGTGAGGAGTTAGAGAAGATTGTTGTAGATGATGATTTGAAAAAGTTCTTTCAGGTCAGAGCTTAGCTGCCTCATCGAGAGAATGAAGAGTTGATAGTGTTTCTTAAGAGGAATATTGACATGTTCGCATGGAGTGCTTACGAAGCTCCTGGGGTGGATCCGAGCTTCATCTGCCATCATTTGAATGTCAATCTGTCCATCATTCTCAAAAAGCAACCACCCTAGCGCTCATTTAGGGACCATTCTAATGTTATCACGGGAAAAAGAGGTGACTTTCAAGTAATAAACCTAGACCTAAAACCCCACCTGGATTCCCCTCTCTCATCGGGCAGGGGAGACCATCGTGCCACTCCCCTAAAACGATCAAGAAATCCTTGTTTATGCCTTTGTTGGAATCAGGAAGGCATGAGATGAGCCTAACCTCGGGGTACCTAGTTTTTAGATAATACCCCTGCCCCTTTAGGTGGTGAAGGTTGTAAACCCAATTGACGTCGTGGTGGGTAAGGTTTAAGCACATTTTCTCGTTAAGGGCATCTACACTACCTAAAATCCTAAACATATTTGGGGCACATTGGGTGGGAGCTAATCTGTGAACCCTAAGGTAGTCCCTAGTAATTGTGCCCATGGGGATTCTCATCCCTCCCTCTATGAAGGCAATCATTGGGATTACTACTTCTCCCTTCTGCCTATCAGTGTGCCAGTCCCCTTCCTTACAGTACCTAATAAAGACTCCTGGCGGGATTCTATATTGAGCTTTGAAGCTCTCTATACTCTCCACGGAGTCTACCAAATAAGCAAATCTACCCATGTTTGAAAGAGAGTTTAAGGTCCTAAGGTGGTAAAGGAAAACTAAGAGGGTCGAGGAGAAAAGGGGCTCTGTGTAAAGAAAAGTAGAAGGAAAAATAAATGAAAATGTTTAAAAAAGACTTACGCGAAGAAAGGAACTCTCCTCGGACTAGGTCTTGATATTTGTAAGGGCACAAGTGAAGTGAGTAAGTGCGCAGGTGAAGTGAATGAGTGCAAAAGTGAAGTGAATGAAGTGTTCAAACAATATTTGTATCAGAGAGAGGGGCAAGCGGGAAAATTCCCGCCCGAGTTCCAATAAAATCCCCAGTCGTTGGATCCACATTACACCGTAGAACGTGGGGAACATGGAGCAGTAGAAATTTAATGAAGGCGCGTCTCGGATGCCGAAGCGTCAGGAGCGTGTGTTGGGCAGTTAAAAAGGTACCTACGCAGACAGAGATAATGTATGATAAAAGCGACGTACTTGTGGTGATATCAAAATCCCCCTTTCTTCTCAAGGTGCAAAAGAGGAGAATTTCGAGGGACTATTGTAGGGATGATAAGTCCAGTAGTATATATTGGGCTTGGGGCTCGGTCTGAGGACGCCTACTAGTCCGAGGACGGGTAAACGTTGTTATGGAAGTCGGCATTAATGAATAAAGAAGGGAGTTGGGTCATGATGGTCCGAGAAGGTGGTTTGAGGAGGGATGCTTCCTCGGCTGAGCGAAACAGAGGTCAGAAGGTGCAGTCTGCCATCCAAAAGCCACGTTCCAAGAGATTCTATTGATAAGGATATATATCATGAAAGCATAAGATAAAGGAAAGTTATGAAATATTTAAGAGAAAGCTACTACCACCGCATTGAATACTCTATAACTAACTCTCTGGCCGCATTAATGAGAAAGTGATACTTGAATAATAATTTTTAGCCTTACAACTACTCCCAAAGACTTCAGGAATGTGCTAATAAGATAAGGATCAACACCAGCAATCTAATCTGCACGTGGAGGGTAGAGATGAAAGAAGGAGGAGAGTATAAAATAGAAAGAAGACCCTAAAAGAAGGGGATCGGAGAATTAAGAGAAAGATACAGTAGCAACAAGAACTGTGCTTGTAATCAAATTCAAGAGATATATACAAGAACTGATCTTCTCAGATTGTGCCAAAAATGATTTTCTTTAGATAAAACTAGTTTATCTTTACTTTATTGTCATCTAAATCTATTATAATTGTTACCCAACTCATTAAAGCCTAGTTTTCTAACCCACTCTCTACAAATTCATTGCATTGGACTCTTTGGGCCTACCACCGCATTGAATACTCTATAGCTAACTCTCTGGCCGCATTAATGAGGAAATGATACCTGAATAGTAGTTTTTAGCTTTACAACTACTCCCAAAGACTTCAGGAATGTGCTAATGAGATAAGGATCAACACTAGCAATCTAATCTACACGTGGAGGGTAAAGATGAAAGAAGGAGGAGAGTATAAAATAGAAATAAGACCCTAAAGGAAGGGGATCAAAGAATTAAGAGAAAGATACTGTAGTAACAAGAACTGTGCTTGTAATCAAATTCAAGAGATATATACAAGAACTGATCTTCTCAGATTGTGCCGAGAACGATTTTCTTTAGATAAAACTAGTTTATCTTTACTTTATTGTCATCTAAATCTATTATAATTGTTACCCAACTCATTAAATCCTAGCTCTACAAATTCATTGCATTAGGCTCTTTGAGCCTAAATCCTTTTACCTTTTAGGCTTAGAAACCAAATTGCGCCCCTTACATTATCAATTGAAAATATATATTAGAAAAAATTAAATACATAAAATTTAATTAATAATTCCACATCAAAGAGAAAAATGGGTTTTACATTTTTTTTAATAAAACAAAAATTCTTCTTTTTTCTCATTTTCTTTTTACCTTTTTTTCGGGAGGTGTGGGTGAAATCTCGTGTTCATCCTTGTGTTGTGGGAGCTCTTGGTCAGGAGTAAATCTATTGTGTTTCTGTTGTATGCTTCTCCTCCCTCACGTGAGGGTGGATCCCAGTGTGGGGTCCACCCTCTTGTGAGGAAGGGAAAGCATACCATGGAAACAAAGTATACTCTCTCCTTGGTGAGCCTCTCAATGGAATGCTGAGGGCCCATACTTTCACAGTTCATTATTGCTTTTCAGGCCCATAAATGTGCACATGCTGCATGCCATTTATCCTTTAAGGATCAGGCAGGCGGTCCAAAAGTATATGGAGATATGTGCACTCCACATTTCATTCTTTCATTCATGCCATGTGGCTAAACTAGTAATTGATCTACGGACACAAAAATTTCACACTACTGCATATGTGGCATATTATTAGTGGAAGGTAAAAAAACAACGTCACAAGTGGGTTAAGATAAAAACATGACAAATCAACCGTTATAAAAATTATTATGAAATTTTCTATAACAAAAGCAAAAGACGTTTGATTTCCACTTGGGCAAACTCTTGAAATTACTACTTGTATTTTAACAAGGGAATACATCGTACTAGTTAATGAGAAATTGAACGGATCTCACTTTATTGGAAAGTAATTAAAGACAATAAATAATACCCGTTTAAATGAATGTTTTGCAATTCCAATATATATATATATATATATAATTGATTGATTATTTTTATTTTATTTTTTTGAGAAGGAAACTGAATTTCATTTAAAGAAAAAACTCAGCCAGAATCGGCTAAAAGAACAGAAACAGCAACTTTAATAGTGAAAGGTCTTGCACACTTCAAAAGATCAGCAAAATCGTATTTCTTCCCTGTACAATAAAAAACAGAACTACCAATCTTGCCTCCCACCAAGTAATCTTGCTTCCTGGTACGTAAAGCCCTTGAATCAAGATTTGATTTCTTATAAAAGTTATGATCACCTTGGCTATAGAACTTGGCAAGTAACGCACTACTGCTACCAACACCATAAGTCAAAGTAGAACTTATTTTCTTATAAAAATTGTGATCATTTCGGCTATGGAATCCGTCATTTTCAAACTTTACCAAGGTGCTAGACCATTTTATAAGAACTAGTGCTAACTCATATAGTGCACAAAAAAGTTTAACATAATAAAATGAATTCTTTTTCTTTTATTTGTTAATCTAAATATGAAATTTGATAATTATAATAATTATTAATAAGTATTTATTATAATTATGTTTGTATGTGGAACTATATAAACATTTGATATTTATTATTATTGTGTTTGTATATGGAGCTATATATTTGAGAAATTATTAGAAGAAAATATAATATGTCAAGATTTTAAAGGATGACTTATATATAGAACATAATTTAAATTCAATTAAAATATACATATTCATCTAAAAATATTAAAATATATATTAAAATAATCACATAAAAATTGTGAGATCTCATTTTATTTTTTGTCTAACTATGAAATTTGATAATTATGATAGTTATTAATAGACATTAATCATGATTGTGTATGTATATAAAAAGTGTGGGGCCTAATAATCTGGCAACCCCGGCCCAAGGCCCATGCCGAGGATCAAGAAACGTCCGAGGAGGAACTTAGAGAACCCAAAGCACCAGCAAACATCGCCGAGGATGATGTTGTCCTCAGACACCCGAGACCATTGGAGGGGGAAGTAACGGGTTACCAGGAGCGGCCCTCCTGAGCATCCAAAAAGAAAGAGCAAGTACAACGTGTTAGCAATGGAAGCATGGTGGAGGAGCAAGTCCAGGATGAACTGTCACCTCCGCATTAAATGCCCACAACTAACGTCTTGGCCGCATTAATGAGGACAGGACCCCTGAACAGTGCCGTCTTGGTTGCTGCAACCCACAGAAAGAATGGGAAGGCGGCTAATGGGACAAGCACTCAAGTAGCGGCCTGGTTGATCGACAAATGTAAGACTAGGATCAATTGAGAGGATGGTATATAATGTAAGGGATCCCTCTGTAAAGAGGGACGGGAAAAACTGGAGGAAAAGGTATTGTAGTAACTGGTATTCTCTGAGAAACTCTTGTAACCATTCTCTGAAGAAGGAATAAGAACTTTAAGCCCCCAAGAGAAGGGCCGAGGAACACCATTGTGCATCTTAACTCGTGTCCTAGCTATTAGATCCACATGCATCCATGCATGGCCGTTGGATCCCTCACTAGCGCCTAGTTCTTTAACCCGTTCTCTACAAATTCATTGTAATGGGCTAACTGGGCTTGAGACCACTCTCTCAACAGTAGAAGTGCTCAAACCCGGACCCTACAAAAAGTATATAGTATAGAATTAGGAGTTTATTTATTTTGATAATTCAGTAGTTACAATAGGGTTGAGGAGATTTAAACTATAAATGTCTTCATTAGAAACACCATGAGGTGCTACAGCTTTCAGGTTCTTGGCGCATTAGGCATTTATTATGACTGTGTCTGTTTATGAAATTCTATATTTTATGTATAAAGAAAATATGATGTACGAAGATTCTAATGGATGGTTTGGATATAGAATAAAATATAAATTCAATTGAAAAATATATATTAGAACAATAACATGTGAAATTGCATATCGGGATTTTTAGTAGTGTTACAAGTACGGTAAAAATCATCGAATTTTTCACATCTATTACACAAGAATTCACCTCATCCAAACTTAGTGCAATAAAAAGAGAAGTCTCTCGACATGAGAGATTTTTTTTTTTTTTTTTTGGATAACTTTGATAATTACAACAAGAAGAAAGAATTTGAATGCTTAATATCTTAATTGGAAACCCCAAAAAAATTATTAGGCCACAAGTCTATTGACTACACCAAAATTTCACCTATGGGTAGAATGTGAAAAATTTTGTAACTTTTTTGGTAGTGCTTGCAGTTTTTTTTTTAATGGAAAATATCTAAGATCACACTCTTTTGTGCTAGTATTTTTCTATAACTCTTAGAGCATCACCATTGGTGGTGGTAAAATAGCTTTTTAGCTATTTTACCACCTCAAACTCTAATTAGTGCCCAACATTGGTAGAGCCAAAGACAAATTTTTTTGATCACTAGCATTTCACTATAGCAAGGAAGGCATAAAAAAAATTATTATTTGATCACTTATTAAGTTTCGTGGCAGAGAGGAAGAGAGAGGAAGTGAGAAAGAAATTAATAAAAAAATAAATAGTGTTTGGCTGATGGCAAAAATAAGAGCATTGATGCATGGTGTGAAGTGAAACTGTGTGTTAAAATAGATAAAATAGCTTTTTGAGGTGATAAATACTAAAATTTTTAGCTCTACCGGTGTGAATACTCTAAGTGCTAGTTTGTGAACGGTAAAAAAAAATGACAAAATTTAGCTACAAAATTGGTTGTAGCATTAGACTACAACCTTACTCAATAAAATAAACATTACTGCATATTTTGAAAATCTAATCGTTGAATTGCATGTTTTTTACTCTCTTAATACACATATCAAATTTTGTGTCAATCGAATATTATTTACTATATGATCTATAAGTTTATATTTTATGCATAATTTTAAACTACAAAAACTTGCAATTTAAACAATTTATTGATGACATAGCTATTGATTTTCAATTTTCTAATAAATTTACAAGCATAGAGAATATAAGAAGAATATGTCATCCAATGGTAGATTTGTCAAAATTCACTTCCAATAAAAAGATACTAAGTAAGGTTGTAGCTTAAGGCTACAACTTTTGTAACTAAATTTTGTCCAAAAAAAATAGCAAGTTTGTGGGAGACAGCTACTATTTGGCAATTATTATTAGAGTAAGTCTATATCACAAAAATTTCCATAATTTTAGCCACAATTTGACTACGTGATGACTTGTAAAAGCAACCACATCAGTGGTTGCAAAATCTCGCAAAATACAAAAAGTAGTTCATTTTACATATTTTGACCAAAAAAACCCACATCAGTGGGTGTAAAATTGTGCATAAATGCACAAGTGCTATAGTAACCGTGCATATATGCACGGTTACTGTAGCTCTTCTATACATTATTTTAATAATTTCTAATTTTACTCCTTTTTTTCTTCTCTCTCTTCTCCATCTACAAAACCAATGCATCTTCTCTCCCTCATCATCTTTTTCTTCCTCTGATACACACACTCCCACGAACACAAAATCAAAAATCAACCACAAAAATAAAAAATCAACCACAAAATCAACAACAAAATCAACCACAGACACCACAAAACCAAACACACCCACACATGGACACACCAACAGAGACAGAGATAATGGATCGGCGCTTGTGGTGGATCGGTGCTTGTGACGGATCGGCGCTTATGGCGGATCGGCGAGTATTGGTGCTTGGATCGGCGCTTATGGATTGGCATATATCAGTGCTTGGATCGGAGTTTCAGAGAGAAGAGTTTCTCGCCGTGCTTGGATCAGAGTTCTTCTCGCTGTGCTTAGATCGAAGTTTCAAAGAGAGTCTCGTGAGTTAAGAGAGAGAGTTTGAGATAAAATAATAATAAAAAAGTGAGAAAAATGATTATTTAAATAAAATAGATGGTAGAATAAACAAACTGATGTGGGTGTTTTGTAAAAATAAGTGTGTAAAATAAAAAAAATATATTTTTTTTTTTTGCAAAATAGACAGGAATGTTGCATGAACTGATGCGGTTGAACTAAGAGGTGAAAAAAATAGTGAGGTCATATGAAATTTACAATTCCACTACTCACACAAGTCATTATGTGAATAAATTATTGTAAAGTTATAAAAATAGTTACGGTTTACTCTTCTTCTTTTTTTATAAAAAATTTCAACCTATAACGTTCACTCCTGATAATAACTCTTTATCATCAGACCAAAACACCAATCGATTTTTGGTGTAGGAAGAAATTGAACCCCAGATCTCTTATTCAACTATTAGAGACTTTACCAATTAAACTAACTAAAATCCACCGATTTACTCTTATTATTATTTTTTTGGTTTTATTTATCCGTATCCTAGCTAGAGATTGAAAAGACGGATCACAAAAGTAAAATATTGTCCCCTACCTAGTAGCCCAACCCCGTACTCGGACAGAAAAAGAGGGAGGAGACCAAAGAAACCACTGACCTTTAATTGTCCAACAGTTTTTATAACTATAACGTGGGAGACTACTAGTTATACATATATTTACCATTTTTTTTTTACTAATCATACTATACTGTGTCATTTTTTTTTTAAATATTAAGTATTTTAATATACACATAAAAAGAAAGAAAAATATCTTTAAAAAATTAACAATAATATATAACTAAAATGACCTAATTCTTAAATACAATACCACACAGTTGTACCGATAAATTATAAAAAAGTATACAATGTTGAACTTTTCCTAAATGGTCACATCACAATACTGGAACCTGTGAAGGCCACCATAATAGGCTGGCTTTATTGCTTTTTAAATAAAGTTCTCTTCTTCTCTTCTCTTTTCCCAAAAAAAAAAAAAAAAAAAAAGTAACGTGTATCAGGCTACAGAAATAAATGTCGGCTGGTGCAAACAGCACCATGATTTTTTTTTTTTTGAAAGAAGTATTTATCAATTTTATTGTATGGGTCATCCAAGGCTGATCTTTCATAAATTATTTTAGGAAATTTTAACATCACTTTTTTGAAAAATATAAAAAATTAGTTATTTTTTTTTATTTTTCTATCAATTTTTTTTTAATCTTCTAAAAAAAATTTAAATTACTAAATTATTTGTTAACATTTTCCTATTTTATATATACACAGAGAGAGAGAGAGAGCTTATGAGATAAAACTTAAAAGACATTCTTGAACTATCAAATTATCAAACAAAATTAACATGATGATAATTTATGTAATCACATTAACAAGAAAACTTTTTGGGCAAATTACATTTTTTTTCACCCTAATTTTTCATTCTGATTACATTTAACCCTTTGAACTATTAATATGCATAATTAAGTTTCAAGTTATAACTTTATTTTAACGTTCTCTTGTGGTCTGTTATGGTGTTAAGTCTGATAGAATTTAGCATTGAAAAACCAATTTACCTATTTCTCCATCTGTTGATATTTGAAATTGGAGAGAGGTAAATTGGTCTTTTAATGCTAAATTTTGTTAGAATTAACACCAAAACAGACAGTAGGAAGTTAAGTGTAAGTGTGTAATAACTTTTTAAAATTTGGGAGTCGATCTTGCATTTCGATAGTTCGAGTGGTTAAAGTGTAGTCAAGACTCAAGAAGGAAAAGTGTAGTTTGCCCTAAAATATTTTTTAATTACTTCATTATTTTGTTAAAAAAAAATCTCTGTCAGCTGTCAATATTTTTTTTCCCTTGAGGTTCTTAAAGAGAAACTTAAAAAAAAATAATACAAGCAAGTATACCCTTCCATAATACTATTAAAATACTAATCCTCTAGTATTATTTCTGTGCAATACATGACTTGATGAAGATTCATATGTAAGCTAATTTTAAAAAAAAAATTAAATTTTTTTATATTAAATAGATAGTAATAATAAATTATAAAATAAGTAAATAATTTTAATTAAAAAAAATTGCTTTAAGTTCTAATTGTTTAGAGCTTGGACTTTATTTGAAAATTCTCTTTGTACTTTGTGTTAATTTCTTAATATGAGATATGGAATGAGTTTGATCATTCTTGTTTGGGTTACGTTTAACCTATATTCTAACCAGCACAAACAAAAATAAACAAAATTGTTCCTCAATGTAAATTTTTTCCTAGTGATAGTCTAATTAAAAAAAAAATTCAACAAACTCACAAATTAAATATAATAACCAAAACCAAAACATAAACAAAAGAGTTCCAAAATTGAGAATAATAAAAAATTAAAAACTTACATAAGAGAACCAAGAACTTAAATGGGTGTCCATTGTTTTATATATATATATATATATATATATATAGTTAACTTCCTTTGGCATAATATCTTGTACGCAAATTCAAAAGCAAAGAAGGACAAGTAAAATGAATTTATTAGATTGAAACATAAGTGTAAGTTGCATTTTTGGGGGAAAAAGTGAAAAAAAAAATCAATAACATGGGATGTATTGCGTGAGAAATTATTAAATGTTATCCCTTAATTTGAGGAAATATATCATAAAAAATAATTTAATAATTTTTTTTTTGATAGAGTTAATTTACTAATTAACTGTTCTTAAAATGTTGATAACAGACTTTTAGTCGGAGTAGAAATCAAAATGTTGTTTTTTTTTTTAGTAAGAAAACGTGGGCTGTTGTCTGGAATTTAAGTTTATAATTTTTTATAATAAACTTTTGGTTTGAATAGAATTTAAATATATTGAAATATTTAAGTTTAGAAAATTTTGATAATAGACTTTTAGTTTGAATAGAATTTAAATTTGTTGAATTTTAAATGTATAAAATTAATTTACTAATTAGTTGTTCTTAAAAAATTGATATAGACTTTTAGTTGGAGTAGTAGTCATAAGTTTAGGATTTTTTATAATAGACTTTTAGTTTGAATAAAATTTAAATTTGTTAAAATTTAAATGATAAAGTTTTATCTAAATTAAATGGTTGTTAAATATTATCCCATAATTTGATGAAATATATCCTAACAAATAATATAAAATTAATTTAATAATTAGTTAGAGTAAAAAAATTAAAAACTTACATAAGAAAACTAAGAACTTAAATGAGTGTTCATTGTTTGCTTATTTTTAGTAAACTTCTTTTGACATAATATCCTACATGCAAATTCGAAAGCAAAGAACAATAAGTAAGATGGATTTATTAGATTAAAACATAAGCATAACGTTGCATCTTGGGGAAAAAGTGAAAAAAAATATATATATATATATATAATAACGTGGAGTGTATTGTGTAGGATTTAATTATAGGGATGTCTTTAGTTGGTTAAGAGAGATTATATCAAAAAGTCATGGCTTGAAATATATATATATATATATATGAAAATTTGATAATAGACTATTAGTTGGAGTAGAATTTAAATTTCTAAAACTTAGATGATAAATTTTTTTCTAAATTAAATTATTGTTAAATCCTAATATCTTATCCCTTAGTTGAGAGTCTTGTAGCTTAATATCCTAATAAAATATTAATTTAATAAGATGCAACTTGAGGAAAAAATACAAAAACAAAAACGTGAGTTTTGTGGGATTTAAATTTAGAAAATTTTGATGATAGACTTTTAGTTTTATTTAAATTAAACAATTTTTTAATGTTATCCCTTAATTTTAGGAAATATATCATAACTAATAATATAAAATTAATTTTCTAATTAGTTGTTCTTAAAATGTTGATAATAGACTTTTAGTTGGAGTAGAAGTCAAAAGGTTGTTTAAAAAAAAAAAAAAAAACGTGAGTTGTTGTTTGAGATTTAAGTTTATAATTTTTTATAATAGACTTTTAGTTTGAATAGAATTTAAATTTGTTGAAATTTAAATGTGTAAAATTAGTTTACTATTTTTTATGAATAAATTAATTTACTAATTACTTGTTCTTAAAATATTGATAATAAACTTTTAGTTAGTGTAGAAGTCAAAACGTAGGTTTTATTTATTTATTTATTTATATTTTTTAAGAAAGCAAACATGGGTTGGTGTTTAAGATATAAGTTTAGAACTTTTTTTATAATAGAATTTTATTTTGAGTATAATTTAAATTTGTTGAAATTTAAATGATAAAGTTTTACCTATATTAAGTAGTTGTTAAATATTATCTTCTAAGCCCAACTTTTATTATCTATCTATACTGTCGGGGTAAAAGCCCAGCATTATGTATTGGCCTAGGGCCCTATTTGAAGATTACGGTGTGTCCGAAGAGATGAAAATGATTGAGAAGGATTCCATGGGGAGAGATATACCTGGAAACGGTCAAGGAATATAGTCCGAAGAGAGCATCGGTAGTCCGAAGAGTGTATTCTCCTCGGATATAAAGAGTCTCGGTCAAGCAGATACCTGGGAGGTTCGAGTGATCTTCCTAGCGATTCCAATGATAAGGATAAGATTCAGGCTTGTATGGAGATGATAAGAATGGAGAAATATCTAAAAGAAAAAGCTGCTACCACCGTGTTTAATGCACTGCAGCAACTTTTCTGGCCGCATTTATGTGGAGAAGACCCCTGAACAGTGCAACTTCAGCTACCACCACTCATGGAGAACTAAAGAAGATACCTGATGTGACATGCACTCAAGTGAATGCATAGATGGAGAACAAGTGTATGGTGAAGATGGTTGAGAAGAAGGCTATATAAAGGGAAGAGGCCTCTGATGAGAGGGGATCGAAAAAAAAGAGAAAAAGAGGAGGAGGAAGATTTCACTTTAGCACTAAGAACTGTATTCACCTTTCAATCAATAACATACCTCTTCGGACATCAATTTGTTTAGCTTTTTAGTGTGTTTTTATGTTGACCCATCCCTAAATATCATGGTTAACTGTTGTTAAGTTCACAACCAGCACAGTTCTTTCATCCACTTTCTACAAATTCATTGTTTTGGGCTTAGGCTACAAATCCTGACCCTACATATACTATATCTATACTATTTATAAGAGGATTCCTCTATTTAGACTAGACTTTTATTTTGTTTTGAAATACCTCTAAACTTTAGGTTTAATAGGGAAAAAACTTGTGGATAACCCGGTAAAAATATATCTCCAACTCCATATAAAATATCTACAAAATTGGACACTCTCTTACTATTCCACGTTTTCAAAACAAACTTATCCAAAATTTAAAAAAGAAAAAAGAAAATTATGACACTAGACAAAAAAAAAAAAAAAAGTCTCATCGCACGCGCAGAGCGCATGTAATGAAGCTAGTACTATATATAAGAGGATTCTCCTCTTTCAACTGGACTTTTATATGGTTCAAAAAATACCCTCATTAATGAAGAGTAACTTCATTTAGAAATATGGTCATAAATTTCAAATAACAAATTTCATTTTGAATTCAAAAAGAGAACTCTTAAAAAAAAAAAATTACAGTTACTGCTTATCTCTAAAGTTTATCTTTTTATTTGTTTGAAAAATAAAAAAAATATATTTTTAAATTATAATAGATATAAATTATTAACTTACCTAAAAAATAAAAGAGCAGTATAGTATATAATTTTCACTCACAAGAGTCCTGCTTCAGCCCAATTTCCTTTTTAGGATTACTACTGCCGTCCAAATTTGCTACGCCAAATCCCCAAATCAAAAGGGCTTATCCTTACTAACATCAAGTAAGCCTTTTCTCGTTCGCATCACCCATGGCCATCACTCTCAATTTGGGAATGGTTCTTTCCACTCTGAATTGCGAAAGCGGTTAATTTGTTACTTTTAAAATTATAATGTAATTTTGTTATTGCTACTTTTTGCAACACCAAGGTTTAATTTATTACTTTTTTAACTATAAGGTTTAATTTTTAAGGAAAGAAAATCTGATAGTTCCAGCTGTAAGATGTATGTGAAATTAGCGGTAGCTGTTCTTATATCCTCTTGCTATTTGCTAATGAATTAAGGTTTAATAGATCCACATTCTAGTGGCAAAACACTGTACTATGAAGACAATGACAATGAGAGTTGAACACTTATTTCAAAGTTCAAATCCAAAGGTGACCAGAAGCTAATATAAGCCTATTTGGGGATGAAAAAATAACAAAAATGGCCGATCATTACTGGGGACACCACAGACGATGTACATGCCACTTCAAAATACTAAACAAAATAACATATGTATTACTGCACAAAGAATGAGTTTCTCATGATGTATGATACTGCTATTACATATTTCCAGTGAAATGAAACATCACAAACAGAATACAAACCTAATGGAACATTTACTACTGGAAGACATGCAATGATATTCACCTTATTTGACTAAATTCCACTCTTTTTAACTGATGGGGGCCACGACAATCTCCTATGGCTCGTGCCATCAACCTGATTAACATCACCCATCTCACTGTTTTCATCCTCTGCTTCTTGCCTCTGAATCTCTTGCTTCTTTATGCTTCTAATAGCTAAGTCATCAAAGCTTGGTTCATTTCTCCAAGGTGGTGGAGTTACACAGTCGGAGTCCCCTGGCACTCTTTGGGAAGCATCCTTTGCTGGTGTTGTAGGCAAAGAGGAATTGGAATGACCCACTCTCAGATTTTGAAGTGTTGCAAATGATTCTCTCATGGCAGACATGGCCTCAAAGAATCGGGTGCATGATGCTAAAGCAACTGGAATTGGGCGAAGCATTTCCTGTGTCAATAGAAGAAGATGATCACCTTTTGCCACAAAGCCCTCCCATTAATTTAAGGATATTTTCTCACAGGCGCGGTTATTGGAACACGTAGAAATGATTTGACCCAGTATACCACAATAAAAATCCAAGTTCTCCATTATGAGATCATGTTTGAGATTTCAATAAATAGAGAATAATGTTATTGACTAAAAATCTTTTACATCAAATTCATATTTGATGGGGGAGGGGGAGAATGGAAAGCAAAATAATGATTCCTCCACTAAACCTTATGGCAGATTATTGATATTTCAAGAAACCCCAAGCAGATCAAGGATGTTCAACCTTTAGTATTTTGATTTTAATTTTTCAACATGTTTTAAAACAATAGATTGTCAATTCAGAGGCCATTGAGAACAAATATGCAATAGTATCATATGCATGATGTTTCAGATGACCCAAATACTCCCATGACCTCATCCTTCATTGAAAGCAATATTCCATATCATAGTGGAATTTATGGCCTGTTTGGATTGAGGGGAAAATGAGGAGGAGTGAAGGAGAGTAGAGTAGAGTTGGCTGAAAATAGGCTAATTTTGGGCTAATTCTACTCTACTCCACTCTACTCCCCCTACCTCCCCTTCAATCCAAACGGACCATTAGTTTATAAGGTAAAGACAGTTATTTGCTCAAAAAAAAAGGTAGAGACAATTAAATCCAATAGAAAAATATTTATATATAACAACTGAATGCAGACAGAGCTTAGAATGGGAAAAAAACTATGCCCTTTTATTTATTTATTTATTATTTATAAATGCACTCTGGAACTTTTAGAAGCAAAATAAAAGCCTCTACTTGCTTACCCCCCATACTGAAGGAGACTCCTTAAAGTTCTGACTCCATTGAAAATCTGCAACTGATGCTGTCAATGCCCCATAATCACTAGCAGCTTTCATCAGTAACTCAGAGAATTGTTTCTGCACAAACCCAAGCAAAAGCCATGAGCATTAGAAAGTCTTTCTCAAATGACAACAAAACTAATATAACCATTCAATAGCTCTCTAGTATTAGATAAATGATTGATTCTGCAGTACTTTTAGCCATTCTCCAAGAGCTAGATTTATAATTTACAACTTGGACTTATAATGTTACCATACTTTTTGTTTTAAGTGAAATTATTATACCCAATTATTTCAAATTTATGTTTTTCCTGGGTTAATTGCAGCTATTCACCCTAAACTATAGAGGTTATTTGTAATGAACACCCTAAATTTCAAAATTTTGCAAATTCAAGAATAATTTGTGATATCCACCTGCCATCTAAATTAGAGTCCACATTAGTGTTATACATTGTGAATGCTCTCATAGTTTAAGGTGGATAGTTGCCTACTAAACTGATAATTTCGGCCCTAATTTAGACATTGGGGTGTAATTGCATTTTTTTTTAAAAAAAAATTTAATTCAATAGTTTGGGAAGGGAGGATTTGAGCCTTAGAAGTCTCCATTAGAAACACAAGAAAGTGCCAGTTGAGCTACAACGCTCTTGACAGGGTGTACATCGCAATTTAAAACCCTTTTTCTTTTAAAAAGCAACTATACATGGAACTACTATGAAAGACTTGGTACAGGCATACAGAGGTGGTAGATCTTAACTCATGCTATTATTACAATGATTAGGATAAGGAAAGAACACCCCTCTCTTCACATTTCATGAACCTTATGATCCCTAGAATCTACAACTACTCACCTTTTCCCCTCTTTAAATTGATTGTTCTGATCATACAGAGGTTTACTGCATGGAATGTACTCATCACTATGCATCGGGCAATAACCATGCCACATTTAACCTGTTATTCTATTAATACTTGCTTTTATTTTCATCAGATAATTCCTCACTTCATTTTTTATTTTATATTGGATAATTAGGAATCTGCACCCAGCTATTGGAAATTTCCAACATAAAAATTTATTCATCAATCATCTGTGTGCCATAAGTTTACTAGAGCCATTTTTACACCAGCAAACATCGATAAGATAAATAATTAAACCATAGACATAATCCCACATAATTCTCAGTTATAACAAAATTTATCAATAAATATTCAAATTCAAGCTGGGAATAATTTTGGTAGCCACACCAAAGTCCTTACACCTGTGCCTAACTGTTTCACCAAGAGCAATTAGTATGACCAGCAGACTGGTCACAAGTGAGTAACCATGTGGAAAATGAGTTCTGACTCTATGAATGGGTTGAGAAATGAGGAATGGAATTAATTGGACCAACCTGATATTCTGCTTCCACTGGAATGCAATCTAGTGAATATGGCTGTTGAAGACGTGCTATGATGCGATCCTGCCAATTTAAGAGTGAATATGTTCCCAGGTTAAACAAATTCATCTTATTCAATCCAAAAAATAAAAATGTTATGCTTAGGAAATGGAAAAAAATATATATATATATATATATATATATTCTAGCCATAACTATAATTCAATGAGACATATACAGAATAACCACAGAATATGTTTATACACATTTTGCTAGGACATATATCTAATTAAGCATTTTCTTGAAATTACAGTTGGCCCTTGCACCAGCAGCAATGTTAAAATACTCCATTTCAGGTCTCAGGAGTTGCAAGAGATTAATATTTAAATATGACATTTCCGTTGTCACTTGTCAATACCGTTAACTATTGTCCTTACTGACTGCAATTGCATGATCATGACTATCATGCTTAATAAGAATCATCTAAAGGATAAATGCTCAATCTAAGCCTCTAAGGATATATTGTTGAGGCAATCTAGAAATATTTATGCATCAAAGTATACACATGCAGAGGCTCAATTTGAATCCATGGAAAGATATTACTCTGGGATTATTTATCTTCAATAAAGAAAAAAAAAAAAAAAAAAGACATAAAAGAGTTGTTTTCTTTACACTAAAATTGTTTAGGAATTTTTTGGACTTTGCCACACCCCTGCACCCCCCAAAACAATGGGGTCAATCCCAATCATCCCTAAATTTTATAATTGAGCAACCTTCCCCTTGATTGATTGATAACATGCATATTGCTCCTGTCGTTGGTAAAATCCAATTAATTCAATATTTTTAACGGGATATCCAATTTTCTCGAAATGCATGCTCAGCCCACCAAACAATACGCATATCAATCAGAATTCCAATTTTACCCTCTAGGTCAAATGGGGGGGAAAAACTTCAAAAAAAACAGTCAAAATATTTGTAACTCAACTAGTTAGCATCTTCTTATGTTTCCAACGAAGACATCTAGAATTCAAATGCCCTAGCCCCAACCATTAAATTGTAATCAAATTTAAATTTAAAAATAAAAATAAAAAACTTTAAAAAGAAAGTCTACATTCAAAAACAAAAATTCTTAAGAATTACATCCTCCAAAGAAATTTGAATTTAAAGTTTAAATTAAATGAAATTAATTAAAAAAGTGCAAAATACAAAGTTTAGAAGAGATGGTTAAGTATAAACAAGAGAATTTGGAAATATAAAATATATATTTACTCTAATTCTAATTGCTTGAATACAGAAATCCCCCAAAAGCTGTACGAAAACCTCTCCTCTCTCCTCTTTCTATTTGCAATAAAATGCAAAGTTCAAAAATCCCACTGAAAACCTCTCCTCCCCTGGACATCATTGAAATTTGAGTTGGCCAAGTTGCCCTAACCTGACCACCACTCAATCCAACTCACCCTGGATACCACTACAATCAAATGGCCGTATATTCCTACACATACACTTGATTTAACAACACGAAACGCACAATGGTATTCCAGACAAGCGTGATGGCCAGAATCGAACCCTTGGTTCCCTTCAAAGACTTTCCCAACTCCAAGAAGATATTTCATATTAATATTTAAGTAAAATCTAATGGGCTATGGCATGGAATTCAACAAATTAGAATTCTCCATTAAAATTTTGAATTTACTGAATTTATTAATGGCACGGGAAAATTTTCATATTAGCAATCAATAATAAGGGACATTGCTCAATTTTATAGTTTAGAGGGGAAATTGAGATTGACCCTATTGTTTAGGGGGGCAAAATGCAATTAGCCCAATTTTCCCCCCAATGATAAACAAATTAAAAAGAACAATGAGGAGTGCATAAGGTACTTATCAACAAAAAAAATGAGGACATAAGGTATGAGAATATGAAAACTGCTCACAAACAGGTCAATTTTAGTTATATGTCAAGAATCTGATAACGCAAAGAAATATAATCATCTTTAGAGGCTCACAACGATGAAATCACTATTACACTTTTGCACTTTGTAGCACTTGATTCTGTGAGATTGCGGTGTAGCTCGGCTTGGTGTTTGATCGGTGATTTTAACATCATCAGATATCCGGATGAGAGACTTGGTTGTAACTCTTTTAGCTCAGCCATGTTTAAAGTCTCTGACTTCATTGAGAAACATAAACTGGTTGATTTGCCTTTGGAGGGAGGTGATTACACCTGGTTTCGTGATTCTGTTAATCCTTCCATGTCCAGAATTGATAGGGCTCTGATTTCAGCTGATTGGGAGGAACATTTTTAGATGTGACCCAGAAGACTCTTCCTCAAGCGGTGGCGGATCATTGTCCTATTTTAGTGGAGGCAGGAGGTATGTTGAGGGGGAAGAGTGCTTTTAAATTTGAAAATATGTGGCTGAAAGTGGAGGGTTTTGTGGATCAAGTTCGGCAGTGGTGGAGCGGTTATCACTTTGTGGGACCTCCAAGTTATGTTTTAGCTCATAAATTGAAGGCTTTGAAAGGTGTCTTGAAGCATTGGAATAAACATGAGTTTGGGGATGTGGCTTTTAGGAAGAAATGTCTTTTGACTGAGTTGTTAGATCTTGATATGTGAGTAGAGCTGCAAGTTTTGTCTCTAGAAGATAGATCTAGAAGAATTGTGATCAAAACTGATATTGAGCATTTAGCTTCTTTGGAGGAGATCTCTTGGAGGCAAAAATCCAAGGCCTTGTTCTTAAAAGAGGGGAATAATAATACTCGGTTTTTCCATAGGTTGGCTAACTTGCATAGGCGAACCAATCACATTAGGGGAGTGGAGGTGGAGGGAGTGCTTTATGAGGATGATAGGGAGGTTCAAGATCAAGTGGTGGAATTTTATAGGAATTTTTATCAAGAGCCTGAATCTTGGAGGCCAACTATTGATGGCCTGGAGTTTGCTTGCTTAGATGAATCTGAGGGGTTATCTTTAGAGAGGGAGTTCGATAAGGAGGAGATTCTTGCAGTTTTAAAGGAGGTTGAAGGTGATAAGGCACCTGGGCCAGATGGTTTTACTATGAGTTTTTTCCAAAAGTGTTGGGAGTGTGTGTTAGAAGAGGATATTATGGCTTTTTTTGTGGATTTCATAGAACTGGCATCTTTAAAAAATCCCTTAATGCCACTTTCTTGTGTCTGATTCCCAAGAAGACCAATGCTATTAACATTAAGGACTTTTGTCCGATTAGCCTTGTGGGTAGTTTGTATAAGCTGTTATCAAAAGTTTTGGCACATAGGCTTCGTTGTGTTTTGGATAAACTCATTTCTAATTCTCAAAATTCTTTTGTTGGGGGGAGACAGATTCTTGATTCCATTCTCATTGCAAATTAATGTGTGGATAGTAGAATGAAGAGTCAAATTCCCGATGTGATTGTCAAGTTGGATATTGAGAAGGCTTATGATAATGTGAATTGGGATGCTTTGTTTTATCTTATGGAGAGGATGGGCTTTGGAGAGAAGTGGGGGAGGTGGATGAAGTTTTGTATTTCTACAATCCGTTTTTTAGTTCTTGTTAATGGCTCTCCAGTGGGTTTTTTTCGTAGTACTCAGGGCCTTCGCCAAGGGGACTCTTTGTCTCCTCTTCTTTTCCTGTTGGTGATGGAAGTTTTGAGTAGGCTGTTGAAAAGAAAAATTGCCATTCACAAAGAGGTTTGCATATTTCTCATCTTCTTTTTGCTGATGACACTATCTTATTTTGTGATGCATGTAGGGAGCAACTTTTATATATTCGGATGGTGATGATTTTCTTTGAGGCTATCACAGGGTTGAAAGTTAATATTGGTAAGAGTGAGATTGTTCTCGTGGGGGTGGTAGGGAGTTTGAATGCTCTGGCTAGTGTTTTAGGTTGCAATATTGGTAGGCTGCCCATGATTTACTTGGGTATGCCTCTTGGGTCTCATTTTAAGGATCCATCAATTTGGAATCCTATTATAGAAAAAAATGGAGAAGAAGCTATCTGGTTGGAAATGTCTTTATTTGTCTAAAAGGGGCAGATTAAATTTATTGAAAAGTATCCTTTCAAGCCTTCCCACCTATTTCTTATCCTTGTTTACTATCCCTCAAGCTGCGGCGGATAGATTAGAAAGGATCCAAAGAAATTTCTTGTGGGGTGTTCTGAGGAAGCTTTCAAATATCCACTTGTTGCTTGGAATAAGGTGTGTTGGCCGGTTGAGGCAGGAGGTTTAGGGATACGGAGGATTGGCTTGTTTAATCAAGCCCTGCTTGGAAAATGGTTGTGGCGGTTTGGATGTGAAACCAATCGTTTATGGCGTCAGGTTATACCTACCAAGTATGGAGAGACTAGTGGAGGCCAGTGCACTAGAGTTGGTAGAGGTTCGCAAGGGTGTGGAATGTGGAAGAATATTAGAAAAGGCACAGAGAGTTTCTTTGGACATGTGTTGTATGTGGTGGGAGAGGGTCTTCGTATTCGATTTTGGTATGACCTTTGGTGTGGACACGTTCCCTTAAAAGATCTTTACCTTGATCTTTTCTCTCGTGCTTTGGGTAAAGACGCCTGGATTTCTAAGTTGATTACTATTACATCAGACGATGGTAGTAGGAGTTGGAATATTAAATTCCAACGGGCTCCTGATGATTGGGAGGTGGAGAGAGTGGATGCCTTTTACGAGCATATTTATTCCAAAATACCAAGGGGTGAGGGGGTTGATAGTTTGTTTTGGAAGTTAACCCCGAATGGTTTTTTTGATGTGCACTCGTTCTATAATTCCTTAGCTGCTCCTCCTACCATTCCTTTCCCTTGGAAGTGTATTTGGAGTGTTAAGGTACCTAGAAGAGTTTCTTTCTTTTTATGGACAGAAGCTCGGGATAGTATTCTTACTATTGATAACCTTGTAAAAAGGAACCTGCCTTGGGTTAATTGGTGTTGTTTGTACCACTGTGATGGAGAAACAGTGGATCATCTTTTACTTCATTGTAAGTTCGCACATGCCTTATGGAGTGAAGTTTTTTTGATGTTTGGTATACAGTGGGTGATGCCAAGGACGGTTGTTTCTCTTCTTTGTGCATGGGAGAATTATTTGGGGAAACACTCTTCTTCAATCTGGAATATGGTGCCAGCCTATTTGATGTGGCTAATTTGGAGGGAAAGAAATACCTGCACTTTTGAGGATGTTGAGAAATCTGTTGATCTTTTGAAGTCTTTGCTAGTTGGGACATTGGTTGGGTGGTCTCATATTTGGGGTTTTACACAATGTATTTCCGTATTTGATTTCCTGCATTCTGTTTTTGTTTCTCTGTGATATTTTTGTATTTGTTTCAAGTACAGTTTGTTCATCATCGTGAACATGATGTACTTTTTTATTAATGAAATATCTATTACCTATCCAAAAAAAAAAAAAAGCATTTGAATTCACAAATGCAATTTGTAGCATTGAGTCATCAACCTTTCTCCTCCACCAAACACCAAACCTTACTCCCCTTCTTGCCCATAGGAGGGAGGAGAAGGAACAAGGAATGATTGCAGAGAATTGTAGAAATCACCAATTTTGATGAAGCTAAAATTTTAATAACCAAATGAACCCTTAAAATTAACCTATAGCAAAATTGGCAACCAAACTATATCTTGAGCAACCCATGCTATTTTAAATCCCAGGAGGAGAAAACAGAGCACGTATATATGTGCATAGTTTTGTGTGCAATCAAGTGCAAGCAATCATGCATTTGTATACTTGGTTCATGTTCCATATAGGCATCAATGTGCATAGAAGACTGGACATGGACATTTTCAAGGATAAAGACAAGGAGCTCAGCATAAAGCATATGCCATTTCAGCTTTTACATGTCAAGAAGACAATGATAACAAATATGAAGGCAAAAAAAAAGATTACCTTATTCTGAATGACATCTTTCAATATAGTCGTAATCCTTGCCAAAGTCTCAATCTTCTTTTCCATTTCGCTCACATGAGTTAAATGTGCTACATTTTTATCATCCTATATTTTACAAAACCACTTAGTTAGATAAGTATTGCATACCAATTGTGAATAAGACATGTAAAAGTGCTACCTGAAAGTATCATACTGTAATTTCATTTCTTGCTGTTACAGAAGCAGCCTCACACATATTGTAAATTGAAACAGGTCATAAATGAAACTCGCATAACTCACCTTTCGACCTTGAAGTTCCACTTGCAGATCTGCTATTTTTCTTTGTACAGTGGTAAGTTCTCTTAAGACCCTTATTAAGTCATCACCCTTCTCGCCAGTAGTGGTGGATAAGTTTTGGAGTTCTTCCTACCAAAAAAACGAAAGACGAGCTCAATTGGAATTTCAAAACTTCTGCATCATAATTTCCCAATTGTTCAATGTTATACCACAAACGAAAATATTAAACATAGAAACATCCCCATTCTAGTATACTACTAAACAAACCAAAGGGAGCATAAACAAACATATAAATAGAATGAAAGAAACAATGAATTCATAATTTATTTCAGGGATTTGAAGCACTCCTACATGCAGGGTTTTTTTTTTGTTGGCTGAAGAAAAAAAAATTTGGGAGGGGTTGGGGGGGGGGGGGGGGGGGGTGTGCAGCATACATACAAGCAGTCCTTCCTAAGTGGACAGAACCCTGTTGAGTGATTCTACAATCCCATCTTGGAAGGAGCACGGCTAAACCAATTAATCCATTAGAATTCAAACTTGTAAGAAGGATTCTGATGCATCATGTCCAAAGCTTCTTCAATCATAGTTTGTAAAGCAATCCCAGCTCAGAAGCTTTGAAACATTTTTTACTCATAGAATAACTGCCTGGGCATCACTTTCTACAATAACCAGGCTTAGAGATTCCTCTAGAGCAACCACAACTGCTTTTCTTAAAGCATAGGCTTCAGCAGCCTCAGAAGCGGTTGTTGCATAAAAACATAAGATCCAAGCCTTTTTATTTACTTGATATAACAATTAATATATCCTATCAGTAAAGCAGTGATACTAGATGACCAATATTAGGAACCATCTACCAAGATCCTTTGTCTTGTTTTGTCTTGTCCACTAAAAATTTTGAGTACCAAGTTGAATTATCTACTTGAAATCGTTAATAAAACCAAGGAACAAAACAAAATGCCTTAGCTTTCCCATACCGGCAATTTTTACCCCACATCACTTAAAACCTCATTAAGACTATGTAATTTAAAACCTTCGCATTTGAAAGAAATATATATGAATGAAGAACCCATGTCAAAATTTTTGAATTAATCTCGAAACTAAAGACTAAGTCCTTTCATGTTTCCAACATACTCACTTCCACAACCTACACAGTACTTCTAGCTTCTACATCAATTTAGAACTAAATGGATATTTCAAACTGAAGAACACCAGCAGGAAACAAAACAGAAGCGAAAGGCAAATGGGGCAGGCAAAATTACCAAGAGTGAGCACAAAATGGAAAATTGGGCATACATAGAGGGAGAGAGACCTGAGTAGGAGGAGGAGAGACAGAGAAGCCAAGATCGGCAGCGATGGAGAGAGCATCGGACATGCCACCGATGCGCCTCAGAGGCTTCTTTCCCACCCAAGTTGTGTCTGTACTACTCGCCATTGACGACATTTCCCACTCACCAACAACCTCAGATCTGGTTGCCCAACCCAACAAAACCAATGTCTAGTCTACTGGACTACTTCAATTTTCCGATTTCCTCTTCTATTCTATTCTATTCTATGGAGTTTGAAAAGAACTGACAATATTTAATTTTTGGTATGCATAAGTGGAGGCCTGATTATTTTTATTTTTAAGCATAGTTATTAAACTCAACCGGACATTAACCTGATCTGAATTACTAGCCATTGGTCCAATCTCCTCCTCCACCAAAGACTGATTATTCTCTTGGTCTGATGATAAAAAGCTATCATAAAAAGCGGACGTCATAAGTTGAAACTCTCTAAAAAAAAAACCCACTAGCCATTGGTCAAATCATATGGTTCAATAAAAAAAAAATTAAAATAAATAATAACATTGAAAAATTATAACATAAATATATAAATTAAAGGCATTAGCCTAAATTAAATTAGCCATTAAAATTCAAAATCTAAGGTTTCATAATAACATAATAGTCTTTTGATAGGATGGTAGTATTGGAGGTAGACAAACAAGTGCATTTTTTTTTAAAATTCATTAGGTTTTCTCTTCTTTAAATTCTAATATTATAACACACTAAACCATTATGAAGTCAATAAAGCGAGTCTATAGATTAATTTTACAAATTTCACAAATCCAGTCGGGTAATAAAAATTCATTTAAGTTACACAGGTCGCCACAAACTCGCTAGGTTTGATCGAGTCTTATGCTGAAACGATCCATTTAAACGCCTTGACCGGTCTAGGTGTAAGGTCATCGGGTTTTTTTGGTTCGACCAACTGGGCCAGTTCGGGTTTAATAACTATGCTTTCAAGTGTCTTTAGAGCATCCACATTGGCAATTGTAAAATCAGTAAGAAGCTATTTTAGCATCCTAACCACCAAAAATATATGCTACATCAGAGGAGTTATAGCTTAAAAAAACTTGCTACAGTTAGGGGCAGTGCCAAGCCTAATATGGGTTATTTGACCACCCTAGAAAAAAAAAATTTGACCACCTTAAGAAAAAACTTAAACACCCTTAATAACAATTAAGCCTATTAAAAATAAAATTCAACCTCTCCAAAATTTT
This sequence comes from Quercus aquifolioides, assembly GCA_019022515.1. Classification (NCBI taxonomy): domain Eukaryota; kingdom Viridiplantae; phylum Streptophyta; class Magnoliopsida; order Fagales; family Fagaceae; genus Quercus; species Quercus aquifolioides. The sequence goes on along the minus strand of CM032329.1, from coordinate 38,938,812 downwards.
GGTCCGTTAAATGTTAAACCAAAAAATTGCGAGAAATGCTATATTCACAACATTTTTGTAACAAATAGTAAGTAGCAGGTTGTTACTAGTGCACAAAAAAATAATTTCAGTAGTAAGTTTAAATTAGAACTAGTAAAAACTTACCACTTAGGCTTTGTTGTGAAAGTGTTGCAAAAATGTTGTGGATGTAGCAATTCTCAAAAATTGTCCAAACAAACAAATTAGCTTAAAAGGCCAAATCAAACATTTTATTGTGAAAAGGAAATTTTAAAACTTTATGTATGTGTGTATATTTTTATTTTGTGATATTAATATATTCAAGTTTTATTTTTATTAAATTTTTTTAATAACCACCTTGAAAAAAATCCTTAGAGCCGTCAGGCGCCACCAACTACAATGATCTTTTACTAGTAAGAGCATTTATATTTGTGGTGCTAAAAGCATTAGCATTACACCCCCCAAATTGCTATTTTAGATCCAGATATACCCAAAACCACAAACATTCGAGTTGGTATATCTATTTTTTTTTTTTACACACAACTACAGTAAATAGGTATCAATAGCAATTATTGTAACTGGTTGCTAAAAATTAAATGTAATTTTTTTATGGAAAATGCTAACGAGTGCACTTAGGGTTAGGGATGGAAATGGGGCGGGGCCGAAGGATGGGATCTTCGCCCCCGCCCCGCATGGTTTTGTCTTCCCCCATCCCCACCCCGCCCCGCGTGACGGGGAAAATTTTCTTGCCCCATCCTCGCCCCTTGGGGTCCCACGAAGCCCCGCCCTACCCCGCAAAACTCTAGTTTTTGTTGATTTGCCCAAAGTTATTAAATTTTTTTTAATAAAACCTATTTCATTAATCAAATCAAACTAATTTTTAGCAAATACTGAATAATATTATCCAATTGTTTAAGAAGACACTATCACAATAAAAACAAAAATCTCATAGTACAAAATCAATGATTCAATGGTATATAAATTTGTTTCTAATAAAGACCAAAGAAAACGTTAAAATTGGTACCTTATTTCCAACATTGCTAGAGAGAGAAAAAAAAAAGGCAGAGAACCACGTTAGGTAGAATATAATAAGCTGATAATATGCTTGTTTAAATTATAGGGTTTTAGGGTATGAAAATTTTACAATTTAAACCTTATCAACGCGGGGCGGGGCGGGGATGGAGCGGGGTGGGTCTAAAAAGTCTAAACTCATCCCCACCATACCCGCCCCACCACCTTTGCGGGGCAGGGAAAACTCGCGCAGGGCGAAGCGGAGGGCGGGGTAAAATTGTCATCCCTACTTAGGGCATTGGTTAACAATTCTTTTTATAAAAATTTTGACATCACTTTTATGGGAAATGAAAGAAGCTATCAAAACATTAATTGTTTTTTTTTTCTTTTTCCATAAAAACTTTCTTTAACTGGATTGTTAACCAATTCCCTAAAGGCACTCGTTAGCATGACCATTTTTTTATTCGCCTAACTTGTTCTACAATAATTTTCTCTCTCTTCCTTTAATTAAAAAAATCACTCTCCTATCTTTCTCTCTCTTTTCTCTGTCTCTCACTGAACATCTTTCTCCCCTCTCTCATTGCTTTCCTCTCTCTCCCATCTTAGCTCATTCTCTCTTGGTGATGACAACTAAAGCTTGAAAATTGAAGGCAACAGCAATGGCAAAGGCTTGAAGATTGATGGTGACAGTGGTGGCTTAAAGATGGGATGTTTCGGTGGTTTGTGGTGTTCGTGGGTCTGCCGTCATGGGTCGTGGGTTGTTTTTAATTTGTTGTGTGCAATGGGTTTGAATCGGTGTTTGAGGCTTGGGTTTGAATGGGTTATGGGTCATTGGTTAGTTTAAGTGTTTTGGTGGTGCTGTTTTAGTGGTCAGTGGGGCTGGGCTTTGGTTTCAGTGGTTGTATTGGGTTTGAATCATTGCAATTTGGGTAGCTGGCTCACTAATTCAGTGGTGGTGGTGGTTCGATGGTAGCTAGCTGGTTAGTTTTTTTAGTGGTGGCTGGTTGGTTGGTTTGCAGTGGAAAGAGAAATAAAGATGAAGAGAAAGAAGAGATTATATTATTTTATTGGATTGTATATAAAAATAAGAAATGGAATGTTGGTGTATTGTTAAATGATTTGGTAAATTAGATAAAAATAACTTTTTTGAATGTAAAATAGGTATTTTTTTAGAAACCTGAATGCAAATGTTCTACAAAATTTAGCACCTCAAAAAAGTTAATTTATCTATTTTAACATATCATTTATCAATACACATGCATCTCATCTCTTACTTCAGCACACCAACCATTAAAATAGCATAAATACCCATTAAAACAACACACACCCACGAAAATCCATAGCAACCACTGCTACCAAACCAGCCACCATGACCTAAAGACCACCACTATAGAACCTATTGAAATAACCACCAAAATCGCAACCTAGCAACCACTAAATCACAACCGCATCATCATCACCAATCGAGAAAAAAACAAAAACAAAATTGTGACCTACAACCTAACGATCCAATCAAACCCACGAACCACCGCCATCAAGACCAACAAACCATATCAGACCATTGAAAACTAGGTCGGAACCACAAACCAAATCGAAACACGAACCATGGAAGGAGAGAGAAAGAGAGAGACTATAAAACCCAATAATAAAAAAATACTAATCTCATTGCACACGCTTCGCACGTGGTCTAAGACTTTTTTATTTATTTATTTATTTATTAGGTTGAGTGTCATAATTTTTATTCATCCTTTTTTGTTTGAGAAACAATTTTCATTCATCCTAATTTTAGGTTTATGCATTTGTCTAATAATATTATACATTTGCGAACTACTTATACAACCATGAGTTCCGTAAGGCTAGCCTAGCTTCAAAAATTGAAAACTAAAATAAAATTGAAATCATATGTTTGTGTGTGGATATGTTCATTTTTTGGACATAGATTCATGAAACTCCTGGTTGTATTAGTAGTTTGCAAATGCATAATAATATTAGACAAACACATAAACCAAGTTACTACAACTTTAAAAATGAGGACCAACCTTCATTGTTGATGGTCGAAGCCAAGTCCCTCACAAACCCACTGTTGAGGTTCAAAATTGGTCACAGACTAAGGCCCAAAGAAATAAAACGTTGGGCTCATTTCACAAAAAAATAAAAAATAAAAATAAACTAAGAGAAAATAAGAGAAAAAAGGAGGGTTGGGCTTACACAATGAAGGAAAGAGAAAAGAAAGAAGAAAAGGGCAAGAGGGCCAAAGGATTGGGATGCAAAGACCCATGAAAGAACAAAGTTTAAAAGAAATAAAGCAAGGGAGAAGGGCCAAACCGGCCAGGGCCAATAAGCCAAAGGGAGTCCAGTAAGAAGAACTGGGTCGGGATCCCAGAAGTCACCAGAGTCCAGGGATCCCTGGGGCACACGAAGGAAGATTGAAACAAAACAAGGATCAAAGACAAAAGCATGCGGGTCTCATGCTCCAGACATGTAGTGGGACCAGGAAGTACGAAGCAAAAGAAAAAACGCATGAGCCGTGATTCCAACCATTTGGAGAAAATGACAAGGAAGAGTACAACTGAAAAAAGCTGAAGAAGTGAAAAATGCCAAATAGCTGAAGATCAGCTAACAGAGAAGCTGGAAATAGAAAACCAGCTAAGGTACTTTCGTTTGGTCGGACAAAAAGTAAGAAGCTATGAGAAAAAAGGGAAACGACATAGCCCTGAGCAAAACTGGCACGACACAAACTCTAAGGGGCAAAAGGGGGAAATCACCGGTACCCCGGAGCCCGATCTGTGCTATAAAAGGAGGAGGGGGTCCATGCTGAAAGGGCATTCGGATTCAGATAGAGATTCATTTTTTTTTTATTAGATTATTCAGGCGTTCATGGCCATTTTCTAGATTATCAGGAAAAGTATAGAACTATAGGAAGAACTCTGTAAAATTAAAAGAAAACAGAGGAACCGCTCTCGGTATCCCAGAGACAGACACAATAGCACATGCTCGGATTCAACAAATTCAAACTTTGCAAGTCTTGGAAGCTTGAATAGCTATCAAAGTCTGTAATTTTTGAACTTAGTTGAACCTTGTATCACGTCTTAGTGAGCACTGTAATCATAACTAAGGGAAATTAATAAAATGCACCTCACTAATTCGATGATCCCTAACTTTTTCTTACATTGTATTGCATTTGTTGTGCATTCCTTTGCTGTCGAAATATCATTCAATACGGATATTTTTTGTTTGTCAGTTATTTGTATTGTAGGGAGCTTGTTTTGTGCACCACTTGGTTCTTAAACAGCCTTTTAGCTGCGGTGAACCAAGCCCAGTCCACCAAGAATATTTATTTGGCCCAGGATCTTTGGGCCACAATGCTGAGAAGAAAAAGACACTCTCACATTTTGGCGACTCTACTGGGGAGTGGGTAAAGAAAAGGGAAGAAGCAATCCCTTCGCAGAGCATGCCTCCAAGACCAAGGAACAGTAAAGGTGCTAATGTGCCACCCACGGCCTCTGAGCCCGTGGGAGAAAATGAAGTGGCCTCCAGACAAAGAGGCGAGGTGCCCCTAACAGAACAGGAGGCCGTGTCAGAGCAAAGAAACGCAAGGCAGGAGCTAGACCCCATGGCTCAGATGACTGCAATGTTGAAAGACTTGCAACAAGAAGTTCGTCTTCTCAAAGAAGGCAAGACACAGGAAGTCAGAGACAATGCCCCCCATGTGGGCAACCAAGATAGAACCCAGCCAGAGGGAGGGTCAGCAGTGGGAGGAGGAGCTAACCCCCAGTACCTAACACTGGCAGATGTCAGTGCCCTCCTGGACTAAGAAAGGGAAAAACTTTCCGGGATCCCCAAGCAATTTTCTCGGGATCCCCCATTCCCACCAGAACTCCTTGGCAAGCCATACCCCAAGGGATATGAGCCGCCAAAGTTCCATCCTTTTGATGGAAGGAATGGAAGCGCAGTAGAACACGTGAGTAGGTTCGTCCACACTATGGGCCCCTACGCAGGAAACCGAGAGCTATGTCTAAGAGAGTTTGCTAAGTCCTTAGTGGACAGGGCATACACTTGGTACACCACACTGAGACCTGGGTCCATTAAGACCTGGGACGAGATGATGGAGAGATTTTGTGCAAAATATTATCCTGGTGAGGACAAGGTCACTTTCCAAAGCCTTCAGATGGTACGGCAGAGGCCTGGAGAGGATCCCGTCCAGTTCATCAAAAGATTTGAAGATGTGTCCCTAGATTGTTATGGGGACCATGAAGAAAAAGAGCTCGTAGAGACTTGCATATCTAACATGCTTTTCGATTACAGACTCAACCTCAAAAATTTATGTATCACACAGTTCGCTGACCTGTTACAGAGAACAAGAAGGATAGCACAAACTATGAGGGCGAAGAGGATGTCAGCGTCCCAAGCCATGACAGCATCGGTGGGAGAAAAAAGGAAGAGGCCTGATGGAAAAATGTTCGAGGAACCACCGGTGATCCCATGTACCGTAGAAGAGTTAAACCATGTCCTGGACAAATGGATCGGGGATGGAGTGGTTAGGCCATTCACTGTGTCCAGGCCACCAATCGAGGAAGAAAGGAAAAATCCTTTGTTTTGCAGGATTCATAATTATGTTAAGCATTCCACCAAGGATTGCTGGACCCTCCACAGGCTCTTTCACAGGAAACTAAGAGAAGGAACCCTGGAGCTCACCCAGAAGGAGCCAGAAGTACAAAGGAACCCCTTGCCCAACCACAAAGGAAAGGGGGTGGTGGCTGTAGTAATCCATGGGAACCCGGCAGAAGCGGAAGAGCTAGAATGATCTTTCCACCCAAACACAGTCAGGACCCTCCAGAAGAATCCCAAGTTCAGATCACTATTCAGCCAGCTGGGATTTGGACCGGAAGCAAGAAGGGTGGCCACAGAGTCTCTTATGACTATAGCAGCAGATTCAGGAATGGAATGTTTCACAGCAGAGTCACATGCTAGTCGAGCTTTCCTGGAGACAACCAAAGCCATAACTTTCACTGATGAAGACATGGAAGTTGAGCATCTAGACCACCGTAGACCCCTTTATCTAATGGCCACCATAAACGGTGTCCAAATCAGAATAGCACTGGTGGACACATGGGCATCACTCAACCTCATAGCCCTGAGCACCTTGGAAGTCGTAGGCCTAGCTGGAAGGAGGATCCTGGGGGCTTCCATGGAGATAACTGGATTTGGAGGATCGGCAGAATCGACCGAGGGATATATACAGCTGGCCCTAAGAGTGGGGCCAATAGTAGCCTTGACCAGATTTCATGTAATCAACTCAGAGGTGTCCTAACATGTACTGTTGGGACGGCCATGGCTCCATAAGCACCGCCTTATACCATCCACGTACCATCAGTGTGTTAAAGGGAGATTGAACGGGAGGCCTGTAAGGATCCCTGCCAACCATAACCCTTTCAGCCAAAGAGAAGTAAACTTTGTAGAAACGATGTTCTATGATGAGTTAGAACCTGACGATGAGAGTCCCATGCCAGGGACCCTAAGAGCACCTATCTTGTAAAAAGAAAAAGGAGGAGGTACCCATGACTTAAGAGACCTCTTGAAGAGTAAAAGGCAAAAGAAGGAGCCCAGCACCTCAAGATCCCGGGAATATGTAGTAGTACGGGAACCCGGGGGAAGATTAATTTACCGCTTGTGAAGGTGCGTGGGACCTGAGTGCATCGTGCAGGAAGGTCCCGGACCACCAGAATGTATGGTAGCTCAAGAGGAAGTCTCAGAGGAACCAGTCAAAGAGACACAAATCCAGCCTGAGGAAGAATTGCAGGAAATAAACTTGGGGGTTGAGTTGGGATCCCAGAAGCCTGTTTTCATCAGCAGTCAGTTGGCAGCACAAGAAAGGGAGCCACTGGTGGCCTTGCTCAAAGAATACACGGATGTGTTCGCATGGACCTATGACGAGATGCCTGGTCTGGATCCTGGGTTAGTGGTCCATGCCCTCAATGTGGACCCAGGAGTTAAACCAGTAATCCAACCAGCCAGGGTCTTTCACACTGATGTAGAAGCCCAAATAACTCAAGAGGTCAAGAAGCTGCTAGCAGCTGGTTTTATCAAGCCCATTCAGCACCCCAGATGGCTTTCTAACATAGTACTTGTGAAGAAAAAGAACGGCCAGATCCGTTGCTGTGCAGACTTCTGCAACCTGAATAAGGCATGTCCAAAAGATGAGTTCCCTCTACCTAATATTGACCTCCTTGTGGATTCAGCTGCGGGAAGTTCTATGTTCTCATTCATGGATGGGTATAGTGGGTACAACTAGATTCGCATGGCTGCCAAGGACGCTGAGAAAACAGCATTCAGGACCCCAATTGGGAATTTTTATTACACTGTGATGCCCTTCGGCCTCAAAAATGCAGGAGCCACGTATCAGCAAACCATGACAGCCATCTTCCACGACATGATGCATAAGGAAATGGAAGATTATATGGATGATATTGTGGTCAAGTCAAAAACTAGGACAGGACACCTCCAGGTACTTGAGCAAGTTTTCAAAAGATGCAGAGAATACAAACTACGCATGAACCCCATGAAATGTGCCTTTGGAGTATCTACGGGAAAGTTCCTCGGGTTCCTAGTACATCACAGAGGCATAAGTGTGGATCCAGCCAAAACTGCAGCCATTGCCACTATGAAAAGACCAATAACAGTGAGGGAGCTCAAAAGCTTCCTAGGAAGGGTCTCCTACATCAGGAGATTTGTGCCAGGGCTGGCTTCAGTCACAGGAGGCTTATCCAAGCTATTAAAGAAAGGAACTGAGTTCACCTGGGGAGCAGAACAACAGGAAGCCTTCCAAAGGATCCAACAGATTTTGAATCATCTGCCTACTCTCCAGGCACCAGTACGTGGACGACCCCTGTTATTGTACTTGGCATCAAATGCCCAAGCAATAGAAGCCCTGCTGGCGCAAGAAGATGATGATGGGAATGAGCAACCTGTTTACTATGTAAGTAGGACACTCAAGGATGCCGAGACCAAGTATCCCAGGATAGAAAAGGCTTGCCTAGTGGTCATTTACGCATCCTAGAGGCTGAAGAGGTATTTCTCATCTCACCAAATCCTTTTAGTGACTAAGTCACACCCCATAAAAGCACTCCTGCATCAGCCCTTCCTAACAGGAAGAATAGCACAGTGGCTAGTCCTGCTTTCTCAATATGACATAGGCCTCAAGACCCCTAAGGCTGTCAAAAGTCAAGCCATAGCTGACCTCCTGGCACAGTTCCCAGGGAAGGAGGAAACCTCACTAAGTGAAGAGATCTTAGGTAAGGTAGCAGTAGCAGAAATCCCAGGAAAGAAATGGACAATGAGATTCGATGGGTCAGTTACAGCAACCTCAAATGGAGTGGGAGTTGTACTAAACTGCGAGGATGGGGACACCATACCTCTGTCTTTCAAGCTTGGTTTCTCCTGTTCCAATAATGCAGCTGAGTATGAGGCGTACTTGACCGGGTTAACTATAGCACTCAGTATTGGGGTGAAACACATGAGAGTACTGGGAGATTCCAATCTTGTAGTCTTTCAGGTGAAAGATGACTTTGCACTAAAGGAACAAAGTTTGGCAGCCTACAGGACTTGGGCGCAGAGGTTGGAGCAGGAATTCCTGACCTTTAGCATAGAGTACACGCAGAGAAGTGAAAACAGGTTCGTAGATGCGCTTGCCACCCTGAGGTCCCAGGTACCATTCAAGGGAAAAGACACTCTAGTCAGAATAGGAAGGCAGGAGCATTCCATCTTAAAAATCCTCCAAAGGATATCCCCCGGAGAGTCCAAGCAATGGGACTAGAGGAGCGAAGTAAAAGAAAAAAAATGAAAGAAACAGGATCCGGAGGGAGCGTCAAAGAGCTGAGGGACTACGCTCTAATAGAAGGAGAACTATATAGGAGACTGCCCGGAGGGATCCTATCCAGATGTATCAATGAGAATGAGGGGAAACTAAGGTTGGAAGAGCTATATACCCAAGTCTGCGGGACCTCAGAAAAGATCAGCCTATATAGGAGGATGCAGCGCATGGGATACTACTGGCCAAATATGAACAAAGAGGCAGCAACTATACAGGAGAAATGTCAAGAATGCCGATCCTCGGTGGACAAGGAAGAAAGCTACGCGGTATTTATTACAGAAGATTGGAGGACTCCCTTCATGGAATATTTGGCTCAAGGGATCCTACCAACTGACAGGGCACTGGCCCACCAGCTCAAAAAACTCGCAGTCAGGTACTTCTTACAGAGCGGGATCCTGTTCAAAAAGGGATACAGCGGGGATCCCCTAAGATGCCTGGGGCCAAGGGAAGCCAGGGAAGTAGTCAGGGAAGTCCATTCCGGTGATTGTGGAAGTCACCCAGGAAAAAGAAGACTCTATAAACAGTTACTACTGTTGGGGTACTACTGGCCAACAATGAAAAAGGATTTCGAGGAGTTAGTCAAAACCTGCCACGCATGTCAAGTCCTCGGAGATGCAATCCATACTCACCCAAATATGTTACAGGATATGACAACCCCATGGCCTTTCCACACTTGGGGGCTTGATCTCATAGGGCCTATAAATCCCCCATCCAGTGGTTACATATGGATCTTGGCAACTACTGAGTACTTCACAAAATGGGTAGAGGCCATCCCCTTGAAAAAGGCCACTGGAGCAGCTGTAGCAAACTTCATTCGAGGGCATATCATCACAAGGTTTGGGATCCCCAAGAGGTTGATCAGTGACAATGGAACCCCATTCATAAATAAAGACATGAAGGGGTTGACTGGGGCTTACTACATCAAGCATGGAAGGTCTACACCATACTACCCATAAGGAAATGGCCAGGCAGAGGCCACTAATAGGGTGATATTGAAGATTCTTAAAAAAATGAAGCAAGAGTATGGAGGAAAATGGAGTGACCACTTGGCAGATGTGCTTTGGGCATGCAGGAGCTCTGTGAAGACAGCCACGGGATTCTCACCATTCTCCCTGGTCTATGGGATAGAAGCCATTAGCCCAGTAGAATTAATTGTTCCTACACCAAGAGTAGTACTTGAAAATAGTCAGGAGGACACCGAGGACACAAACAATGAAAGGAGATTAGCAGACCTTGAAGGGGTAGAGGAAGAAAAAGAGCTAGCCAAGAGAAGAAGCCAGAGGTACCAGCAAAGAATAACTAGAGCATACGCATAAGCAGTACGCCCAAGAACCTTCACTAAAGGGCAGTTGGTACTAAGGATAGCAGAGCATGTGAGAAGAAGCCTACCGGGACCCTCCAAATTTGCCCCAAAATGGGAAGGACCCTACATCATCAGGGAGGCCCATGATAGTGGGTATTACTACCTTACAAAGGAAGATGGGACAATCCTGACAGAGCCCATAAATGGGAAGTGGCTAAAACAGTACTATGCATAAGAAGGGAGAGGTCTCAGTACACCGGGATCCCTTTTTGCCAACTCTCTAACCTGCTAAGTGTTTCTTTCTTTTATATATATTATTGCTTAAGTAATTTTGTTCAGGGACCCGTGGTAGAAGGACACTCTATGATCCTTACTATCTTTGCTAGATTTGCTGTGTTCCTTGAATGATGTTTATGTTTTAAATTCAATGAAATTTCTCTTTATTTCTCAGCTATTAAATCCTAAGTATTACAAAATCCTAACACAAGACAGAATCAGGAGAGGATACCTGGGAAAATCTTTTTGATGCATGACCCAAGATCACCCCATAGATAACTACAAACAGTTAAGTTTCAAATATATGGTCTAGGATCTCAGGCATATACTGAGATACCTAGCCCAGTACTTGATAAAAAAAAAACCTACCAAGATCATGAGCTGGGACAAAAAAAATATCGCCCAATGTACCCAGTTCAGTACTTGCGCAACCAAGAAGAAAGGGGTGGGTACCTGTCCGGAACCTGCAGCAAAACTTGTAGGAATCACGGAGCAGGACTCAGTACAAAAAAAAAAAAAAAAAAAGACAAAAGGAAAAGAAGATCCACATGCCATTAAAAAAGATTAGAAGCAATCTTGAAACATAAATACTTAGAAGCAATCCTGAAGCACAAATACATGGAAGTAGTCTCAAAGCACAAGTGCAGATCTAAAAAAAAAAAAGGAGAAAAGCCAGAAGCAATTTCCAAACAAAGACATAGAAGACTTATACAACCCCAAATTGTTCATACACATCCAAACCAGCTAAAAAAAAAAGAAGGCTAGGAAATAAGGCTAGCCAACAAAGAGCCATCTGAGGAGAGAGCAGGGACAGCCGAAGAAGAAAGAACCCTCTGCCTTTTAATCTTCAAATCTTGCAAAGTCTTGTGAGCATGAGCTAAAGCTTCCTCAGCAGCAGCAATCTCAGCATCAATACTCTTAGAAGCTTGCATCTGGAATAGCACTTGGGCCAATGATCGCAGGTACTCCAGCAAAAAGGACAAGTTGAATTCCAAGAGTTTTTCCTCAGATAAAGAGTCTAGCGAAGAATCTCTCAAGCAAATCAACACGGCACACAACAGCTCCATCAGAATGTTCCCCAAAAATACTCCTCCTCTAAAACCAATGGTAAAATCCCCATGGCTTTTAAATAGCCCTTCTAGCAGTGGCAGGCCTTCCACAGACATAGAGAACCGCAAAAAGCTGCCATAGGAGGGCCCGAAGTGGCAAAAGTGACTGGCAGGGAGGCTGTTGAACTCCAGAAGATCAAAGCGAGCCAGAAAGGTAGGGAGCCTTAAAGCAGGATCTAAAAAAACCATCTCTGGAGCTTCCCCCATTGTTGCATTACCGCTTGAAAGAGCTGAGGAACCTTCAACCCTCTGAACAGAACGAGGGCCAGCAACCTGAGCAGATCCTACACCCCCCTCCGGAATCACAAGTTCAGGATTTTTGACACCAGCATTAACTCCTGCAAAAAAGAGAGGAAGGGGGGGGGGGGACAGACTTAGCTCTTTCTTCTAAAAAAAAAAAGAGAGAAAGATAAAAAACAAAAGAGGGTAGAGGAGGAACGAGTATCGGCCTCTTGGGGCGAAGCTTCCTCCTCTTGCTCCTCTGACTTCTTGAAGGACTCTGAGAAAGAACACATAGCAAGTTGAAGAAAAGGTGAGGAAGCCTTAGCAAAATGACTAAAAGAAGGCAGGGATACAGGGGGCTTCGCCATAACGGAAATACAGGAGGAGGGAAGAAAGAGAGAGAGAACGCAGTAAGGACAATCAACACCCACCTTCAAAATCCTCCGATTCTAAAGAAGAAGCAGCACCAGAGACAGATCTCGCAATGGCTTGGCTTGGAAAGAGAGAAAAGAAAGAAAGAACTCAGAGGAGAGGAAGAAAAAAAAAAGGAGGGATGCAAAAGAAATAAAATTAAAACGCTATTATAAAAAATAAAAAAAGTAAGGCTCACCTGTTTGCCCGGATGGTGATGCGCCTCCCAAAGACTTTGTACTCAACCTAATATGAGGTAACACGGTCTTGACAGAACTGGGAATCTGTTCAAATTGAGGACCTGGGGACGCGGGAAGCTTGGGAGTCTCAGGATCCTGGGCAGCCTGGACATCCTGCATCGGTTGCCCAGTCTTCCCAGCTATGCCACCACTGGGAGTCTCCTCTTCCGTACCCTGAGATGCAGGTGCAGCCATCTCCTCCTCCAAAATCTCACCAAACATGGGGGGAGAAACCTCCCACTAAAGAAGGAAAAGAAAGGGGAACAACATAAACAAAAAAAAAGGGCATGAGCAATAGGACAGCACAGATACATAACACTTGTGAAATGAATAAGGGCAAGCAGCAGAAGACACAGATAAGGGAAAACCATACCACATCTTCACCAGAGGATTGACTTCTACCCTTCCTGGGATCTGACTTACGTTTGGACTGCAGGAAAGACAGTCACTCATTAGTTCAAAAAGAAACAACAAAACTGCAACCTAAAAGAGAAAAGAAGGAAGGAGGCCTTGCCATTCTCTCTCTCTCAACAGGGTCTCCAGGTCTCTGTTGTTTACTATGGGTGCATCCAGAGGGTCCCAAAGAACCATGAACTGAAGGACTCACAGGAACCTGGGGAAAAGAATACTCTACCTTAGTCTTCACCCGGCCCCTTATGGCCAAAGGTTGCTCAACTTCCGTTTCCTCAGCAAGTATCAACTGTTTCTGGGATTTCCCAGTTTTCTTCTTCTTTGTCTTAGGGCCAATGCCCTCTACACTCTCTTCAGCTGCGGCCTCCTTCAATTTTTCCTGTTTGATTGCTCTCCCCTTACTCATGCCAATGGGAGTACTAGCACTTATGGCCTCTACCGCCCCCCTTTTGATTGGTACCCCAGCAGAAGAACCAATTATAAGATCACATCCTGGCCAAGTTTCTGGAAAATCCTGAGCATAAGTAACCCAACCTCTCCTGGAAGCGTGCCACTCTACGAAGCCTGTTTTACTGCTCACCGCAGAAGAAACAATACCAGCAGTAGGTAGGGATAAACGCTTGTTGGATGTTGGAACAGAAGAAATGTCGGGGTTGGGAACTCTCTCTATTATCCCAGTACCAGCATAGTCAACAAAAGATTTTTGCACCCTCCTCCAGTAATCAGCATAACCACTAGAAGCAAAAACCCCTCTCTGAAAGTTGGGCACTACAAACTGAGGACTCCTTCGTGACCAATAGGAGAAAGCCTGAAGTCTCATGAAAGGATCCAAGGAAGGAAGAGATGGTACTACATCATTGAACACTGGGGGAATATCCTGATCAAAGCCAAACTGCCGAAGTACTTGGCGCGCCGAATAATGAGTATACCGGGGACCACTTGAGGAAAGCACAGGAAGCCAGGAAGGACTAATGCAAGCAAGGTAGGCTAAGCTACCCTCATCACCACGACGCAAATCAAAAGTGTTTCCTGTGGAAGTCAGAAAATGAGACAGCACAGAATCACAAACAAAACCGGGGTCAAACTCCCGGGGAGAGCGCCAATGCAAATGGCCTACTTGATCAAATAATTCAACCAAGTTAAGGCTGCCACCTTTCAGACTCAGCCAACGGAAAATAATAGGGTGGCTGTTAGTTGAGCTGCCACAAAGCCCTTTAACCACATCAGGGGATCCCTGAAACTTATCTTTTACAAACTTTAAATTCCTACATCTTGCTAAAGTAACCGAAGAACGATCCCACATAAATACTTGGAGAATGGCGCAATGAAGAGAAGAAGTAATAACATAACAAGAATCACCTTCGGCTTCATCTCCATGAAGCTGATCCAATTGAGAATAGACATGGCCCAAAAACATGGGGCTAGAGGATATTGAGCGCCCTGAGCCAACTTAATCGCCAAGGGAAAAAGAGTGGACTTGATTCCATACCCAGGGAACTCGCTGAACAGAAACTTGCTAAGCCAGAATGCGAGGAACCCGGCTCGCCTAACTTCCTTATCCTTCTCGCGCGAAAGATTCATAACCCACCTACCCATCCTGGCCGGTTTCCCACCAGAAGAAGTAGTACGTCCACCAAAGTGAGCAAATAACTTTTCTTCCACCTTGAGATCCTCATCAGAAAGATTAATATCAAAGGGGTTTTCATCCCCAAGCACCGGAAGAAGAAAATTGTTGACCACGTCCTCCAAGGTGACAATCAGTTCACCAACAGAAAAAGAGAAAGTGTGCAGAGCAAGACACCAACGGCGCACCAAATGCCTAAGGCCTTTGGCATCTCTGAAACCTTCAAGGTTCCTAGAAATCGCCACTGCCTTCAGGATACCAGCGTGCTCCATACAACCAACGAACTCTTCGTCACAAAGTTCCTTGTCCACCCAGATGGGCCAGCCCTGGATCTTTCCGGCGACGAAATAGAAAAAGATGGGGACCGTTTCTCGAAGTCCCTGCCTGATCTGGAGATCAAAAATCTCCCTAGGGTCTGAGACTTGAGCAGAACCAACAAAACCCGCCTGACCAGAGAACACCCAGGCGTGAATAGATGGAGGGGCCTCACCATGGGACACCTGAGGGAAGAACAAGTTAGGGGTGTACCAGGGGTCTCGTAAGGGAAAAGCAGGACGCTCGATAACCTCCTGAGACTCATCTGTAGAACTAGAGGAACCTTCACCTTCAAAGGGGCTAGGAGTACGCTATTTTCTTTTTCGAGAAGAGGAAGAAGCCATTGAAGAAATGGGTATCTTGAAAGAAGAAAGCAGGTAGCAGCGAGACTGATCGAAAGAAAAGAAAAAGAGGCTAGGAACAGAAGATTCAGGCAGACAAGAAAAAAGGTAATGTGAAAAGGCTAGAATGAAGAAATAAGAGCAGTTAAAAAAGACAATATGTGGAAAGGCACGCCAGTTGCCAGGAATTAAATTTAAAGAGGGAAAAGTTATCAGCAGTTATTAATGGGAGTTATGGGAAACGTAAAAGTAGGTGGTGGAAGTTCCTTTTTGAAACTCAAACTGCCGCGTCCCATGTAAAAAGGAGGAGTTACAAAAAAAAAGAAGCGAAGGGTCCAGGATACCAAAGATCAAAAATTGAAGATCAGGATCCTCGAAGAAAGATCAAAACGGAAGAAGTCCTGCAGAAACTCACGCATGGGCTGCAAGCAACCCATGAGCTCGGGGGGCTAAATGTTGAGGTTCAAAATTGGTCACAGACTAAGGCCCAAAGAAATAAAAAGTTGGGCTCATTTCACAAAAAAAAAAAATAAATAAACTAAGAGAAAATAAGAGAAAAAAGGAGGGTTGGGCTTACACAATGAAGGAAAGAGAAAAGAAAGAAGAAAAGGGCAAGAGGGCCAAAGGATTGGGATGCAAAGACCCATGAAAGAACAAAGTTTAAAAGACATAAAGCAAGGGAGAAGGGCCAAACCGGCCAGGGCCAATAAGCCAAAGGGAGTCCAGTAAGAAGAACTGGGTCGGGATCCCAGAAGTCACCAGAGTCTAGGGATCCCTGGGGCACGCGAAAGGAAGATTGAAACAAAACAAGGATCAAAGACAAAAGCATGCAGGTCTCATGCTCCAGACTTGTAGTGGGACCAGGAAGTACGAAGCAAAAAAAAAACGCATGAGCCGTGATTCCAACCATTTGGAGAAAATGACAAGGAAGAGTACAACTGAAAAAAGCTGAAGAAGTGAAAAATGCCAAATAGCTGAAGATCAGCTAACAGAGAAGCTGGAAATAGAAAACAAGCTAAGGGACTTTCGTTTGGTCGAACCAAAAGTAAGAAGCTATGAGAAAAAAGGGAAACGACATAGCCCTGAGCAAAACTGGCACGGCACAAACTCTAAGGGGCAAAAGGGGGAAATCACCGGTACCCCGAAGCCCGATCTGTGCTATGAAAGGAGGAGGGGGTCCATGCTGAAAGGGCATTCGGATTCAGATAGAGATTCATTTTTTTTTATTAGATTATTCAGGCGTTCATGGTCATTTTCTGGATTATCAGAAAGAGTATAGAACTATAGGAAGAACTCTGTAAAATTAAAAGAAAATAGAGGAACCGCTCCCGGTATCTCAGAGACAGCCACTATAGCACATGCTCGGATTCAACAAATTCAAACTTTGCAAGTCTTGGAAGCTTGAATAGCTATCAAAGTCTGTAATTTTTGAACTTAGTTGAACCTTGTATCACGTCTTAGTGAGCACTGTAATCATAACTAAGGGAAATTAATAAAATGCACCTCACTAATTCGAGGATCCCTAACTTTTTCTTACATTGTATTTCATTTGCTGTGCATTCCTTTGCTGTTGAAATGTCATTCAATACGGATATTTTTTGTTTGTCAGTTATTTGTATTGTAGGGAGCTTGTTTTGTGCACCACTTGGTTCTTAAACAGCCTTTTAACTGCGGTGAACCAAGCCCAGTCCACCAAGAATATTTATTTGGCCAAGATCTTTGGGCCACAGTGCTGAGAAGAAAAAGGCACTCCCACACCCACAAAAATGAAAACCCATAAATCAAATTAATAAGTCAATTCAAAAGTACAATCAACAAAAGCAAATGTAAAGGTAGCATGCAATACACAAACAAAACAAATCTTACAGTACATTGGGGGTGTGGGGTTGTTAAAGCTTCTATGTATCTCCTTAGCATCCAACATTATAGCCATGAAAAAACTCATTTACATTTCAAAAGCTTCCAAATGATCCATTGCTACAAACCCAACAAAAACAAAAACCCAAAAAGCAAAAATCGAATTCCAGATTAAGAAGTGAAAGTTCTCCATTAAAAAAAAAAAAAAAATAGAGCTTTACTTGACCGAACCAAATCCAAAACGATAGAAATGGAGAACACAAAACCCAATAAATTTATAAAATTCTAACCGAAAAATAGTAAAAGCATGAGCACCTAACAAAAATCCCAGCAAACCCATCCATTCATCTTCGTGACTCATCAGAACACAAAACAACAACCCCATCCAACAAAATCCAAATTTTAAACTTAGCCAACAAAATCCCAATATACCCATCCTCTTCTTTATCATTGTGACTCATCAAAACTCAAAACCAAAATCCAAAGACAACCCCAACCTTCCCTTCAAGTTGAAGCAAGTGGTAAAGAAGCCAAGGTGGTTCAATCGAACAGCGAGGTGGCAGTGAATGATAGCTGAGGTGGGAGTCATGGTGGTGGGATCGAACAACCTCGACTTTGCCAATGAAGCTTAACCCTTTTGTCTCCAACCTCCCCCTTTATGATTCTGTCTCTCTCTCTCTCTCTCTCATGTGAGTTTTGTGTTTGATGAATGTTTTGTTAATTAAAAAAAAGGGTAAACCGTAATATACTTGTGGGGGTTAAAAACTCCAACACTCTTACGGACTACAATGACTAGGTAAGTTACTTGCACAATTTATTTATCAAGAACATAGGGTAGAAATTCCACAGAGGGAGACCTAAACACCTAATTATTAAGATAGGAGGATATGCAAATAATTATACGATATATAAACTACATTCTTGAGGTACTAGGAGTAAGCCAGAAAGCAAAAATAAAAAGTGTCTCTCCCTAACTTGGGTAATTATCTCTCTTTTGTTCTTCTTCTGATTTTTTTTCTCTTAATATTTCCCAACCCCCTCTCTGTTGCAGCCTCCTCCCTTTTATACGCATTTTCCTTCTTTATCTCCCCAGCTGGCCTGCTTCCAGCTCGATTTTTGGAATACTTGTCACATTCCCCCTCTGCTCTCTCTCTCTCTCCCCCCCCCCCCCCCCACCATTTCATCAAGATATAGGACTTTTAGGGATGTTTGCATTGTTTAGGCTATCTTATATGCATTTGATGTGAACGAGACTAGGTAAAGAACCTCTCATTAATGCGGAGGTGACTGACGAAGGACCATCCATGCTTGTTACCTTGGATAAGAGTTCCGGCATTGGTGGCTAACTCAGATCTCCACAGGAACTGTTTTAGTGAGTTACTCTTTACTCTTCAGGCACTCTAGCTTCTATCCGCATTGATGGAACTGACCCATCTCTTCAAGTTTGATCATCTAGGCCTTTGGACATCGACCCAGAATCAAGTCCACCCCCCCCCCCCCCCCCCCCCCAAAAAAAACTTATATAGAACTTTTCGATTCTAAGCTCCAAATTATAAATCCTTTTATTTCTCACCCAAAATCTCTCAAGATCTTGCATAATTTTTTTTTTTTTTTTACAATAGCATTTTTAGATCTTATTTTCTCTTTTTTTTTTAATATATATTTTTTTGAAGGGGAGAGACATAAAAGGGGGCTAAAAAAACATATTTACCCTTGTTTTTAATAAAGGTGAGCTGTGGGAGACAAATGAAGCAAACCTCAGGTGGGTAAAATGACATTTTTTTTTTTAAAACCGTGGGTAGGCAAAGTGATTTCAGGCAAAACCATATGTGGGTTTATTGCAATTACCCCAACAATCTAACATTTGCTTTCTATTTGGTCGGTTGCATTTAATGAGTCAGGAATCTAGGGACCCAAGACTTGAATCGAAAACTGATGTTGTGTTTGGTTTGATGTATCACTCAATCTTAGTTCTCATAACTCAGATCTTATAACCCTAACTCATATCTCATGTCCTATTATCTATTTGGGGAAATTGCACTTTACCCATTTGTGGTTTGGCCCGTTTTAACAGTGTCCACCCGTGATTTAAAAGTTATCACTTAACCCACCTGAGGTGACCTCCGTTAGACCCCCGTTACACACCTCTCCCTTTTCACCGTTAAAAATAGGGGTAAATGTAAGGGTCGTCAATGGGCCGAGTCGAGCCAGCCCGACCCATTTTTACTTGGCCCATGGGCATAATGGGCTAGGCATAATGGGCCATTAACTAGTTAACGGGCCGGGTTCGGGCTGGGCTGAAAGAGAAAACCTCAGCCCATGACCCTGCCCATGGGCAATACCCATTTTGTCTTTAGCGAGGTGGGCTATCGAGTTGAGCCTAATGGGCTACCCATGGGCTTATGTTAGCTTATTATTTTATTATTTTTATAAGGAAAGAATCAATTTTTATAAGGGAATAATCAATCTATTTTTTTAAATGAAAGAATTAAAGAATTTAATACTTAATTACGAATTTTTTTTTTCAGTCAAATCTATTTAATTTTTTGTTTTGTTGATGGAAACCTATTTAATTTTTTTTATTAAGACTTTAAATAGTTTTTTATTTTTATCTTTAATAAAAAAAAATGTCAAATGGTTAATTCAAATTTGCTAGGCTACTAGAAAAATATATATTTAGTAAACTAAGTTTAGCACAATTACTTTGAGTATCTTAGTGGTTGACGGAGTTCTCTTAAGAAATTCCTCTATAATATCTCAGGATCAATCCTTCATACACTTCCTATATATTTTTGTTATGAATTATGAGCTATTGGGCTGGGCCAACGGGTTAGGCTAGTGGGCTGGGCAACGGGTTGGGCTACTGGGCTAGCCCACCGAGTACCCATGGGCATAAAAACTAGCCCACGGCCTGACCCACTGGGCTAGTGGGCTACCCATGGGCCTCAATAACAACGGGCCGGGCCGCCCATTAGCCCGGTGGGCCGTCAGGTTTCTGGGCCGGGCTATGGGCCGTGGGCTATTTGATGACCCTTAGGTAAATGTGTCTTTTTCATTATATTTTATGTCTCTCTCCTCTTTTCTCTCCTTGTTCTTTTTCTTCACATAAAACATAAAAGAAAACCAATACACCTACAGTCACAAACAAAGCCACAAATCCATGTGAACATACACCCACAGATTCGCTAGCCTTCCACTGCCAAATCCAAAAATTGACTACTTAATTCTTCATAGAACAATCACAAAATAAAACTCTAACCCTCTTTCCTTTGCTGGGTTCTCTAAAAAAAACCCAGATTTGTAAGTAAAAAAAAAAAATCTGCAAAAAAAAAAAAAACCCAGCAATTTGTTCAAATTGACTACTTAATTCTTCATAGAACAATCACAAAATAAAACTCTAACCCTCTTTCTTTTGCTGGGTTCTCTAAAAAAAACCCAGATTTGCAAGTAAAAAAAAAAATCTGCAAAAAAAAAAACAGTAATCTGTTCAAATTGCTAGGTTCAAAATTTTTGGGTTTAATGGATTTGTGGGTTAATGGATCAATACTGCTATAGCCATAAATCCAGCAGCGAACCCAACTCTGTTCAAAACAATGCCACTTTGAGCCGGTCCAGGAGCTTCAGCAGGTGGAGTACTAATCGAAGATGGAGGACTCATCGGAGCCTTAGAAGAAGCTGGAGGAGGAGATGGTGGAGAGTTCACCACTGCCGGAGATAGAGCAAGCATTAGAGTCTTTCTAACTGTAGGCGACGGCGCTGAAGCTTTAGGAACAAGTGCTTGTGTTGGTGACTTTGATGGAGAGTGTGAAGGAGACTGGGCTAAAGTTGATATAGAGGAAAACCCAAGCTTCAATACACCTTCTTGCTTGCAAGTGTCAGATTTCACTTTGGCAATCTAAGTGAAGAGAGAAAGGGATTATGGGTTTAGGGATTTTTAGGGATTATGGGTTTGGGGATTTTTAGGGATTCTAAGGTAGAGAGAGGGAGAGAGCTCGTTCTTCCTTTTTAGGGTTCCATTTGGGTTCTAATTTTGGCTTATATAGTAAAGGGGATTTTCTAATGGAAAGGGCAGAGGTGGGTAACGGGGGTCTAATGGAGGCCACTTCAGGTGGGTTAAGTGATAGCTTTTAAACCACTGGTGGGCACTGTTAAAACGGGCTAAACCACAGGTGGGTAAAGTGCAATTTCCCCTATCTATTTTTATCTTTAACTCACTCCCAATTTGTTTGGATAAAAAATTGGTTTTAGTTTTTAGTTTGAAAACTCAACTTTATCTGAAAATGGTAGAGCACACAAGTCTAATTGGGTTAGAACGATCCTCCCTCCTTACTTGCGTGAACATGCTCTTTACCCATTTGAGACAACCTTCTAGGAATTGAAAAGGTCAAACCCAGCACCTAACTAAAAAAAAAAAAAACAGCCACCCTACCTCATATCACCATCAACAACACATAAACCCACCAATTGCAACCCTAAAAAACCCAACACATTGTCGTTGTTTTACATCCACCACTACACAAATCACAAAAAATCAAACTCATCCACCATAGCAAACCCACTCACACCACCAATACCTTCAACACCACAACCAATTTTTATAAATAATAAAAACACTACAACAGATTACCCCATAAAATCCACAAACTCTAAATATCAAATTCCAAGCCTATAAAGCACATCTTAACCTAATCTACATGCAAATCACAACCCAAATTGGAGCTCTAATTTTGTTATTAGGCCTTTGTCATCTCTACCATCACCATGTGAAGAAGAAGAAGAAGAAGAAGAAGAAGAAGTTGAGAGAAGAAACCAGCGTAAAGAAGAAAGAAAGAAAGAAATAAAAGATAAAAGAAGAAGATGAAGCCGAGAGAAGAAACTAGTGCGAAGAAGAAAGAAATAAATAAAAGATAAAAGAGAAAAGAAGAAAGAGAATAAACTAAGAGTAGAGAAACCGGAGTGAGGAAGAACAAAAGAAAGAAAGAAAAGAGAAAATAGGAAAGAGAAAGAAAGAAGGAAAATGTGGTGTGTTGTGTCCAGGTCGAAGAAGAAAGAAGGAAACACTAGTTGAGAGAAAGAGATAAGAAGAAAAAAAGAAAGAAGGAAGCATCAGTTGAGAGAGAAAAATAGAAGAAGAAAAAGAGAAAAAAACCATTGGACCATATGTGCGGCTTGACTTGATGGAGATAAGTCATGACCATGGATCCTATGCATCGCCAAATATTTATAATAATGCCATGATATCTCAATTTTCATAACTTGGAAACTCCTAAAACTTGTTCCAAATTCTCATCACTCTGACTCATTTATTTTGAGTTTTGATTTATGCAAACTCAAAACAAAAATTGAACCAAAAAATGATTTTTTTAGGTGGAGGAAACGAATTTTGAGTTTTGGAGTGATGAAAACTGAGTTTTGAGACAGGAAATTGGCTAAACCAAACACCCTCTAAGTTTTTTAAGGCTTGAAACCCGCTACACTACTTATGCAATTGAAGGCAATCGCATGTTGTCGAGTGGGTCGAGTTTTGTGGGTCTACGAACAGCCCCTTACACCCATTAGATAGTTTTTGAAAGGAGGGCCATTACTTTGGGCTGGCTTGGTAGTGATTTTCAAGTATTGTTGTTTAAAATGATGTAAAAACTGTGATTTAAAAAGTATTGTAAAAATACGTGTTTAAAGTACTCATAATGCAAAAAATGTGTTTGGTAGTAGTTTTCAAACAACATATTTAAAAATGTGAAAAAACATAATTGTGTGTTTGGTATAGGTGTGTATTTTTTTTTTTAAATGTGGGTTATTATATGACATGAACAGTACATTTAGTAGTATTTTAATTGATGAGACAAAAATTTCCCTTATTAATGTTTCACTGTCTCTTTCTTTTCTCTTCACAAAAACTCAATTCTCTTTCTCTTCATGCACTTCGTCCCTCTCAGCCCTAGGTCCTAGCACTTTGCTTCTCTCTTGTAGTTTATTTCTTTTGTGTTGCTCTAAATGTTTGGTTTGGTTTGTATTTTGTTTTGGGGGGGGGGGGGGGGGGGAGTTAAATTCAAATGGGTTTTCTTTTTTGGGTTTGGCATTTTGTTTCTATGGGTTTTGTTTTGTTGGTAGGGATTAAATTCAAATGGGATTTGTTTGATTTGGAAGAAGAAGACTAGCACGGCAGCACCATAGCAAACACCAAAACAGAAAATAGTAGAATACAAGAAAATGGAGAGGAAGAAGATGACTAGCCAACAATAGGGTTCGTGCAAGAGAGAGAAAAAGAAAAGAAAAGTAAAAAAGCCATGAAGGAGAAAAAAATAATGTGTGTTGTCTTGTCAATGGGTCTCATGAGTTTTAAAATATCTACAATAGTGCCATTGAGCAATGTTACTCAAAAACTAAAAACGGTCCTGGATGTGTTCTCAAAATACAATGTTTAAACCCCCTAAATTGAGAATTGTGACTTAAACACTCTTAGTTAAACAACCTTACCAAACACACATTTTTTTTAGGCCTATAGTTTTTAGTGTTTAAGTATTGAAATATGTTGTTTGAAATCACTTACCAAACTGACCCTTTATGATTTTTTTAAAAAAAAGTGTTAGGGAACGGATCCAATGTGCTTGTAGTTGTGGGTTCCAGTTAGCTCAATTGATAAAATCTCTGATGGTTGTATAAGAGATTTGGGGTTCAATCTCTGTCTACACCAAAAACTGATTGGTGTCTTGATCTGATTATAAAGAGCTATTATATTAACGGGCACCTTGTTTTGCCCATCACCTCTTCCGCCCAAAAGTCCCTTGTTTTTATTTTGGGCCGTAGGAGCTAATCCAGAAAAAACGGCCCACAAAAAAGGGTTAAAAAGCGAAGTAAATTGCTATGTTCGATATTTCGAAGCCCATTTTCACTTAAAATGAAATTGGGGGCAGGGTTAAAAAAACAAAAGAGAGGCAATTTTGTCATTATGAGATCTGTGTGAGGGCAGTGTTGGTAAATAAATTAATTTCATTAACCTTCGTGCGGCGGTATTGTTAGAATTAGGGTTTACGCCTCTTTGCTATAAAGCTGCACTCATTCTCTTTCATATTCACATCTCTATCTCTGTCTGCTCCTCTTATTTTATTTTATTTGGTTCACCTTCTCAATTAGGGTTAGGGTTGGGGTTTTGATGTTTTTGATAGAAGGAAAATTCCCCCGATGAGGAAGAATTCCCATAAAATTGATAGGAAGTGCCGTATGACACGTCCAAAATGCAGAGCAGGTTAGGGCTGCTAAATACTCACACAGACACAGAGTCACCGCTTTTCCCAATCAACCAACCATATCAGCAGACCCCACCCTCCGACGATTCGTCTCCCTTTTTACGGGGAACGGCGTCGTTTGGTGCCTTGCTCATTGGTCGGGGGGGGGGGATTACGTGGCCTGTCTGTGTTCTGCAACCCTTTCCTTCTCTGTGTGTGTGATTTTAAACGGGTCTCTGAGGGTCTCTTTTTTTTTTTTAATAATTAATTTTATTTTGTAAGGTCCGATGCCACGTCGCCGAGAGCTATTACAGCGGTGATCGGCGATGCTATGATTGGACCAAGAGCGATTCATTGTTTCGCATCTTGATAGGAACCTGTGGATCTCATAAAACTTTGGTCCACGGAGCCGTTTTGTGCGATTACATTTTTATATTTCCCTTCTCTCTCTTTTCGCTTGCTTTTGTTTTTAATTTTAATTTTGTGTTCTGAAGCCTATGATGATTGTTCTTCTTTTAGTTGGAATTACCGGCTGAATTTTATTTTGATGTCAATTTGACTGGCTGTATGTCTGAGGCTTCATTGGTAAATTATTTTCTTTTGTTTTTTGTCTATGCTTGAAAAAAATATCGGATTGATATGTTAAATGACTCTCTGTTAACTGTTGAGATCTTTGGAACTTATTATATTTTGGCTACTTGAAAAACGTATCAATTTTTGAAAACCATATCATATGAAATTTGAACAATTTAGATAACTTATTCCTTGAAATGGTTTTCCTAAAAAAATATTCCTTGAAATGATAGGGTACGTACAATTTTTCTTAAAACATGCCAAAGGGCATTACAATTGTTCGTCTTTTAAAAAAAGGATATTGAGAAAACATTCCATAATTATTGGAATAAGGGGAAAAATAACAAATACAAACAAGACGGTACTCAATACGAACTGGTTTGTAGAATAATTGTTATTGTTCTTTATTCTACAAAAAATGCTAAACCAATGCACTTAGTGCATTTTTAGTTTTGTAAGACTTCCCTAACTAAAATGCCTGGAAATTTCACCACAATAGAGAGAAATCATAAAAATTGCAGGATTGGTCTGCTTTCTTGAACTGTTTTTTACTAGTTTTGTTTTTAATTTAAGTGGTAATAATCTAACAAGTCAGGAATAAGAGGTTCTTCGAATTGTGCTTGGAATTTGCAAATAGGGACATTTTTTTCATAAACCTAGATAAACAATTTCTATGGCCCGTTATATACCCAAATATTTTTCCTAAATCAAATATTTCTGGATTGAATTGGCTAAATTGATTTGCATCTCTATATATCTATGGACCTGATTCCATTGATAGCATCTCTTTCAAACAAGACAAACCAATAGTTCCACCACTTTGGCTGTAGCCAACAGCACGGTTCTAGAGTCTAGCTTCAGCCATTATGGGATCTTTTTCTTCTATAATCTCATAGCGCACCTAGAAAGTTTCTCTGACTAGTGATTTCTTGCAATTACTTCTATTTTTCATAGAAGTAGCTTGAGTTTGCACTAGTTTGTGTGCTGATTTGGTCGTGAGCTCACCTGACTGACTTTGGAGTCCAAAGCAACTTGTTGTCCAACATTTCTTGAGGAAGTCTGATGCAGATGGGGTGTTATTTATGTTACAAAGAGTTTATACAACAAGGATGTTGCTTTGCGAATTATGGAAGCTGGAACCAGTCATGACTTGGAGATATTTTTTGTCACAGCGTGGTCGATCTGGTACAATCGAAATCAAGTGGTTCATGAGGCTCAAGGCCTCCCTTCAATGCAAATCTGGGGTACTGCACAACAAGCCCATAATGACTATAAAGTAGCTGCAGCTGTTAATTTTTTGGTTGGAGTGCACCTCCTTCGGGTATGTATAAAATAAATGTTGATGGAGCAACATCCGAAGATGGTAGACCCTCAGGTGTAGATGTGGTAATTCAAGACTGTAGAGGTTTGGTTGTGGCAGCAAGTGCAAAGCCTGCACAGTATGGAGTGGAAGTCACTGAAGCCTTAGCAGTTGAAGAAGGCATCCTTCTAGCCCGTCAAAAGATGCTCACGCAAGTTATTCTCGAGTCTGACTCACTCTCGCTTATTCAAGCTATTTCCTCAAACTCGCCCCATGGAGACTTAAGGCCAATCATCCAAGGGATCCTATCACTGTCCTCTTCCTTTGAGTTGTGGAAAGTCAAGCACTTGAAAAGGGATTACAACAAAGTGGCTCATGAGTTAGCCAAATTGGCTAGAGTCCAGGACATCACAGACCTGGAATGAAATGGTGTAACACCCGCCTTACTTAAATTGAATTTTATTGCTTCTAAAGTGAAATTGATGAATTATTTAATTTTGAAGGTGATATTATTTTATATTATGATCTATAAAGAAAATAAATAAAAGAAGATGTAACGTGAGAGTTATTTTTGTAGATTATCCATATTTAACTTTTAGTCTCCTTATCCTTTAAGGAAAAGGATAAGAGATTAAAACCTATTTGGATTAGGAGTTTAAGTGTTATTAGAATTCTTTAAAGTTCTAGCCGATCTAAACAACCTTAATTTGAATTTAATTGGGAATTAAAGTCTTGGAAGCTTATTTAAGGTTTAGTGGGTCTTAAACTCTAGCCCTAGTAGGAGTGTTATTTAAGAGTACTAATTGGAGTGGGATTGATCTTCCTAGACTGAATTGGAGTGTTATTTTAGAGGTATATATACTGGGTCTTTTAAGTCAGTCACGTGAAACGTAGAGAGAGCTGGATTTACGCAGATTGGTAGTGGTGCTAGCTTCATAACTTTTGTAATCTATATAATTGTTTCAAGTTTCTAAATTATTGTCAATGCATGATACAAGGTTACTAGGTCCTACGGGTAGAAATAACTTTGTAAACTTATAGCATCCTTTCTATGTCTTACGAGTAGGAATCTTATTGGATGCCATATATATGTAATTTGGGATAATATGATCTATAAGCATAAAATTATTTGGAAGCCAACTCGTACTGGGAGAATTAAATAATATAGAGATCTACATATTCGGCTCATTAGAATTGTTTACTAGGTATTGATTTTTGGAGTACTTGATAAAGCAATTGAGTACTAAGTTAGCTGTAGTTTTAGAACAAAATGTGAGATACAAATTTTAAGAGTGAAATTTATATTTTCATTGCTGCCTTAGTGTATCCATTCTTATTGAGTTGTCTTATCCTTATTTAGGTTTTAATTGACATTGATTCAAACAGTTGAGTTGAAGCTTGGTTTAGTAACTAGAGGTAAGTGGACTTTAGAACATGACGTCTCTCAAGACATATATATTTATATATATTTTTGGTAAAAATATATTTATATATACATAATTGCAAAAGTGAAGTTTCAAAAAAACTTATACCATTATCAATGCTTTGTACACATACTTGAATTTTAATATTTCTTAAGTGATACCTTGAAATTGTATATGTTAAGAATGACTCAAAACTATATTTTTGAGAAAATATTTGTTATATGATATATGATTGGTATTGACAATATTGTAATAAAGTAAGAATGTTTTCAAATAGTCAGCTAGACAGTCTGCAACCTTTGCCAACACAGGGTTAAATGTTGGTCTTCGATTGATGTAGTGTTATTGTGGTGTGGTGCAGTGTTATTGTTTGCTCTTTGGAGCCAATGTTGCCTCTTTGAGGTTAGTGTTATTGTTCCCTATGGGAATCACCCACCAAGTGTTTAGCAGTTTATGTCTTTGTCTGGCTAATGTTTAATGTTTTTCATATCAAACTATTGTTTTTTTGGTATCGACCTTTATAAGTGGAAAAATTGTTTATCACTATAGTATATTGTTTCTACCTATTTAGTGTATTTTGGCTAACTAAAGTGGTTATTATTTTATATAATGATTACAGCGTTATAGTTAAATGTTTTATTCTTGATAGTTTTATAAAATATATTATATTACTGTTAAAACTATTTGTAAATGTTTTGTAAAAACTATATTTTGTCAATGATACTAATGTTTTGTTTTGAAAGACATGCTCATGTTATGTAGTCTCTTACTGGGCTTCTAGCTCACCCCCATTTTCTCCACCCTTTCAGATTAGAGTAGTGAAATATCTTTTGGTGGTAGATCATTGGAAACATAGATTGAAGACTTCTTTTGGAGCTATGTTAGTTGATGGACTGATTTAGTATTTTTTTTAGGATAGTGAGTTTGACAGTTGTGGAACTCTTTGAGATTGTATTTGGAGACTTTATTGTTAAAGTTTTTGATTTTATGGATTTCATAGGAAAGTTTTTGATGGGTTGAAGTTTATTTGTGGATATTTAATTACGCTCTGTTCCATTATATTATGGTTGATTATTTATAAGACAGGTTATGCATCTAAATCCTTGGTATGGGTTTAGGGTGTTACAAATGGAGCCTCCAATGCTTCATCACCTCTGCCAAATTGATAGGGCTAAATGTTAGAAGAATTTTTTTGTAGTCTGCCCTTCTTTGTTGTACTTCATTTTCTGAAGTGTTTTATTGAAATCAAGATAAGTTTCACCTTCAAAAAAAAAAAAAAACAGGCTGTCTCTTTTAAAGGTATTAAAATTAAAAACACCTCTTTGTTCCACTTACTTGGTTTATAGGGAATCGAACTCAAAATTTTATATTTGATAACAAGAGACTTTTTACTAGTTAAACTAACTATAACCTACCAACTAAGAGAGAGATTAATTGCTTTCTTTTGGACTATGTTCAATATGAACTCGCTTATGTTCAAGTTACTTTGGGATTTTTTTTCACCTGCAATATTTGGCATAATAAACCCATTGGCACTGCTGTCTAGATGAATTGTCTTTATTTTTGTTCTGCATTCTTGACATAATGCTAACAACTTCAAAGTGCCTATATGAGGCAGCAAGCTCCTTCGTGACTCTTGGAGAGTTAGAATTAACTATTAACCAAATGTGGCTGATTTATTCCAGTCCTCTCTGAGCAGGAAATTGTAACTTACATATATACATATACACAGCTTTTAAAGATTAATATATACCATTAAAAAATGAAGGCAACCTTGATATTAATTGAGAAAGAGAACTGATTTCCCTTCTTTATTATTACATCTACAAAAGCATGGATTAAGGATTAAATGAACTACAATTCTAATCTGGACCCTGCCACAACAGTTGGCCCGCAAAAAATTGTCACCTTGAAAAGAGGAAGACTAGCATTTGCTAAGAATATTTGCCAAATAATCTTTGCATTTACAAACTCTAAGGGAACCTAATTTTAGCATGTTAACTGAAATGCATTGCAGAAAGAATAAGTTTGTTTGGCTGGCCGTGTTGAACTTGCTAGGTTGGAGGGAAGAACCTATTGAGATTGAATGGCAAAGTGTAGAACTCTTCATTTCTGTTATCACCTCTAAATGTTCTGAACTTCACCCACCATGGCATCCCTCGGTCTTTCTTCGATTTCTCCACTTCTATTGTGTTATCAAGAAACACTGCGACAATCAAACCCACTGTCGCCGGAGACGAGAATATGGTATTTAGAAATGCATTAAACTGCAAGGATGTCATTTAACAATCAGGCTAACAATATTACATAGAGAAAAAAAGTTACCAAAATTATCTTCCAAGTGGAGAACATTTTAGAAAATTATTCAGTGCACCCTGATAGACTACCCTCCACTCACATTAAGGTGGACCCCATATGTGTCCCGCACATGGGACCCATATTTATGTGAAAGGGTGTAGTCCACCAGGTGTACCTAATAATTTCTCAAAGTCTTGAGGAATTATATCTAAATCTCAAGGACATTATTTATAAATATATTTGGGATGCTGAAGCTTATTACAGTAAGGGCCAAACTACATGCTACCTGGATATTTATACTTGTCTTTGTACTTTGCTAAGGACCCTATTATTGGGCTACATTAATGATAGTACTCACCCATCCAGCATTAGTATGAACCAGACCACGGTGTGAAGGATTCCAATATTCATTGAAAAATTGCGGGATAGATATCCCGAGGAACAGTGAAAGCCCAGTAATGATGAGATTTCTCATAGAATTCATGTTGGTGAATTGAAGAAATGACAATCCAACGAAGCTGAAAACAAAGAAACAAGTTATATTAAAGAGAGGAACAAGAAAATGACAAAGTTTAGCTACAAAACTGGTTGTAACTTAATGCTACAACTTTACTCAGTAAAATAAACATTACTATATATTTTGAAAATCTAACCGTTGAATTGTATGTGCTACATGCTCTTAATACACATTCAAATTTTGTGTCAATCGGATATTATTTACTATATAATCTATAAAGTTATATATTATGTATAATTTTAAACTACAAAAACTTGTAATTTAAAAAATTTATTGATGACATAGCTATTAATCTTCAATTTTCTAGAAATTTTGCAAGTGTACATGATATAAGAAGAAGATGTAATCCAATGGTGGATTTGTCAAAATTCACCTCCAATAAAAAGATATTGAGTAAAGTTATAGCTTAAGACTACAACAAATTTTGTAACTAAATTTTGTCCACAAGAAAAAGGTTAAAAACCTGATTTCAATTTAGCTAATAACATACCTACAAGGCCAAAGAGAACACAGTACAACGCAGCAAATATTGGGAAGGGTATAGATGCAAACACAGCTCCAAATTTTCCTGCAAACATAATGGAGTGAATGAATCATACAGAACAATTATTGGAATTGTAATTGGGAAATCTTAAAAGCTTACCACTAGATGCAGCTGAAATATGTAATTGCTAAAAAGAAAAGGAAAAGAGGGAAAATGCAACAGCGAAGACTTTAGATCCAGTCTGAACAGCTCAGTGAAAAATGAATTGAATTTTCACCAATTGGCATGTTTATCTCAGTTCTCAAAACAACGCCAAAAAGATAATACCAACCTAGGGTGGAGAAGAATATCATGAAGCCAGCAGAAATTTGAACAACTCTGCGACTTCCTACTCGGGTTAATCCAAGGAGTCCTACATTTTCCCTGAAATACATGACCATGATTTCTGTCAAGCTATATTTGTAGGCAAAAGAACAGAACATCAGCTAGCAGCTATGGCTCATCTAGTGTGTCTTACACAGAAACAGTAGAACCAGTGCATGTTCCGAAAAGACCATCAAGCAAGATTCCTATTCCCTGCCACAGTGAGAAACTAAAACTACTCAGCTCTTTCCAAGACACATGAAAGTGATGAAATATATCCACACACAAAAAAAAGAAAAAAAAAAAGAAGCATTGACATCCAAAAACAACATGTGACCATAAGAATTGTGCATGATACGTGGAAATTCAATTGTAATGTACAAGAAAAAGGGTGACAGGTGACACATTTCAGAAATTCTGTTAGCATTGTTAAAACATGTGAATTGTACTCAGGAATAAGTAAATCTACAACAAGGAGTCACAAATGTGTCAAAACAGCACACTGCTCACCTGCCAGCCAATGCCCCGGCTCAATACATAAGCAGGAGGTGGAGTAGCGATTGCCAACCTCGATGCTGCCTTGTATGCACCAGTCGACTGCAGTCAAATGTACAAGTTATAAAAGGCTACTAAAGAAATTGGATATCTAGAACAACATAACAAAGGTGAAATCAAAAGAGCTATCTCTATCAACTGGTTCCTGGGATTCAATAGGATATGCCATCAATTTTGATAACAATTTAGAGACACTTTTAAGAAACTCAATAAATACCTCGACCATTGAGACGAGGACAGCCGACATCATGGCAAATGAATGACCCGCTGAAAATGTTGGTGGGCCCCACTGCAGAGGGTAGGGAAACTTGAACCTGAAATAATACAAAACTTCAGAAGCAGCCCAAAACACAGCACAACATAAGAGAAGCAGAGGTTTGCCCGTTGAGATACCATGGGGCAGTAGATATAAGATCTGCTCTGTCAGTACGGCAATTATTCTGTGTTTTAATGGGCTTGCCTCGATAAGCCCCACTAGCAGTCAAGATAAGGGAATAGATCCAAATGATTGCAATACAGATCAAAACTGGAAACCGCTCAAAAATAGGGACCTCTCTAAATGGTCTCACGTGCTTTAGATACTGCAATTCACACAATCCATACGTGATGGAAAACAAATACTTAGTAAAGTAACAGATTACCCCAAAAATTATACAAAGACACTTACCTGCGACAACCCAATGACCAACAACAGCATCGGTATCCCAATTTCCACACAATTGCCCAACTGAAACAGATATTGCAGTAGTAGAATTGTATAAATCTTCAAAGAGAATGATAAAACAACAAGGCAAAAGAGAAAATGAGGTATCCATTATGTACATTGAGCACCATCAGTCAGAGGAACATGCTGCTTATTAAGAAACAAGGTGCTCTTTCTTCAGTTCTCAGCAGGTTATAATTAATCAAATTTTCACATCAATGCATGTCCTAGTTGAAATTGAAACATTGCACAAGGTTTGAAGAAAGCTAGATATATTCAAGAATGCAGTCAATTTCCGATGCATCTAAAAGTTGAAGCTAGATGCTAGAGTTTTGAATTCTAGTTCCTTCGCAAAAAAATTATGATATGATATTTGTCAATAACTAAAATATGATGCCTCCAATGTTAGAAATTTTGATAATCTATAATAAAATTTCACCCCCCAACAAGTGCTTAACACATCAAATGGAAGCTCCTCTTTCAAAATCAACCAAACGGATATTATAAATAGCTTCTCATAGCAATACGTACAGCTGGAAATCCACGTTGAAACAATCCCAAGCCAACCAATCCAACCACTGGTGCCATACCAAGAGGACTGAAGAACCTGTGAAAGAGACCCCTATAATTAGTGAATAAAACAATTATGAACAGGTAGTTCAATCATTTCATTACCCATTAAGAGCTATCAACCTACCGTGAAAAGAGACCCCAAACTTGGCTGTAACCTAGGATAATTTGTATGCTTGAGGCTACAATTAAAGCTCCCTGAATAGCTCGCATAGTTTGTATAAATCTCTGCAAACCAATCACATGGGAAGATCCCTTTCAATACCCTACCAAATAAGAAAGTGTAAAATTCCTGAGAAGGGAAAAAAAATTCAGAGAGATATCTCTTATGAGACTCAGGCTGATATTGAAATGTACTGTAACATGAAAGCCACAGTATTTATGGGTCATTTGGACACCACATTCCAATAAAAATATTTCATTCTTCTACTTAGTGCATTAAAAGTGAAACTTTGTTTGCATAAATTTAAGAATATAACCATGCATATTCAATTGGAATTTTAACAATTTGCCTTGTATTATGCAAATTAATATCACTTCAGTCATTTTGGCAGAAACTCCATTTAGCAATGTAAGCTTAAGCTCCCTTCTGCCTTTTCCTCTCAAAGGCCAATCTTTGTACACCAGGAAAAAGCCTTTGCTTCTATTTCCTGTCAAGAAGCTTGCACTTTTTTTTGTAGAAACAATCTGCCTAGGTATGCCCCTTAGAAATAGGTCTGACTCTGACCCTCTAAAGTAATATCTCGCAAATGGAATAAGCCTCTAGTTTTATCAAGACGAGCATTTTTGTCAATTAGTTTTATGTATCAATTTATTTCCATGTGGTTCTTAAAGACCCCAATATTTTTTATAGAAGGGGAAGATTGGACAACTTACTTCATGAGAATTATTAATCCGCTGCAACTGGGAGTCGTTTATGATGTAAGCTATGGGAATGACATAAGCAAAGGAGCCTCCAACAACCGCAGGCAACCTGGTTCCAAAAAGTGCTTGAAGAAGTGTGTTAATGCCGGCCACAAAGAGTAGAGTCTGTATAACACGTGCTTTGTCTCCCTGGTTGCGGCCAAGAAAATTGTTTGAAGGGGGGGGGGAGGAAAATTAAGTTAGAAGAACAAATTCCTGATCAACCATATATAAACAGTTCTGCCAACATCTTTAGTCCAAAATTCAACCATATAAAAATTAGAAAGTGTCTAATGTGTGGTAAGTTTTGGACAGAAGGGAACAAATTAGGAAAGAAAGTGTCATGGGAACTTGAAAATCTTAAGCAGTGTTTCAACCTAGAGTACTGCAGGTGGGACCTAATGATTTGAGGGTTCAAAATACCTGCATAGTCCCTCTAGTAAGTTAAGAGAGAAACCAGCCTGTACAGGATGCTTCTACAAGAAGTATCAATTGAACTTAAATTGAAACATGGTTGCTAAACTGAAAAAGAGTAGAGGAAGTTTATCAAAAAACAAGCTTACATCAGTGCCACCCATTGCAGGGACAAGCAACGCAGGGATCATTACACTAGTGCCCAGCATCAGTATGTAGTTCTGAAATGCCAACAGGATTGTTTCAACTGCAAGAAAAAGATTAAAATATAAACAAAAATGAAAAGGTGAAGTAATCAGCTTACCATGTATTGGCATGAACTTTATTTAAGAGAAAATAAAGAAGATTTTACATCTTGATTTTGAATTGAACACTAACACTGTTCTCAATCTGAGTGGAGTATGTGTCAAATTTATGGTAAACAAGTCTAACGAATTATGAAGCTAAGTTTCCACTTGAGTTTCAAAAGGAAAACTTGCAGCAATTACATGTCTTGGAGGATTGGGATATAAAAATATCAATAATGTCAAACCCCAATTGGAGTCGACATTCATCAGGAAGTTTAACACGAATAATTGGGCCTAGGAGTAAGTGTTTATATATTTATCTCTTCGTTTCTTTTGGTGCTACATATCGTACTGAAAGCCTATCCGGTAATCCACACACCTAAGTTCTAAAGCAATTTCAGTAAAGCAGCCAAAATAAAATGTGGTTACCATAGTTCTAGAATTCCTAAAATTCAAGGTCCCTCCTATTCGATAAAAACAGTCTCCTTTCACTTCAGCCACCATATTTTTTTTTTAAAGATTGGAATTCATTCCAGCTTAAAATAGGTCATGAGAAAGAGGACAAATACTAAATAAATCAAATGAAGCAAGGGAAATAATTTACTTAATTTCCAATGGTAGGTAATAAAAACAATAAAATAGTTAAATGTAATTCTAGTTTTCTTGTCTCAAAGGGAACACATTGATCCTTTCATGAATCAAAATGTAAGGTAACATTATCAATGGCACAACCATTAACATGTGCATGACTAAACTACATTTTCAAGTTGAGGTCAAAGTGTGACACGTAAAAGAAGTGTCAAAGCCTACAAGGTATTTTCGTCAGCAACCCCACAAGCAAAAGAAGAAGAAGAAGCTTTTGGCTCTGATGGGTAAAAGAGTAATTACAATACGTCCTTAGGCCCATTCTTAAGAAGTTTTTAGAGTATTGTAGACCCGTGATGGCCATGAAAACTAGGTTTGATAGCTGAGAAATCTTAAGAAAGGTACATAAAACATAGTAAAACACTTGGAATGTCACTATATATCTACTCCAGCCGCAACCCACCAAAAATTTCAAAATTATCATTTTTCGGTAACCAAACAAAGCATTCATAAACAGAAAATTTAAAAATTGAAAAAACCAATAGAGTCCTACTCATTGTCAATATCATTAAAGTACAAATTTCAAAAATATTTTTAATCTTAGAAAACAAAAGGCTACAGCATAAGTTTACAATTTCTGTCACCCATCATCCAAAGAAAAAAGAAAGGAAAATAAAAATAAAAACTGTGTCGATCGTCAAACTCAAAACCAACACTAAATTTTTAATTTTGGTTTTATATTTTACAAGTTACATAAATTCTTTCTTTTTCAGGGGTCAAGTTTTAACTTTGTATTCCACGAGACCACAGTGCCTGAACTTCAATGGCAGAAATACCAGTGATTCCCACACTGTCTCATTACTCACAACTAAAGCCACACTTTTTTTTTTTTCCTCGATGAATACTAAAGCTTCACTGCAACTACTTCTATTCCCACAACCCATTTCTCTTCCACACCATATCCTAACAAACCCATATGAAGAAGAAGGAAAAAAAAAACACTGGATAGAGAGAGAGAGAGGAAAAAAAAAACTACTTTGCAACTATATATGTTGTCCCACAAGCCCATTTCACTCTCAAAATTCCTTAACCAAATAAAAAAGAAATAAAAAGAAAGTGAGAGAAAGAAAGGAACCCCTTACAAAACAGATGTATACAAAGAGAGAGGGCATACCCCAAGGAGGGTTGGAGTCTATGCAGTACTCAAGGTCTTGGAGCTGGTCCATGGGATGGTGAGTAATGTCTGCCATTGGTGAAGCTTTGTCAAAAGAGCTTCACAAAACTCGCTCACACAACACAGCCAAAGCAAAAATAGTAATGAAACAGAAGAAGAGGAAGAGGAAGAAGAAGAAGAAGAAGAAAAGAACAAAAAGCAAAAGTGAAGATATAAAGTGAACAATAAAAGTAGCAAAAAATTTGAAAAATAAAAGGAACAAAATATGCAAAGCAAAGCAAAGCAAAGCAAGTCCCTCTGTGACGCTCCCTCGCTGATTATAGCCCAGTTTTTGAATCATCAGACTCTTACTGCTTCTGATTATAAAAGAAAAATAGAGTAAAAAACAACTTCTCCTATTTTCACTTGCATTTACAGTGCAGCCATTGGGGGCCCACTTTTTTGTCAAAAGGGTCAAAGCGTCAATGC
The DNA here is from genome assembly GCA_019022515.1 of Quercus aquifolioides. NCBI lineage: Eukaryota > Viridiplantae > Streptophyta > Magnoliopsida > Fagales > Fagaceae > Quercus > Quercus aquifolioides. Next base: position 38,901,982 of record CM032329.1, on the reverse strand, counting down.
CGTTCTAGTAATGTTATTTGATTTTCTTAAAAATATTGTTTAAAAACTAAAAATATGTATTTAAACTATTACACCAAACAGCCCATGCTTTTTACAGGACACAACTCTCCTCTTACACCCAAACACTCTCATTAAACGGTGCATGGAGTTATTAAAAGAACAATTGTACCCTACTCCTAGAGACCCTATCCTATCTAGGACACTTTGTACGTGTAAACTATTCTTTATTTATTAGCTTATATTTGTTAGATAATTTTAAATTATAAAAACTTATTTTTTAAATAATTTATTGATGATATAACTATTAATTTTTAAATTTTTTAAACATTTTGCAAGTGTATATAAAAAAAAGATGTAATATAGTAGATTTATCAAAATTTACTTCCAATAAAAAGATGTTGAGTGAGATTGTAATCTTTTGTTATAATTAATTTTATAATTAAACTTTATCTTTCTTTATAACTATCTTGTGGATATGTTTATTACTTTTACGTAAATTTATCATTTTTTTTTCACTACTCACACATTTAATAATTGTAAAAATAAGTGTGTAATTAGTCCTAAAATTTTTCTTTGTTAAATATGTTCTCAATTTATCATCTTCATAATAAGATTCATAAATGTAACGTGAATTAGGATTGAGGAGGTAGTTGGATACACAATTACACATCAATGCTTCTCTCTCCTCCTCTTGGGTCGAGACAATGATGTACAAGGCACTGTCTTTTGGGGTACAATTTGGAAGGACCGGTCAATCGAACCCAAATTTATATGTTTTGCCTTTAAATTCTACTCCTAGTATCCCACCACCCCCCCCCCCCCCCCCTTTTTTTTTTTTTTTTTGAGCAAAACTCCTATCATCTATTAATAAGAATGAATAATGTAGACTTGCCCAACAAACTTTATTTGGACAAAAAAAAGGGACAAGTAAAGGGCACACTTTAGTAATATGGCACATTAAATTGGTACTATGACTAACAAAGTGGAAGGGTTATTTATTCAATCTAGACCCTCTAGAATTCTCAGGTCATTCTGTTAAGTTAAAAGTATCATAATTCTCACATGTAGTCTAAAATATAGATAACATCGTGTCATAATTTTAAAAGAAATTCATAAAAAAAAACTTCAAAAATTAATTTTTTTGCTAACATTAAACCAGAGACGTCATAATTTAAAGAATCGAATAATAATATTATTAACTCACAAGACTTTTTTAAGATTGTAGCCAAACTTTATCTCTTTTAAAATACCTAAAACATTTGTTAATAAGATGAAAAAAAAAAAAACACAGTAGTATAAGAGTGGTTTAATGTTAAAATGTAATTTTTTTTCTTTTTTCTTTTTAAATACCTAAAACATTTGTTGAAGCATGGGAAGGGATTGCCGGTTGAAGTCCACAAAAAAGCAGGAGGCCATTGGCGTTAATCTCTGACCATTAAAGAGCAGAAAGATGAGCTTAAATTATTATTTTCTTGAGAAAGAAAATTGATTTAAAACCAAACACTCGAAACAGGTAATACATGACAATAACCAAAAAAAAAAAAAAAAGAGGTAATACATGACAAATTCTAGTCAAAGACAAAGTGTTGGTTTGGATACAAATGTTTCCTTCGTTGCGTTTTGTTTTTTTTGTTTTTTTTTTTTTTTTTTCTCGCATTTGTTGACCTTTAGAGGCAATTTTTACTGTTTATATATGCACGGTTCACATACTGAGTATACACTGTTCACGCATTAAAAAATATTAAAAATGGTCCCACGGTACTATTGATACATTTAAAAATTATTTTACTACAATATTTTTAGCAACAATCAGTTTTTAGCAACAATAAATTATAACCAAACAGATCTTAAGAGTCATAGGTACGAATAACCTCTTAATGCCCGATAAATGTTCACCTTCCAACTTCCAGGTGAAACCATCTTGAAATTTTAAATAACAAAATAAAAAACAAAGGAGCTCAATTTGACACAAGAATCATATTCGTTGGCAAAAGATAAAATTATTAGCCACAATATTTAATGATAAGCGTACCTTTGCGGCTTTGCCTACAACTTATTGGATAAGATTTTAATTTTAATTTTTATGTACAATTTTTTTAAATACAAATATATTTAAATACATTTTTGACAAAAAATTAAATAAATAGACAGGCTAAGTTAAAATTTGAACTACCATCATTTTTAAGTAGACTTACTATTAATATTTAATACTACAGTGCCACTTTTTTATTATACGCTAATTATATAATCAACCCCTAGATTTATTATTAGTTTTTTTTTTCCTAAATAAAACACTAGATTTATTGATATGAAATATATTAATTGAACTTGTGGGGTGGGGGGCATTGAATGAAATATCAGGGGTCATCTGATGTCGTGTCACATTAACTACACACTACTACACCTCCAACACGACAACATAAATAAACTTAGGTTTTTGTAATTTGCTTTCTTTTGTGTAATGCAAAGAATATGTGCTGGGCCTGCTGGCCAAGCTAGAACAAGAGTGGGGGACACTTTTTTTTTCTTAAATTTTTTTTTTTTTTTTATGGTCTTTTAAAATATTATCAAACAAGGCCGAAAAGAATGTAAAATTAGTGAGAAGATTGGAGATGGACCAAAGTGAGAAAGGGGACACTGTAAAGTTAAAGTTAGCTACTATCTGGTAGTGACTGATGATGTTGTATGTGCAATGCGGTTCAGTGCAGTTCGGCTAATTGAAGCTTTCGACTAAATTCATTTTAGTTATAAATAAATAAATATTATATTATTCCCATCACGATTGATGACCACCGCCCATAAATTCCGATTCCCATGGAAAATCAGAACAAACCCCAACCCATTTCTAACGTCTTCCCAAATGTTTCTCCCGTCAAGATAAGAATCTCTCACTTTCTCTTTCTCAATGGGTTTGTTACTTTGATTGGCTTGGTTTGCATCTAGATCTACCCTCAAAAGTAGGGGCTTTTTTTTTTCTCCTCCTCCTTTTTCTGTTTTCTTTTGCTCAAACTAAAGGGGAGGGGTTGTTATAGATAGGTGGAATCAGTCAATTGGATATTTTCGTTTTACCATACAGTAAAAGGGCCCCCTTTTTTTTTGTTTTAACTTTAAATTCTTTGCTAACATTTAGGGGTTGGTTTTTGTTTTAGGTTAAAATCTTCGTGTCAACACTGTTTTATTATAAGAAGTCATCTTAATTAATATTTTGTTTCAGTAATTAATTGAATATTCTAAGAGCTCTAAACACTATAGAAAATAAAAAATTAAAAAAAAAAACTTTAAATTCCTTGCTCCAATTTAAGTGGGATGGACCTACTTACATTTGGTTGTCTAACGACCATCAACATTTGCCATGAGCATGAGGCAACTTCTATCTTAAAGAAGAATTATTATAGCCACGATCTAAATCATCATATGGTGCTTTTTATCAGAAATGAAGAAGAAATTCTGTATTTCATTGATTACCAAAATGGGATTACAAGACTATATATATACATTGATCTTGAGCTAACTGAATAACTGATGCTAACAAAACAGAGAAAATAACTAACTCTTACACGTGATAGCAGATCAGAAACTAACTTTCCCACGTGTGACATTTACTCAACTAAATAATGACTAAGCTACTTGTCGTATATACACAACATTCAATCATAGAGCTGATGTCGTTTATGCAATTTTTCATTCTTTAGTCAGATCAATCTCTACCGTTTCATGCTCTGCTCTTGCTTCCTTGTGATCTTCTCTGCTACAATTCTGATACTCCCCCTCAAGAGCAGCTGGTGTGTGTATATTCATCATTCCCATTTTGTCAACAAGATTAGAGAATTGATTGTACCCCAAAGCTTTGGTAAGCATGTCTGCTAATTGACAATGGGATCTTACATGATTAAGCTTGATAACACCTTCCAAAACCTTATTCCTTACCACATGACAATCTATTTCAATGTGCCTGGTCCTCTCATGGAAAACCGGATTGGAACCAATATGCAATGCTGCCTGACTATCACAAAACAGTAATGCCTCTTTGTCATGTTTAACTCCAATATCATTTAGAAAGTATAGAATCCATACAATTTCACATGTTGCAACTGCCATAGCTCTGTATTCAGCCTCTGCTGAGGACCTGGAAACTGTGGACTGTTTCTTTGATTTCCAAGACACCAAAGAGTCTCCAATGAAAATGCTATAACCAGTGACTGACTTTCTTGTATCACAACATGAAGCCCAATCAGCATCTGCAAAACCTTTCAAATGCAAGTCTGTCGTGGAAGAGCACATGAGACCTTTGCCTGGTTCAGTCTTCAAATATTGTAAGATTCTATAGGCTGCTTCTAAATGTGGCTTTCTTGGCTTTGACATGTATTGGCTAAGCTTATGAACAGCAAAAGTGATGTCTGGTCTTGTGATGGTCAGATATAATAGCCTTCCAATTAGCCTTCTGTAGATGCTAGGATCTTTGAGTTCTTCCCCTTCCAGTTGACTTAACTTGAGACTTTGTTCCATAGGAGTCTTGGCTGGTTTACACCCTAACATACCAGCATCATTAAGCACCTCAAGGGTGTATTTTCTTTGACAGAGGGCAATTCCCTTGGCTGATCTAGCAACCTCCAATCCAAGAAAATACTTTAAATCACCTAAGTCCTTGAGTTTGAATCTGTCATCCAACAAGACTTTGAATTTGTCTATCTCAGCCTTATCATTACAAGCTATCAAGATATCATCCACATACACCAAAAGCATCATGAAAACATCACCTTGCCTCCTAGTAAACAATGAATAATCAGCTTTGGACTGAGTGAAACCAAGCTGAATCAAAGTACTAGAAAACTTGGCAAACCATTGCCTAGATGCTTGTTTAAGTCCATACAATGACTTATTCAGCTTACAAACAACCTCCCCCTGGCTATGAAACCCTTGTGGAAGAGCCATATAGACTTCCTCATCCAAATCACCATGCAGAAACGCATTATTCACATCCAATTGACTGAGAAACCATCCCTTTATAGCAGCCACAGCTAGGAGCACCTTGACAGACACCATCTTGGCCACAGGGGAAAAGGTTTCAAAATAGTCCACACCCTCTTTTTGTGTAAAGCCTTTAGCAACTAACCTTGCCTTGTATCTCTCAACTGAACCATCAGCTTTATACTTGATTTTGTATACCCATTTACACCCTATAGGCTTCTTACCAGCAGGTAGAGGGGTTAAAGTCCATGTTTGATTTGCCTCAAGTGCAGCTATTTCAGCAGTCATGGCCTCTTGTCATTTGGGATCAAAATTAGCTTGATAAAAATAGGTGGGCTCAACAAGTGAAGAAATGGAACAACAAAAAGATTTATAAGAAGAAGAGAGATGTTGATAGGAAAGATGGGAGGATAGAGGATGAGAGGTACCTGAGTGAGAAGGAAAAACAGTAGTTACAGAAGATACCTGATTGCAGTGGTAGGCTTGTAAGTATGAGGGCTGTTTGACAGTTCTAGAAGATTTTCTAACAGGTGCAGGATCAGCAATAGGCTCAGGGGGTTCAACAGGGACCTCATCAAGCATATCATCACCAATTGAATGATGAATATGAGAAAAGGAATCATGAGGTATAGCAGAATTAGAGAGAAATGAAGGATCAAAAAGAGGATTAACAGCTGGAACACAAGACACAGGAATGGGACAAGGCTGCTGGACAGAATTAATAGAATTGGAAACAAAAGGAAACACATTTTCATGAAATGTGACATCTCGAGAAACAAAAATAGTGTGAGAGTCAAGATCAAAAACTTTGAAACCTTTAACATTGAAAGGAAATCCAAGAAAAACACATTTCCTTGCCCGGGGAGAAAACTTGGACCTGGTTTGGGAAATGGTGGATGCAAAGCATAAACAACCAAAGATTTTGAGATTAGAATAATCTGGAGGTTTATGAAAAAGGAGTTCAAAGGGGGTTTTATCATGTAGCAAGGGAGATGGGAGCCTATTGATGAGATAGGCAGCATGTAGCACACAATCACCCCAAAACTGAATGGGAAGCTGGGATTGAATCTGTAAAGCTCTGGCTATGCAAAGGAGGTGCTGATGTTTCCTCTCTACAACAGAATTCTGTTGTGGAGTGTAAACACAGCTGGTTTGATGTATGATTCCATGAAGATTGAAGAAATCAGACATGTTAAACTCCTTGGCATTATCAGTTCTAATGGTTTTGATTTTAAGACCAAATTGAGTATTAACCATGGTGTAGAAAGAAGAAAATAGCTGCCTAACATCAGATTTAGACTTCATTAAAAATAACCATGTTGCTCTTGTAGCATCATCAACAATAGTTAAAAAATATTTGAAGCCATCTAAAGTAGAAGTTGAGTAGGGACCCCATACATCCATATGAATCAAGTCAAAAGCACAAGAACTGATATTATTATGAAAAGGAAAAGGCAATCTCTTAAGTTTTGCCATAGGACAGATTTGACAATCTTTATTACAAGAAGGACTTAAAGAAGGAATTACATGACACAACCTATTGAGTTTAATATCAGATGGATGCCCCAACCTGTCATGCCAAATAGATGAAGGTTGAGATGATTCTGCTGTGGAGGTAACAGCAATGAAATGACCAAAAACATCAGTGAGGTTGTGAGCAGATAAGAAGGTAGCAAATGAAGTATTGAAGGATTGATGAAGGCTGGTTGACTGCAGCAGGTACAAGTCATCAAGTGCCTTGCCTACCCCAATCATTTTCCAGGAAGTAAGGTCCTGAATAAAGCAATACGCAGATAGAAAAACACAACAATATGGCTGTGAATGAGTTAAAGAACTAACAGATAAGAGATTAAAAGAAAAAGATGGGACACAAAGTACATTCTTAAGAATTAAGGAAGAAGAAAGAGTGACAGTCCCAATGTGAGTTACTTGAGCTGATTCCCCATTAGGCAATTGAACCAAGGACTGCCTAATAGCTGTGATTGAGGTTAACAAATCTACTGAACATACAAAATGATCAGTAGCACCAGTATCCAATACCCAAGTATTACCACCATAAGCCTTCCTATTTACTACTTGTGCAGCAAAAATACTATGGGAAAAATCCATACCTGTCATTGCCATATTGGCAGCAGTGGGTGCATTGACATTTGATGCTTGAGATGATGCTGCAATGGAAGGCTTGGATGCACCAAACAAGGTTAAGAGTTGTTGACACTGCTCAGGAGTGAATGCAGAAAATTGATGCATTGGAGAAGCAAATTCTGAACCTGAACCAGAGGAAACTTGGTGTGCCATAGCAGGTTTATTCTTGAACTTAAAACCTGGAGGAAACCCATGTAATCTATAACATTTGTCCACAGTATGCCCAGTCTTACCACAATAGGTGCAAACGGGTCTATCTTTACCCTTCCCACCAGAATTAACAAAATTGACTTGTTCAGTGGACACTTTAGCAACCAAAGCAGTAGAGTCTATCTTAACAGCAGAGGTATTTGGGATTGATCTTTGGGTCTCCTCTTGAATCATCAAGGAATAAACCTTGCTAAGTGATGGAATAGGATCCATGAGCAATACTTGAGACCTAACTTGGGAAAAAGACTCATTCACTCCCATTAAGAATTTCATCACAGACTCTCGACCTTGCAGATCAGTCAACCTTTTGTTTATATTGCACATACACTTTCCACAAGTGCAGGTAGGGAAAGGACTGAGATTTTGTAATTGATCCCAAAATACCTTTAGCTGAGTGAAGAAATCAGTGATGCTCATCTCACCTTGGTGTAGCTCTGTAATTTCCTTTTGCAGATTGAATACCCTTGGTCCATTGGTTTGGGCAAAACGGTTCTTCAAGTCATTCCATATCTCTAGAGCAGTATCTTCGTAGATAATGCTTGCCTGAAGCTTTGAAGAAACCGAATTGGTCAACCAGGTTCCAACCATGTTGTCACATCTAATCCACGCTTGTACAGAAGAGTGAGTAGAAATCAATGGTGATGAGAGAGTTAGAGTCCCATCAATGAATCCCAGTTTATTCTTGGTGAGCAAGGCCTTTCTCACAGCTCGAGCCCAGACTGAGTAGTTTTCTCCACCAATTAAAGGCTGTGTAACTAGCACTAAACTTGGGTTCTCAGCGTGATGCAAGAACAGGGGATCATCCATTGGTGAATCTTGCGAGGAATGAGATGGATTTTCTGGTACAGAACCATTAATGGAACCAGTTGTAGTTGTGGCTGTAGCAGCGGAAGCCATTGATGCGAAGGAAGAAGAATATTCTCAGAAACAGAGTGTTTTCTCGAGAAAATTAAAGAAGAAATTGAAGGAAATGCAAAACCCTAAAAAGATTTGGGAATTTGCTCTGATACCATATAAGAAATGAAGAAGAAATTCTGTATTTCATTGATTACCAAAATGGGATTACAAGACTATATATATACATTGATCTTGAGCTAACTGAATAACTGATGCTAACAAAACAGAGAAAATAACTAACTCTTACACGTGATAGCAGATCAGAAACTAACTTTCCCACGTGTGACATTTACTCAACTAAATAATGACTAAGCTACTTGTCGTATATACACAACATTCAATCATAGAGCTGATGTCGTTTATGCAATTTTTCATTCTTTAGTCAGATCAATCTCTACCGTTTCATGCTCTGCTCTTGCTTCCTTGTGATCTTCTCTGCTACAATTCTGATACTTTTTAACAATAGATTTGTAGATTCAAAACTTCTATAAAGTGAGCTATAAAAAAATAAAAATAAAAATGAAAAAAAGAAGGTGAGGTTGCTAGAGTTGAGTTGAGTTGAGTTTCATTGAATTAACTGGATGAATTCATTGGACATGAGAAAGTGGGGAGAAAAGTTCACCGACGAAAACTCAATTACATTAAACTTTCACAAAAAGATAATGCCATTTTTTTTTTTAAATGTGGTTGATTAAAGAATGAGAGGAGAGTATAAAATGATAAAATCTAACAAAGTAGAAGCTCTAAATCTACCGAATAAAAATACCTTGTGCATCCAAATGCAAATTCAGGTCAAATCCAAAAAGGAGGAGGAAGATTTGATAAAAGGATAATTCTAAAGAAACTTATGAATCCATGTATCATAACAGGCTGTGTCCTGAATATGTTGTTCCGCCTAGTTTCTTTTTAATGCAATTCCCTGGTTATCAAAAAAAAAAAAAAAAATCTTAGTCTTAGCCTACCGGGTCCGGACCCACACTATGAGATAAAATAAGGAATTGGGAATAAACAAGTCTTTACCTGACAAATAATTATTTGGATTTTGGAATAACTTTAGTGCTTCCAATTCCAAACAACCGCTTTTCAATGCACTTGTCCTCCAAACCAATGTCTTTTTCTTCGTCTTTGCCTGAATCCCAAGTTCCCAACTCCCCAAACCATTACCAATGTCACTCACTCACACTACACTACCCTACCCTACAAAAAAACAACTAAAATCCCCTGTTCTTTAGCTTCTATTACCAAAATACCCCTTAATACTGGCAGTGACAATTATGTAATTAAGTCTCATCTTTAGACTTTAGGGCTAGAATCTCTAAATAGCTCCCCATAAAATTAAATTTTTTTTTTTAATTTAAAAAAAAGGCTCTAATAAATAAACCATGATGATACTATTTTATTTTATTTGCAGCAAATGTTCCATCCGTTGGGAATAAATGCCACTGTATTAAAGAAGTAGCAGCACAAAGTAGAGCACGCATTGTACTATGTAGCAACCGATACTCTCGTCTCCAGAATCACACGTGTCACTTGACGGTGCTTTCCTTTATTTATGGTAGCACAAATATGGAGCGTAATTTTGCTTTTTCTACAGCTGCAGATATGACATAAAAATTGGCATTAATTATTAATGGAATAAAGGCAGCAGATGTACGCAGACCATCTGGCTATATATGTTTTCCGAGTTGTCACACTCTCTCTATTTAATGAATTAACAATGACATTTCAGGTTATAGCTCTTTCCCCAACACGGCAACTGGTCTAGGCAACTCTTATTAGATTCTTCATTTTGTTCCTAACAAATGAAGAGTTAAGGTCAGGTAAATTTTTTGTGGTGTTTAATTTTGAATTTAATGCTTAAGAGTTAAGATAGCAAAACCAGGTTGAACTATTAATGCTGTTTCAACTCCAAAGACTCCAAACCAATGGAGCTGAATCACAGAAAAATCATAATGGGCACTGGTAAGTCTTATGAGAATTCAGTTGCAGGTAAAACCTAACATAGATTATAGGAGTGCTCTTTTATTTGTCATCGTAAAGTAACGACAATGTGGTAAAGGCAAATTCTAGTGATCATGAGTGGAGAAATCAATAGGTCAATATTCTAGTTATAATGAGTGGAGAAATCAATAGGTCAACTACGGATTTTGGATAGACCTTGTGAATGGGTCCATTTGGATCGGATTTAATTGAGTTCATATTGAAAATGGGGGACAAAATGGGCTTTTGCCCTTTTCCGGTAAATTAAATAGCCTTATGCCTCCTTCCCAAACTAATTAGAGAAATACTCCTCTTTTGAAACTCGACTTACTCAAAATCGAGTCAAACTCTATAGTGACGTTTTTAAGGACCTATAGTGACGTTTTTAAGAAACTATAGTGACGTTTTTTAACTCGACTTCCATGAAATCGAGTTATAGGTAAAAAAATTGCCTATAACTCGATTTCATTGAAGTCGAGTTAAAAAACGTCACTATAGGTCCTTAAAACGTCACTATAAGTTCCTTAAAACGCCACTATAGGGCTTCAATTTTTTTTTTTCTAACTCGATTTATCATAAATCGAGTTTTAAAAGAGGGGCATTTTTCCTAATTAGTTTGGGAAGGGGGCATAAGGCTATTTAATTTGCCCGAAAATGGCAAAAACCCATTTTATCCCGAAAATGGGTCATCATAAACGAGTTGCAAGCAAGTCGAATCGATAAAGTTATGAATTTAGTCAAGGCAAGTCAGGCCAATTTGTATTTTTTTCATATGCAATAATAATAATAATGATAATGATAATAATAAATGGAAAAATATATTAAATGTCAAAAATAACAAAATACTCTAAATAATAATATATAAATTCTTAAATTTACACAATTCAAAGTTACTAATGATATCATTACCATAAAAGTTTGGTGATTGGCCATTAAGTACCCCAAACCACATAGTTTTTTTATTTATTTTTTTTTATAAGTATTTCTTACATTAAAAAAAAATTAATAGAATAGTAAGTGCCCATAACTCTGGAGGCATTCTAGGGCGACAACGTTGCATTCCTTCACTCTCGTCCTTTTAGATACAAACTTTATTCTACTTGTAGACAATGAAAGAGGTGTTGGTTCACTTGTAGTAGATGATAGTGACAATGGCAATGATCTTATGAGTTTTATTGCGGGATTTTGGGGTTTAGACCAATACTCTGATCCTTTTAATACACCAAAGGATGTATAGATGTTTCAATCTAAGCTACTTAATGCTCTCAAAATTTATATTGTAAGCTCAATTTCTCTAAATCTTGTTGCCCCTGATCAAACTAGAAAGAAAAGTTTTTGGTGGCTACTATTTGATTCAATGTATTCATTACCTTTGGATGATTAATACTATCATATTATCTTTACATGGTTTAGCATTTGAAGTGATTTGCTAACTTATATAATTTGATTAAAAAAAACATTTTAAAAAATGAGTTGGGTCACGAGTCAATCCGTTTTTATTTAGGGTAAAAAATTTCTGGTTTAGGTTAGGTATTTCCTTTAGGTTCAGGTTGGGTTACCGACTTTGAGTCCGGATCTAGTTTTGCCAAGTTTTGGATTAGTGTAGTCTTAGTTGGAGATCTTAGTTACCACAATAAATGGAATGAGAAATTAAAAAAAGACAGTACAAATAGGCTAGAACGGCATTTGGTCCAAGTATAATTAGCTAGCTAATATTTTTCATTGTGCCGTTTCCCTTTCTATGCTATTTTCCATTGAAGACGTGAAGTCCATGAGAGGGTAAAGATAGGAGGGAAAGCTCGTTGTTTGAATTCATTTAAATTCCTTAAAACTGTCATCTTCCACTTGGGTGTTTTAGAGATCATATCACTGCCTTCTTTTACTTGACAGTTGACACTAACCCAACTAGCTCTTTTCTTATAAAACCTTCAAGTTTGAGGCCGCTTGGACCAACACACCATGTCAGCACTCAAGAGATGAAGGATTTTGAGAATAGTTTCTAAAAAATAAAAATCTATATTGTGGCGGGTGATTTTAATTTAGAGACAACTTGTAATGGAACGGTGCAAGTGAAGTTTATTTAGAGGCTCACGTGTTATAATAAAAAGTAATCAATAAAAACTAAAACGTTTTGTTTTTATATTATATATAGATATATACAATTTAAGGCAAGGACCATGATGTCTTTTTTATTTTGATATTTTTACCTAAATTTTGTCCAAATCCAAATACCACCGGTCAAGACGATAATGTAAAAAAATGAAAATTAGGTTCTGGAGGAGCTCAATGATTGACACCTAGCATGCACCAAGCAGTAGCATGCGTTTTAGGGTTCAGGGACAGAGGGCAAATTTATTCATTTTAACATGAATTTCGGTTTTAACATGCCATAATTACAAGAGTTCAAGACCCTTTTATGCTGGAACCAGTGAAGCTTTGAGGTAGCAAGCTATCTTGCAAAATACAAAAGTAACTACAAACACTAATAAAGTAGGATATGATTGACTACTTTTTCTTTTCTTTTTTTTGGTTAAGATAATTGGCTAAGTTGATTACAGCAAAGAATGGGTGCACCAAATGGGGTGCATGCCTTCAAACAAATGAGAAGAATACGGCATTTCTCACTCCATCTCTTTATCAGGTCCAATATACATTGTGCAACACACTGAAATCAAAATGAGTAAACATCCAACAAGTCGCCCAAAGGATGGAGCTATTCTTGATGAACTGATGCTCCATAATTGTGACAGCGCAGCCTGAAACAGCAATACAAGTATTGTAATTAACAAGATGATGGGATTTTCCTTTTTTATTCCTTTTTTTTTTTTTTTTGGAACGGAGGGAGATTGACGGGGAGGAGAGGGAAAGTAATTCATTATGATTCTTTTTATATTTTTCCAATCTTTTGGCTAAAGTGCAAACAATACTCCTAAAGTTCGGAGATCTTTGGATTTTATATCCTAAAGTTTTAGAATTTGAATTTTACCCCCTCAAAGTTATATATAGTTTGCATCAACAGTCCCTTTGTTCATATTTTATGTTAAGTGCCATATAAGCTTGTCACATGTGTTTAGTTTGTCCAATAGAATAATGCTACATCATTTTTATTATGCCATATCATTTTCGACATGCCACGTGGCATCATTTTATTGGACGAACTAAACATGTGTGGCAAGTTTATATGGTGCATTTGGCGTGAAAGAAATGCTAGAAGCTTTGAGGGTTGTGAGCGTTCTTTGCTAGAGCTTAAGTCTTTGTTCTTACACACTCTCTATGAATGGAGTGTGGTCTTTTCCCATTTTTCTTGTTCTTCATTTTCTATTTTCCTTGACTGTTGTTCTTTTGTTTCTTGATTTGTGCCCCCATAGTACATCCCCAATGTACTCGGTTTGGCAATTTTTCTATTATTAATAATATTTCTTCGTTATTTATCAAAAAAAAAAGTTTATATGGTACATGACGGAAAATATGGATGGAAGATCTAAATTTCTAAAGACTAAAGGCAGGCAAAAGTTGATCACTGTATAAATTGCTATTAAATGCTCCCAACTGATATCTCTCAGGCAATATTGACTTAAAAATAGGGAGGGCAGCCAACTGCTTTGGAGGGGGGGGAAGGCGTTGGGTGGGGTGGGAGAGAACAATACCAAAATGTACTGGACATTTGCAGCTTTGGTGGTTTTCTCAAGCTGAAGTCCGCGTGCTAAAAATACCTGCAACCAAGCGCACACGTTCAGAAGCAAGGTCAGAAAAAAAAAAAAAAAAATCCATCCTTATTGATGTCATTATTGCATCATAATAATTCAGAAGAGCACCTCTGCAAAAAAGGCCAGGACACCAAGTACAAGCATTAGTAAAAATGAATGAAGACCTGGCAGCACAAAATCCTGCATCATACAAGAAATAAATAATTGAGAAACACCCAGAGACACATAACACTCATCATTAAAAGGATACACAGTATGGATGCAACTATAACTTCGGACTCTCAGACAGCATAAACTTCAAATGGCTTTGGACTGCCAGTAAAACCTCTGTGATCATTAAGCATAAATAATATTAAGCACAACATTAATACATGAAAGATATTCTGAGCACAACATTTTATCTTCTTTATTTTGCATGAAGAATATTCTGATTAACAATAAATAACAACAATTATTTATGAATTTCAAAATACAAAGTGCAATTAAATTACAAGTTTAAGCAAATAACTCTTAACTCAAATGACACGTACGAAATGAGTTGTGGGTTGCAGACACACTGGTGTATGAGTAACTAGCTATCCTAAAAACGAAAAATGTAGATTACAAATTGAAGCAATTAAGATGATGATGAGTGTTAAGTTTTAATATACTATTCTAAATCCCTGGCCAATATCTATTGGAAACGCATCATTTCATTATGTCTGACGTGTGCAGTTAAAACAAAATGCTTACACAACAAAAGCATGACATGTAAGGTGAATCAGGGTTTCATGGCCACTAAATATCATTAGATTTTGACTGTGTCATGGACTTACCTCAAAAGAAAATGTACATATTCCAGCAGCAGGGCTAGCCAGTATGCCAAATGAAAAAACTGTAACCCTGGAAAGAGCAAACAACTTACTAAGGCAATCTCTTTACATAATATCTTCCTTTCTTAAAATCATAGTGTGGCAGCACTAATTACTACAGAATCTAGTAATAACCAATTTCGCTTCCAAAAGATGTATTAACTAGTAAAAAGAAAAGCCATGTTAAGAGTGAGGGGCACAATAGCATAGTATAACTTTCTTTAAGCTTTAGTAGTTTGAAGGGAAAGAAATAAAGAAGAGTATATCATAGTGGACAATAAAGATGAGGCAAGTCATGTAATCTTACACTGGTTGATCAGATGCCTTTGCTCCAGCCCTTATGAGGCAATAGCTGATTCCACCAGTTATTGATGAAAATAAACCAACTAAGACAACATATACATGATGGCTTCCACTAAGGTATGTATTGTTTGCTTCCCCAGCTTTGACTAAGCTTCCTGAAAAAGTACACAATCAATAACGCACAAGTCTAGGCAGAGTTGTAGGAAAGCAACTCTCCCTGTCTCATTATAAGCACGTGTAGTGATGTGTTTAGAGAGATTTTTAACCTGTAACAACAAAAAAGCCACAAATAAAGCCCACAAGGGCAAGACAATAAAGCAAAAGAAAAGGGAATATGTGTTGCTCTAGTCTCTATTGTTGCCCATTCATCCTACCATCAATAACTTGCTCAATTTCAAGGAATCTGGCAAACAAATCAGGGTTCTAGTTTCCCATAATTTGCCAAAAAACAACACAATGGAAGGGGGAAGTCATTGTCAAAGATGTGGTATGAGAAACACACACCCCCATCCCAACCACTGCGCCCCCCACCCCCTGGGCGGGTGCGGATAAATAAATGAAATATTCAATAGCATAATAGAAATGAAGACAAGGTGTGAAAAACTCCCATAATTTATTGTATAAAAAATTGAAAATTGTGGAAAAAAAGGATTTAGGTTATTCAAATAAAGACTAAACTAGTAGCAAAAAAGAAAATAACATAAATGAACCAGTATGATGTTGAAACAAAGAAGAATATGAAAGATTAATTAAATATCTTGTAAGAACATTAATACAAGGGGTTGACTTTTTTGAGTTCTTCACTAACGAGGTTGGAAAATTCAAAACATTAGAGAAGCTTTTAATAACGCGTGAGAAAACATAACTCATGCATCCTTTTTTTGATATATAAACTAGAAAGCACGGACACTTCATTTGGGGTGTCATACCAGTGCTGAACACGGGACATGCCTGGGACACTTTCGCAACCGTGTCCTTTTTTGTCTTTGAAAAATTGCAGGAAACGGAGGGATACTTATCTTTTATTCATTTTTTTAGTTTTAATCTTGAACACTTATCTAGTTATCTTTTCTTTACTCTTTTTTGATCTTATTCTTGGTTTGTATTCTTTTTTGATACATCATATATTAGTCATGAATTCACTTTATTATCCTTTATTGCTCTTAAATTTATATATGTTTAACATTATATGAAAAAATAAATGCTTAACAATATTTAAAAATAAAAAATAAAAATATATTTAATAATTAATTAGTATATGTATCCTCGCCATACCCTTGTCCTAATTTTTAAAAAATTGCCGTGTCGCCATGTCGTACCCGTACCTGTATTCGTGTTTGTGCTTTATAGCACATAAATAACTACAATATACCATCAGCACATGAATAAAACATCTTTTCCTTATAAAAATAGGTATTTTCAAACTTTTTCCAAGACAAAAGTGAATCAATATCACAGCATGGTACTCTCAACTTTACAATGGGAATAATGCACAGAAGTCGCACTAAATAAGATTCAGAGAGAGAGAGAGAGAGAGAGAGAGAGAGAGCTTGGGTACACTTGGAAGACTATTGCTTAAGATTAGCTTTCATGTAGAAAGGAAAAGATAGCATCAGTACGGTGGCAGTATATACAGGCATATGACATGGAATAGCAACGAAGATAAGGAAACATAAATTTATCTTGATTGAATTCTTTACCATAACCTATCAAGGCATCCACATCTGACATAGCATATAGAAGGTTACTTTAACTCACTTCTGTACCTTGATTAGTAAGTATCTGCCGGAAAATGAAGAGCACACCGAAGAAACTGCAAGCAAGACCTGGAAAATGTATGATAGTTAACATAGGAAACACTCTTTGCCTAACAGAAGGTAGTCCAACTTCTATGCCAAAACTGTGAGATTGGAAATCAATGTAAAATTCAAGAAAATAGTTTCATTTTCTTTGATGTAAAACATTTGCAGCTACATTGGCTTCCATTACCACTTCTCAGGCTTGCCTAACTCTTGGGTATAGTTGTTTCCCAAACTAATTGGGACCCTAAGCATGATGAGCCATGTGCTATTTTGTTCACCACACAGTAAAAAGTGCTTTATGTTCCATAAATAGATGTAAATGGGGGCATATTTGCATATCTCATAATATTATTTTGAAGGACTAAGAAAAAATAATTATAAAAATATTACATACTAGCATACCTCCAATGTCAGCGATTTTCAACTTCTCATTCAAAATTATTCTGGCTGCAATTGATGCCATAATTGGTGTTGTAAAGCTTAATACAATAGCCTGAGACAAAGGTAACCTTTGAATGCTGAAATGAAAAAAAACCAGCTCCTGGTCATTACAGCAGTTATCACTAAATCAACTCATAAGGATATCCTTACAAGCCATTGACAAAGCTTTCTAAGCATAGTATATGAGGTAAAGAAAAATGTAAAACATTTCCAAAAATTTTGAAATTCAAGTTGATAGATTCATTAATATTAGATATTAAAGGGATTTATATAGAAAGCACTCTATTCTAAGTACCTTACATTTTGTCTTTGTGTTCTGAACATAATTATGTTTCAGTAAGTTCATACAAAGTTATCACAGTAGGTGGGTGTGCTAGTGGTGAAATGTGCTCATTCTCCTCATGCAATGCTCAGGTTCAGATCATGCTACACTCATATTACAATTGAGTGCTCTACCTGTCTCTAAAGGGTCAGCGCGGCATACCTTTCTCAGGGTTACCTCCCTGATGTACTACCCCCCCCCCCCTCCCCCCCTCCTACACTTTTTGGCATAGGGAAAAAAAACCCTCCATACGAAGTTATAAATTAAATATGTATTGGTGACTAAGAGTTAATAGGCCAATATAGTGTATAGAGAACAGTATAGCAACTGCTACTGTTTGAAACCACATGATGCAACAACTGTTTGATCAAGAGAATTGACCTAGTGTGCCTATGTAGGAATATCTTGTTTAAGAAAAATTGCATCATCTGACCCATGCTAAGTGCCTCACAACCTTAGAGGGAGTGACATAGATATTCCCACTAGGAAATGAGTAAACATTCAGAAAGTGTTACAAGCATTGACGAATGATGATAGCAACATGCTATAAATACAAATAGAAAGGATGTCACTGGAAGTCCACTTACCAATAAACATAACTCATCAATGAAAGATATCCCACAAGGGCTCTTGAAACCAAAAGTTTTCTAACATGCGTCTGTCCAAATATTGAATGGCCACTCTTTCTCAACCAAAAATATGACAATATTGTTATTATTGTGCATCGAGTAAAAGCTGTCTCAAATAAAGGAATTGATTGGGCTGCCAATATAGAATTGGAATAAAATCAATCAGTGGACAAACAAACAAATTTTGGTAATAATAGATCCTGTTCAGAAAATGTAAATGAAAATTTATAGATTTTAAAGTGCATACTTATGAGCAATACGCACCATATGCCTTGAGACTTATATGTATAATTATAAATAAGGAAAGAGCTTACTGACCAGAGAAAACATCAGAAAGAACTTCCATGACAAAATAGATGATAGATGAGATCGCCATACACAAGAGACCAGAGTACCTGGACCCACTCCACACCCACAAAATAAATTGAGTCACCGGAGATGTCTCTGATTCAGGTAATCTTGTCACCTGCTCCTGCAAATTTTTAACAGAGCAACTATATTAAGTTCCCCAACATTTCCTAACTTTTAATGAATCAAATTGAAATGAAAAGAGACCAGACCACTGGAGAAAATAATAGAAATGAAAAAAAAAAAAGATCCAATGGAAGCCAACCTACAGTTTATCTTATTCTTCATATTGTATTAGCAAGTAAATGACTAAGCACACTATCAAGGACTGGCGCTAAGCTTATAATATTTCACTCTAATAGCAGAAACTCCATAGCAGTGAAACATATTAAATCAAAACTTATTGTAGCATTCTGGATTTCTTGGCTATGAACTAAGTCAAAGCAGGAAAAGAAACCACAGATGACCAGAAGAGTGTAGCTAAATTTAGATTTTTATTTTATTTTATTTTTTTATAAAGAAAAAAACTTCATTAAAAGGAAATCTCAAATACAAAGAACCAAAGCACACAGGAAGTGTACCGAGGAAAACATAAAAAACAACAAAACTAAGATGCATAGAAAGTACAACTATCAAGCAAATCAGGCAAAGAAGTGAAATTGAAAACACCAGATGTATTTGTCCACCCAAGCAAATTCTAGAAGGAAAAAAGCTTCAGCTCGTGATTTGATCTTCCAGTTCCTTCAAAGATCCAAGTATTCCTCTCCCACCAAATGCTCCACATTAAGCAATGAGGGATCATATTCCAAATCACCCCATTTCTATGCCTACTAAACTTGCCCGTCCAACTAGCTAGAAGCTCTATGACCCCTGCTGGGCATAACTCAACAAACCCCAAAAAGTGTAAACACCATGCTCCACAACTCTCTGGCTACACGGCAATGTAAAAGTAAGTAATTATAGGTCTCCCAAGCCCTCTTACAAGTATAAATAGGATTTGAAATGACGAAATTTGCTTAAAGTGATGGTTTGGTAATGTTCAAAGAAAAGTGATTAGTGCCTAGTAACAAAAAAGGAGTCGATTCAAGTGTTGGGGGGAAAGAGACAAGAAAAACATTAATAGAAGTAAACAAAAAAAAAAAAAAACATGTAAATTAGGTACGATTTCGTATAGAATAGAACAGCAAATAAGAATAAATGTAGTAGTTGCACATTACATTTTCCATTTTCCTTGGTTGATAAATCAATCCAATTACTACGCTGACTGAAGCTGACATATTTTCTAAAGTACCTTCGGCATTTAAAATGAAAGCCAATTCCAGCCCTAAATTGGACGACACAATTCGAATAAAAAACAAAGAGAGTGAAATTTAAAAAAGAAAAAGAAAAAGGGGTTAAAATAGTTTTTAATACCCGGGTTTTAGTTCGGGGATAAGAGATGGTGAAGATGTTGATCTTAGGCTTCTGGACCGGATTTAAGAGAGGGATTATCTCCGCCTCTGAGGATGGTGGTGGTGGTGTGTCGTGTACTACCAGCTCCACCACGTGATCTCCATTTTCGGCCGCCATTCTCGATCGCGCACACCAACCAAAAGCCCTCCCTCCTCTTTGCTTTCCGTACCGTCGGAGGTTATAATTTCTTCATTTTTCTTACACTCTAGAAAGAAAGAAAAGAAGGAAGAATTGGAATCTGTGGTCGTTTGAGAGAGAGAGACGCGTCAACGGTCGAGTGGCTGTGGCTGTTGGGACCCAGTGGAACACGACAGAGCAAAGACTAGAGAGAGAGAGAGAGAGTCAGAGAGACTGTTGTTATTTTGTTTTTTTGTACATGAATGATCTGGATGATCTCTGATCCAGAATCAACTGGTTGATCCAGAATCAAATGGTTGTGATGAAGTAATGCTGGGGGCACACTCAACTCATGCTAAAATTCACATCACATCTTGTTTATGTTTAAGGTAAGGGCAGTGGGAGTAGAGTGTATTAAAGGAAAATGCGCACCTCTAAAATTATCAAAATACTAGTATTAATATTTCTAAAATTATAATATCCCTAAAATGTAATGCCCTATCTTTCTCTCAATTTTCAATTTTCTCTCACTTTTTTTTTGGCTTTTTCGTTCGACCATAACCAAAGCTCAGATCTAAGGGATTTGATTTTTTGGATTTGAATTATTGTTTTTTTTTTTTTTTAGGAGATATCTTCCATGGTGATGAGGAATCGACAATAATTTTCGGGAGGTACAAGGATGCATTGAAGAGTCGTTAGGGTTCTTATGATATGAGCTCTTTGTTGACACCAATGAGCTCTAGCAATGGTAAAGGTCTAATGGTTGAATTGGTCAATGCCTAGCTTCTCCATAACAATCAATCTTACACTCTTCTCAGCACTGAGGACCTCAGTAATTCAAGGTCTCTCTCTCTCTCTCCTTGTTTGGTAACTAAATTTTTTTTGGAAAAGTAAAAGAATTAAATTTTTTAATCTTAATTAGTGTAATTAAGTTGAGTTAATTATGGTTATAGGCTTAGGGTGAGTTTGGCATCTAAGAAAATGAGAAGAAAAAGAAAGAAAATCAACAAATTTTTGAGGGTTTGAGGCTTAGGGTATGTTCGGCAGCAGAGAAAATGAAAGAAAATTAATGAGATTTCTCTTAGGGTTTGGATTTTTTTTGGTGGAGAGAGGGGGCATGTGACTAGTTAGGTTTAGAATTTTTTTTTTCTTTTAACATCTAAAATTTAAAATTTAGATTTTCGATGGATAGGTATCTAGTAGGTTACTAATTACCTAGTGGATGTACAAATTTAACCCAAATGTTTAATTGAGTAGGTAAAAATTTACTTAAATTAGTTGGGTCATGGGTATGTTAATAAGTTTTTGGTAAAATTTGTCACCCCTAATTTTAATGTATGAAAAGATTCAACAAGATAAAGATTTTTTTTTTTATTTAATAAGAAAAAAAGAAAAAAACGAGATAAGTCTAAAATAGGTTTTCCTGTTCAACTTGTAGAATCAGTTTAATATATAAGTATTAAAAGAGCTTTGGAATAAAACATAAAAGCTTAAAAAATTAAACTTTTTAAAATTGGCATTAAAAATCTATTTAGCAGCACCCTAACAAATTCAAAAGTTCTACTAGAAGTTTGTAGTAGGTTGTTTTTTCTACTAAAGAGCTTTAGGAACCTTACTATTTAAGAGCTTCATAATGCAAAATGCATCGTAACGCTTATATAATTTTTTTTAAGGTTTTGAGAATGTCCCATGCATCTTTACTTCTCATGCAAACCTTTATATTTTATTTACTTTTTTTTTTAAGGAATAATTACAGATTATTCATCTAAAATTAGACTCAATTTCATGTTGCTTACTTGTATTTGAAAAGTGTTACTTTATTAACTTGAGGTTGACTCTATTATATAATCATTACCCACCTCATGATTTTCACTGTTAAAAAATTAAAAAATTCAAGATCTTTTTATTTTTTTTATATAATATATAAATTTTACTCTAATTTAATCTAAGTGTATATGTGTGTGAAACTTCTCCCTGGAGACTTGAACGTCGACCCTTATCCCCCACACCCCACAAGCACTTATATTTGTGAAGTGACCATCGCATCAAGGGTGTGCGGTGAAAAAAATATTCCAGATCTAAAAGTTAGAATTTTGAAATCACAAAGAATACAACAAATTCCAGCCTCAAACTAATCGTTTCACACAAGTGAGTGGGAATTATTATTATTTATTCTTTGTATTTGTCTCTTTCCCACAACCAGCCCTTCTACCTTTTTAAAAAAATACCTTTTCTATCGGTTCGTACCTCAACAAAAACTACTCAAGCTTCTGAAAGAAGTAGCTAAAGACCATGAGTTAGATTCAAATGGGATCCTGCTGACTCTCAAATGACTTCTTAAAACCACATGAAGATTTATTGAATGGCTCAACTCAGTGGGTCTAAATTGCTCCTTCCTAATGAAAACACAATGAAACGTGTACTTCGCCCCTGAACAACCGCACAAATAACAACCAGATTCTGATTCCAACTTTGATTCATTAGATCTTCCTTTCTTTACTTTTTTTATTTTTTATTTTTTGGGGGTAGAAACAGAGACTTTATTTACTTACAAACATTGATCATACAACAACAGCTTAATCCGGCTGTCGGGCACAGAATCTATTACTCCCTAAGCTGAGCATGTCCCTTATATTTATATAACATGGATACACAAAAGTAGGGCAGGTGTCATATATAATCAAAACTTTCTGTTGGTGGTTTCCCCATTTCGCAAGACCATCAGCGCACTCATTTGCTTCACAGTAGATGTGGTGCACCCGAACCTCCCAAGCCTGTGCTATAAGGCTCCTGCAATCACATGATAAAGGAAACACATTAGGAGGGAAAATAGAATTCTCATTAGTTAACCAAGCTAACACTATCATAGAATCGACTTCAAGGTGGATAGATTTAAATCCCAAGTCCCAAGCCAATTGAAGCCCCTAATGAACTGCTCCCAGTTCTGCGATGTTGTTTGACGTAATTCCAAATTTCAAAGAAAAACCCAATATCCATTTCCCAGAACTATCTCATAAAAGACCTCCTGCCCCTGCCCTTCCTGGGTTACCTAATGAACTACCATCCGTATTAAGCTTAATAAATGGATTAGCTGGAGCAGTCCATATAACAGGTTGATATACTTTACGGTGGACAGGTTTATCTGGGCCAACAAATAACAAAATTCAATAGTTGCTTGGACCGTTTTATAAATAAGTCTATTCTGAGAGCTCGATTGATTATGGAATATACGCTCATTGCAGGCTAGCCATAGATGCCAACATAAAAATGGGAAATATATTTTCCTTTCTTTACTTTGCAAAAACATTTTCTAATACTAGCTATTTTCCAAATTCCAAATATCACTCTTCATAGCTTTTAAAAAAGGAAAATTCTTAGATAGTCCCGAAATATAGTGAAATGGTGCTCCCTCCTCTCACATTCATGGTGGACCCCACCATGAATTTAATGAGCGGACCCCACCATGAATGTAAGAGGAGAGAGCACAATTCTCCATGCTCCGGGAGTACCTAAAAATTACTTTTAAAAAAAAATTATTGTTGAAGGGAAACCTCGTGCTCTTTAAAATGAAGGGTCAGTTGTCTATGTTGAGTCCAATCCTCCCCAAATCTATTATTGAAACCTAACTACTATAAACAATACCAAATACATGAATGGATGTTTCTATGAGTTTAAATTTTCCCTTGTAATTCATGAGGTTCAACCCTGATAGGCATTTGAGGGTTTATTTATCAGTGGGGAATGTCAGATTGGAATTAGGCTTATATGTGTACGGTTTAAAGTTATTTACGGGTCTAAGAAAGAGGAGAGAGATTTCAGCAAACATGTTGCCGAAATTTAGAGAATTTTGGGGCCCTATTAGAACCTCTTCACTTGGATGAGTTAACTTAAGCATCAACCACTTGGCTATGCCGAGCTTTGTTGTCAGCAATGAAAGCTAAAAATATTTATTCCAAATGTTGATAGTAGCAACAATTCTTTTCTAAGATTTGTAACTTTTAAAAACATTGAATGTGGCTGCACAATACACAACACTTTATTGTTAGTATTGGAAGCTAAAATTATTTATTCTTAGATTAATTAAATATTTCAACAAAAAATTTGATTATAATAAAATTAAAATAAAATTTTATATATTTATTTTATTGATATATGTCAACTAGTACTATCTAATATTTCAATGGAGATGTTAAAGTTTAAGTCCACCTCTGAACTTTGAACATATCTATTTTTTGTCATAATTATCCTTTAAACAAATTTTACATTTTTTGTTGAAATATTTAATTAATCTAAGAATAAATAATTTTAGCTTCCAATACTAACAATTAAGTGTAGTGTATTGTGCAGCCACATCCAATTTTTTTAAAAGCTACAAATCTTAGAAAACAAACTATAGCTACTATTAACATTTGGAATAAATATTTTTTGCTTTCATTACTGATAACAAAGCTTGGCGTAGCCAAGCCGTTGATGCTTAAGTCAACTCACCCACAATATTTCTCTCTCCTCCCTCCAGTCACATCATTTCTCTCCTCTCTCTCTCTCTCTTACCTTTTTTTTTCACAATTTTGGCAACACTATTACCGAAATTCACCTCTCATAGTACACACATCACAAATAAACTCATATTCAAGCAATAAACTCATATTTAAGCAATATTTAACCAAAAAAAATCAAAATTATGGTATATGTTCAGATAGACAGTTTAGTTGTTTAGATTGTAGCACAAATTTGTTCAAAACTTTCTTGACCTGCCCAAATCCATTCTTACTTTCCCACACTCTAATCTCTTCACACCCAATCTCCACTTCATTCCCCCCCCCCCCCCCTATTGTTCATAGACAACCACCAATCTCCCTCTCACATTTTCCATCAACATTTTTTTTTTTTTTTTGAGAATCATTTTCCATCAATAATTAAGATCTAAAAGTTGCATTATTGTTACAAAACCCTAATTTTTAAATCTTGATTTCATTTTTTTAATGCTTTTTTAAATTTCTTTTTAAAAAATTAATGGTGAAAGTGATGAGGTAGATAACAACTAATAACTTTATAATGGACTCAACCTCAAGTGAGTAAAGTGACACATTTCAAATCACAAATAAGCAACATGGAATTAAGACTTTGTACTCTCTAATTATCCATTTTTTAAAATACACTTTACAAAAACTTTATACTTTTTTTTCTATCTTGTTTATAAATATATAGATAAATAGTAGGGAATGAGATCATTAACTGTGTTAAAAGTGTTGGAATTGTCAAAAAAAAAAAAAAAAAAAGTGTTGGAAAAAAATATTTTTAACTTTAAAGAGCTGTTACTACAATATTCATTATAACTTATCCCCAATTTTGGCTAATTTGAGAGTTTTGGAGTAGGTTTGGGGCTTGCATCTACTTGTGTAAATATAATTTGTCATGACAACCTTTCGAGCACAAGTAGCATAAGTGAATAAAAATAAGCGCGCACACTGTCTATTTGTTATCAATAGGTAGACAAATCGAAAGGCCTTGTATTGACATGGTGTCAAATGAAACCTAACTCAAACCAATAAAAAAGTACCTCCCTAATTAAACAGTTAGACCTTGCTTTTAGATTATTCTTCCAATTCAATTATACTGAATTTTTCCCCATAAAAAAAAAACAATTTTTTTTATAACCAATTATATTGGGAAGCTAGCAAGTGAATGGAATTTGAATTTTCACCCAAAACTATGTCGAAATTTGTCATGCCAATTCACACAACACAATTCATTAAAATTGATGATTTAGGAGTTACCGACATTTCCATATCAACTCCAATTAGTGCCACATCCACGGTTTTAAAATTGTATATGTCGGCTAAAAATACATCCTTACTAGTGCCACATTTGCTAGTGAGAATGTCACATTAAAAGGGGGAACAAAAATTCACCTAGAAAGATCGTAAACCTTTTATCGCACTACATTGTAACAACTTTGGGAAAAAAAAATCATAAGAAAATATAGTGCCATAAGGTCCAATTTAAAGCTATTGGAAAAACAGTCATGGTGGCGTGGTCTCTTTGGACGAACAGGAATGAAGTGCGGAATGGAGGGGCATGGAAAAACGCTACAAGTATTGGGAATGATGCTCTACAATATCTGGCCGAATATTAGGAATGCGTTGCCGAGCCGGTGCAGAGAAAGGAAACCCAGCCTGAGGTTTGGAAGCCACCTCCGAGTGGAATGTTCAAACTCAATGTTGACGGGGCTATATTTGCTGACCAGAAAGCTGCAAGTGTGGGAGCTCTGATTCGGGATGAGGAAGGTAAGGTTATTGGTGCCCTTAGCAAGAAGATTACAGCCCCTCTCAAAGCATTAGAAGTTGAGGCTAAGGCAGTGGAGGTTGGTCTACAGTTCGCCAAAGATCTCAATATTCAGGAGTTTATTCTTGAAGGTGACTCCCTATTGGTGATCAATGCTTTGAAGGAACTTTCTCCGCCACCATCATCTGTGGCTGCTATTATCTCCAGCTCTATGTCTATCTCTCATGAATTTAGACAGGTTGTCTTTTCACATGTTCGTAGGCAAGGCAATAGACCAACTCATTCATTAGCTAAATATGCTTCTGGCATAGATGATTTTTCGGTTTGGTTAGAAGAGGAGCCTTGTTTCCTTAACCAAGCTCTGACTCTTTTTTTTTTTTGAGAAACCAAGCTCTGACTCAAGATGTAACGTTCTCTATTTTTGTTTAATAAAGTTTCTAGTATTTCCCATCAAAAAAAAAAAAAAAAAAGCTAGGAATAAACAAAAGGGACCAAAAGGATATTTTTTTTGGAGAAGGGACCTAAAGGATATTTATTATTTAATCCAATTGAAATTAGAGTAATACTAATAATACCTTATATAAAAAGGTAAATTTAAATCCCTGCACCAAAACCAATTAGCGGGAGGTCATAATTATGTCATTTTAGGTGGGATGTTAAAAAATTCCGTATCTTGCAAGAAATCATATATCTCTTGAGAGTTTTTATTTTTTATTTATTTATTAACTATTCTTACCATTTTAGCCATCTGAACAGGAGAAATTCCATGCCCAAGTTAGTCCTTGCTGAAGTGAGTGGATTGCAAGAATGTGTAGTCTATTGAATTAGAGGCCATGCCATGAATTAAAAATCCTAGAGAAGAAGAAAAACTGCTAGGGATTAGACTAACTTGTTCTTAACTCTATGATGCGTTAGGCGTTAGCAAAAGTTTCTTGGGAGTGGCATCACTGCTAGTGCTGGAGGACATCAGGTTGTGAAGAACAAGAATCAAACCGGGATCCCAAAAAAAAAATATATATATATATATATATATATCTACCATTCACTAAATATTTAAACAAGTGAATGATACCCAAAAAAAAAAAAAAAAAAAAAAAAACGAAATTTGCTTACATGCAGTCTAGAGACTGCAGCATGGAGGATTGCCAGCTGAAAATCTTCATCATAAAATACCAGTGTTCTGTGAAGCAAAACCGTCTCTGCAGTTGAGCATGACACTTATCTTTTGAATCAGAATGTATGTGGTCACTTGTCTCTGCCTCTGGCCTGGATATTGGGATTCAGTGACATTTCTATTTCCTCAAGAGAGCGCCCTTTAGTTTCAACTATGAAGTAATTGGCAAATATTGCTGCCACCAAGGAAACTCCGCCAAAGCTAGCATAAACTGGAGAAACTCCAAATTTCTCAACTAAGTCAAGGAAAAAAAGCCCCACCAAGAAATTGCAAACCTGAATAATTATAAAGACATCGGACATGATAAAATCACTCAAACTTTAAGGTGATTTCAGTAGCAGCATCATGATGCAGATAAAGTAAAATACAAAAATGAACCTAACAACATTTTAAAACACAAGTAGCATGAATCAAAAATTATAACTGCTGAAGAAGTGTTGGATTAGGATCTCGGAAAATCCTTCTAGAAAGAAAAATCATGGACAACAATTATTGTAGTACCTACCCAATGAGCTGTAAAACTGAATCCCATTATCTTTCCACGCATCCTGGTGCTGCTGAGCTCTGGTATAATGAGACCTGTTACTGGGCCAGCTCCAGTTGCAAAGGTAAAAATGTACCTTGAAGAATGTGCAAAGGCAAATAGCATCAATGTATTCCATTATAGTGCATAGTACTTTTTAGATGAGACAAAACATTCAGTTACTTCTCCATTTTGACCTAAGTAGTCTATGAAGGTATACAACTATACATCATCCTCAGGAACAAAGGCATCATCCTACATTTTCCAAGAAGGAGACTATGATTCATTTGTGGCCATGCTCATTGAAACCCGCCTTTTTCTTCCCCTTCCAAGCAAAGCTGAAAATGCTTAGTGGAAGGAAGAAGAGAAAAGTTAATTTGAGATGGAGCATTACTAGGAATCCTCTCTTAGAGGCGTGCCTAGAGAAATTGTTCATGGCTTCAGGGTTTTGCAAAATTGTGCAAAAAAGCATGTCTTAAGTGATAGTTGATTGTTTCTAATGACTGGTAACAGTTTTAACAGTATTTTGAAGGTTGTCTTTTCAATGGCTACCTTTCAATGGTGCATTCTCATTGGTGTCTCTTTATTGTCTATTTATATGATTCATATAAAAAAACACATATACAAGGAAATTCTGGAATTATCCAGAATTTTTAAATTTCAAGATTTGTTGTATCCTAGAGACAATTTGCTAGGAATCTGATAGCAAACTCTCTTTTGAGTGGGGCAACTATTGTCTTAAAAACAGTAGTTTTACGCACCCAAAGCCTTTTTCTTTTGTTGTTGTTGTTCTCGCCCCATTTCCCAAACATAAGTTAATTTTTGCTAAGTGAGCAAATACTTACAGTACAGTTCCTAGTATTGATAAGTTGTGACTGAGTTGTTCATCTAAAGGAAAACTGATTGCGTAGACTACAAGAAACATCGAAACTGCCTGCATGTAAACAATGAATTTGAAAAAAAGTATATTAATCCATATGGAAGAAAAAAAAAACATTGAGGAAAATTGATGATTTTGATATAACTAAGGATAACAACATGGATGCCTGCGTATGCAATTTCCAGACCTCAACAAAACAAAGAACCTTTCTCATCTCTCAAAGATGTAAAATAACCTTCTCTCTCTCTCTCTCTCTCTATCTCTCTCACACACACACACACATGCACTTGCGCACGTGTGTGTACAATGATATTGATTTTTTATTTGCCCCCAACATTAGCTTAATTTCTTTTATAAGCATTTTAAACACTTACCATTCCTAAGTAGCTTCCTATCAAGAGCTTTTGTCTTCCTTGCTTATCCATTAAATACAAAGCACAAAGTGCACCTAGAGATGACAACCAATTGAAAAAGAATGAGAAGTTGTTCTACTTAGAAACTTATTCTAATGCAGAAATATATTGATGCAGATTAGATCTCAAACCTGCAAGGTTGGTAAGTCCAACAACCAAGCTTGCTAAAGCACCACTTGTAACTCCAACATTTTGAAAGGTCAATGATGAAAAATAAAGAACCCCATTTATACCAGCAAACTGTTGAAGTACAAAAAGGGTGCCTCCAAGGAATGCAACTGCAACCATACAAGAAGATCAGTGTCTGTAAATGAGGATTCATTTAGCACATAAAGTGTGTAATGCTTGGAAAAAGTACCAGTTTAAAATAAGAAATGCCTCTATACCAAGCTAGACTGTATCCCAACTACTTAAACATTATATTTTCACAACTTCACCCTTTATTTTAAACAAAAAAAGAGGGCCAATTTTATGCTTAACATTAAAATTCCTTTATGTCCAAAAACCACCTTTGTACAACCTCTAGAGTGTGGCTCTTCTAGGAGTTCAAGCCATCTGCTGTTCAAATCACTTCCATCATTCTTGCTGACTGTCTGAAATTCTTCAATTGCCTTTTCAACTTCAGATGCTCCCCAAAGGTTATTGACAACTGATTTAGCATCATCCAATCTCCCAGCCTTCACAAACAACAAGAGACAGTGTTGAGAAAAGCACACTGAGAAATAACAAAAGATCAGGAATAATTTAATGACAGAGTCCTACTTTACAAAGCCAGCGGGGGCTGTCTACAGCAAACTGCATACCAATCGTAATGATAAATCCAGGGATACTTGCAATGTAGAGTATTGTCCTCCACCTGAAAGACATAATTGGTTAAAGTTTATCCAACAGTTCCATAAAGATAAAATATTTATGCTTTAAAGAGTCAGAGTCTGCCAGCTCTTCAATAGACATCATTATTACTTTCAGCTTAAATTTACATTCATATCCAAACCAATGTATAGTAAAAGGAAACTCCTGAATAACAGGGAAAGAAATAACAAGTGCATAAAACAACATTCACCTACATGATAAACTGATAAACATAAGACTGGCATATGGATTCACAATTATATGTACAAGGTCTGACAAATCCTAGCAATTCCTGACCTACTTTCCCAAAGCCCCTGTTTTATCCTTTAAATAAGCCCAACTTTTAGATGACATGATATTTTGTTTACTCAGTCAGAAAAAAAATGCTTACATATGCAGGTAAGAGAAAACAAGTGGAATACGAAATTCCCAAAAACAAAATGGATGAGAACCTTACCAATGTGGATCATTGTCAGAGGGAATTCCCACACAAAGTGACGTAATAATGCCAAGACAGGAGCCGATCTGACCCAAGGTTCCCAGTGATCCTCTATATTTCGTTGGGGAAACCTACAACAATATACAGTCAAAAGAAAAGGCAGTAAAAGGAATAAATATGCATGCTATTTGGAATTCCTTTACTCCACAACTATCATATACGTGGCAAGTACATAAATAAGCTCAAAATTCATGTGTAAACCTTTTAAAGATTGAAATTAAACCTTCTGAACAACCCTTCACAATGGTTGGTTCAAAAGGCATTGTCAACACACGTGATACAGAATCCCCGGAGCTCACTTTTCCAGTATTTTGGTGAGTTCCAGTCACTTTCTCTGTCTTTCCAACCATGTCCTTATGGTCAGTTTCCCAATAATGAGCAAGAGTACATAGAGAGAAAAATCTGAAATTCCTAAGCTCCCTTCACCAATGGTCTCATTTTAAATGGCCACCCATTATAACTAGCATAAAGATCAACAGTCACTTGAAGCTCAGTGTTTGAAAGAAATGAACATTGTAATTACAGCATGATGGATGCCAACAATACCTCAGATATATAAACTGGAACAAGAACCGTAGTCACACCTATACCAAGGCCAACAAGAAATCTTCCCAAAAGTACTTCATCCAAGGAGTGAGCTTGTGCACTGTTACAAATGCAAAGGGGTCATAGTTAAAATACTTATCAAAACACAAAAAATCCAAGATCAAAGGAGCTATCATTGGTGGACAGAAAGCAAGTGCTGTGCATCAACAAGTATTCAATGTTGAACATGGACCATTCCATTTCTATTATATTTAAACATGGAAACAAAGCATATGTGTACCTTTTTCTACGTGCTTTATCAAACCCAAATGTTCATGCATGTTTTTGTTTGAATCTATGTTGAAGAACAAAATAGTTTCAGTTGATTGTTACGTCAGCCCAAATATTCAAAAAAAATTGGGAAAAGAAGTCAAGTGCACAGCGCACTTGGGTGTAATAGTATAAAGTTATACATAGTACAATATGATTGCAATGAATGTCATCCTCCACAATTGAAGAGCAAATATATTTTGGAACATTTGCAATGGAAGCTTGGTGTTGACAGATGATGAACCACATAAAAGTACAACTGATATGGTGAATTCATGTGGATACTTTTTGAGAAAAGGAGATAACAAGAGAAACAGCAGGTTGAAAAGAATATAATTGGCATGAAGAGGTTAACAAAGACTAAGATAAACAATATTACATCACAAACAAATTTATGTTTCATGGGCAATGATGTTAAGTATCAGACCCTATGGGCCATTTATAGAACATTTCTAATGGCATACGGTCACTGATCAGGAGTATGTGTTCAAAATTGAACGCATAAAAGTCCACTACAAAAATTGACCAGTATGCATTATGCTCCAAGAAAAAATCAACTTCTCATACTAAAATCAGTGTAGCCAAAAGGCAACCCGGGCACTTGCCTAGGCACTCGGGCAAGGCAAGGCACCACTAAGGTGCCTTTGAAGCTAAGGGCACACCACTTTTAGAGCTTAGGCGATTGCTTGAGCACCTTAAACAGGCTATAAGGTGCTTGAGGCGAAAGCATGAAAGCATCAACGAAATTCAGCCAAGAAGGGGAAAAATAGCAGTTTTGTAAATTGGCAAAAAAGGTATTTCTATACTTTAATTCAAGTTACTAGGTGTCTCTTTCTCTTGTTTCCCTTTTTTTTTCTCTCACCTTTCTTTCTTTCCACACCAATTTAGATTTTTTCTTTCTCTCTTTGAATTTCAACCATATAATATTTTATCTTTGATATTTTTTTCTCTTTTGTTTTTTGAAATTTTTTCATATTAGATTGTTGTAAAGTCTATTCATAGATTAATTAGTAGAGCCTCCTACCAGTTAGAAAAATTCAAACTGTGCCTAATGAGTATTAGATACATATGATTTGAGTTCATTATATAGAGTTTGGCACCTTGCTTCACTTGGGTGAGCGTCTTTTTGATACCTCATGCCTCATATGATACAAAGACTTGGCACCTTAAGTTTGCCATTTGCCTTTGACTACACTGTTTCAGATATAGCTTTATCTAGCAAACTAATTCTGCTAGTGATGTTCTACTTGAGATACTAAACAAGTATTACCTTAATATAGCGCCAAGAATCAAGGGTATTGTGACAATTTGGAACGTACGCCGACAACCAAGTCTATCAACCAATGAGCCAGAGCATATGCTTCCAACAAATGCACCAACAATAAAAATGCTAACCACAAGTCCCTCGAGTATTGAATTTCCTTCAAAACCAAGTTCTCGTGCAATAGAAACAATAGGACCATTCATTACTCTGCAAGAATAGTTTTATAAACTATAAGAGCAACCCAAATAATCAAAATAGTCAATCACTCATTTTTTGAAATGAACCATCAAACTTTTTGCATCAATAGAAAACCCAAAACGTTGCAAAGTGCAAATATTCAATCTAAGTAGCTTGAACCCAATTATATATCCAAATCTTAAGCAGCTTAATTAACATTGCCAAGTTGAGTATTTCATTATCTCACCAAGACAAATCCAGTCACATTACAAAGAAAATAATAATAAAAATTTCATGTTAGTCTATTTCACAGTCACAACTCACAAGGGTAATAAGTCATTTACCAAATAGTAATAAGATAGAGAGAAAGAAAGACTGACCCAATATGATACCCAAATAGAAAATTGGACATAGAAGCAATCAAGACGTGAGGAAAAGCAGGTAGCCATCCATAATCAGCA
Organism: Quercus aquifolioides; assembly: GCA_019022515.1. Taxonomy (NCBI): domain Eukaryota; kingdom Viridiplantae; phylum Streptophyta; class Magnoliopsida; order Fagales; family Fagaceae; genus Quercus; species Quercus aquifolioides. The sequence continues at coordinate 38,868,427 of CM032329.1, read as the reverse complement.
ACTTCATCACCATTCTTTTCGCTCACAGTGAAGTTTTCACTCTCTGCAACAACATCAAATACTAATAATATTTAACACAAAAATGATTATTTTTATAATTCATAATTCGTAAAAATTGAGAGTGGATGACCTGGCTTCCGAGTTTCTAACTTAGTGACCTGCTGCTTCTTTGCCGCCAAAGCTTTGAACTTAACAAGCCTAAGAAAACGAAACGTTTTCGGTTTCGGAAAAGAAACGAGGAGATTCGGGTTTCGGAGACTGGTTAGGGTCGCCGGAACCGGATCAACCAGTTGGTAATGAACGGTATTTACCCACATCGGAACAGAGAGAGAGAGAGAGAGAGAGTGTGTCGCGTGTAAGTGTGTGTGTTTTTTTTTCGGGGGAGTTGGAAATGATCATCAGTATCCACGTGGGAGGGACTCGTCTGGTCCACGTCGTAAGGTGGGGTTGTTTACTTACTTTATGGCCGTTGGATGTATTTGCAGATGAAGTGTTCCAATTTCACATTGGCTAGAATTATTAAAAAAAAAAAAAAACTTTCACATTGGCTAGAAAGAAGGATTCAAATCCGCTTATAATTCGAACCACCTTCTACTGTTATGAAGTATGAACAAAATCTTGATTCATTGTTTTAACTTTTCACTAAGTTTTTAATTTTCATAGCAGTTGTGAAAATTAAGTCTGAACCTTCTAACTTTCATCCACGACGAGAAAGTTACTAAACAAATAATCACTCTAAAGCTCACTATAAAAAGACTCATCCATATCAAATGAAGGTAAGTTTTCATCACTCTTATAGTTGGAATTCTTGAGTTTTAAAAAGAAAACTAACTTAAGCATCGGAGGATTTTTGGTCGGTTCACCCCAGTCACCTTTAATCTTGTATTTCTTTCTTTTTAGGCCTTCCAAGTAACCACTAACTCATTGAAGCTTGGAGCATTTAGCCTACTGATTTTCTGTGCATCATTAGAATTTGTTAAATCTTACCCACTTGTTTATGATTTAAGGATCTAGATTCTGTCATGTCAATATTCTACTGACAATACTTTTAATATAATAATATAATATTACAAATAAAATAATTAAAATTATTGTTAGTAAAATGCTGACAATTCTAATAAGACAGAGTTTAGACTTTTAAATTATAAAAAAAATAATTAAAATTTAAGAAAATCTATTAGTAGACTACTTAGAAAATCTAGAGAACCTAAATCCTAATAAAAAAGAAAGAAGAGAAGAACGTAGTAGAAATACCACTTGTACGTTACAGTTCGGTCGGGTGAGTGCGCGGGCCCACTTACTTGGTTTTTTGTTTTGGATGAATATAAGATAATACGGAATTTGCCACGTTGGTTCTCTCCAAGTACAACAAATCCTTATTTGTCGGCCAAAATGAAAAATCCATCTCAAATGATTTGAGTCAATTGCAAAAACATCAAGTGGTTTCAATCAATCCTTTCTTTCTTATAATTATTTGAAATTTTCGTATTTGAAAAATTAACCATTATCATTAACTTATGAGAATTACTATGGACAAAAAAAAATTATGTTACCACATTAGTAAAATTTACCACATTTATAACTATTTTCATTATTTTTTTTCTTTAATAATATGTGGCAGATTGTTACTGTTATTAGTGGTCAAAAAAATAATTTCATTTGTAAATTTAGATTAAAAATAATAATAATTTGTTAGTTAAGATTTGTTGTGAAAATGTTGTGAATGTAACGGTTCTCATAAAAATTAGCTCAGAGTCACAAGGAAGAATCAAAACCTTATGGGGTGTTTTTGGAAATTGCTATTGACCTAAACCCCATGACACACACACACACACATATATAGGGTAATTATTGGGTACTCTCAGAGTACCATAAATGCTTATTCTCCCCTCTCACATAACTGTAGATTCCACTAATTAAATTTATGGTAGAACCCATAGTTAATGTGAGAGGGAGAAGTACGCATTTATGGTACTCTTGGAGTATTTAATAATTTTTCATATATATATATATATATTATTTTGTATTTTCACCTTATTTATTTAATATAATATTTATTATTATTTTTTAAATGGTCATGTTAATAGGTGCCCTTAGGGCAATTGTTAACAATCTATTTTAGAAAAGTTTTGACTCCACTTTTAAGGGAAATAGAAAAAGCTATCAAAACATTAATTACCTTTTTTTTTTTTCTTTTCCCATGAAAATTTTCTTAAAATAGATCGTTAATCATTGCCTTAAGGGGATTCGTTAACATTTCCCTTTTTTTTAAAAAAAAAAAAAGTAGTTATACAAAGGATGTCCTTTATTACTATTGGATTATCACTTGAAAATTGTTTAATTGTTATATCCATTAATTCTACAAACTTAGAGCTTGTGATCATTTGCTGAATTTACTAGTAAAAAAAGTAGCAAGAGATTCTCCAATGCAGTCAAAGCAGATAGAATGCTTGTGATGATGTGTTGAAATCGTTAGTGAGTTGTAGGCTCCAAAGCACGCTAATGGATACTTACAGAGCAAGAACACAATGACCAAACAAAAGGCACCGGCGTGGTACCGGCCAAAAACCCTCCGAATGTCAAATTAGTGAATGAGAAATTTCTAAGAACTCTATAGTGAGAGAGTTAGGGATTTTCAGCGTACCTGAGAAAAGAGGAGGTCTGGTGCTTATATAGTGGTGAGTAGTGAACTGAGATCCCTTAAGAGAGGGAATTTTTCCTTGTAGGGAAGATCTGATACTAGGGTTTCCGAGATTTTAGGGTGACTTTCCATACAGGGGAGATATGGGTGAGTAATAGGGTTTTTGTGCGTGATACGCAAGATGTTTCCATATATGTGTATTCGCGAGGACCAAGCAAGGCCACATAGGACCTGTCAGCTTTTCCACCCCGTTGGTCTATGGTCATTCGTTGCTGAAAGATCTTCCATCGGTTTGGGGGAGATGCGTCCGTCGGCTTTTATGGTTGCATCGTCGTTGGTTTTTGTGGGGCCAATGGTTCTGTTGGTACCGTCAGCTTTCATGGCCTTACTTTGCCAAAAATACCCTTATCAGCTGCCCCCTACTCCGTGGTTTTGTCAGCTTTGGCTGACGGGCCTTGGAGTAATAAGGGTCTTTATGATCATTAATTGAATGCTTTATTGAAGAGTGTTTCATTAAGGGCGTAGGCAGCTTTTAGATTAAACGCTAGATGACATGTGGCACTTGTTGATTGCCTTCGTTTTTAATTAGAAGCGTTGCTTCGTATACTGCGCCCCTTCACTCTATAATAGTTCCTCCCCCTTTAGTTATTTTCTTTACTTTGTTTTTCATCTCCTGAGAGCTTTGAGGTTAGGGCTATTTTGTTGTTGTGTCGCGCCGTCACCTACAAGCAACCCACCGTTGTGTCGCTCCATCACCCTCCGAGTAATAATTCGCTTCGAGCCATCATCTACTTTCTTTGTAAGACTTTTTCCTTTATCCTGTTTTTTTTTTATTCTTTTTTTTTTTTTTTCTAGTTGGTCGTCATTTGTTTAGAGACCCGTCGATTAGGTTCTTAGAATACCTTCGTCGTTTGTAGGTGAGGGTGTAGGCTATAACGAGGTCTATCTGTTAGGGCGCGAACCTGTGGAGGACTTACCTTAGTCCCCAAGAAGGGAACCGTATGCTCACTCCCCTAATGAGGAGGAAGAGGAGTACGAAGATGATGAGGAAGGAGAAGGAGAGAGTGATAAAGGGGAAGAGGAAGAGGAAGGTGACGAGGAGGAAGGTGAAGAGAAAGACCAAATGGAGGGTGACGGGGCTGTGGCCCAGATAGATGGTAGGGGCCATAGAAAGTTTATCTTTCCACTAATATGGACGGTGAACGATTTTTACCCGACTATGTCCCAGAAGATCTTCGATACCTTCATGACCGTTACCAGATCCCTGAGAACATTCCCTCCGGCTGCCAAGGAAGTTTAAGAGGTGTTACTCGGGAAAGACAGCAGACGTCGGCATGTATGATACCATGTTTACTGCAGGATTGAGATTGCCGTTGACGGAGCTGCACCGTCAACTTGCCAACTATCTCGGCCTATCCGTCAGCCAACTTGCCCCTCATGCATGAAGGATATTTATTGGGGCCGAGGTGATATAGGGTTAGTTAAGTGGTGGTAACCGTCGCCTTACCCTTGACGAGTTCTTTTATTGCTACAAGTCTTAGCAAATTTACTCATTGAAGGGTATCTATCACTTCCTAGCAAGGAAGCCGTCACTTAGGTTGGTGTCAGACATGCCTGACTCTAATAAAAACTGGAAGAACAGATACTTCTTTGTTCAAGGGACAAACTGGGTGTGCAAACTTGAGGAGTGGGATAGTATGCCCATCAGGTTTGACAATACATGGGGCGTTGTAAGGGAGTTAGGTGTGTCGTTCGTATTCAGTTTTCATTGCCTCGTTAGTTTTAGCTGTATATCTAACGTGTTTCTTTTTCGTTTTTAGCTCAAGTCCGTTCGCAGATTAACGATGAATAGGAGAGCTTCCTTAGGCGAGTTTGGGCGATACCCTTTGAACAGAGGAAGTGGAAGGACTTGGTCACCCTCGACACTCTCCATGTGTTCTGTGGTGGTCTAGAGCCGATGCTTATAGCCCAACGGTTGCACGCATTTTCTTGTCAGCGTAAGTTTTTGTGTCTGTTTATCTTTTGGTCTGCTCATTTTAGTCTGCCCGTCTCTTTTCTAATTCTTTCTGTCACTTCTTTCATAGATGGATGTAGGCAGGTAGAGGGCGATGGTGAGGAAGTCGGTTACTGCATGCAAGCAGCAGGGGGGGCGTCAGCATTGGCTACCAAGGCGGCCTCTAAAGTTGCCCCTAAGAGAAAAAACAACGCAAAGGATGACCATCCATCCAAGAAGGTGACGGGCCTATTTGCGGGGGATCAGCAGCAGAAACCCCCCCCCCCCCCCCGCCTCCTTGTCATGGGGCTGGAAAGGGCTTGATGACGGGGAAGGGCCTCGTCGTTTTTGGTCCCGTCTAGAGGCTTTTCACTCACAAAGACTACACCGTTGAGATGGTCAATTCGATCATCAAGGAGACGGACTTGGATGCATGTGGTGAGCACACCTTAGAGGATCTGGGGGCTTTTGGCCTTTATGACCTGTCGAGGGTATGTATCCGTCAGTTCTTTGTACTCCATATTTTTTTTCTTTATTCTAACCATTATCCCTATATTTCAGGAAATGGTGCGTACAAGGGCCCTTCAAGATAGGTGTGTGGCCAACGAGGAGGTGATTCGTCGGTTCTGGAAGCGCCAAGAGATAGAGAACAAAGAGAGGGACCAATACAAGGAGGCCATCCGTACTCTCATCACGGAGCTGACGGCCATGCTTGCCTAGCTGGAGAAGGAGACCCGTTATTGTGGGGAGTTGGAGAAGTCAAACACCAACCTGGCGACAGAGCTAGCCACCCTCCGTAAGTAGACGGAAAAGGCTAAGACTGAAGCCGTGGCAGCATTTCGAACCTCGCAACCATATTTTGACGAGTACAATGACTACTACGGCGATGGGTTTGACGATTGCTTAAAATAAGTGGCAGCCGTCTACCCAGACTTGGACTTATCCCATGTGGTCATAGATGATACTGTCTCGCCGACCCTAGAGGGTGCCGACGCTGCCAACGACGAAACCGATGACTCCATCCACACTGTGGGGGAGGAGGTGAATGATCCTGATGCCGAGGTTGTCGTCCAATCTGTCCCAGAGGGTCCGGCCACCCCCGAGGGTCCGTCCGCTGCTGATGGCTCGTCTACTAAGGACTAGTCCCCTTCCAAAGCTCCTCCATCCTAATTTTATTTTGACTTGTTATTTTAGTGTTTTTGTAAGGCCCATTCTAAAACAATGATATGCCTTATTTTGGGTGTTTATGTATAACATTTGGCCCCGTCGGGTCTATATTTATCTGTACGGTGGTCGGCCCACCACCAATAAGCCCATAGGCCACAGGGATGGTGCCACTCCCATAGTAGGCCCAACTAGCATTGCTCGGGGAAGAAACTCCCGGTTAAGGGCTTCTCGGGGCCCAACTATGTTCGGAGTTCGGTCCATGGGATACCTCGGTAATGCCTTTAAAGATACTGCCACTGAGCAACACTTGACTTCAATTGAGAGTCCCAAAGCCTGAAAATCCTGTTTCTAAGGTGGGACCCAGATATGTCAAGAACAATCCTGAAGGGTCCCACTTGCACGAGAAGGGCTAAAGTCAATCATTGCTGACTCACTTGAGGAAGGCTATAAATATGAGGAACGCAGGAGAGAAAGGGGTTAGACACTGGATAGTAGAAAACTAGAGAATAAAGAAAGAACGAGTGAGGAAACACAGGAGCCAAAGTGTTCGGTCAACCTGATTAGCAGTCCTTATAGGCCTTAATCTTTATCCTAAGGAACTTCCCATTGTAGGATACCCATAAACCCATGATAATAAGTAAATTGTGAACCCAATCACACGGTTGGCCCATTAACCGAGAAATGGGCACGCACATTATCATATTTTATCATTATTGCTGCTAATTGTCTTTGTTTTGTATACTATTATTGTTATCGTGCCCCCATATTTGTATATTTACTATCTGTTTGCAAATTTTTGTGACCACCCGTTGGTATCCCGAGCTATCTGTCCACCCCGTAGGTAGGATTTAGTAAAATTTTTGCGACCAGGTACTCGTCGGTATCCTTGGTCGTCCGTCTATCCTTTAAGTAGGACTTAGTGAATTTTTTGTGACCAGGTACCCTCGGTATCCTTGGTCGTCTGTCCATCTCGTAGATAGGACTTAGTAAAATTTTGTGACCAGGTATTCGTCAGTATCCTTGGTTGTTCATCCACCCAGTAGGTAGGACTTAGTAAAATTTTGTGACCAGGTACTCGCCGGTATCCTTGGTCGTCCGTCCACTCAGTAAGTAGAACTTAGTAAAATTTTGGGACCAGGTACTCATTGGTATCCTTGGTCGTCCCTCCACCCAGTAGATAGGACTTAGTATAATTTTGTGACCAAGTACCTGTTGGTATTCTTGGTCGTCCGTCCACCCCGTAGGTAGGACTTAGTAAAATTTTGGGCGATTCGCTGAAGGGTATAGTAGGAAGATGCTTATGATAATCCTTTCAAGTCTTATTAATAATAGAAAAGCTTAAAAATTTTAACATCCTTAAAAACTTCAACATCTTTCAATATCCAACTTTAACATAAATAATAAAAGAAAGCAATAAAATAGGCTGCACTCGTCTACTACTGGTAATATTTCCTCAAGTGCTCGATGTTCCATGGGTGATGAAGTCTTTGTCCGTCGAGGGTCTCTAGGTAGTAGGTCCCTTTTCTATGGTAGTCGATGATCCTGTAAGGTCCTTCCTAGTTGGGGCCCAACTTGCCCTGTATGGGGTCTCTAATAGCCGTCGTCACTTTCCTTAGGACCGGGTCTCTGACCTGAAAATGACGAGGCTTGACTTTGGTGTTGTAGTGTTTTGCCATCAGGTCTTGATAATGAGCAATCTGTTATTCTGCCGTCACTCTGACTTCGTCCAGAAGGTCCAACTGTAGGCGCATCCCCTCTCATTCCTTTCTTCATTATGGTGGGATATTCGATAGCTGGTTAGTCCAACTTCTGCTGGGATGGCGGCTTCACCTCCGAATGCGAGGTGGAAAGGTGTCTCCCCTGTAGGTGTGTGAGCCATTGTTTGATATGCCCACAGGATACCAGGTAGTTCATCCGGCCATATACCCTTTGCCCCCTTGAGCCGAGTCTTGATCATCTTGAGCAAGGATCAGTTTGTAACCTCAATTTTTCCATTGGCTTGAGGGTGGGCTAGGAGAGGAGTAGTAGTTCTTGATCCCTAATTGTTGGTAGAAATCTCTGAACGCATCATTGTCAAATTGCTTTCCATTGCCAAAGACGAAGACCCTGGGGATTCTGAAGCGGCAAATAATACTTTTCTAGACGAAGCTTTAGACATTTTTCTCTGTGATAGTGGCCAATGGTTCTTCCTTGACCCATTTGGTAAAGAAGTTGATCCCTATGACAAGGAACTGAAGCTGTCGTATCGCCATGCGGAAGGGTTCTACTATGTCCAACCCCCACTGGCCGAACGGCTAGGAGGCACTCATTGGTGTAAGTTTCCTCCGATGACTGTCGTATGATGTTGCTGAAGCGTTGGCACCTGTCATACACCTTCATGTAGAACTGGGTGTCCTTCTGCATATTGGGCCAATAGTATCCTGGTCGTATCAGCTTGTGAACCAGTGAGCGTGCCCCCAAGTGGTTCCCACATACTTCTTCGTGGACTTCTCTCATGACATAGTCTGCTTCCGCATGAGCTAGGCACCTCAAATATGGACGGGAGAAGCCCCTCTTGTAAAGGACATCTCCGATTAGTACGAAACGTGATGACTGTACCTTCAACTTGTGCGAAGCATTGCGGTCTTCTAGGAGCATCCTATTCCTGAGATAAGATATGATTGGCATCGTCTAGTTGGTTTCCATGGGGATCACCTGTACCTCTACTTTGTCAATGACAGGAAAATATTGGACAAAGGATAGTACTTGATTAATGATGACCATACACTTTGCAGATGCAACTTTGGCTAAACGGTCCGCCTGCTCGTTCTCTTCCCTTGGGATCTACACAAACTTGGCTGAGAGCCCCTCGTTCACCTTTCTTTTGATCATGCTCAGATATTCTTTCATCCGTTCCCCTTTGGACTCATAGTCACCGTTGATGTGCTCGACAACAACTTGCGAATTGTAGTGTATGACTATTGACATGGCCCCTGCTGCTTTAGCCATGTCAAGGCCCGAGAGGTTCGCTTCATATTCCGCTTTATTATTGGTCGTCGGGAATTGGAGGTGAACTACACACTCTATTGTATCTCCTTCCGGCGACCGTAGCAGGACCCCAGCTCCTCCGGCCCGTTGGTTGGACGAACCGTCTGTCTATACCATTCATGTCGCCGGCCTCTCCTCTTCATCCTCTTTTGCCATGAACTCAGCAATGAAATCAGCTAAAGCCTATGCCTTGATCGCGATTCTAGGTCGGTATTGAATGTCAAACTCACCGAGTTCTATCACCTATAGAACTAGTCATCCTGCTGCCTCTGGGTTGTTCATTGCTTTCCATAGCAATTTATCCGTTTAGACCACTATGGTGTGCACTTGGAAGTACGACCTGAGTTTTCGGGTAGCTGTGATCAGTACGAAGGCCAGCTTCTCTATTAGGGGATATCTTCCTTCAGCTCCTCGGAGTGCTCGGCTGGTGTAATAGACGGGTAACTGTACACAGTCTTCCTCTCGGATAAGAGCGGAGATGACGGTCGTTGGTGACACGGCCAAGTAGAGGGAGAGCTCTTCACTGGGTTTGGATGGACTGAGTAATAGTGGGGAAGCAAGGTACGCCTTCAATTTCTCAAAAGCCTTCTGGCATATGTTTGTCCATTTGAAAGACTTCTTAAGTGCCTTGAAGAAGGACAGACACTTATTTGTTGCCCTGGAGACAAATCTGTTGAGGGCCGTCACCCTACTGTTCAGGCTTTGCAACTCCTTGATGTTTTTTGGAGGCATCATTTCCAATATGACTCGAACCTTGTCGAGATTGGCTTCCACACCGCGCTGCGACACCATAAAGCTCAAGAATTTTCCTGACACTACACTGAACACATATTTACTGGGGTTAAGCTTTATATCGTAAAGGTGAAGGGTTTCGAATGTCTCCCGAAGGTCATCTAAGTGGCTAATTTCCCTTGCGCTTTTTACAAGCATGTCGTCTACATACACTTCGACGTTCCACCCGATTCGCTAGGCGAACATCTTGTTCACAAGCCTTTGGTATGTTGCCCCTGCGTTCTTCAGTCCGAACGGCATGACTTTGTAACAAAAGAGTCATTGGCTCTTGACAAATGAAGTCTTCTCCTGGTCTACTTCGTCCAATCTGATCTGGTTGTACTCGGAGAAGGCATCCATGAAACTTAACAGCTAGTGACCGGCCGTATAGTCTACGAGAAGGCTGATGCGTGGGAGTGGGTAGCTGTTGTGAGAGACCTCGATAAAAGCGTCCCTAAAAAAAAAAGATTTGGGTACCTTTTAGGGTACCTCTCTTTTTGGATAAGTGGTATGGAGTTGCCACTTATTTTTTTATAAAAAAAAAAAAAAAAAGAGAGAGAAACTAAATACATGATTGAATTGTTCTCTTCAATGATTGAATAAAAATTACATATTAAATAAACTTGAAAATTACATAACTTTGGGTCCTAGTTACAATCTACCAAAAATACATGGCTTTTGTCCTAGTTACATTCTACCCAAAAAAATAAATAAAGACAAGGCTAGATCTACTTAGCCAAAGACCTAAATCTGGAGGCTAGGTTACGGAATGGGAAGTTGTTAGACACCCATTCTGCCCAAACAGAGTCTGGTCTTCTAGACTCTTATGACCAATGTACTTTTTTATGCATGTCATGAATGATATGTTGAGCACGTGACACTAAAATTAAATCACACAAATTTATTTATGAATGAAGTATATTCTTTTGTTTTAAAAAAAAAATTAGATTTGTTTTGATTGGTAAAAAAATTGATTTTGATTTGTCAAAATACCAGATATTTTTTGTAGTATGTAGAAAAAAGTGGTTTTTGGAGATAAAAATTCAGATATGTTTTTATTTCATAAAATAGAGTCTTTTGGTTTGAAAAAAGTAAAAAAAATATGTTTATTAAGAACTAAAAAAATGGCTTCTGGATTTATAAAAGATCAGATCTGTTTTGAGATAATAAAAAAAAAGTTTCTTTGATAACAGAAAAATCAGATCTGGTTTGTATATGTTTTAAAAAGAATGAAAAAGATTTTTTTAAGAACAGAGTTTCAATCATAATCTAAATTTATGCAACATGAATTAAAGAAAACAAACACAAACACAATCATGTTTAATATTTTCTTTTATTTCAAATCTGCATGTATTAAAGAAAAATTAGATCTGTATCTAAGCAAGATATAAATTAGTTTTTAATTGAGAAAAATTCAAATCTGCATCTCATAAATATGCAAATCCGTTTTTATTTGAGAAAAATTCAGATCTACATCTAAGAAAGATGCAGATCTGTTTTTGTATTGAGGAAAAATCAGATCTACATCTAATAATGATGTAGATCTATTTTATTTTAAGAAAAAGAATTGTTCACATGTAGATTATTGACATTCAAGAAAGAGATTATAACAATCACATAAAAAACACAATCATGCTTTAAACAAAACAACAATTAACAATTGATGCTATGGATAAAACATTCATCAACATAAAAAGATAGCATAAAAAAAGAGAGGGCGATTGAAAACAACCTCTTGCATGAGCACTCCTTGTTCTTAAGAGGATGTTTTAGGGTTCAAAGAAACTTATTCAGTTATCTTTGAAACCTAAAAACCCTAATTTAAGCAGCAAATCTCAGAGAGGATCAACAAATATCAATAATTTGAGAGTCTCAAAACGTGTGCCTCTCAGAGCATAAAAAAAATGTGCTAAATTATGAGGTTCAGTATCTATTTATAGTGGCTAGAAGGCTCTAAAAATAGGTACAGATGATTAGGGTGTGAATCCGGACGCATCCTTTTGCGAAAAGATCGAAAAGGGTGTGCCTTATTGTCACCCGAAGGCCGTTGGGCCAAAGCCCAAAAGATGCCAATTCGGCACTTTTAAAGTGCCATTTGGCACTCCAAAAGTGTTGAATGGGCTTTTGGACACAGAACTCTCTTTTGTGTTCAGGTGCCGTTTGGACTCCTCTTCTAGGGTTTTTTGACCAGTCCTTATACCTAAACGCGTTTTCATCCTCCGTCTATGATTTTTTTTATTTTTTTATTTATCTCTTTTCTGGATAATTCAGACTATTTAAGAACAATTATCTTGTAGATAAATACTCTAAAATAAATCTTGATAAAGTTCAGATTATCCACAATTTTATTGTTATCCAATCATCCCTTTTATTCCTATACATGCAATCCTATTTTAAACACTAATTATCAACCAATCACAGAATTATTTAATTAATTTTAATGGTTTAACCAATCAGAATTAATTTAAACTAATCATGTGTCGCCTTACCTAGACACAATGCATGTTGACCGTGCAAACTTGATCATGCGATATCTTTCGAGAACACCGTTGTGACCGTTAGAATCTCAAGATCGTTTTTATGATATGTAATGAATGAATTAATGCATGTAATGCAAAGACAAGTTGATGCATGTAATGCAAGAACCAATTGATGCATGTGATGCAATTTGTGGAACATGGATGGTCATTCAAGTCATTCTTCTTGATTAAATCATGGATGCAAAATTGAGTGTCTATAGCTGTCCTTGGGGCATGCTTTGTTTAGGTTGGTGAAATCTACACACATTCTCCACTTGCCATTTGCTTTTTTGACCATGATCACATTGGCCAACCATTCGGGGTAGTAGACTTCCCTAATGAAATTTGCCTCCAGTAGTTTGCGTACCTTTTCGGATATGGCTTTGTCTCTTTCCTACGCGAAGACTCTCTTATTCTGTTGGATCGGAGGGAAGGATGGGCATACGTTGAGCTTGTGGACCATGATATCCGGACTAATCCCTAGCATGTCCTCGTGGCTCCAAGCGAAGACGCCTTGATTCTTCTTTAGGAAGAGGGTGAGCTTTTTATGAACTGATGGACCAGCCTGCATGCCGAAACGAGTGATTCGGCCTGGGACGTTGTCGTCCAGGGAGATCTCTTCCAGGTCTTCCGTTGGTTCCACTACAACTCATCTCTTTTCGATGTTTAATGCCTATAAGTGATCATCCATCTCTAGCATGGCAATGTAGCATTCGCGGGCGGCCATCTGATCCCTTCGTGCTTCTCCTATCCCATACTCCGTTGGGAACTTTACTAGCAAGTGGTATGTGGACGTAGCTGCTCTCCATGCATTAAGTGTAGGTTGGCCAATGATGGTGTTGTAAGAGGAAGAGCAATCAACGACCAAGAAATTGACTTCCTTAATGAGCTGCTGAGGGTACGTCCCAAGGGTTGCTGGTAAGGTGATAGTTCCTACGGGGAAGACCTTAGTGCCACTGAATCCCACTAGTGGTGTGTCTGAGGGTAGGAGGAACTCTTTGTCAATCCTTATTTGTTGGAATGCAGGATAGTAGAGGATGTTTGCTGAGCTCCTGTTGTCTACTAGCACCCGTCGAGTATTGAAGTCCACAATTGACAAGCTAATGACCAGGGCATCGTCATGAGGATGGTGGAGCCATCTAGCATTCTCCTCCGTGCAGCTGATGGCTGGGTTGTCTACCCTAGTCACTTTAAGCAGTCGTTTAGAGATTTGGACGCTCTGTACCATCCATAAGTACGTCTTTCTTGCCTTTTAGAGGATCCAGCCATCGTGCTTCCTCCTATGATCACCATTATTTCTCTGAGCGGGGCTCTTAGCCTTTCTTCGGCTTGTCAGTTGGGTTCGGGGTCCCTCGGCGGGTGTTTTCCGCCCCTGACAAACTGCTGTAATTTCCCTTGTTTGATGAGGGTTTCGATTTGCTACTTGAAGTCATAACACTCGGAAGTGTCGTGCCCATGGTCTCGGTGGAAACGATAGTACTTGTTTCTAGGCCTCTTGTTTGGATTGCCATTTAGTTTGTTCGGCCAAGTCAGTGCTGCATCGTCCCTTATCTGCATGAGGACTTAATCCAATGGGGCATTCAGAGGGGTGAAGTTTATAGTCTTTCCATGCTGAGGTCTTGACTTCCTATCGTCCTTTCGGTCATTTGTTTGGGCTAACTTTCTTCCTTTCTCTGGACGGGGATCGTCTTGCCTTTCTTTCTTCTTCGGTCTGCCCCTTCGGGCAATCATCGCATCTTTAGCATTCATGTATTTTGTGGCCTTGTATAGCATATCGGCTATCGTCTTCAAGTCTTTCTTGTAGATGGAGAAGAGGAACTCCCCGGACTGCAGCCCGTTGGTGAACGCGGTGACCAGGACTTTGTTGTCAGCTTCGTCAATCAAAAGAGCCTCTTTGTTGAAACGGGTTACATACGACCTTAAGCTTTCATCTTCCTGTTGTTTTATGTTCAACAGACTTACAGAGGACCTCTTATACCTTTGCCCCCCAATAAAGTGAGTGACAAAATGTCCATTTAATTCCTTGAAGGTGGACACCATGTTAGAGGTCAGCTTGCTGAACCATACCCACGTTAGCCCTTTGAGTGTAATGGGGAATGCCCTGCACATAATCTCATTTAGAACCCCCTGTAGGTGCATGAAATTTTTGAACGACTCCAGATGCTCGAGCGGGTCCTTTGATCCGTTGTACATTTCCACTTGTGGCATCCGGAACTTCGCAGGGAGAGGGAAAGAGGTTAACTGGGCTATGAAGGGCAAGTCGGTTCGCTAGACTAACTCGTCCAGATTGGTGGATACCCGTCCTCGCATGGCGTTCATCATTACGTCCATCTTCTCCTTCATCATCTGCATGTTTGGGGCCATGCGCATTGCGCTGATCTCCATTTCGAACGGGTGGCTAGTGTCATCTAGCCTGTCTTGTCTCTTGGGGACGTTGCTTTCTTCCTGGTCTTCCTTTTCTTGTTGGTTTCCCGCTGGTAAGTGACTACCATTCTGCTCGTCGTTGTCCCGCTTGTCACGTTGGTCTTCTGGACACTACTCATTCCTTTGATTCAGCTGTTGCTCCAATTCCCGATTGCACTAGGTAAGTCACTTTATTGTTGCAGCTAGGGTTTGCACTTGCCTTTCCAAGGCATTGGAAGGATTTCCTATCTCCTGGTTGATGGTAGCCATTGAACGCGTTTGGACCATGCAACTCTTTGTCTTAGAAGCGGTGATATGACTAATCACTAGCTTCCCACGGACAGCGCCAACTGATGATGCTGAAATTATTAGTAAGTTGTAGGCTCCAAATCATGCTAATGGGTACCTACAAAGCAAGAACACAAGGACCAAACAGAATGCATCGGCGTGGTACCAGCCAAAAACCCTCCGAAGGTCAAGTTAGTGAATACGAAATCTCTAACAACTCTATAGTGAGAGAGCTAGGGATTTTCTGCGTACCTGAGAAAAGAGGAGGCCTGGTGCTTATATAGTGGTGAGTAGTGAACCAAGATCCCTTAAGAGTTGGGATTTTTCCTTGTAGGGAAGACCTGGTATTAGGGTTTCCGAATTTTAGGGTGTCTTTCCATATGAGGGAGATATGGGTGAGTAATAGGGTTTTTGTGCGTTTCCATATATGTGTATTCGTAAGGGCCAAGCAAGGCCATATAGGACCCGTCAACTTTTCCACCCTGTCGGTCTATGGTCATCCCTTGTTGAAAGATCTTCCGTCGGTTCGGGGGAGACACGTCTATTGGCTTTTATGGTTGCATCGTCGTTGGTTTTTGTGGGGCCGACGGTTCCATTGGTATTGTCAACTTTCATGGCCTTGCTTCACCTAAAATACCCTTATCAGCTTGAATGTGCAAAAATCAGATCACCTAAATCGTTTTTGTAAAATAATGGCCGATACAACCTTGTTTCGTCAAATACCCACATCAAAATTGAGTTTAAGCCAACTTGGTTGAGGTGGTTTCCAACTAAAGGATATGGTGTCTTTAATAAAATTCTAGGCTTAGAGGTGTTCTTTGAAACTATTATTAATTTAGTTGGCTATTTCCTTTGGATCTAAATAAATACTCACAATGATTCTTTTTGTTTCAATCCTACTAGATTCTATCACATAATAAAGCTGCAAAGATGGTGAATTTGTTACCGTAGACATCCTATTTTGTTCCGACTTATGTTAGAGGTCCTAGTTCCAAAGAAAAGCTTTAATCGATACCAAAATTATCAATGTTGTGCATTAAGAGCATTAGCATCAGTATGTGCAAAACTTCCTGTCTATTTTAGCATAAAAACTTACTTTTTCTATTTTACACTGACACTTTCTAAAAGCACTCACATCAATTTATCTATTCAAAAAATTTATTTCAATATAATATTAAATTTTTCATTATTTTTTATTAATTCTTTCATCCTTCTCTCTCCCCTTCTCTCATAAGTCACAGACTCTCACAGTTGCCACTATTCATTGCCATAGCTACCACCGCCACTACAACCACCACAAGACATACAAATACAACAGCTACCGCTACGACCAACACAATACATATAACACCAGACTTGTTGAAGAAAAACCTAAACCATAACAGTAGCACAAACAACAAATACAAGTAACCTCAAACCAAATCCACCATACCTATTCAAATTTCTGATTCATAGAATCCAAAAACATTTGAAATCAATCAAATTTCAAAATCCAAACAAAAAGCACATGCAAGCAGCATTAGATCTTAACAACCAAATCTAAAACTCCAAACCCTCAAATTAAACAAAGAGAATCCATATCCCAAACCCAAGAGAAGATAGAAGAAGACAGACAATAAACCATTGCTGTAAACCACCGCCATCACTAGTGGTTGGGATCATTGGGGTTTAGCTGTGGCTAACCTCGGTGCAACACAAATAAAGAGAACAATATTGAACAAAGGTGCGTGAGATCGGAGAGGTCTTTGTGGCAAGGAATGAAGGAAAATGATGGTGGCAAAGGCAAGCGGTGGTGAGATCTTAGGTCCGGCCATGGAAGCTTTGAGAAAGGGAGATAAAGAGAAAAAGCAAGAAAGGGTTTTTGTTCTAAGATGAGAGAAAGAAAAAGAATGAGAGAGAGGGGTTCTAGGCCCTAGCAAGAAGAGAGAAAAAAATTATTAAAATATTAAATACAAAGCAACAGTAATCGTGTAAATATACACGGTTAATATAGCAATAGTGTATATGTACACAACAATAACCAGACTGATGTGGGTTGGTTTAAGGGAATATTGTGTAAAATTGACATCTTTTTCTATTATGCACCCATTGATGTGGGTGCTCTAAGCCTAACAGATCATTCCTCAAGATCCAAACACATTTAGGAGTTGTTTGGATTTGTGGGTTTCCATCACTCATCACCCTATTTCCATCATTCATCACCCAAAATAAGTGGGTCCCAAGGAGAAGGTTTGGATGGGTTTTGGGGTTTTGTTTCTATCACTCAATTCTCACCAAACCGGGTAGTGAGTTACTGAAAATAAAAACAAGTTTTAGGTGTTTTTGAGTTACAAAAACATAGTAACGGGTGGCAATTTCGTAAATACCCTCAAATCAGTGGCCCCCACGGTCAGGAAGGTTTGGTAAAGTTGGGTTTTGGGATAAATGGGGTGAGGAGGGGGCGGGTAGGGGTTTTGAGAGCACTGGTTTCCTAGGTCAGAGTGTGGGTCCCACATTTTTGAGTTTTTGGATTTGAAAACATAATTGGGTTTAGGTGCCAAATCGGGTTTAGGTGATATTTGAGGATTTTCAAGTGATAGAAGATGAGTTATAGGGTGATGAGTGATGATATTTTTCCACCCAAACAAGGCCTTAATAGTTTATTTTGTAACTTCTAGGCCAAAGTGGCATACATTACTTTTAGACCGACGTATACGAATTGAACTCAGTGTGCCACTTAGAGACAGAGCCCTAAATTTATTCATTATTGTTGGATTATTACTTGAAAAATGTTTAATTTTATAATGACTTGTTTTGACAGGAACTTTTTTTTTTTTTTTTTGCGGTGTTTATTTCAACCAAAAAATTTTCAAATCTATATATATAATAATAGGTGAAGCAGAGAGAAAATCCAATTAGATTCTCAATTTTGCGCCACTTGTCTTAACCAAAACTCAAAAAATAATCTAATTAGATTATAAATTTGACTCCAATTTTGTGTCATGTATCTTATCTAAATTTTCTAATTTTTGTGCCCAAATAAATGATGCATTAACATTTAACACGAAAGCCAAGAAAACCACAATGATAATGCTCATTAGCCTAAGCAAGAACATCTTACCTGCACACTTTTATGGAGATTATAAATTGGACTCCAATTTTGTGTCATGTATCTTATCTAAATTTTCTAATTTTTGTGCCAAAATAAATGATGCATTAACATTTAACACGGAAGCCAAGAAAACCACAATGATAATACTCATTGGCCTAAGCAAGAACATCTCACATGCACACTTTTATGGGTGATCTCAATAGAGTCTAGAGCTCTTCTAATCTCACAACCAGAATTAAGGAGTCCAACAAGAAAGACTATAAAAGTAAAACATCATCTCCTCCTAATTCCATATCGTCATCCCATGTCTCCTCCTCTCTCAACCTCTACCAACTAGATCCACACACTACCCTCTCCTCCTCCTTACGGATTTCTCAGAGTAAGATCGGGTTTAAACACAATGTTCAATCCCACTCTTCCTTGCTTCACACTCTCATACATTAGCGCTTCATTGGCACCTCCAAGAAGATTCCAAGCTCAATTATCAGTTTTTATTTTTTAATGTCCCTTTATATATTTCAAAATAATAAAATGCAATATTCTCTTTTTTCTTCACTGTAGCATCACTTAAATAATAAAATGCAATATTCTTTTTTTTTTATTCGTTGTTTTATCTAATGCTATCTGTACGGCCCCCGAACCTGTGCCCATTTGGGCCTTGGACCCTGGCCTGGATGTAAGGCCCATAAAGCAAGTCTTTTTCTACGTAGCGGCCCATCCCGAAGCCACACGGGCTGCGGGCCCCAAACCTCTCCACTTCATCATTTCTCAGCAATACGTTCCCGAGCAATGATGAAGGACGACGTCTAAACTGTTCTGTCCTTTGCATGCTCGGTCGAGCCGTACGAGGTGCCTCTGCCGAGAACAGTTGCGGAAGTGGGAAACAAGTTCCAACGCCATTCTCACCACTTCCCACTCCCACCTAACCACCCACTTACGATCGATAATACTGGACCACTTGATGCACTAAACTGGGAAGTAATCATAACCTCTCCACTGACTTTGAACTATAAATATGAGAAACTTGGGGAAGATGGGGGTTGGAAAATTGACTGTAAAAGAGGGAAGATAGATAGGGAGCAGGGTGAGAACAAGGTGATTCGGATCCTTGAAAAGAGAAGGGCGATCTCATTGAGTCTCAGTGTAAAGAACGACCCAGTGCAGGAAACTCAAACCCATCATACAAGTAAATTGTGAGTCCGAGAGAGGCCCAGCCCAACAGGTGTGCGCGCCCCCCGCCCCGCCCAAGAACCCTGTAGGGGTCGAGGCTCCTGTTCGGGGGTCAGGAGGTGCAGTCGCAGAGTCAGTCAGTTCTTCCGAAACAGAATCCGACCAAGGCAACGCCATGGTGACCAGGAGGAAAATGACGATCAACCGCTTTATCCCAAGTGCCCAGCCAGCCGCGCAGGAGCAACCAACCCCTGGCCGAGATTCTTCGGTTCTCGCTGCCCCGGCAATCCGTGTTCGGAAGAGGCCGCGCACGACGGACCAGACGCAGACAAGCTCTGGCAACGCGCCCCTCCGCCCGTCGACGGGCATCGTTATCCGGGAGCCGGTAGCACAAACCGAGACAAACCTGGCGTCTTCCTCCAGGGCTTCGGTAGAATGGCGACCCTCCTTCCAACTTGACGGCAAGCCTCTTCCCGCGACGGCCAGCGCCCGGACGTGGGAAAAAGGTTATGGGGGGCGTGTTGCACAGAGTTTGGCGCGTGGCCTTCTTCTGCCCGAGGATTTGTACGCCTTCACGGAAGGGACGGATGAGTCCTTAGGGAGGCGATTGCAGTGGCACACCATAGCGGTAACTGTTTCATTTTTCTTTATCATCCTCGATTTTTCACTTGTTCATGTATGCATACATTAGATTTTTCTTCACAAACTTCATTATTGTTTGGACAGGCCACGCAGCTATCGTGTATTGTGGACGGGAGGATGAAGGACCTTGCCGAAGATGCTGAGCGGGAGAAGGCTTTGAAGGATGTTGCCGAGGCCATGGCAAAGGAAAAGCTGAAAGTTGCCGAGGAGGCAGAGGAAAAAATTGCTTCAGCCGAAAAGGCCAGAGCTCTAGCCGAGGGGAAGTTTGAGGAGCTGGAACTGCAACTGGAAGGCACCGAGCTTAAACTGGCGGAGGCTTAGAGCTTAAATACCATGTTGGAGGAACAATTGGCCAACTCCAAGGCGGCGTTGGAGGCCTGTGAAAGCAAGTGGTATGGCGAGGGGTTTGTAGATGCCGAGAATTCGGCGGAGCCGGTCATTCGCCAGGCTCACAAGCTCGGATTCGAGGAAGGTTGGTTTGCCGCTCTTCAAGCCTTGGGGATTCCGAAGATTCTCCATTGAGGGATCACGGCAAAATCCCCTTCCCGAGTACCCCACACACCGAGCGGCCTGCACCCCTTGTCATCGACGAAGAAGAGACCTCCAGCATGAGGGAACTGGTGAACACTATTGATTTTCATGCGGTGCCGACCGATATGGAGGAGACTAGCCACCCCCATGTTGGGGATCAAGCCGGGGAGGACGTCCAGTCGCCAACTTCTTTTGCCGACCAGAGGCCTCCAGAGGATGCATCGTCCACTCATGCCGCGGATCTCTAAAGTTGAAAGCCGACCCTGCTTTGTTTTTCCTTCCGTTTGAGAAATTAGATGAACTAAATTGCCTATGTCATCGGGCAGTGGTGACGGAACAATTTATTTATGTTTTATTTTCTATATTTAGAGTTGCCGGGTTTTGGCAACCAAATGTTAATTTGAGTTTTATGTCTTACTATGAATGCCTTATTGTGATGTGCTTTCACTTTGACCGAGTAATGAATCCTCGTTGGTTGCCTCTTTATTGTGATGTGTCTTACTATGGTAAGGTTTCCACCTGCTCGGTGACAGGACCGAACCGAGGGTCAGGCTAAGGTTTTCACCTGCTCGGTGATAGGATCGAACCGAGGGCCAGGCTTCTGTCCTTAGAATAAAATGGCTAAGGTTTTCACCTGCTCGGTGATAGGGATCGAACCGAGGGCCAGACTTCTGTCTTTAGAATAGAATGGCTAAGGTTTTCACCTGCTCGGTGATAGGGATCGAACCGAGGGTCAGGCTAAGGTTTTCACCTGCTCGGTGATAGGATCGAACCGAGGGCCAGGCTTCTGTCCTTAGAATAGAATGGCTAAGGTTTTCACCTGCTCGGTGATAGGGATCGAACCGAGGGCCAGGCTTCTGTCCTTAGGATGAAACGGCTAAGGTTTCCACCTGCTCGGTGATAGGGATCGAACCGAGGGCCAGGCTTCTGTCCTTAGAATAAAATGGCTAAGGTTTTCACCTGCTCGGTGATAGGGATCGAACCGAGGGCCAGGCTTCTGTCCTTAGGATAGGTTTTCACCTGCTCGGTGATAGGGATCGAACCGAGGGCCAGGCTTCTGTCCTTAGAATAGAAGGGCTAAGGTTTTCACCTGCTCGGTGATAGGGATCGAACCGAGGGCCAGGCTTCTGTCCTTAGGATGAAACGGCTAAGGTTTCCACCTGCTCGGTGATAGGGATCGAACCGAGGGCCAGGCTTCTGTCCTTAGAATAGAAGGGCTAAGGTTTTCACCTGCTCGGTGATAGGGATCGAACCGAGGGCCAGGCTTCTGTCCTTAGGATGAAACGGCTAAGGTTTCCACCTGCTTGGTGATAGGGATCGAACCGAGGGCCAGGGGTAGAACGGTGCAAATCTGCATGAGAAACATCATTGCTATCATTAACAAAACATATACAAGAGGTTGCACTTAACTTTATGCTCGGCGTATTGCCTATCAGTGATAGTACTTCTTCAGATTATGGACATTCCATGGTCGGGGCAGCTGTCTCTCGT
The DNA here is from genome assembly GCA_019022515.1 of Quercus aquifolioides. NCBI lineage: Eukaryota > Viridiplantae > Streptophyta > Magnoliopsida > Fagales > Fagaceae > Quercus > Quercus aquifolioides. Next base: position 38,846,693 of record CM032329.1, on the reverse strand, counting down.
CTAGGTCTTCCAAGAAGTAAGCCCCGGTGCCGGCCATCGCAGTGACTCTGTAGGGTCCCTCCCACGTCTGTGCCAATTTCCCGGCATTAGTATCCCGCATGTTGCCCACGGCTCTTCTGAGAACCAGATCTCCGGCGACAAATTCCCTCGTCCTTACGTCTCGGTTGTATCTTCGGGCGAGCTTCTGCTGATATTCCGCAAGCCGTATAGTCACCCTTTCGCGCCATTCTTCCACCTTGTCCAAACATCCCACCATCATCTCGTCGTTTTGGGCGGGATCGAACCCCGCTACCCGTGCACTGCAGAGATTCACCTCAGCGGGTATCACGGCTTCCGCCCCGTATGTGAGAGAGAACGGGGTCTCCCCGGTGGACCTTCTGGAAGTCGTGCGGTATGCCCACAAGACATTGGGCAGCTCCTCGGCCCAGTTTCCCTTCGCACCCTGCAGCCTTTTCTTCAGCCCATTCACAATCACTTTATTTACGGCCTCGGCTTAACCATTGCTCTGGGGATATGCTGGAGTTGAGTACCTGTTTTTGATGCCGAGACCACCACAGAATTCTCGGAATGCCCGGCTGTCGAATTGTAGCCCATTGTCCGATATAAGCAAGTTCGGCACCCCAAACCTTGTGATTATATTCCTCCACACGAATTTCTTCACGTCCACATCTCGTATATTGGCCAGAGCTTCCGCTTCCGTCCATTTGGTAAAATAGTCTACGGCTACCAGAACGAACTTTCGACCTCCCGTCGCCCGAGGGAATGGACCGATGATGTTCAGCCCCCACTGTGCAAAAGGCCAGGGACTGCTGATCGGGTTCAGATGGCCCGCGGGTTGATGGATTAGAGGGGCATGCTTCTGGCACTGTTCGCACCTCAGCACGTACTCGGCCGCGTCCTTCTGCATTTGTGGCCACCAGAACCCTTGTGTCATTGCCCGATGTGCCAATGAACGTCCCCCCACATGGCCACCGCACACTCCACCGTGAAGCTCGGCCAAGAGCTCACCCACCTTCTCTGGGCGCAAGCACAAAAGGTGTGGCCCTCCGAAGGACCTTCGATACAAATTCCGGTCTTCCGACAGCCAATACCGAGGAGCCATTTTACGGATTCTGCTACCTTCCTTTTTGTTACTCGGTAGTCGGTCCTCTGCCAGAAAGCTAATGATGGGGTCGATCCAGCACAGTGCAAGGGTTGTGACGGCTGCGACGTCGATCCCTGCGGTTCCCAAATCACTCAGTACCCTGATGCTCGGCTCTAAAACAAGCTCGACTCTAATTAGCCGCGGTATCTCGTCGGCTACTGACGATGCCAGCGTGGCGAGGGAGTCAGCGTGTCTGTTCTGCGTTCGGGCCACCTGGAAGACCTTCACTGTGCCGAACCCGGCCATAACATGCTTCGCCTGTTCTAGGTACGCTTTCATCCGGAGATCTCGGGCTTCAAAACTGCCCTGCACCTGATTAACCACCAGACGCAAATCTGAATACACCTCAACTTCCCGAGCCCCTAAGCTTGAAGCTGTCCTCAGTCCGGTGAGAAAAGCCTCGTATTCTGCTTCGTTGTTTGATGCTTTGAAACCCAACCTAAACGAGTGCTCTAACCGTATTCCTTATGGGGTGATTATGACTACCCCGGCACCGGCCCCCGTGGAGTTTGACGCGCCGTCCACGAACACCTTCCACAGGCAGGCCTCAAGACGGTAAACCATCTCCCCTTCCCCTTTAGGCGAAAACTCTGCGATGAAATCTGCAAGGACCTGGCCCTTCACCGAGCTTCGGGGTCTGTATCATATGTCGAAAGATCCAAGTCGAGTTCCCCATTTTGCTATTCGGCCCGTGAAGTCTGACCTCTTCAATAGTGATTGCAAGGGATACTCGGTCAGGACATATACTGTATGAGCCTGAAAGTAGTGCGGCAGCTTTTTGGTGGCGTGTATTAGGGCTAACACAAGCTTCTCCAAGGGTAAGTATCTCGTCTCGGCGTCAACTAGAGTTTTGCTGATGTAGTACATGGGTTGTTGGATTCCTTTGTCCCTCAGTAGCATTGCGCTCACGGCGTGCTCAGATATTGCCAGATACATGAATAGCTCCTCACCTGGTTCTGGTGCCGTAAGCATGGGTGCCCGTGCCAAATAATTCTTCAGATCTGCAAAGGCTTCGTCGCATTCTTCACTCCACCGAAATCCAGTCCATTTCTTCAGCAGTTGGTAGAATGGTCGGCAGCGATCCGCGAACTTTGAGATGAACTGATTAAGGGCGGCTAACATCCCGGTTAATACTTGCACTTCCTTTGGGTTGCTCGGTGGCTTCAATCCTTTTACTGCTTCAATTTGGTCGGGGTTGACCTCAATTCCCCGCATAGTGATCAGGTATCCCAGGAACTTTCCGGCCCCCACGCCAAACGCGCACTTCTCCGCATTAAGGCGCAGCTTGTGCTGTCAGAGAACCTCGAAAACCGCCTTAAGGTCCCTCATGTGCAGTGCCTCCTACTTGCTCTTCACCACCATGTCATCAATGTATACTTCGACTGTACGCCCTATCTTGTCTCGGAACATCCTCGTCATCATACGTTGATATGTGGCCTCGGCATTCTTTAGCCCGAAGGGCATCCTCATGTAGTGATAATTGGCCTCCGGGGAGATGAACGCTGTTTTCTCCTGATCCTCGGGTGCCAGGGCGATTTGGTGATACCCTTGGAAAGCATCCAGAAAGCTCATCCTCGGGTGCCCATACGTGGCGTCAACCAGCTGATCAATCTTCGGCACGGGAAAAGGATCCTTCGGGCAGGCTCGGTTCAGATCTGTGAAATCCACGCAAACCCTCCACGTGCCGTTCTTCTTCTTCACCACCACGGTGTTTGCCAGCCAATCCGGGAAGAAGATTTCCCTAATCACCCCGGCATCCTTCAGTCTTCGAACTTCCGCCTTCACTACCTCGGCATGCTTCCAGGCCGATCTCCTCGGCCTCTGCTTCTTAGGCGCGAATGAGGGGTCGACTCCAAGTCTGTGGACGATGAACTCGGGATCTACTCCAGGCACCTCATATGGACTCCATGCAAACACATCTACATTCTGCATAAGGAGTAGCAGCATTTCTACTTTTTCCCTGTCCTCCATGCTCTCCCCTATTTGGAAGTACTTGTCTGCATCTGGCAAAACCTTTACCTTGAGCATACTCTCGGCGCGCGCGGCCCCCTTCTCCACTTGCGGGCCCTGTAATTGCTATAAAGGAGTCCCCAGCGACGGACATTTGGGGTCGGCCTGATCCTTCGGGTCGGTTTGCTCTTTCTTCCAATCGACCATGGCGATCAAACATTGCCTAGCCGCCCGCTGGCTTCCTTGTATCACCGCGATACCATAATCGGTATGAAACTTGACCTTCATGTGCAGAGTGGACGGGACAGCCCCCATTGCATGGATCCATGGTCTTCCTAGTATTGCCGTGTATGGGGAGAATGAGGCAACTATGATGAAGCTTACCATTACCTCCTTGCCCCCCATGTTCATGGGCAGAGAGATTTACCCCTCGGGAACCACCACTTTCCCGTCGAACCCAACTAGGGGAGTGCTGTACTTCGAAAGATCCTCGTTCCTCAACCCGAGCCCCCTGAAGAGGTCTGGGTACATAACCTCTGCCCTGCTTCCCTGGTCTATCATTATTCTCTTCACAACGAAGCCGCTTATCCTTGCCGTGACTATCAATGCGTCGTCGTGCGGCTGAATGGTTCCTTCCAAATCACTATCGTCGAAAGCGATCGGCTCTCGGGTGGGTCTAATCTTCTTCGCAGGAGGCGGCACGCCTGTACTTCCCTCCACCGATATTACTGTCAACACCTCTTTCCCCCTTGCCGTTAAAAAAAAATACTCGGGGCGACGTGGATAACATCAATTACTCCAAGAAGGGGCGGAAGGGGATTCCCTCTCGGTGGGGCGCCCTGCCCTACTCCTCGGTTCCCGGCATCCGTCACGAACTCCTTCAGGTGCCCAGCCTTAGCCAGTTGCCCGAGATGATCCCTCAATACTCGGCACTGCTCGGTCGTATGTCCCCTGTCTTTATGGTAGGTGCAGTACAGGTTCTGATTCCTCCTAGAGGGGTCACCAGCCATCCGATTTGGCTACCTGAAATATGGTTCATGTTTGATCTTGTCCACAATTTTATGCACGGGCTCCTTGAACGTCACGTTCACCTCCCCTACTCGTGCTTCTGGTTCTTGAACCCTCAAATTCATTCGTGCCCTCGGTTGAAAGCCGCTCTGCCGAGGACGATCTGTCATCTGCGCCTTGCCTTTGCTCTGTATTCTGTCATCTTCCAGCCGCTTGTATTCTTCAATGCGCCTCATTAACTACCGCATATCCTCGGGAGGTTTCTTAGTTAACGATTCCCTCAGCCCTGAGTCCTCGGGCAATCCCATTCTAAAAGTGCTTGCGGCAATCTTCTCGTTCCCTCCGCCGATCTCGTTGTAGAGCTCCCAGTACCGGCTAGCATAATCATGAAGGGTTTCCCCTGCCCTCATCTTCATAGACAGCAGCGCGTCCACCGGTTGCTGCTCCCGGCTGCACGTTACGAATCGGGTCCCGAACTCCTATATCAGCTCGGCGAAACTGTGGATGGAGCCCTTGTGCAACTCGTTGAACCACCTTAAAGCTGTGGGACCGAGGCTGGAGGGAAAAACTTTGCACATCAGAGCGTCATTGCGGGTATGTAGAGACATCATTTGGATATAGTGGCTGACGTGCTCCACCGGGTCCGTTTTCCCACCATATGAGTTGAAAGGTGGGCGTGTAAATCTGTCCGGCATTGGCGCCCGTTCAATGTCTGCTGAGAACGGGGACCGAGCTGCCCTGCGCAGTGCACGGCTCATCGCATCCATGGCCGCATTCTTTGGCCGTCTTTCCTCCGGGGACCCCGAGCCTCGATTTTCATACTCCCGCGAACGAGAGCGATTTCGTCGTCGTCGAGATTCCCTTGAATGTGAACGGTCTCGGCGCCGATGGGACTCCCCCGAGTGTGAACGCTCCTGGCGGTGGTGGGATCCTGATTGATTCGACCCCACTCCGCGTCGTTCTTCCCCGGCGTCGGGCCCTCTCCCTTGGTTGCCTTGATCCATTCTGCGGCGCTCGTTTCTTGCTTCCAACTCCAGGTCTTGCACTAACTTGCGCAGCCGTTCAAGCTCCTCGTCCCTCTCGTCAAGCTGCCTGTGCCGGGAAGCATGGGACACTGTTCTCCCCGTTTGATACGACCCTTCTCCAAGGCCGGACCGCTCTTCTAGTTGCTCGTAAGCCCGATCCTCGCGTCTCTTCTGCCTCTGTTCCCGCCAGGTTGAGCCCCGGGATGACCCCGCCGAGCCACTCTCGGCGTTACCTCCAGACATCTTCCTGCACATGAGTCTCGGTGGAACCACTGCTTAGCAGGATTTTCCCACAGACGGCGCCAATTGTGCGCGCCCGAAAGTGAAGCCTATTGGGCTGAGCCTCTCTCGGACTCACAATTTACTTGTATGATGGGTTTGAGTTTCCTGCACTGGGTCGTTCTTTACACTGAGACTCAATGAGATCACCCTTCTCTTTTCAAGGATCCGAATCACCTTGTTCTCACCCTGCTCCCTATCTATCTTCCCTCTTTTACAGTCAATTTTCCAACCCCCATCTTCCCCAAGTTTCTCATATTTATAGTTCAAAGTCAGTGGAGAGGTTATGATTACTTCCCAGTTTAGTGCATCAAGTGGTCCAGTATTATCGATCGTAAGTGGGTGGTTAGGTGGGAGTGGGAAGTGGTGAGAATGGCGTTGGAACTTGTTTCCCACTTCCGCAACTGTTCTCGGCAGAGGCACCTCGTACGGCTCGACCGAGCATGCAAAGGACAGAACAGTTTAGACGTCGTCCTTCATCATTGCTCGGGAACGTATTGCCGAGAAATGATGAAGTGGAGAGGTTTGGGGCCCGCAGCCCGTGTGGCTTCGGGATGGACCGCTACGTAGAAAAAGACTTGCTTTATGGGCCTTACATCCAGGCCAGGGTCCAAGGCCCAAATGGGCACAGGTTCGGGGGCCGTACACTATCCTATGTATGATAAACCAAAAAAAAAAAAGACCAATAGCATTACTTAAATAATAAAATGCAATATATATTTTTCATTGTTTGATTTAATTCTATCATCCGTGTGATAAACCCAAAAAAACAAAAACAAAAAAATTGGCCAATAGCATCATTACAATTAACCAGTCCCGTGCGGTAGCACGGGGTTACATACTAGTTTATTTTAATGTTTGATACAATTTTTTTTTTCATGAATAAATTTGGAATTCATTTGTGGCTTGGTCTTATAATAAATAACAATTATTATGAAGCAGAAACCATAAATTTCTAGTCCTTATATTGTAAAAAATAAATAAAATTTCATTTGTAAAAGACCCCAATCCAATACTAGTAGTCGCTAATTACCCCAAAACATGATTATAAGGTTGAAATATATTGATTCTAAAAGGAAGAAAAAAAAAAGAAATATATTAAAAACTATGAAATGATATATAAAAAAAAAATGTTAAAATGCGAAACTAATCTTCTAAGTTTCTTCAAATTTCATTTCAGTCCTCTAATTTTGTTTTCGTTCATTTCAGTCCTATAAATTTCAGATTTATTTAATTAAGGCTATTTCGTCAACTTTTGTTAAATTTTTTTGATATAAAAATATGGAGAATATTTCTCAATCATTAATTGAATTTTTTTAATTTAAAAATTCTGAAGAAAAATTTAAAAAATTGAAAAATTAACTACAACATATAAAAAAAGTTAATGGAAAAGTTTTAATTGAATAAACTTGAAAGTTAGAGGACTAAAATAAACGAAAACAAAATTAGATAACTGAAATGAATTTTGGTGAAATATAGAAGGTGTGTTTTGTATTTTAACTAAAAAAAAGGTTCAATAAAAACATAGGTGAAAATAAATAAGAATAAAAAAAATCATAGGTGAAATAGGTTGAAGGAGAAATACACTATTTTTTTTTTTTACCGAGGGTCTGTTGAGATCTACCTATTTTGCTGAAACTAAATTTTTTTTGCTAAAAGTACTGTAGATAAAAGTAAAAGTTAGTTGAAATAGTACTGCGAGACTCATGAATAATATCAAAGAGTACAATAAAACTCATAAATAATAATAAAAATAAACTGAATAATAAGATAATTAGGCAAAATCTTTTTGCCAAACACACACCGAGAATCAAAGAAAAATCCAATCAAAAGATCATATTTTTGAATTTCTTATCAGTCTTGGCCATCTAGGGAGAAGAGTTTTACCACATTATACTGTAATACATATCTTGGAAAATCCAACTCAAATTCTTTTTGACTTTGGCAGAAGTTTGAATAATTTTACCGGGTGGGAGTGTCGGCCAGGACACGAGGCAGGTCCACTGCAAGTCCGAGTTCAAGTTCACTGCCCAAACCGGTTTCACTTTTGAAAGGCCAATCACCGCAAATAGAGGAGTTCTAGATGCGGGAGCCGTACGGTTGAAATCCTCACACGTGGAGCTTGCACCGACAATGAAAATTCCATTTAAGCTAAGCTGTCAATTGTATATATTATAAAAATAATAGTAATAATAATTCAAAAATTGAATTTAGAAATTTTAAACTTGAGCATTTCTATCAGAAATGCTTGAGTTAGAAGTCTCTTAACATATTAAAGATTATTATTGGCAAAACGTGTGAAAGGGGAAACGGATTTGCTTAATTTGTAATTGTAAAAATGCTAATAACAATTTCTCAGCACGACGTTGATTTGTTGCTACCAACCCTTTCCCTTTTTTTTCTCCGGTTTAAGGTCGCTACCCACCACTTTAGGCAATAGCTTGCTTTTCAGGTAATAAACTTTTGAATTTTTATTCATGTCTACTTAGCCATAATTGCGTTGCTTTTTTACTAATTCGAGACGATGATTATGATATAATACAACACCACTAATCTTGGTTTGATTGACGTAATTATCATGAAGTTTTGTTCTTTGTACATCCCAAGGGTCCACCAATTGTAGATTCTTTAATTGTAATTTTTGCTTTTGATGATTTTTTTTTTATTGTAATTAATTAGTCTTTCATAATATAACTAGCATGTAAGTTTGTAACTCAAGTTTCTCAAAAAAAAAAAAAAAATGTAACTTATTGTATATGCATAGATGAACTTCATTTGTTTAAGTTCAATAATAAGTCAATGAAATAAGCTCACCGTTAATCAAAATAGAGTCATGTTAAGGACACAACATTCTCAAATTAATATTGACAAAATTTTAATTTCACATCGTAGTGGGCCCCATGTGAGGTGGTAGGTTATTTCAAATATGTTGTAAGATTATTGTAAACTATTGTTATGTCCTTAGTTTTATTAATAAAAAGAACCTTATGTTAGAACCTAAACCTCCAATTACACTCCCTGTAGAGCATTCTTATCAAGGATTGCAAAAAATTTAGCATTTACCATCTTAAGACTCAATTTTATAACATATAACACCCTATTTTACAACATCCCTCCCATCAAAACTTCTATTTTTTTTAACATTCCATTTAAATATTCCTCCTTTATCATTTTTTATTTTTTCTTCTCTCCTCTGACTCTCTCTTTCTCAACCCAATTCAGCACCGCCGGCCACCGCATCCACCCACGCATACCACAACCACCACATCCACCCACCATCGCCGCCACCAGCCACCAGCCAGATCCACCGCAACCACAAACAACAACAGAGAAAAAAAAATAAAAATAAAAAGAAGAAAAACCTCCACATCCACCCACCACATCCACATCCACCGTTGGACCAAAAAAAAAAACAGCAATCGGACCAAATCGCCACCAACCACAACAAGAAAAATAGGAAAAAAACCCACAAACCACGGCCAAATCGGACCACAACCCACAGCCACAAAAAACCCACAAACCAAATCAACCAAATCGGACCACGACTCCTTCGATCCACGCTCCGACCCGTGCTCCATGGTTGACCACCAAGCTCCGTCGCACGATCGGAGCCCAATCGGACCCAAGAAGAACCACGCAGAAAAAAGAAAAAGAAAAAAGAAAAAAAAAAAGAAACCTCCAACGCCGCCACCGGACCACAGCCATCGGCATCCCACAATCGCCGGAGCACAATCATTGGCGGAGCCCACTCATCGGCGAACCACATCGATGAAGCACAGAGAGAGAAGAGAGAAGAAAGAAGTGAGAGAGGAAAGAGAAAGATAGAGCAGAGAGAGAGCGTCGAGTGAAAAAAAAAAAAACCAGCTTAGCTTGATACTCCGGCCTGGATTTCGTCGGAGAGGGAGGCGTTGAGCAGAGGGAGAGAGAGAGCAGAGAATTGGTGAGAGGGAAGAAAGTGAGAAACGGGAAATGTGAAAGACAAAAGAGAAGAAAAGTTGAATAAAAAAATCATATAAATTTTAGAATTGATGAACAGTGCGGTCTCAAATATGAGACCGCACTGTTCATCAATGCCAAAAATTATAGGATTTAGGACTCTTGATGCAGCAAGCTTTTGGGTCAAAAATGCTAAAAAAAAGCATCTTTTAGCATTTAACACCCTTAATAAGAATCCTTGTAGTATAAACATCATCCCAATAATCAATGTTGGCTCAAGGTACGAGACAACTAGGCAACCATTTAAGACCCCCAATAAAAAAATGCTCCCAATGTTTTACCAATAGAGATATCATTGTAATAATAGGAGTATTAATTAAATCCCAAATATTTACCAATAATTAAAAAGTAATTTTTTATCAAAGAAAAACCAGAAATTTTTTTTTTCCCATTGGATATGACAGTAATTGTTCATTTTTTTAGTTTTAGAGTGTAGAACTCATTAATCTTCCACACACAAATGCTAAAATAACTCAGTAATCTCTCACCAATAAATTAATTTATACTCAAATTTTATTTAGAGATATTAAATATATAATTTTTTAAAATTTTCAATCATAATTTTTTTTTTTTTTAGTTTTTGGTTATTTCACTCATTAGATAGTGTTTATTTTAGTTGTATAGTCATTGAGTAATACAATTAATTCGTTTTAATTCATAATTTTGCATCTAAAAAAAATATTAAATTTAATTTAAATAATTTTTTATTAATATTCAATATATAATAATAGGCCACACTTAAAGTAATCGCCCTAGGCCCCACAACGCCTTCAGCCGACCTTGCTATAATAAGTCAATGAAATAAGCCACATCTACAAGGCCGACAAAAATAAGCTTCCTGTTAGAACCTAATCCACCAATTATTACACTTCTTGTAGCATAAACACCATCTTAGTGCTTTACTATTGTCTCCATAAACTTCTCAAATAATTAGGTGGCTTTAGGCCTTTAACATTAAACCAAAATCAAGAAGTACAAAATATTCGAGAAAGAGCTAAATGGAAAATTGATATTAAAAAGATTATCTTACCAAAATGATGATAGGGTTAATTAGATGGTGTAATTCAGTGATGTACCCCTATTTTATTCTCATATATCATGAAATTGGAGTATCATACTTAATCCAAATTACAATTAAAAGAACAAAAAAATAAATTTAGAGTAATAAATATATTTATTGAGATTGATGAAGTGATAATGAGTTAATACTACTTATATAGGAGAGTGTTATTATTGTGTCTCCTGATACCAAAATTGTGGGGAAAAAAATTAGGACAAATAATGCAAAATTAGACTTCAAATTAGAAGCCACAATAGATGAAAAGATAAGCTATGCCTAATGGCTGCAATAGCATTTGGACACATGCAAACTTGTCGGTGTAGTCATGCTTCACATTTAGATTGCTTTTCTATTCTGGTTTCTATTTAGAGTGAGTCTGTCATTTGTCAACGTAGTTTCTTCAATAAAGACATGGATTTTGGTACCATTAACATAGGTCCTACCTTAACCTCAATCTAATCGGCGCATAAAGACACGTCTAGTTCTTCACATGACAAATAATAGACACCCGGCCGTATATCATTAATGATACAACTCGGCAGGCCCTTCTCCAAGACCCAATATTAGTTGGGGAAACTTCTTAGCTATACACCATGTCCCTGCATAAACTACTATTTGACACCAAAGAATTATGAACATTAATTAGTATTTTACACGCTTTCACATATCTAATCCTCAGATGAAAGTGACCTTTTAAAAATCATGGGCATTTGGGCCGCTCTTTTTATTTACATTGATCGGTTTTTGGATCATGTTTGGAGTGAAACCAATGGATTTGGAAGCGAAGTGTAGCCAATTAAAAAAATGTGTGATAAATAGAGAATCCATTTGCCAATGCCAATGCCAAATCCCAGAAAGCGGTGCCACATTCCAAGCCATTTTCCATATTTAGCACACCAATCGTATTAAAACCATTGCAACAATCAAGCTTATTGTGTAGGACAAAAAGTGGAAAAATTATTGAATATTTCGAGAGTATTATAAATGTGTACTCTATTTCTTATATAAATTAAAAATTTTACTATAAATTTAATTAGTGAGACTCATAATTATATAAAAAGAGAGAATATATATTTATGGTACTTTGAAAATAGTTAATAATTACCTTAAAAAACTTTTTTGAGAGACTTCACGTTTTCATGTGAAAGTCACATGCATTAGACTAACAAGTTTTCAAAGTAAATAAGCAGTAAGAGAGAGAGAGAGAGGTTCCCTTCACTCTTAAAAGCTCTTTAGGAGGGAAGGGAGACCATGGAGGAGGAAAAGAAGAAAAAGCTCTATAATAGTACTATTGGAGCTCCAATAATTCCCAGATGTGCACAACTTTGTTGTTTCCTACTATCCATCTTTGCCGTTTCTGCCTGTGCTCAAGCTTTTGATTATGCTGATGCTCTCAAAAAGAGTCTCCTCTACTTCGAATCCCAACGCTCCGGGCGGTTGCCGTACAACCAAAGGGTCACTTGGCGTGACCATTCTGGCCTCACTGATGGCCTTGAACAAGGAGTTAGTACCAAACTCCATCAACTCTCAAAAACTACTTGTCCAAAAATGTTGCGTTACAGTATTCTTGTGTTCAAATTATGTGACACTAATATATATTTGAGTTTTGTGTATAGGTGGACTTGGTAGGAGGATATTATGATGCTGGTGACCATGTAAAGTTTGGGCTACCAATGGCATTCACTGTGACAATGCTTTCATGGGGTGCCGTTGAATACCGGCAACAAATTGCTGTTGCCGGTGAATTGGAGCATGCCATGGAAGCTATTAAGTGGGGCACTGATTATTTCATTAAGGCACACACTAGTCCAAATGTGTTATGGGCAGAGGTATCTACTACATTTGCATAATTCCAAATAACTATATATTAATTATATGCAACAAAATTATTGGATTCAAAACTGGTTTCAAATTTATACAGGTGGGTGATGGTGACACTGACCACTATTGCTGGCAACGGCCGGAGGACATGACGACCTCGCGGCAAGCATACAAGATTGACGAGAACAATCCGGGGTCGGATCTTGCCGGAGAGGTAGCAGCAGCAATGGCAGCCGCATCAATAGTTTTCAAGAAAACAAACCCACATTACTCACACTTACTCCTACACCATGCCCAACAGGTACATTTAAAACGTTTTTTAAGTTTTATCCAAACCAAAAAAGAAACGTTTTTTAAGTAATTAATAGATCTAGTGGAGTTGTCCTATAATTATAGTTGGATTAGTTTTACTTCTTGTTACATTAAGACATTAATATAAGTAACTGTTTTTTTTTTTTTTAGGGTTATTAGTTCACTAAATAGTTGTACCATCGTAGATAGTTTTTTTTTGTTGAAATTTATTAAATTAAATTAAATTCCTTAATCTTTTTTGGGTGGGTGTAGTTGTTTGAGTTTGGGGACAAGAATAGAGGAAAGTATGATGGGAGTGTGGGAGTGGTGAAGAGCTACTATGCGTCGGTGAGTGGGTACATGGATGAATTGTTATGGGCAGCTTTGTGGTTGTACAAGGCCACCGACAAGGATGAGTATTTGAAATACCTTATTGACAAGGCTCATTGCTTTGGTGGCATTGGTTGGGCCATCACAGAATTCAGCTGGGACGTGAAGTATGCTGGTCTTCAAATCATTGCCTCAAAGGTAAGGATACCCTATCCCTGTCTCTATCTCTGTCTCTGTCTCTCGAGCCAAGTATTTTGATTGAAAATTTTGAGTACCGCACATTTTCGCATACACTTTGTCACACTCACAATTGTTTTACATGGAAGACTGTAAGTAGTGAAAAAAAAATTGTTAGAATATATGATAATGACAAATAATCAATCACAGTTTATCATATAAAATAGTTGTAGCAAAATGCATGGTACTAGAATTATTTATTTTGATTTCTATGCTCTAAGTGGTCAATTAATAGTTTATAAATATCTCATTTCTTTTTTGTTTTTTTAATGGATTAGACTAGAGAGCCTAAATTTAAGTCTCACAAATCTTTTTGGGATTTGGCTTTCCATGGATTCAAAGATGGAATAATAATACTACTAGCTTTAAATCCTACTTTAAAAAAAAAAAAAAAAACTTTATAGAGGTCGCGGATGAATAAGGCCTATGAGGCACCATCCATAGGGTAAAAATTCAAAATAGAAAAAGAAGAAAAAAGAAAAAGGTTATCTGGAGCACAAAACCATGTGAAAGTGATGCTTTGCATTACGGCAATACTTTTTAAGTGGTTCCTGACTAAAATCAGTGCTACACTGTCACTAATTCTCTTCTCTCACACAATAAAATTGGTTTGTAAATTTATTCCAATATGCTTCCATGAGCCTTGCTAGGAGCACTCACTTCAACTGAAGAAGCATTAATTAGATCATATAGACAAATTCAAAAGTAGAAAATAAGAAGTTTATAACTAATACAGGATTAACCATGAGAACCGACAAAATTGTTGAAATTTCATTAGCTTTTTTTCTTTTTCTTTTTTATTAATGGGAAAAATTTCAAAGAGTGGGAGTGGGACTTGTTAAAACTTAAAATGAGAGAGTTGTCGTCAGATCTAACTATTAGGTACATAAAATGATTGAAAGTAATGAAAAAGATTTATTGAAGGTCAATTTTTATGACATTAATATCTTTGTTTCCAAAAATAAAAAATAAAAAGACAAAAAAGGGGCGTATTCATTGTAGCTTATCATATGGGAAGAGTTCATAATAATGATGATCTTAGAAAATAAAGTACGAGTCCATGTGAAGTTTAAAAGGGATGAAAAATTTAAGGCATCCAAAAAATATATATAAAATTAAAAATTTCCATAAAAAGGAAGGAAGAAATATCATGTACTATTTACGAGCAGAGATGGCGATGATCTTATTTAGTTTTGTCTGTAATTTGATGTGGGGACAGACATTTCAGTATGGCCCACTTGATAAACCTACTGAGTGGTCGCCATCCTTTCATTTATGAATGTTTGTACGTTAGATGAGGCACAACTTTACAAATTCGTTTATTAATGCAGACCCACACAACTTTGGTCGTACAACCAATATTTTACTTACGGCCGTTTGTAGGGAAGTTTGAATAATATTGTTTGTATTTTTTGAAATATGTGTGAATGAAAAAGTGTATAAAAATATGTGTAATATTATTTAAAAATTGAAAACATATATTTAAGATGCTTTATTATTTAAAAAAAAAAAATGTGTTTTCCAATTGAGTTGTGAATACACAAAAAAAATGCTAGGACACATAAAATATATAACTTTACATCATAATTTGCCCTGTGATAAGTTGTGAGTGGTGAATGTGTGTTCTCACATAATACACTATCACACATCTACTAATCACACCTCGCTATGTGATAAGTTGTAACACAAAATTATACATTTTTATATGTTTATAACATTTCTCAAGTCCTAGATCGGTCAAACACACGTCTTCTTCTTTTTTTCATTTTTCTCTAATTTTCTTTTTAAAATAAAATAAAATAATAGCCATCTCTTCCCCCCACCCCCTTCCCTCATCATTAATAAAGCCATCGTTTCTTACTATTATTTTCTTTAAAAAAGAAAAAACTGAATAAAAAATGCAACCTAGCCTTTATAAAAAAAAAGTTTGATATTTGAACCTAATAATAAAATAAATAATTATTAAAAGGATGCTATAGGTTCAACTTAATTTTAGCATATCTAAAAAATCAAATTAGATATCCTGTCTTCTCTCCTCTCCCCCACCCTCCCCCCACTTCCTTTATTATAAATATTATCAATATAATTTATTGTGAAAATTTATTACAAAAATTTCAAAAATTTTATAAACATTATTTTGCTTCTATTATTAATTTTTTAAATAAATGTAAAATTAATTTTAAATTTTATTTTAGTACTCAATTATATTTTTTTAGTGTTGATAAATGCTTGGTTTTACATGATGTGTTTTTGTCACATAATTGAAAGGATTTTGTTTCTTTTTTATTTTTACCATTAAATTTATTATTCAATCTTACTTATGTTATTAAAATATTTACTTTAATTTACATATGATTAAGTGTATCACACATTCATAATACTAGTCGCAAGCTCCCAATGTCTGAGATTATTATGTGATTATTTTTAATGGAATATGATACATAATTTATTTTCTAAATTATTTGTAAGATCATATGTTAGGATCAGTTATTTGTAACAAAAGTATTTTTCTTATAAGAAAATTTTATTTTAGATATAAAAAAATATTAATTTAGAAATACTCTTTTTTAATATAACCCTTTACAAAACCAACCAAGAGTAAGGATTTTTTTTATAACTAAAATAAACAATATCATGTTGCTTTCTTTTTCAACTAATGAAATTTTGTGTTCTTTATAAATAAAGAATATATATATAAAAGTAAAATTCTCGTCTACTCCTATTGTGAGCCAATTCGTTAGTGATAGAATATAGTGGAAATTAAGTATTTCCAATCATGATAGTTGAAACAAGAAGAGAAAAAAAGTGTTTTCCCACCATTCAAAATATTCAACTTATAACCCTCTATTTTAATGTTATCTTTAATTCCAAACCACTACATTATCTTCTAATATTATAGTAGCTCTTTTGAGGTATATAAAGTATGGTCATGATTTCTATTTTTAAATACACTAATAATAGGTCCGTGTGTTGCATGCTTTTTTAAAAATATTTTTTGTAGATTAGTATCATTATTATTGTGATGCATGGAAACTCATAAATATTGCTATTTAAAATATTAGGTAAAACTAACAGTTTAACAAAAATATAATCATAATCCTGGAAAAAAATTGTTTTCTTTTGCTTCCAACCATAGCTAATCAATAGACATTATCAGTGAAACAATTAATAAAATTTTATTTCTATTATTTGAGTTAATAATATTACATAAAAAGTCCACTAAAATCTCTTAATATATTAAAATTATTTATATAACACTTAGAAAGATTATTACAATATGTATATCATTCTTAATGTAAAGGAAAAAAAAAAAAAAACGAATAGTCAAATTTATTTGATAATGAGATACAAATTAGGGGGAAAATAAAACATCTAAGAAAATGTTTTCCTTTAAATGATGAATGTTAATTTTTATCATGTATGTTAATAATGAGTTTCAATAAGAATATATTAAACAATATGTAACCACTTTTTATGAGGTTGCACGTACATAAAAATAGAGTTCAAACTTCTTATTGGAAACATGAAATGAAAAAGTTGTATAATTTCAGGATGAATATAAACAATTCTAACCCAAATATTGGATACAAAAAATGTTGACATAACTATTAGAAACTTTCATATACACAATGAATTCCACAATCATGAAAATACTAATAAACTTTTGGATCAAAATTGGACAAAAGTTATATGAAATAAAAAAATTGAACATCACCTAACTAATTGATTCTCCGAACAAAAAAAAAAAAAAAAACCCACTAATCAAATCACCAAAAAACATATATATTTGCACTAACATCAAAATAATAACAGCAATTTCTAAACAATAAAAGTACATAAATCAATCTTTTGCCTTAAATATTGTTCAATCTTTAATTTCATATAAAAAAATATGTAAAATGAAAAGTATTAAAGCAAATCAGAGAATAAGGTTAGAGATTAATATATTATAGATGTGTGTGTGTGGGTGTGTGTTTGTGAGAGAGAGAGAGAGAGAGAGGTACCTCTAATAGTGGAGAACAAAAACAAAAATGCAATTGTGGAACAAATTTTTCATCAAAATTTCTAAGCTTGTTGCTTATAAGAAGGATAAAGAGAGAACATATTTATATATAGAAAGGGGGGGGGGGGATGAGGAAGATGAAAGGTTGGGGAAGAAGATGAAATACAGGTAAATAATTGAAGTAATTGTAATTATAATTGCTAAAATAATGATGTGATATAAAATTAAAAACACTTCCTATCAATACCCAAAGCAAATTATATATATATACACACACACACACCCCTTCGTGCCAAAAAAAGAAAAAGCAAAAGCTAAAAGTTAGGAGAACATTGTAATGTTGTATACATTTTATTGTTGTGTACAATTTTAATTTCATATGTTTAAAAAGTGAAAAAAAAAAAAATTTTGGCTTCTGGGCTTTTTTTTTTCTTCTAAATGTGATGTATTTAATTATGGTTCCAAAATAAGTTTTTTTTTTTTTAAAAAAAAAAATCTCAATATCTAATATCTAATTAGATTACACATATTACTCAATTAAAGAATTTTTTCAACAAAATACTTTTTTTTAGAACAAAATACTTCAATAGTCTTTGGAATGGGAATGGTTAGGAAAATAAATAGACAAATAACAAATTAAGAATTAGTGGTCATAAATAATAATAAAAATGTGAACTTAAATACCATACTAAATAAATGTATTTATTTCATTCAAAATTTTAATTATATGTCACGTGTCTAGTATTATGGCAAATACATTGACATGTACAAATAATATTTTAACACATGTCATTGTTTGTCTAATCATACCAATTAAATACAAGAAATTGCCATGTGTCATTGTAGGCATGTATAGATAAAATTAAATAGATAAAATTTTGTAAATGGCGTGTATTTGAAGAAAAAAAAAATTCCAATTTTTTAAAAATATTTATGATCATTATTCTAATAACACATTGCTTATTTAAAAGCGTTTTTTGAAAGATCGTTACGCTTATCTTTTATGTTTATTTTGTTTTATTAAATTGCATAACATTTGACATTGTGAAATAATAAGGTTAGACACACGTGGGTTCCAGTTAGCTCAACTGGTAAAGTCTCTGATGGTTGTATAAGAGATCTAGGGTTCAATTCCCGCCTACACCAAAAACTGATTGGTGTCTTAGTCTGATGATATTTTTTTTTCCCGAAGGCAGAGACACAAAACCAGGGGTGTTGAGGTGATTCAGGTGATCAACATCCCTTGTTGGTTAGATGATCAGGCCCCTAAGCGTTGAGATTGGGTCAACAATGGAGTTGTGAATCTTGTGATATGGGGGTTATAGATAGAGAATCTTGAATTCAATCTGAGAGAGAGAGAGAGAGAGAGCTGAAGTAAAAAAGAAAATCGCTATGTATAGTGTAAACTACAATTTCTTGCCAAGCTTGACGAGATATTGTAGCTTTCGCCAATATTAACCAGCCACAAGTTAGCTTGAAGGAGCACGCTCTTGGGGTTGGACTGGTTAGAATTTGGTTTAAAAGTCAATAAACTAATTTCAATGCAATTGCACCATGTTAATACGCATCAAACAGTGTAAAGCCAATTTCTGTTTTTTTGTTTTCCCTTCCCTTGAGCGACTTAATTTTGGGTTAATGAAGTTGTACGTACTGTCTTAAACCATTATGTTTTGCAGTTGCTTATGGAAGAAAAGCACAGGAAGCATGCTCACATACTTGAACAATACAAATCAAAAGCCGAATACTACATATGCTCATGCCTCAACAAAAACAACGGCAACAATGTAGAACACACCCCAGGCGGCCTCTTATATGTCCGGCAATGGAACAACATGCAATACGTTTCAACAGCAGCTTTCCTACTCACAGTATACTCTGATATCCTTCAAAACTCAAATCAAAAGCTCAAATGCCATGGAGGAATAGTGGGCCATCAAGAAATCCTCAGCTTTGCAAAATCACAGATTGATTACATTTTGGGGTCTAACCCAATGAACATGAGCTATTTAGTGGGCTATGGATCAAAATACCCCACAATGGTGCACCATAGGGGAGCCTCAATTGTGTCATATAGAGAGAACAAGGGGTTCATAGGGTGCACCCAAGGCTATGATTACTGGTACAGCAGTCAGGAGCCCAACCCCAATGTTCTAGTTGGGGCCTTAGTTGGAGGACCAGATTGTCAAGATAAGTTTGTGGACCAAAGGGATAATTATATGCAGACTGAGGCCTGCACATATAATACAGCCCCATTGGTTGGAGTTTTGGCAAAGTTGTTGCAATTAGAGGACCAGAGTTTGGATCTGAATCATGATTCGCCTTTGCTGGCTTCTTATTAGAAATGGTATCAGATGAAAAATATTCTTGGATCTTCTATAACAACATTCCTCTCCTCTTTTTATTTATTTATTTGTTATTATTATTATTCTTTTTTTTTTGGTGGCTGAAGTAAGGTGTGCCAGCCCATGTGTACCTTCACTATTTTGCTATATTTGAAATACAGTTAATACAGGAGTATAAAAGGTCAGCATTGTTACCTTCTTTCTTTTCATTCTTTTTATTTTTCATACTAAGAAAAAGGAATTAGTTTTTTTTTTATACTAGGTTTTTTTTTTGGGTTTAAAAAATTTATAAACAAGTGGAGAGCCAAATATGAATCCAATTTTTTTATTTCATGGAAAACTAAGTACTTGATCACAAGTTCTTGGCGGGATACCTGCTTTGTTGCATTGACCAAAACTTTAAACTTCTACTAATCTAGAGAAGCATGATGGACCAACCCATCTAATATAAGTGAATTTGAAATAAAAATCAGTAATGACTTGGCACTTGGCACATTTATGAAAAAAATAAAAATAAAAAGGTCTAATTACTATTTTAGTCTTTAATGTTTTCCCTATATGTTAAAAACGGTTTCTAGCATTTTAAATGTGTCAATTTAATCTCTAACATTTTGGTATTATGTCTAAATTATCCCTACCATTAAGTGATGGATGTCAAACTTAGCATCTTCGTCATTAATCACAATTATATAACACCAATTGAGTCGCCTTCAATCCACATCCCGTACCCAATTCATGCACAAATTGAGTTGCCCTTTTCGTTGCCGAAAGCTCTATTCCCTCCTTTGTTTGCACTTTGGTTGTTTTCTCGCTCCATTGATAGGAACATAAAGGAAGTGCAACATCATCAAATTTCCCTAACATAGAGGAAATGTGGATCAACACTCCAAGGAGACTAATCAACACTCCTTTGCTAAAATGATTATTAATTGACACAGTAGTTCCCTCTGCTCTTCCATGTACTTGAGTTAGTCTTGAGGTGACAACCAAGAGCTCAAATGGATATATAAGATTTTCAGAGGTTGAACATGATTTGGATAGTTAGTGATTATTAAATGGGCTAGAGTGAGTTAGTTAGGGTCAAGCACACTAATCACGTGTTAATTCTAGTAAACTCATTCTTAATTAGTAAGAGCACATATGGGATTAGTGAAACAATAATATGAAGTCATGTCGCCAATTAGGTTAATTCTATTGTTGTATAAATAAGGATTTTTAACTCTCGCTGTTCTCATTGAATAAAGGTTACTCATTTGTGCTTAAACTTGAGTAGTCTTGTTTAGAGATAGAGACTCCCTAAAACTAGTCTCACATGGAGAAGGTGACTCTTTCAAAGAAGTCACACACTGGACCCTACCATACCCTAAACTCCTTATCCTAACCCTCACACCAACAAGTATTCACATCCACTCAACCATATCTCCACATAACCAAACATTGTTGTTGATCATTTTAATTTTAAATTTTATTTTAATAAATTAATGAATAATAAATTGGTAAATTTAATAAAAAGATATGAGGTTTTAATATGGTAAGTGAGGAGATAGTATATTATCAAATGTGGAATCCCTCATTGATAAGAAGAGAGAATCATTATTAATTTGTAAATGTGAAAATTGGGCCTAACTGTAATAATATAAACGAAAATGGACATATCCAGAGAATTTATAAGTAAAGAAAGGTGTTCTTTTGGTGGAGTTTTGGACTCAATAAGAGGAGAAATTATAAGATCCATATGGTGGACAAGTGATATGGTCCACAATTCCACTAAAAAACTGCCACTTGTTTAAAATTGTTAGTTAGAAAATTTTTTTAAACAGAAATTAATTACTGACTCAGCAATTTTAAATAAGTGGAAGTTTTTAGTGGAATGGTGGACAAGTGACGTGGTCCACTAGAGGACTTTATAATTTCTCCAACAAGAGAAGGTTTGTTGCACTATACTTGAGTCTTGCCAACCGTAAAGAGCTTAAATCTACATAAAAAAAAAAATAAGGTGAAATACATGTTATTCTATTTCTCTGGTATTTTTATTGTATTCACCAATGGGTTCAAACCTAATAACCCTAATCTTATACCTTTCTTTTAACATACTTGACATCCCTTAATAACATCAAACCCATACTGTGTTCTTATCATCAATGCAACAATGATATGACCTTCATCATTTCTAACGACAACACCTATGTTCGCTGCTTGGTGGACAAGTGGCAATTTAAATATAAATGTTTCCATTTATAAATATGAAGAAACATTGAGGAAGACAAAACCTAACAATTAATAAGGATTAAATTAAAATCGTTGAGGATTTGATACAACATAGTAGGGCACCACCTTAACATAAAAGCTTTTGTCAATATATTTAAAACCAACAATATGTAGGGAATTCAACCGAAATTCCCAACCTGTGAGAAACAAAAAAAATAGAGAAAACACACGCCAAAGAAAAACAATCACACGCACAAGACAATATTTACATGGTTCGGCAATTTGCCTACGTCCACGGAGTTGCAGGGATTTCACTATTATCAGGGAAAAATACAAAAGTGCGGCAATACAGTGTTTGTCTCTCTCTCTAAAACACGACAACAACAAAACCCTAATCATCAAGCTGCGGTTTCTACATCCTGCGCACAGGATACACAATGGGTTACAAAACGGGCCAAAAATCGGCCCAAGCCTTCGCTCCATGGACTAAGCCTCAGAAAATCTTCCATTAAAAACCACGCAACATTATTTCGGGTCGGGTCGGGTCGTCAACTGGATCAAACACAACTAGGCTCCACAAAAGCCCAACACAATATTGTATAACCCCTCACGATTTTAATTTTTACCTAATATGGATCAGTCTATTCGTACCGAGATAGATTGATCTCAGATAACACCTTAGTAGCGTACGAGATGTTGCATAGATTGAGGAATAGAAGACAAGGCAAGGTTGGCCACATGGCGATCAAGCTCGACATCAATAAAGCATACGACCGAGTCGAATGGGAGTTTTTGCGCAAGATAATGCTCAAAATGGGGTTTTTAGACAGGTGGGTAAATCTAGCCATGCAAGGTGTATCCTTAGCAAGCTATTCGGTACTCATCAATAGAGAGCCTCGAGGTTTTATCCACCCGACATGAGGAATAAAACAGGGTGACCTGCTGTCACCATATTTATTCCTGTTTTGCATGGAAGGACTTTCGGGGATGCTCCGCAAGTCCATTGAAGCACAACACACACAGGGCATCATGTCTTACCGAAACAAAGTTACAATCTCTCACTTACTTTTCGCCAATGATAGCCTACTCTACTGCCCAGCCACCCCGACTGAATGCCGTCTTCTACTCCACATACTAGGCACGTATGAGAGAGCTTCTGGCCAAGCCATAAATCGGCAGAAAGCGGCATTATTCTTCAGACCAAATACGGATAGAGTGATACAACATTGAATTTGAGAAATACTTGGGCTTGTTGATGGTGGGAGGAAAGAACAAGGTGAATACGTTCAAAGAACTAAGAGAGAGAATAGCTAAGTGAGTCATCAGATGGAAAGAAAAAACCATTTCGAAAGCAGGGAGAGAGGTCCTCATCAAATCCGTTGCGCAAGCCATATCGACGTATTCAATGAGCCTCTTTAAACTGCCAAAGAATCTTAGCAATGATATTAACTCTATTATTGCGAAATATTGGTGGGGACAAACGAGTGACGAGAAGAAAGTACATTGGATAAACTGGAAAAGGTTGTGCGACTTGAAGAAAAAAGGGGGGATGGGTTTTCGGGATATAAACGTTTTCAACTTAGCCATGCTGTCCATGTTAGAATGTAATTTGTAATTGTCAAAGTGGGTCCCTAAGTATAATCTAGATATCAACAAAGTGTCTTATTGTCAAATAAGAGTTGTATAAGCCATGAGATTTGTAATAGATTTTAGTTAGCTCAATTGGTAAAGTATCTTATTGTCGAATAAGAGTTTTGAGATTCAATCTCCGCCTATATCAAAAACTAATTAGTATCTTAACTTGATAAAAAAAAACAATCATCTTGAAGTGGACACCATAAATTTGAAATACTATCGCATTTATCAAAATTATGAGATTTGTATGATAAAGGTGTTTATCTTCCAAATTTTCTCTAAATTGTTTCAATGAATATTTGAAATGGACAAGAGCTTCAATCTGGTAAATCCAAAAGGACAAATGTAATTTTTCTTTCAATATTATTTCCTTATGTGGTGTTCCCTGCGGCCAATTCTTTTGGCGAATTTTTAATCTTTGTTTCTTTCTTGATTTGGAGAAGCAATTAAGAAATCTAGGCCATGAGGAGTCTGTTTTTTTGTTTTGTTAATATATGGTGGGAACTTGTGGTTTTTAAATTATTGATGACTTGATTTCTCAAAAAAAAAAATTATTGATGACTTGTTATCCCTATGTTACCCATTCTGCCTTCACATTTTCCATTTTGGTTAATACTTAAAAAGGGCTTTTATTCAACTTCATCAAATAGTAACAAGACGAGTACAAACTACAAAGTACAATACACATCAGTTTTATTATCATAGTTATACAAAGACTCCACATCCGGAGGTGGAACATATATAATTAAAGGCCATTTAAAAGCAAAATCCCTTTTGGCTCTCCGAAGAGTGAGTATGTTTTTTTTTTTTTTAGGCAACCTAACTCGGGGAGAAAATTTATTACGGAGGCAAATCTTTTACAACATAACTGAGAATGTTTGGTGGAACTTCCTCCACCCAAACTCTTAAAGGAAAAGAGAACCTAGCATCGCTAACTAGAGCATGAGCAACATGGTTGCCCTGCCGCCTTACATGGATGATAGAATAGGATTGAAAATAACCCCTTATAGACATGAAGTCTTTTACTAGGTGACCAGCCATTGCATTTAAGTTCGACCCTGTCTACAAGCTCTTCACCACAAGCTCTTCATCTCCTTCAGAGCACACCTGACGAAAGCCAAGTTCTCGAGCAAAGATTGCAGCTCTTCGGGCCGCTAACATCTCTAGAATCTCCACTGATACTGGCATCATCACCTTCTCCGACAAAGCCACCAAAACCTACCCTTCTTTGTTACGTATGACCATTCCAATGCCTACTTCCTGATCCTCCCCGAACACTGCCCCATCAAAATTTGCTTTTACTGAATCCTTTGTTGGAGGCTGCCACCTCACCGATCCGGTCCTTTGCTTCGGTGCTAGCCACTGCCTTCCCTGCTGAAACTTAGCCAACAGAGCCGAAGTTGGGCAATTTTTGGACATGGCATAGCAGCTTCATTAGTTCTCAGCTTGTTTCTCCAGAGCCAGATTAACCAGGCAGTCATCGCAAACTCCTCTAGATTTTTTCCTTCTGCCTTAATGGTGCTCACGAGGCCACTTATGGATTCGATGTTCTGGAATTTACTCCTCACTTCTGCAAAGGAAGGTGCCCACCCCTCACGGACATTAACATAGTCCCAGATTGTGTGTAACGCGTCTTCAGCCCTGCAATCACACTGTTCACACATAGGAATGTCCACCACTTTTCTTTTTTGTAGGTTTACCTTAGTTAGGAGAGCATTTGAACAAGCTCGCCATAGAAACACCTTAACCTTATTGGGAACTTTCAAACGCCAAATACTCTTCCAAAAAAAATTTACCTCATCAGAACTGGAGCTAGATGGTAAGGCATTCAACTCAGTCTCGCACAACAGTTGGTAGCCTGTTTTTACTGAGTAAGAACCTGACCTGCACCTCGGCCATTTAATGCAATCCTCCTGGTCCGTGACACATAGTGGGATGCCCTTGACTTTGTGGGCTTCAAATGGCAGAAAGAGTGCATCCACTAGCTGGTCATTCCAACCCTCCCCCCTGGTATCAACAGATTAGCAACTACCCAATTTGAGGCCTCCTCATTCTTCGGAGAAACTACACAAGCCGAGCCCCCCCCCCCCCCCCCCAGGCAGCCACCTATCTTTGTAGATGTTAATCTTCATTCCGTTCCCAACTCTCCAAAGCAACCCCGATTGGACAAGTTTTCTAGCCTTTACAATGCTTTGCCACGCATACGACCCCGAAGCTACCTTTGCATCAAAAACTGAACCACTTGGGAAATATTTTGCACTAAAGACTTGATAAAATAGGGATGAGTGATCCACTAATAATCTCCACACTTGCTTAGCAAGCATAGCCTCATTAAATTTTCCCAAATCTTTAAAGCCCATGCCCCCCAACGCCTTTGGTTTGCACAATGTTTTCCAATTTTTCCAATGGATCTTACGTTGGTCTCCCCGTTGACCCCACCAAAATTTTCTTATCATCATCTCAATATCATTTAATAATTCGGATGGGAGTTTGAAACAACTCATCGCAAAAGTGGGTATAGCTTGAACTACTGCTTTTAGGAGCACCTCCCTTCTCGCTTGTGAGAGGAGCTTTTCCTTCCAACCTTGAAACTTATTCCACACTCTCTCCTTAATGAAATTGAGACTCGCCTTTTTGTTTCTCCCAACCACCGCCGGAAGACCAAGATATTTCTCATATTCCCGCACTTCACTTACTCCCGATAGGTCTGTTATCTCAAGCTTCCTCTCGTCCGGAGTAGCCTTGCTAAAAAACGCGGTGGTTTTTTCTCTATTTAACTTTTGACCAGAGGCTTGCTCGTACAAAATCAAAATATGTTGGATAACATCCAAATCACTCATTGTAGCACATTTATACATACATATTTCTTTCTTGAAAGAGCATGCTTAACAGTCCAATTCTTTCCAAGCCTAAACTGCCACAATAACTATTACTCTAGTCTATAATTAGGCCTAAGACAATAATTTTTTAAATGAGAATTTTTAATATTTAACTATTTATTAAATAGTATTTATATAATTTTCTAATATAATTTTTTGTTTTATTTTTTTAATAATCCTTCTTCTTACTTTTTGATATGCAAGCTTACTAAATAGGTTGTTGTATTAGGTTTTAGTAACATCTAAAAAGGCTAAAACTAGTAGGTAACCCATGCAATGCATGGGCAAGTTCAACAAATATTTATTTTTATTATTATTATTATTTTGTTTTATATATGTGTGTGTGGGGGAGGGGGGGGGGGGTGTTGCAAGATTCTATAAAAAAAAATATTGGAGGGTATAAATAATTAAATATAGTTCAAATCCTTCCTACTTGTTTTCTGATTTTTTGCTGCTCAACCATAAAAAAAACCTGCTTCATGATATTTGCTATCTATAATCCAGTGTTGGTTGAAATTACAAATGGTGTGCAATGGGCTGTAATGGTGTTAGTTGTTTTTGTAAGGAGAAGTTGAAATTGAATGAGAAGCTTGAAACGTGTGACAAAGGAGGTGGGAGAAGTTTGGATGAATTAGAATTCTATTTGAGATTCTGTTAATTTTTTTTTTATATGGTTATTTTATACTTAGTGCAGTGGCGGCTTCAAGAATTTTTTTCAGGAGAGTCAATAAGAAACTTAAATTGAAAAAATAATTAATAAAAAGAGAACTTGAATATATTGAGTTATCGACATCAAAGAAAAAGAAAAAGAAAACACGCAAATGCATAAAGTTTTACAATTTCATTCTAGGAGTTTTCTTATTTTGAAATCGTTACATGATAGTTTATTATCAGTTGTCATTATCTATTGTCAATATGGGTACGTGTGAGCATTTTATTTTGTTAAGTTTATATAACATTTTTATTTTTATGCAATTTTTATTATCTATTTGTAATTGTTTTTATAAAAATATTTTAAACTAATTAACAAAACTCAACTCACTTGCACTGCATTAATTATTGAACCACATAGCCACACTCATCCATAAATAAATAATACACTCAGTGTCTACTTAACTAATCAAATGCTTGAACAATCACTAGCTTTACTTCTTCTTCTTTTCTTGAATCATTAATTTTATAACAAAAAGTTATTATAATATGATTACAATACACACACTTGTAACAAACCCTATGTATTTCCTAATTATTAAATTATATAAAGTTATATTATACTTATACTATACATTCACACATATCACAGTTCACACAAATAACATTACAACAAATAATAATAATAATAATAATAACAACAACGCACACAATCAATATCACACACACACACACACAAACAATATAAATTTATAATAAAGAGAGAGACACTCACAATTCACAAACACTTATTCTTTACTCTTAGAGTTGGAGATACTGAGATAGTATGTGATTTGTGGTGTTATTTAGTTTTGGGATGGACTGGTTTGTGTTGTTATTTGATTTTGGGCTGATTTGATCTATGATCATAGCATGTAAGATTTAAGTCAAGGTATGCAAAATATATATTTTTACAGGTAAATTAAATTAGTAAGAAAAAAAAACAGTATATATATATATATATATAGAACCCCCTAAAGTGTATGTGGAGTCACCCATGCCTTAGTTAGTAATAGACATTTATTTATTATAATTGTGATTGTACATGAAATTATTGTTCTAATTAAGGGTGTATATAAAAGATTTTATAGGGAATCCATAGAGATTTTAAATTCAAATAAAAAAAATTGACATGGAAAAATGTGAGCTTTCTAAAGTTTATGTGTCAACATTAGAAGAAGAAGTCAAAAGTTTCGGTGTTATATATACTAGTTGCTAATCCATGTGATGCACCCAATATTTAGCAAATGTTAAATTTCTTTATTTTGTTCAATACTACAATTAGCAATATATATATATAAGAAGGAGTGAAGGAGGAAGTATAGTTTTGTGTGACAAATAAAAACAAGCTGGTCACTCTTTTATTATCATTTTTTTTTTTTTTTTTGTAAGGGGTAAATTTCAATAACATACCTTGACTAAGTTGGCTTTAGAGCCAAAGGCCTTGGAGCTGAATTGGCACCTTCTCATGTACAAAGTGCTTGGGGGTCTAGGGGGGAATGGGTTCGAGCTGCAGGGTTAGCAGCATGTTGTAATTATTTCAAAAAAAAAAAAAAAATGTTGGCTTTAGAAACCAAATTGGTAAGTTTTGAAAAATCTTGGACCTGGTTGGTATTAGCACAAACCTTAAGGTATGTGAATGTAATTTACCCTTTTTGTTTTTAAGGAAAATTATTATCATCTTATAAATTAACAAAGCAAAGTATAATATATTATTCATATCATAACAATTTTACCCAAAAAAAATTACATTAGATGCAACTTGATGATAACCAAAAGTAACTATGAAGAGAAATTCATGTAAAAGATACCTTGAGATTTGAGGAAGAATAATATATTTGTAAAAACAAAGAGCAGAAACAACATAAATGGTTTTAATGTGGTGCTGAATATATATTGTAATAGGTCCGTTTGGTTTAAAACACTCTAAATTGCTAAGTAGTAGTTGGTTTAAAACTTTAGTAGTGATTGGTTTAAAACTTTTAATCATAATAGTCATTTAAAACTCTCCACGTTGCTGAGTAGTAGTCGGTTTAAAACTTTTCAATTATAATAGAAGTTTAAATTCTCCTTTTGACATAATAAATAAATAAATAAAAAGTGATGTGAAAAATTATGAAGCTACCAAAATTTATTACGTGGCAAAATATTAGAAGGTCAATTAATACTCAAACATCTTCGGCTATTATATATTATACTAGCATTATACCCGTGCGATGCACGGGTTAATCAAAATTCATATGTAAATATTTTTTTTTATTAATTTACTTAAAATTAAATAATAGAATATATAATAAAAATAATTAAATATTTTAATTTTAAGTTATATAGTAAATTCATATTGTGTGAAACTAAGGTATTATGAAATGCATATTGTGGGGATAAAAGCCCAAGTTCGTATATTGGGCCTTGGGCCCTATTTGAGGATGCAGGTATGTCCGAGGAGGAATAAATGATTCGGAGAGGCCCCAGAGTGGAGAATCATGTAAGTAAAGGATGATAGAATATAGTCCGAGGAGTGTATCCTTCTCGGATACAATGAATATCGGTCAAGCAGGTACTTGGGCAATTTAGGTGACCTTCCAGGAAGCTCCAACGATAAGGATGAACTTCAGGCACACACAAAGGTGATAAGAATACAGAAATATCTACAAGCAAAAGCTGCTACCACCGCATTAAATGCACTGCAGCAACTTTTCTGGCCGCATTTATGTGGAGAAGACCGCTGAACAATGCAGTCTCAGCTACCACCACTCATAGAGAACCAAAGAAGATGTTTGATGGGACATGTACTCAAGTGAAAGCTTAGATGATTAACAAGTGTACGATCAATATGGTCTGAAGGGAAGCTATATAATGCAAAAGATCTCCCATAAGAGGAGATCGGAAAAAATAGAAAAAGAAGGAAGAAGAAGATTTTCTGTAGCACTAAGGATTGTATTAGCTTTCAAGAACAGTAGTTTAGTTCATAGTTTGTCTCCTCGGACACCAATTTAATCAAGTTTCAAGTGTGTTTTTGTGTTTATTCATCTTTTAAATCTTTATTAACTGTTGTTTAATTCACAAATAGCCTAGCTCTTTCACCCACTTTCTACAAATTCATTGTATTGGGCTCGTTGGGCTCACATCCCACATCTTTTAGGCTTGAGCTACAAATCTTGACCCCACAATTGGCGCCGTCTGTGGAAAGAGCTTGAGCAAGAGTAAGAGCAATGGTTGACGATGGCAGAACCAGGTCCACAACCAGCAGAATCCAGGGCATCCCAACACGTTGATCCTTTTCTCAACCTAGAGCAAAGAGGTGATCGTGAAGGTAGTGTGCATACCACACACACTGACCGAAACCAAACTCGAGGTGGAAGTCATATGTCCCATGCAGAGAATAACAAGAACATGCAACTAGAGATTGATCAGTTAAAAAGGGAGTTGCGCCATGCAAAGAGGAAGCGGACTTCTTTGAACTCTGATGAGAATTCTGATAACGAACAAGATGTTAATTACAGGCAGAAATCTCGAACCCCACCTAGTGAATCCTTTTCCTATGAGGATGAACATTATCGTAAACGGCGGCCTCGAAGCCTATCACGTGCAGGTGTAGGGAATGACGCTATGAGCAAGGCCCTGAACCAAATCTCCAGATCGCCTTTCTCGTGTAAGATTGAAGAGGCAAGACTTCCTCGTTGTTTTCATCAGCCAACGTTCACTATCTATAATGGTCGGACAGACCCTGTGGAACACGTGAGCCATTTCAACCAAAGAATGGCTATCCATTCCAAAGATGAAGCTTTGATGTGTAAGGTTTTTCCCTCCAGTCTGGGACCAGTTGTAATGAGGTGGTTCGATAACCTGAGAGCAGATTCCATAAGCTCCTTCAAGGAACTCACTCAAGCATTTGGTTCCCGTTTCGTCACATGTCGTAGAGTCGCTCGGCCCTTGGCTTCCCTGCTATCCTTGAACATGTAAGAGGGTGAGACCCTGAAAACGTATTCAAATAGGTACTGGGAGATGTTTAACGAGATGGATGGCGATTTTGACGAAGTGGCCCTCAGCACATTTAAGCTCGGCCTCCCCACTGACCATGGTTTGAGGAAATCTCTGACCAGCAAACCTGTCACCAATGTGCGTCAACTGATGGACAGGATTGATAAGTATAAAAGGGTTGAAAAAGATCAACAGCAGGGGAAAGGGAAGGATAAGGTTATCCCTCAGGAGAGGAGGGATTTCAGGTCGGATTGTTATAGTAACAATAGACCACGGAGGGATTTTGCTGGACAATCAGGGTCGGTGAATCTTTAAGTAGTCAACGCCGTGTTCCGAGAACTAGTGCATCAAGTTTTGGAGAAGATTAAGAATGAACCGTTCTTCAAACGACCGAATAAGATGATGGGAAATCCTGAAAGACGTAATCATAACCTCTATTGCCAGTACCATCAAGATCATGGGCATACCACAGAAGATTGTAGGAGTCTCTGGGATCACTTGGACCAGCTTGTCCGCGAGGGCAAGTTAAAACAACTCCTGCATCATTCCAGTGGCCAGGGGAGCCAGGCAAGCTCAGAATTTCGAAGAGATGTTTCTTCGAGACCCCCCTTGGGAACTATCAATGTAATCTTCGCTACACCAGGGAGACCAGGATCCTGTCCGTCCAGGGTAATGTTCGTAGCCCGTCTATCCACAGGAGATGTTAATCAAGATCCGAAGAGGGCTAAAATGGATATTCCACCAGTTCTAGGCTTCTCGGATGAAGATAAGATTGGAACCATCCAACCCCATGACGACGCTTTGGTAATCACCTTCAGAATTGGAAGGTATGATGTGAAGAGGGTAATGGTAAACCAAGGCAGTGGAGCTGAGATAATGTACCCTGATCTCTATAAGGGGCTGAACTTGAAACCTGAAGACTTAACGCCCTATAGTTCCCCCCTGTTGAGTTTCGACGGAAAAGTTGTTGTCCCGAAGGGCCAAATACGACTACCTGTGCAGACTGGTCCAGAAGTAGTAGAGGTAGATTTCATTGTCGTACACGCGTATTCACCCTATACTGCAATCGTGGCCAGACCCTGGCTGCATACGCTAGGGGTTGTTTCCTCTACTCTGCATCAGAAGGTTAAGTATCCATCTGAAGGCCAGGTTAATGAAATTTTGGGAGATCAATCTATGGCCAGGCAATGCTTAGTGGCTGCCATTCAACATAAGCCCGAGGCTGAGTCCTCGGCCCATGCTGGAAGGGATTTATAACAGTTAAAACCTCTGGCATTGCCCATCGATGATTTAGTTGAGGAGGCGAGGTGTGAAGATTTGGTAAAAGTTGCTATTGGAGACGATTCGGAGAAGTTCTTTCAGGTTGGATCTCAGTTACCTCTTCAAGAAAGGGAAAAGCTGATAGAATTCCTTAAAAGAAACATTGATGTATTTTCCTGGAATGCTCATGAAGCCCCGGGGGTGGATCCAGAGTTCATATGTCACCACCTGAAGGTCAACCCATTGATCACCCCTAGGAAACAACCTTCTGGCGCCTATCCAAGGAGCACGCTGATGCAGTACGAGAGGAAGTAACGAAGCTCAAACAAGCTGGAGCTATTAAAGAAGTGTTTTATCCTGAGTGGCTAACGAATACTGTGGTGGTGAAGAAGAAGAATGGGAAATGACGAGTGTGCATAGATTTCACAGACTTGAATAAAGCTTGCCCTAAGGATCCATTCCCTATGCCTAGAATAGACCAGCTAGTGGATACCACTGTTGGCCAACCTCAGATGAGTTTCCTGGATGCTTTTCAAGGTTATCACCAAATATCTTTAGCCCTGGATGATCAGGAGAAGACTGCTTTTGTCACCCCCATTGGGAACTACCACTATAAAGTGATGCCATTTGGCTTTTGTCACCCCCATTGGGAACTACCACTATAAAGTAACGCAGGATCCACCTACCAAAGAATGATGACAAGGATGTTTGAACCGCAGTTGGGTAAGAATATTGAGATTTACATAGATGACATAGTGGTGAAAAGCAAAGTTGTATCTGAGCATGTGGAAGACCTTGGAAACATTTTTGAAGTTCTTAGAAGGTACAAGTTGCATCTAAATGCTTCCAAATGCTCGTTTGGCGTGGGGTCAGGCAAATTCTTGGGTTACATGGTAACTCACAGGGGGATTGAGGTCAATCTCGACCAGATAAAGGCCATTAACAATTTACAATCACCTCGGAATCCCAAAGAAGTCCAAAAATTGACTGGAATGGCCGCTGCTCTAAACCGATTTATCTCTTGATCAGCGGATAGGTGTAGACCTTTCTTCTTACTGATCAATAAGTGGAAAGGGTTTAAGTGGACTGAAGAATGTGCTTTAGCTTTCCAGCAACTTAAAGACTATCTAGCTCGGCCACCAATCATGTCTAGTCCTGAGCCAGATGAAGTCCTGTTTGCCTACATTGCTGTGGCCCCTTATGCTGTAAGTTTGGTGTTGATACGAGTGGATCGTGGTGTGCAAATGCCAGTTTATTACGTGAGTAAGTCGCTGCATGAGGCCGAGATTCGTTATCTGCCACTAAAGAAAGCCATCCTGGCAATAGTGCTTGGTACACGGAAGTTACCTCATTATTTCCAAGCACATACGGTTGCTGTCCTTACCCAACTTCCGCTTAAAACCATACTCCGAAGTGCTGACTACACGGGGAGGATAGCTAAATGGGGTACAGTTCTAGGGGCTTTTGACATCAAGTATATGCCCTGTACCTCCATAAAGGGACAAGTCCTCGCGGATCTGGTGGCCGAGTTCACTGAACCCTCGTTAGAAGAATTGAAACCAGCACAGAACATGGATGAAAAATCGGTTGGCATGATCTCTCTACAAGGCCCTTCATTCTGGGAGGTGTATGTCGACGGTGCAGCAAACCAGAAAGGTTCCAGAGTGGGGTTAGTGCTAATATCCCCTGAGAAAATCGTTATTGAAAAGTCATTAAAGTTGAGCTTCATGGCCACAAATAATGAGGCTGAATATGAAGCTCTACTGATAGGAATGACAATGGTTCAAAGAATGGGAGGAAAGTCAGTGGAAGTGTTCTCGGACTCAAGACTAGTCGTCGGCCAAGTAAAAGGGGAATTTGAGGCGAAAGATGAAAGAATGCAGGGGTACTTAAGCGAAGTTAAATGTCTACAATTAGAGTTTGAATCTTTTAACTTGCTGCACATCCCCAGAAATGGTAATGCACATGCTGATTCTCTAGCCACACTTGCAACCTCCTCGGCACAGAATCTGCCTCGGGTTATCCTCGTTGAGGACTTGTACAAACCCACAGAGATAAGAAGAGAGATAGTCCGAGTTCATCAAATCAGAGCTGAGCCAAGTTGGATGGACCCTATAATTCAATTCTTGAAGGAGGATACTTTGCCCGAAGAAAGATTAGAAGCTGACAAAGTACGGAGGAAGGCTACTAGATTCTGGCTATCCGAGAACCAGAGATTATACAAGCGTTTCTTTTTAGGGCCATATTTGTTGTGTATACATCCTGAAACAGCTGAATCACTCCTCTAGGAATTACATGAAGGAATCTGTGAAAGCCATACTGGAGGCAGATCCTTGGCACATAGAGCCATTACCCAAGGCTATTGGTGGCCAAATATGCAAAAGGAGGCCCATGAATATGTTAAAAAGTGCGATCAGTGTCAACGGTTTGCACCAAACATACACCAACCAAGGGGAATCCTTAATCCATTATCCAGCCCGTGGCCATTCGCTCAATGGGGCTTAGATATTATGGGTCCATTCCCTAAAGCAGTAGGAAACAAGAAGTATCTTCTAGTCGGCACAGATTATTTTACCAAATGAGTTGAAGCTGAACCTCTAACTAACATCAGAGACGTGGACGCAAAGAAATTTTTCTGGGAAAATATTGTCACTCGGTTTGGGATTCCTCACACCCTCATCTCGGACAACGACCTTCAGTTTGACAGCAAAGCGTTCAGAAGTTATTGTTGCGAATTGGGAATCACGAACATATACTTTACCCCTGCTTATCCCAGGGGAATGGGCAAGCGGAAGCTGTTAACAAGGTCATAGTAAATGGACTAAAGAAAAGACTAGACGACGCGAAGGGCAAATGGGTGGAAGAACTGCCACATGTACTCTAGACATATAAAACTACGCCTCGTAGGTCTACTAAGGAGACCCCATTTTCAATGACTTATGGGGCTGAAGCTGTTATCCCTCTGGAGACTGGTTTCCTAACGTTAAGAACTAGTTCATTCAGTCCGAGTAGCAATAATGAGCAGTTAGAGAAGAGTTTGGATTTGATTGAGGAAAGGAGGGAAAACGCAATGGTCCAATTGGCATATTACCAACAAAAGCTCAGACAGGGTTATGATGCCAACGTAAAGCTAAGGCCTTTAACGCCTGGGGATCTAGTGTTAAGGAAAGTTGTGGGCATTGCAAAGAATCTAGCTTAGGGAAAATTAGGACCCAATTGGAAAGGACCATACCATATTACCTCAGGGGCTGGCATCGGGGCATATTTTTTAGAAGATTTAAACGGTCATGTAATACCACGCCCATGGAATGTAAACAACCTTAAAAGGTATTATTATTAAACGAATTTTGTCTTTGATCAATATGTTTATCTATTACATAAAGGTTTTGCATTTTCGTCCATTACAGTTCTTATAAGTGTTTAAACTTAAATCCAATCATGCCTGAAGTCCCCGGACCAGATGATATGGGTTAGTTAACACTCCATTACAGTTCTTATAAGTGTTTAAACTTAAATCCAATCATGCCTGAAGTCCTCGGACCAAATGATATGGGTTAGTTAACACTCCATTACAACTTTTATAAACGCTGAAATGGATCTTAAACCATGTTAGACTTCTCGGATCATATACTAGGGTTAAAATTAATGCTTAATGGCGTCCTTTGTATGTTTTATACAGAACCCAATTCAGGTAAAGCATTTCATTATTTATTTAGGTATCAGAGAATATATAAGACATTTATACCTTTCATTGCTTGCTAAATTCATTAGCGATTTTTATATGATCCAATTTTTACCAGTTTTTATCTAAGTTATATGCATCATTAGCAGGATATTGTTGTTGAGCCTGCTCAAGTTAAAGTAGCTACAGATCAACACTATTTGCAATAACAATAAACCTTATAAGGTGTACAATGAAGATGTAGAAAATAAAGGAAGAACGTTTCCATTGATCATAAAGTCTTTTTCTTCAATTACAACACTTAAAAAAAAAAAAAAAAAAACACAATAGCAATAAAGGTCCTAAAAATATCTAAACCTTCGTCTTGGAGACTAAGGGGTCAATAGTCTGGCTGGACTGGGTGGCAGCAGCATCTAGGGCTTGGTCCTTGGGTTCAGAAGGAGTTTTCTTCTTACCCAGGCCCTTACCCTTGTCTTGAGGATCCTCAGCTTTCTTGCCTTGACCACTAGCTTGATTAGACCCCTTAGGAACTTCAAGGAGGGCAGGAAGGACTTGGCCGACCAAGGGTTGTTCCGATGCCTCTGGAAGTTGTTTGGAAGGAGAGGGGTCAGGACCTGGGAGTTCGCAAATGTCAGGATCATAGTAGACGCTCCCAGGTCGCCTCAAGTCAGAATCTGCAGGGACCCCAACAGCATCAAGGGCTTTACCCCAAGATACGTCACAGTAGTCCCTATATACTGCAGAGAGCTCCTCTGTGAGTCTGGCTTGAGTCTCCTCTACCCCAAGCTTATATGCTGCCTGCTTTTCAGCCTTGGCTGCCTCCTTGGCCAATTGGGCAGCTTCCCTGGCCTTCTGAAGCTCAGCTTGAAGATCCTTCACCATTTGCCTCTCTGTTTCCAGATTAATTTCATTCATATGCAACTATTGGCGTTGATCTTCGACCTGCTTTTCAGCATTCTTGAGACCTGCATCAAGACTGTCCCTGGCCCTTATCGCCTCTTTTAGCTGCTTGGACAGCTTAGCATAATGTTCCTTAAGATTACCCAATGATTTCTCAATCTCGGATCGAGAATGGGCCTCCGCCTTGGCTTCATTGCGGGTATCTTTATTCCATTCTTCGGCCACATAAACTTGTTGGGTAATCTGCATAACAGAATGGGAAAAATTTAATATAAAACAAAGAAAATGGATGAATAAAAATGACCAACAGTTTACTTAGAGAAGCAGATCAAATCACTTAGCATGGTCAGGTCCCTCTTAAGGGATAGGAAGAGTTTGTGCTGGCTGAAGCGCCTGTAAGCATCCATATCCTTTAGTAGGAGAAGTGGTTGCTCCAGGGCCTCAGCAATAAGACCTGCCCGCCCCCCTTGATAATTCCTGACTGAGGTGTCCCAAGGGAGGGGGGCACCATCCAACTCCAGCTTAGGGGACCAGATGCGCGGTCCTCAGCGCACATTAGCAGCAAGAGAGTCCTCTCGGCTTTCAACAGAAGAAGCACTTTTGTTTCGTTGGTCCTTAACCAATTTCTGTTGTTTATTTCCTTTTGAGGGTTCCACCTCACCTTCCTCAAGAGTTGCATTAGGCCTTTTCTTCTTCAACTCAGGCATTGGCTTTAGGCCGAGGTCAGCAGGAAGCTGAAGAGGGGGTGGAGGAAGATTAACAGCGGGCTGGGACTTATTGGTTTCTTTGGGCTCAGGTGCTTTGTTCCTTGCCTTCATAAGGTCCCTTAGGCTCTTGCTCCCTGTATTCAAAGCCATTCC
Organism: Quercus aquifolioides; assembly: GCA_019022515.1. NCBI lineage: Eukaryota > Viridiplantae > Streptophyta > Magnoliopsida > Fagales > Fagaceae > Quercus > Quercus aquifolioides. The sequence continues at coordinate 38,809,112 of CM032329.1, read as the reverse complement.
TTCTTCCTCTTCCGAAGAGTCGTCTGGAAGGGCAGTTATTAAAATGGGGGCGTGAACGCTAGAATGCCTATCAGTCTCTTCCTCGGCGTTCGAGAGAGGAATTACCTGAACCTCCTTAGGTGCCTCTTCTTCAAAACGGAACTTGTCAATCTGTTCCTCTAGTGAAGAGGTCGAGGAAGCAACTCTTTCCCCTGCTGCGGCTGCTTCAGGGGGAATCTGTTGAACTGGAGGGATAAGCAGTGGTACACCCTGCGGGACTGGATGTGGCACGGGGGGAAGATCGAATGGAGCTAAAAAATTAGGCCGAGATACATCTATCCGGTTTATCCGATAGTCTCCCTGCCTTATAGCGTTGCCGACCGCTTGAAACGCGTCTGAGAGAGGCTTGAAATCTAGAATAAGATGGACGGCCCGAAGTTGCCCATCTTCGCTTACAAAAATCTCTGATCTCAGTAGATAGTTAAGCGCGGCAACGTTAGTCAGGCTGAGCCGAGGAGCTACGTGCCTTTTATCTGTTAACACCACAACAGAACTAAGCATAATCAGAAACTTAAAGTAAAACACTAATACAAAGAGAATAAAAACAACGCTAATGATGAAGACCCTAAATCTATTGTTAGGGAACCTAAGTCTAAGATATCCCACCTGGCTCTCCTGGTTGGGTTGGGCAATGAAGACCGTCATGCCACACTCTCGAGACGATCAGATAGTCGTCTTTCATCCCCTTGTTAGACTTGGGAAGACAGGAGATGAGCCTAACGATGTCGGATCGAGATTTAAGGTAAAATCCCGCCCCCTTTTGTCTATGACACTTGTACATATGGACTACGTCAAGCCAGGTGAGCCCCAAGCCTAAATGCCGATTCAAAGCATCAACCGCTCCTAGGATCCTAAAGACGTTAGGTGTGCACTGATCAGGAAAAATCCTATGATTACGAAGGTAATCTCTTGTAATGGGACCCATAGAGAGAGTCATTACCCCTTCTATGAAAGCTATAATAGGGATTATGACTTCTCCCACCCTTCGGTCAGTTGCTATTCCTTCCGGGGGACAATACCGCAGGTTTACTTCCTGTGGTATGTGATACGTTTCTTTAAATATCTCTATCAGGGCAGGACTATCCATTAAATACTTAAATCTACCCATTTCGGATAAGCAAAAAAGGGGAAACACTAAGAACGACAACTGGGAAATGAGAATTTGAAGGTCGAGGAAGCTGGCCAAGGAGAGAAAGAAGGGTTTGAAGAAATTAGAACTTACACGAACTGGGTTGGAAGGTGATCCTTGAAATCCTCAGAAGGATTCTCAAGGATTTTTAAAGAAATAAGACTGATGATTTGACAATCTTTGTGAGTTTGAATGCTTGAGTTCGTTGGAGAGTCTGAGAAATTGTGAAGTAAAGAAAAAATGATCTCCTTTGAGGCTTTATATAGGGGCTAGAAAATGAGTGGGAGTTATCCCGCCCAAACCCTGAGGAAAAATGTCGTTCGTTGGATCAATGGTTCACTGTTGGATGCCAAAGACATAGCACCGCCTGGATCAATTAATGACGCTTCGCGAATTCCGAAACGTCAGTAGCAATGATGAAGCGTCTAAATCTATGCTCCCACACGTGTAAACTCAAGTATTTTTACATTTCTAGCCCTTATTTCTGTGGCAGATCAAAATCCCATTTTTTCTCCTCGGATGCAAGGGAAAAATTAAAATTTTGAGGGGCTATTGTGGGGATAAAAGCTCAAGTTCGTATATTGGGCATTGGACTCTATTTGAGGATGCGGGTATGTCCGAGGAGGAATAAATGATTGGGAGAGGCCCTAGAGTGGAGAATCACGTAAGTAAAGGATGGGAGAATATAGTCCGAGGAGTGTATCCTTCTCGGATACAATGAATATCGGTCAAGCAAGTACTTGGGCAATTTAGGTGACCTTCCAGGAAGCTCCAACGATAAGGATGAACTTCAGGCACACACAAAGGTGATAAGAATACAGAAATATCTACAAGCAAAAGCTGTTACCACCACATTAAATGCACTGCAACAACTTTTTTGGCCGCATTTATGTGGAGAAGACCCCTGAACAGTGCAGTCTCAGCTACCACCACTCATAGAGAACCAAAGAAGATGTTCGATGGGACATGTACTCAAGTGAAAGCTTAGATGATTAACAAGTGTACGATCAATATGGTCTGAAGGGAAGCTATATAATGCAAAAGATCTCCCATAAGAGGAGATCGGAAAAAATAGAAAAAGAAGGAAGAAGAAGATTTACTGTAGTACTAAGGATTGTATTAGCTTTCAAGAACAGTAGTTCAGTTCATAGTTTGTCTCCTCGGACACCAATTTAATCAAGTTTCAAGTGTGTTTTTGTGTTTATTCATCTTTTAAATCTTTATTAACCGTTGTTTAATTCACAAATAGCCCAGCTCTTTCACCCACTCTCTACAAATTCATTGTATTGGGCTCGTTGGGCTCACATCCCACATCTTTTGGGCTTGAGCTACAAATCTTGACCCCACACACACACACACACACACACACACATATATATATATATATATCATATACTATATAATAAAAGTTGGGCTTAGACGCTATGGTTGCGCTAAGTGGATTCACCAAATTGCAGAATTTTTTTTTAGATTTAAAAAATATATATAATTTTTCTTCTCCTATAATCTCTAAGTTGATAAAAATCTTAATTTGATTATTACAATCCAAATTCTTCATATAATCCATTATTCCAAGACAAAAGAGAGAAATATGACATGTTCCTTAAAATCTATGATGACCTTAAGGAACATGTCATATTTCTCTCTTTTGTCTTGAAACATTTCCTTCACTTCCATGAGATAGGTCCAGGCATCATTCAGTGTTATTATTTTCCTTGGAGTACCACCATCACCACCATCAACTGGGATCCACACACACACACACACAAAAAAAAACAAAAACAAAAAAAAAAAAAATTAACATTTAAATTAGACTAAAAGTAAAATTGTTACTTTATAAAAAAATTAATATAATACTTATTGTTACTTTATCCAAATAAGTCGATAAGAACAAATAGAGTAAGAGTCTTACTTAAACTTAAACTTGTTTGTTAAATGGATTAGACGAAGAATTTGGATTGTAATCAAATTAAAAATTTTATCAACTTAGAAGTTATAGGAGAAAAAAAATTATATATATATATTTTTTAAAATCTAAAAATCTAAAAAAATTTCTACAATTAAAGATGCATTAAAGCCTGTAGTCTAGTAATATAAAAATAAAAAAATAAAAAAAAAAGTTGTTGCTTTTTTTATTATAATACACTACACGTAACAAAATTTAAGAAAATCTCAAGAACCATATTCGAGCACATCAATAATCAATAGATTCAACACCTTCGGAATAAAAAAATAAAAAAAAAAAACCCCCCACAATCCAACTTTGTGAGTTTTGTAGAGCCTAGACTTTCAATAAACTTCATTCTATTAAATTATAAACAAACATTATCATAGTTTTTAGATTGAGGAAGATAGAAATTTACCTTGTAAATAAGGAAAAAATTGAAGAGAGGGACTGCAGCATGCCGTGTATATAGAATGAAAGTGTGAAATTTTTTTTTTTTTGAAGAGAAATGAAAGTGTGAAATTGATACTTCCTTCTCGCAATTTAATTTATAAGCTAGATCTAAATGACTACATTTCCTTCTCCCCCCCCCCCAAAAAAAAAGAAAAAGAAAAAAAGAAAAAAAAAAGACTACATTCCCTTGTAGCAATGGAATTGATTTACGTCTCATGATATCAAAATCCAATAACTAATCTACTTTAAATAGTGCTATATTCACATGTACTTGTAAGAGAAGTAGAGTTCTAGTTAAACTCTACTATATAAAATCCCATTAAGAAGATGATATTTGATTAGAAGAAAGAGATAATGTAACTTTAAAATATGTATTATAGGTAATTAAGTTGTATCAATTATTTAATTATTTTTTCTTTTTTAATTGTGTTTGACAAACCGTAGGAATCAAAAAATGGGAAAAAAGAAGAAGAAGAATATTTATATAAAAAAGAAGAAGAAGAATAAATAGAAATCAAAAATTGGGGGGGGGGGGGGGGGGGAAGAAGAATGTATGTATATATATATATTTTAATGGATGAGAAGAAGTTCAGTTGATATTAAATTATTAAGTTTTTGTGTGTATCAAACTTTATCCAAAGAAGTGATTTCAAATTAAAATTTATCTATTTTTTAAAAAATCTATAAAAGAAAAAGATAAGAAAAAAATTATATCTATTTTTTTTTTAAATCTATAAAAAATTGTGTCTATCTAATTTTTTTTTTTTTTAAAAAAAAAGAAGAAGAAGAAGAAGAAGAACAACAACAACAACAACAACAAATTGACAAACCGTAGAAATCAAAAAATGGGGGGAAAAAAAAAGAACAATTTTTATTTAAACAAAAAAGGAAGAAGAACAAATTGACAAACCGTAGAAATAAAAAATTGGGGGATAAAAAAGAAGAATAATGATGAGATGGATTATATGAAGAATTTGGATTGTAATAATCAGATTAAGATTTTTATCAACTTAGAGATTATAGGAGAAGAAAAATTATATATATTTTTTAAATCTAAAAATCTAAAAAGAATTCTGCAATTTGGTGAAGCCGCGTGGCGTAGCTACGGTGTCTAAGTCTAACTTTTATTATATAGTATATGATATCTAGATTATATATTGTAGAATTTTGGAACCATTTGTACAATGTTAGTTAGGGGACTTTATTTTCTAAGAAGGCCTTGATACCTTTGTATAAATTTTTGGGGATGGGGACCTGTTCCTATCAAAAAAAAAAAAAAAAAGCTTGTCCAGTTTTCTTGAAAGTTTAGCCTACTTTTTATGTTAAAACAATTTTATATCCATCAATATTTTGAATTGATTTAATAATAAATATTAATATGAAAATGTCAAGTATTTGTGCAATGGCAAATACTTTCCACCGAAAATAATAGATTACGAAATCGAGTTTGGAAATTATCTTTTTTAATAATAATAAAAATGTAAGACTATTTACCAATCACCTCTTTTTGACTTAACTATCTCTGATGATTGAATAAGAGATTTGAGATTCAATTTCGTCTACACTAAAAATCGATTGATATTGTAATCTAAGGAGCATACGCCATAGGTTAAAATTCTTTTTTAATAAATTTAAAAAAAAAAAAAAAAAAAAAAAAAAAAAAACCTATCTTTGACTTTATAAAAATAAGATATTTATGCATTGCACTTTTTTTTTTTTTTTTGGCTGAATTATGCATTGCACATTAACTTTTTAATATGAATTTTAGACAAATTAGTAATTACTCTCACCACCGCTCCCCCTTGTTGCAGTGTTCACTCTATAAGTATAAATACTTGTGGGGTGTGAGGGGCAATGGCTGAAATTTAAGTCTCTAAAATAGAGCTTCATACACTTATATACTTTGATTAAGTTAAAGTAAAAAATTTATCTTATATTAAAAATAAGAAAAAAGTAATTACTCTCGAAAGTCTAAGCACTATAGAAATCGAGAAAGTATATGCTGTTTCTGGATCTCCAACTCAGCATCCATCTGGTGTTTCTAAGTCCAATAATAAATTGACACATGTATTAAAATAACAGCTCAGCATACTCAGGTCACTTAAAGCAAAAAGACACACTTGCCCTCTAATTTTCTCCCATCCCGCCATTCTGCGTCTCTGCCTTTTCCCCTTCTCCAAAAGAACAAATTTCATCTTTCTCTCTCACTCTCTCTCTCTCTGTTTCTCTCGCAGCACTGAACCATATCAGTCACCACTCACTTGCACCTCCATTTTCCCTCTCTCAACTCAAAACCTTGACAGCCACTGCCTAGTATCACCGGTCATCAACAGTTCCGACGAGACCGACCTTTGTCTCGTCGGAAAACGCCCTCTCTCTCTGTTTCTCTCGCACCATTGTAATACACCAGTCACCAGCACCTCCATCTTCCGTCTATCAACTCCAAACCTTGACAGCCGCTACCTAGCATCGCCGATCATCATCGGTCTCGTTGGAAAACGTCCGAAATCACCGAAAGTTTTCGCGCCGCTTTCAACACTGACTTTGCAAGAAGGTTTCTCCTCACTCTTTTTCATTTTATTTTCTGAATTTTCTGTTTATATATGTGTCTTGTTTCTTATTTAAAAAGAGAACTTGTACTGTCTACTAAAAATGCTTCAGTGAGGATGAATGCACTAATAATACAGTAAAAGTTTTTTTTTTTTTTTCAAAAAATTGTTCTTTTGGATTAGATTAAAAGTGGTTAGTATAATGTAGTTTTATAAGTAGATAAATAAAGCTTCTTTCTTTGTTTATTAGTTGATTTAATGTATTTGATGGTTGTGCTTGATTTTCAGGTATTATTTATTTGTTAGATTTTTTCTTTCTTTTTTAGCTATTCATGTTAAAGATGATTTCTTTTAGATGCATTTAAGTTTGCAATATGTGTTGGCTTACTTAGAATTTTCACAATTTTTTTTCATTCCTTGTAATAGTTTTTTTTTTTTTTTTCCCATGGTGTAGGGATGGATGCAATGCTGTTCTGTTGTTTTTGCTGAAGGAATTGATTTTAATAAATATTTTCGTACTAAGAGTCTCCTTTAAGGTATTTAATCTATCTTTTTGTCATTTTCTTAGATTAAGTCTTTGGTTGATTTATTATGAAAAATTATGTTATTTTGATAATTGGTATAAATCCCACTTGAGTTTCAATGTGTTTATGGCTGAGGACCAGCGGGTGGCTGGCAGCAATTCTTTTTTTATGACTTTATGGTGATTTATGTATATTTATAGTCATCTTTTCATGATGTTCTTTCAATATATCTTTTTTTTCTATGATTAGGCTCGACTAGTCATGGATTTTTCAAATAATGCTTTTGTTGCTGTTGAGGACAATGATAAAAGGGAAAAGTTTGAAAATGTAACTTTGGGTGAATGTGATGAAATTAAAATTGGAATGCAAGTGAGGTCTGAAGAAGAAGCATATAACCTTTATAATGAGTATGCTTTAAAAAGGGGATTTAGCATTCGAAAAGCGGTTAAACGAGAGTATAATGGTGTTATTAGGCAACGAGAATTTGTGTGTTCAAAACAAGGTTTTAAAGAGTTTGAAGACCCTTCTAATGTTAAAAAGTATCATAATTTAGATGTAAGAACGGGTTGTCGTGCTAGGATCCGGTTTGATGTAAAAAATGATATTTGGAGTGTTTCACACTTTAATGACACACACAATCATGAATTTGCAACTCCAGAAGAAAGATGTAACTTGAGATTAGGAAGGAAGGTGCTACCTGCTCATGGGAATATAATTAGCACAATGGTTAGTTCGGGTATAAAAGCAACAAAGTCTTACTCATTTTTGTCAAAAGAACTTGGTGGTGCAAATAATGTTGGGTTCTCTAGGCGAGATTGTCATAATTTTGTGCAAACAAAAAGAAAAGAAATTATGGAAGCTGGTGATGGGCAAAGTATTATTAATCATTTCAAAGAAAAGCAAAGTGAAGATCCAATGTTTTTTTATTCGGTGCAAGTAGACCAAGATAATAGAATTGCAAATTTCTTTTGGAGAGATGGTAGATCAAAAGTAGATTATGACTCTTTTGGGGATGTTGTTATATTTGACACCACTTTCGAACCAATAAGTACAACTTAATCTGTGCACCATTTGTGGGAATCAATCATCATTGGAACAATGTTTTGTTTGGTTGTGCTTTTTTATCAGATGAGACAACTCAGTCATTTATTTGGTTGTTTGAGACTTTTTTGATTGCAATGGGAGGTCGACAACCGAAATCTATTTTTACAGATCAAGACCAAGTGATGGCAAATGCTATTAATATGGTTTTCAGTGAGTCTCGTCATCGACTTTGTTTATGGCATATTAGTAAAAATGCTCAAAAAAATCTTGTTGGAATCTATGGTGTTCCAGATTTCAATCAAAGATTTAATCATTACTTATACTGTGGGTGTTCAAATGAAATGGAGTTTGAGTCAACTTGGAGCAAAATGATTGAGATGCATAATTTAAAGGACAATACATGGCTGGACAGGTTATACCAAATTCGAGAAAAGTGGTGCCCAACTTTCAATCTCGATTTCTTTTCTGCAAAGATGAAGTCTACCCAAAGAAGTGAGAGTACAAACAGTGTTTTTCATCAAATTATGAAAACATCTATGCCTCTTATTGAAGTTATTAAATTTTATGAGGAAAAGGCAGCACAAATGCGACAAGATGAAATAAATGAAGATTTTCGTTGTAAGAATGGTGCACCTGGAAAAGTTCATAAGCATGGGGGCATTTTAAGTCATGCTGCTAAAGTTTATACTCTTGCTTTGTTTGGAATGTTTGAAGAAGAGTTTAATTCAGGTATGGGATTGAATTGTGTTGAAACTAATCATTGTGAGGATAACTTTACACATTCACTAAGTAGTGGGGAGAGTGGAAGGATTTATATTGTGCATTTTAACCGGGCTGAATTAAGTATTTGTTGTGATTGCAAATTATTTGAGACTTTGGGGTTGTTATGTTGTCATGCTTTAAGGGTTTTTCTTGTGAATAATGTGAATAATATACCCGACAAATATATATCAAGTAGATGGACAAAAGATGCCAAGAAAAGGTTGTGTTGCTCTGTTGATTCATTTAAATCAAATGAGAAATCGACTCATGTATTGCGTATGAGCAACTTAAGTCTTTTGTGGTATAAATGTTGTGATAAGGCTGCATTGACTGATCATGGAACCAAAATAGCAATGGATAGTCTAAGTGAGCTATTATGCAAGCTTGAAAAGAGTTCAGCAGATACAAATAAGGTGGAAGATGTTGGTAAAAAATGTCCTCAAGATCTCATACATGATGATGATGTGCAACCTTGCTTAGATGGTAAGAGACCAATCCTTGATCCGCCACATGTGAGAAAGAAAGGGATAACCAATTTTAGAATAAAAAGTCAACTAGAAAAAAAGCAAAGAAAAAAGAAAGTGAAAGATGCAACCACTTCAAAAGCTCCAAAAACTATTTCTATGGTACAAGGTAAGTACAAACCTAGTACTCAAGCTTTCGTTTTCTTATTTTTTGCTTGTTGAGTTTAACTATATGTTCTTACTTTCTCTCTTCTTCTTTTTTTTTTAAAGAAAATGTTCAATCATCATTTCTTCCCCCGGAGATGTGCTAATCCTTTGGTTAGCTCTACAACAATGCTTCAAGAAAATCATTTGAAGAAAATGAACATAAGAAAAGTGAAAGATACAACCACTTCACAAGCTTCAAAAGCTATTCCTATGGTACATGGTAAGTACAAAACTAGTATTTCAATTTTTATTTTTCTTATTTTTGTTGAGCTTAATCATTTGTTACTGTTTTTGTTTTTGTTTTTGTTTTTTATATTGAAGATGTTCAAACATCATTCTTTCCCCCGGAAATGTTTGTTACTTATCCCATGATTAACTCTACAACAATGTTTCAAGAAAGTACCTCAATGTCACACTTGAATCAAGTACATTCTATAACCTTAAACTTTTTTATGCTAGAGGGGGAGAAGCTTTAATATGTGCTTTTGTTTATTTTTTTACTCTAATATTGTTCTCTCTTTTTTAGGGCTCTACTAAAAATTTATGAAGTATGAAGAAAAACTCTTTTGGATAGTATTTTGGACAATATACTGCACAGCTCATGGACAGCATCTTTGGACAGTTTTTTGGACAGCATTTTGGTCATTATTGCACAGTGGAGGAACCTCTTAGATAGTATATTTGACTCGAAAATTTTATAGATAACATAGCTGAAAATTTGGACAAGTGATTGCATAGCCAAACACTAATTATAGCTGTCATTTTGTAAAGCTTTTGTAACGAATGAAATTACTCAAACATGATAGATTTTGTATATGTTTGAGTAACTTCTAGTTAAAGACTAATTATATGCGGATGATAGAAGTTTTTAATGCAATAGTACTTTTTATTCTTATATATTAGTTTCTATATGTGCATGGTGGTGGAATTGCAATGCTAGATTGTTGCAGGTGTTATATTGTTCTAGTTAAGGGAATGATATAGTGAATGACAATATTTTGGTGCTAAACTTTGTTTTTGTTGTTGTTATTTTGATAATATAGTGAATGGCAGGTGCTGGGCTTTTTTTTTTTTGTTTTTTGTTTTCTTACAGGTGGGAGAGAAGGGGATTTGTTTTTTATTATTCCAAGGGAGATTTGTAAAAGTGTGTTAAACCTTAGATAATTTGGTAAATATATTGATGGTTACACCAAAACATTAGAGGTGATATTATGGAATGAAATTATGCAAGTTGTTTTTTTGTTTATGGAATTGTTATTATATTTGTGGAAGCTCACTTCCTAGAATAAGCATCTTTGCTATAGTTACATTGTAATTTGGTACAAAACTACTTGGAAATTTTTTCCAGTTATGAGTTTATTAGTTTATAGTAGACCTTGATAGCAATGTGTTGCATTAATGATATAATGGTTGTGTAGAAATCATGAATGATGACTGAGTACAGTTCAAATATGTGGCTCAAGTTAGTGGCTAAAGTTAATGGCTTTTCAATCACACGTATAAGCTTTAATCTTTGTAGGAGATCCTAATTGGATCCCACTTTGCTTCTGCTATATCTGGTTATGATGAAAATGCTGCCATTGTCTCAACAATTGGAATACTTGTATAAATCAATATTATTAATTTCTCCAAAAAGTACAATGTGAGATTTTTGGAACAAAGTGCCATGTTTATTTATTTATTTATTTTAATCTTTCAAAACAGACAATCCATTAGATGGATGACAAAGTACATTACAAATCATAACAATAACATTAAAATGGTGATACATTTGATCCAAATTAGCTAAATTTTGGCAAAATCTTTTTGTGCTCCACTCTAGCCCTATTGCACCAAATCATAGGAGTCACAATAATTACAAATACAATCCACTATAACAACAATGCAATCCTCAACTTTTTCTCCTCCTTGTGGTGTACAACTAACTTGTCTTGATCAACTTTATCTTTATCAATCTTTTGCATGCACTCTTGACTTTCTTGTAGTTAGCATATTATTCTGTTTAGACCAACAAAGAATGCCCTCCCTAATTCAGACCTCCCAACTCTCTTCCTGGTGAAGCTTGGAACTTTCTTTCCCTACAACCAACAAACCAACAGGTAACACATTATAATCAATAGAACTTAAAAATTGAACTCAAATAACTATTTAACTATGTAACTGATCATCAAGACCATCACTCTAGTTTAAAAAAGATAAACAGATATTTCTACAGTACCAAGAACTTACCAAAACTCAAAACCCAAGTAATGCCTAGGCAATAAAAATTCTCATTCCTATAGCACATATTATTTATCTTATGGGACTCAAATAATAAGAGACTGCATCACCTCAATTCTCTAACTATTCAATGGGGTAGAATTTAAACTATCCAAGGAAACATAACAACAGTTCTCTAACATGGTTCAAAGAAACATAAAAATATAATCTATAAGATATATACTAATCAAACATCACCATCATATTAACAAAATTATAATGTATACTAAACATAACTGTAGCACCTACGTGTTAGGCTTGAGCTTGGATGCGGAAAAGCCAAATTTTTAGTCCACATCCAGCTCTGTTTGCAGTAGGAGTAGGATGTGTAAGGTAGAAAAGCTTATTTTTGGGCATCTTTGTAAGTACATTTTTCCTCATTCTTACCATAACACATACTTTACATGGTATTTCATTCTCTACTCACATGCATCACAATTGGTCATATACAATAATTGATTTAGAATCTGAATGTGGTATTTCTCACGACTAAATAATCATTGCTTTTAGTTGTGAGGGTATTCTATTTCTTAGAATTTAATGAACTCATTCACAACAGGATTTGCTTGTGTGGTCTCCACCTATGATTAGCTAGCTACCTATACTCATGTGCCTTGATGCAGGAAAAAGAGGAAATTACTGAACAAAGCTGACTAGGCATTGCCAAGGTTAAGCTTTAACCATAAAAGGAGCAAAATAAATGTACTATATTACTACTTTCCTGATTAGAAATTGCTAAAGTGGTGATGTTTATTATATATATGCCACATCTATGTTATCATCTAAAGGAGTGGTGTTCCTTCCCAAAACAGCCAGCAAATATTCTCAATCAACTTTATTTTTCTTTTGCTTTTCCATGAGGGATATGACATTACAAACTCATTTCGGTTATAGGCTACAAAGAAAATAATTGGAGATTGAAAGTAAGTTGTGATATACTCTACAATAAAAAAGATATAGCCCAACGTAGAATCAACTTATGTCCGTAGCCAGCAATTTAAAATGCATAACAGTAAGTTTTTTACTCAACTCAATCATTGGGGCAATTTATCAAGCATGTTATATGCATGACTTAACTAGAGCATGAACCAAAAAGCCAGGGAGGTTGGTCTTGGCCAACAAATTACACACAATCAAAGCATTGTAAAATGGACCAAATTCCTCCTTACTTATAGCTAAGGCAATATGAACTATATTCAAGTAACAACGCCATCGGAATCATCTCTTCCCGAAACAAAAACACCCAAATCTCACCCCACAATAGACCAAAACCAAATCCATCATCATACAAATCTTGCAACATCAGGTGTTCTCATCCCATAACAGAACAGAACCATTTCAAGTAAGATTTGGTTATAAAAATAAGACCCTTCTAAGGTGAGATTATGGTGCCATATCCAACATCATAAAAAGATACCATTTTATTTTCGGTAAGAAAAAAAATGTGAAAAATACAGCAAATAACTAGAAAAAGAGAGAAGAAAACCTTCTTGTGACATCAGGTGTTGGATGAAGCGAGAAAGCTTCCGGAGTTGGGGATTGGAAGCAACGAGAATGAGAGACGATTTTGGGGGTTTCAACCAGACAAAGTCCTGTCTTGTTGGAACTAGTGATGTTCGACAACGTAGCTCCGGCAGCGATGCTAGGCAACGACTGTGGAGGTTTGGAGGAGAGAGAGCAGAGATAGAGAGAATTTTGGAGGAGAGAGAGCATAGATAGAGAGAATTTTTATTTTGCCAAAAGGGAAATGCATGTTGTTAATGGCGGGGTTTTGAAATTTTTAGGGGCATTTTTGTCTCTTTATTTTAAGTGACCTGAGTATGCTGAGCTGTTTTTTTAATATATGTGTCAATTTATTATTGGACTTAGAAACACCAGATGGATGCCGAGTTGGAGATCCAGAAACAGCATATACTTTCTCGTAGAAATCATTCATAGGAGGAATCTACAAGCTTCAATAAATGAAGGCCAATCATCAAAAAAAAAAAAATTTAATAATAAATGAAGGCCACATCATGGTTACTTGACGTTTCGTTAACGATCACAACGTAGAAGTACTACACCTATAGCTCTAAATAATAGACAGCAATTGGTCCATATGTTCAGTAGAATACCAAAGGAAAAAAACAAAAAAAAAAAGGCCCAAGGAGCTGACCCTCTATCACACGCAATGAAACGTTACCGAATCAACAAGAAGAAACAAGATATTCTATAAACGCACAATTTAAAGAAGATTAAAATTGTGTTTTTTGTTCTAAAAAATGCTACAACCACATTTTTTGACACAATTTTTGTCATAATTTGCTGTCAGTTCATAATTCCACCACTTACAACTCACCAAGTAGACAAATTATGACAAAGTTGTGTTAAAAGTTATAACATTACTCGTTTGTTCTTTCGAGTGTTGGATTATGCCAGATCAAGCAATTCTTTATTTTAGTAAAATTGAAAATTTATGAATAGCACTTATTTTTCAGGAAAAAAAAATGAATATCACTAATATTTGAGAGGTAGTAATTTCACATTATAAATAAACTGTTTTTTTTTTTTTTTTTTGGTTTCAACTTATTTCTTTCTTTCTTTTTTTTTTTTTCAGTGCAAGCAACTACATTACTAGTCACTTAACTAGTCCTCAATTGCACTATAAAGATATTGCAGCAATATTGTGTGGGTTTGTCAAATACCATTTTTTTTTTTTTTTATCCAATTGGCCTCAAATCCCTTTAGATTACAATTTCAAGCTGCAGACCAACGTTCCGTCTGAATTGTGTAGTATATAAGAAAAATCAGAGACAGAGACAGAGACAGAGAGATTTGCTATATTATTTGCTAAAATACAGGCCGACAAAAATTCTACCTACTGTATTTAGCTAGAATCCACCCGTGAACAAAATTAATACGGTGGAAGTAGCCCCCACACAATTGTCCATGGGGACATTTTACTCCAAGTACTTCATGCAAATACTATTCAGTTTATGTCGGTTAAAAAAAAAATCAACACAATTGTCATTTTACAGTTTTACTCCAAGTAGACACTTCATCGGTTTAAGACTTTAAGTCCGTTACATCAATCAATTTTGTGTTAATTTTCAAATAATTATAGAAAAATAGAATTCTATATTTTTAAAATAAGTACATTAAACTTTTCGTGTTCCGTCAAATTCAATAACATTAACATGTATTGGCAGATAGTTGTCATATTGGGGACCATTTAGAGCAGATGGTGACCATGAATACGTTGAAGCCTGAAAACTGAAAAGAATTTGTTCATTCTGTGATATAACTTAAATTCTGAAATGAAATCAATAACAAGGGATAATAGCTCCAAATGTTTTTATGATTTCTACAGTGAAAAACATCAAATGAAGCCTCTCCATATCACCAATGAACAAACAATAGTAATTATTTATATTATATAGGGTAATTAGCAATTGGGTATATGATCAAAGCCGACATGAAAAACATTGATTTCCTCTTTTCTGTTTTTGTTTATAAAGGCAATAAAGATAAGGATCTAGTTGATATGAAGGATTTGTCCTTTCTAAATGTTTTTTCAGCAAATACTAAAGTTTTTTCAGCTGCAAGCACCCAAACCACAAGATTGTATAACTTTATAAGTAGACACGACTTATTTGTTCATGAAATCAGGCTACCCTTCCCCACTAAAAGTTGTGGAGGCTATTGCAAGATTCACCCTAATCATGCACTCTTGTACTATTGCTCCCTTTTAAGCTCTAGAGCTGAAACAATACCACTACTCTTCCTCTTTGTCTTTCTCTTCCTCCCCTTCTCCACCCCCCCACCCTCCCCCCCCCCACAAAAAAAATGGTAACAACTTCCTCAAAAAAATCCAAGATTATAGTATACTGCTAAATTGAAATAAATTTGTTAATGATTTCTCTCTTTCTCCTACTCTTATCTTAATTGTAACAGGTTTTGGTTGTAACGCATGGTGACAAAGATGGTGCAAATGATGGAACGGTGGTAGATTTTCGAGGAAACCCTGTGGACAAGTCCAAGACAGGAGGATGGTTTGCTGCAGGGCTCATCCTAGGTGATACTTGGCTGTTACTAGCATGATTCATGTGTCTTAACATTATTCTGAGGCCAGTTTTTGAACTCCATCACAATTTTTGTGCAGCAACTGAACTGTCTGAAAGGATATGTGTGATGGGCATATCCATGAATTTAGTGACATATTTGGTTGAAATTTTGCATATTCCATCAGCAAAATCTGCAACCATTGTGACTAACTTCATGGGCACTCTCAATCTTCTTGGTCTCCTAGGAGGTTTCTTGGCTGATGCTAAACTTGGCCGGTACTTGGCAGTTGCAACCTTTGGAGCCATAACTGCTTTGGTAAGTTTTAAGCTACGATATGATCCCACAAGTGTCAAATCTATATATAATATTACTGCTGATGCTCCTTACCTTGCACCAGGGGGTGACCTTGTTAACATTGGCTACAACCATTCCTAGCATGAGGCCCCCTTTATGCGATAGCTACAGAAATCAACAACATCTGTGTATTGAGGCCAATGGCCAGCAACTGGCTATGCTCTATGCTGCACTCTATATCATAGCACTGGGTGGTGGAGGAGTAAAATCCAATGTCTCCGGCTTTGGATCTGATCAATTTGATCAGAACGACCCCAAGGAAGAAAAGGACATGATCTTCTTCTTCAATAGGTTCTATTTTGGCATTAGCATTGGGTCCTTATTCTCTGTAATAGTGCTTGTGTACATACAGGATAACGTGGGAAGAGGGTGGGGGTATGGAATTTCAGCAGGGACAATGGTCATAGCTGTTGCTGTATTACTCTGTGGGACACCATGGTACCGATTTAAGAGGCCTCAAGGGAGCCCTTTAACTGTAATATGGAGGGTACTAATCTTGGCATGGAAGAAGAGGGGTCATCCATATCCTTCTCACCCCAGCCTTCTGAATGAGTACCAAAGCTCCAGGGTTCTACACACTGAGAAGTTCAAGTAAGTATGCCTTCCCAGCAGTTAAAACTTAAATAATAATAATAATAATAATGAAGTGACACCATAATTCAGGCCTTCAGCATCTTTTCATAATGTTTAACTGATTTTAGAGTAAATAAAATAATACATCATGTGTAAATTACATGGTATCTAAGAACTGAAAATTGCTGAACTTTATCTTTTGAGAATACTAAGTAGTAAGTATTTTAACACACATACGGGAGAGATGAGAGAAAGTCTTAAAGAAACTGATAGTAGTGTATATCCAAAAGAAACTGACATTGCTGAACTTGATAGAACTTTACAAGTCATTTCATATCCCATCTGCAATCGAAAAAGCTATGAACTCTTGGGTAATATTTTCATTGATTTTAACAACAATAATTTTCCTGTGCATGTGAATGGTTAGATGTCTTGACAAGGCTGCAATCCTGGATGGCTTTGCCGGTGCCAGTGAAAACAAAAACAACCCTTGGATAGTGTCAACTGTGACCCAAGTTGAAGAGGTGAAAATGGTACTAAAGCTGATCCCCATCTGGTCGACATGCATCCTCTTCTGGACAGTCTACTCTCAAATGACTACCTTCACCATAGAGCAAGCCACCTTCATGAACCGTAAAATAGGCTCCTTTAATATTCCTTCGGGTTCTTTCTCTACTTTTCTCTTCATCACCATTCTCCTTTTTACTTCCCTAAATGAGAAACTCTTTGTCCCTCTTGCTCGAAAAATCACCCACAAAGTCCAAGGAATAACAAGCCTTCAAAGGATTGGGATTGGGCTCATTTTCTCAATAGCAGCTATGGTTGCTGCTGCAGTTATTGAGAAACAAAGGAGGGAAATTGCAGTTCAACAGAATCACAAAATACGTGCTTTCTGGCTAGTACCTCAGTACTTTCTAGTGGGTGCTGGAGAAGCTTTTGTCTATGTTGGACAGCTTGAATTTTTCATCAGAGAGGCACCAGAGAGGATGAAATCCATGAGCACAGGGCTTTTCCTAAGCACCATCTCCATGGGTTTCTTTGTTAGCAGTTTGTTGGTGTCTATTGTGGAAAAAGTGACCAACAAGAGCTGGCTCAAGAGCGATTTAAATATGGGAAAGGTAGACAACTTTTACTGGCTGCTTGCAGTGCTCGGATTACTGAATTTTTTAGTTTTTCTTACCTTTGCAATGAGACACCAATACAAAGAGAAGCAGCATATCAGCACTTGTGACAATGGGGAAAAGGAGCTTAAGACTTTAAATGGTCTTACAGTTGATAAAACAGAAGAGAAGGTGAGTATTTAGGCAATGGAGGGACCCTAGCATGTATGTATGCTTTTAAGGGACCCTAGCATATATGTATGCTTTCAAGGGACTTGTAGTACTATTTGGTCCCAGATATTGTTAAATCAATGTGTTTCATCCTCATAAATCATCACATGGTAATTGGTCATTTGATCCCTATTAAATATTTTGTGATTTATGAAAATGTCACATTAATGTGCGTTCTCAATGTTCATGAACATTCTTAATTAACTACATCTGCAAATTAGGCATTCATCAAAAGAAACCATTCACTAAATTGCAAATATAAATTAAAAGGGTACTAGGTTGTAGGATTTCTCCATAGAGCAACTTCTAACCTGATAATGTTTCCAGCTGAGAATCACAAGACTCAAAACAAAATATAGAATTTAATAAACAACTGGGTCCATTGATACATTAGTGAACTAGACAAAGCATCAAGCTTACTGAATTGGCAACGATTCTGGAAAAACTGTCTACTTAACAACAAATCCACATATAAAAAGCTTAGAGCTGACCACTGAAAAAAATGCATAGACCCTTAAGAAGAATCACTTGCTGAAGCAGGTAGGTGATTTATGACCAATGGGGGACGTAAAGCCTGGTGGTTTGCCTCCTTTTGTTTGCGAGCCTTGTACATCTCTTCCGTCTCAATCGCTATCAATCTCTTGACCTGATTGGGTTATAAAATTACTAATCAGAACAAGTATAGATATGCAATTTCAAGCAAAGGATGAATTCAGTGTAATATTGAAACCTGTTGGAGCATTCCCCTGACAGTAGGAGTATTCCATCGCATGACAGTTCGGTTGCACTTGCGCAGACGCAATGCCTCTAAAGTGCGCCGGTGAAGTCTCCTTGTCCCTGGAATTCCCCTCACCAAAGTTATATATAGGTTAGGGCTCCATGCAATTGGGGCACAGGCTTTGTAAGCCTTGAATGCATTCATGTCTTCACCTTTGATCTACACAGTCCACGGTAATCTCTAAGCACTACTCCAATATCCTTCTGTATATATAAAATAAAAGATGCAAGCTACAACAAAGATAATCAAAAGAAATGGGAAAGCCAAAGTAGGGAATGCAATCAGAAGGCTTAAGCATAAAACTCTCTCTTCAAGGTAAAAATAGGCATATAGACTAATTCATCCAAGTAAGAAAAGGGGGGAAAAAAGAAAAAGAAAAAGCACATAGATTACCAACAAGTGTGATAGAAGATATTTTATAAAAATTGCATGGAGCATAATTCACTTTCTATGCCATGGTTAAATATCACCATTAGTCAATAGTAAGAAATTTGCTTAAAGTCCCAGACATTTGAGGACAAAGCCTTGTTTAGTATAAAATAGCAAACATAAACACCACAGAAATGGCTAAAATAGTAAAATCAAGCATCCCAATCAAAATACTGGCTACATTATTATGCTCCTTGATGCACAATAAAGGGTCTCATACACATGGAATTAGCTTTCATGGATTTGATTCCGTTTTCTTTTTAAATTTATCTCTTGATGTGAACTCAACCATAATTAACCAATAGTCCAAGGTAAAAAAAAAAAAAATCAGACTTCTCGAATCAACATTTTCTTTTCAAATAAGACTTCACTGGAACTCACAGGCAGTCGCATTATGGTTCTGAAACGCCAAGATCTAGATGATTTTGAATCAGGGCCGGCCCTTCCCTTAGGCGAGTTAGGCAATTGCCTAAGGCCCCCAAAATTTTAGAAAAGAACCGGGTAGTAAATGAATTACAAAAATAATCTGGCACATCCTTTTAACCAAAAAAACAAAAATTTTGGTAAATCCTATTAAACATTGGTTCTAAACAAAATCATTGACCAAAAATCAACCAGATAAACTACAAATCCGGTCTAAGAGATTAACCACAAATCAAAACAAATAAATCCACTCAAAACCCTAAAAATTTTACCTTTCTCTCTAGTCTCTGCTCTCCGCCTCTCTCTAGTCTCCAGTCTCCACTGTTCAGCCTCAGCCTCTCTCTGATTCTCTGCTCTCCGCCTCTCTCAAGTCTCAACTGCTCACCTCACCGTATCAGGTTCTGAGGTTCAGGAATCAGGTATAAAATTATAAATATTTGGGCACAGGGCACTCCATTTTATTTGTTAAGATAACTTTGTTTATTTGGGCCCTCCCTGGCTGCTTTTCAAACTTTGTTTATCACCCTCCCTGGACTGGGCGTTAAGTTTGGGCCTTCAAGTTTTTTTTTTTTTTTTTGGTTATAGATAGGATTTGTTTTGTGTTTTTTTTTTTTTTTTTGGGTGGGTCTTATTAATAAGTCTTATGTCAGTGTTATAACTGTGCTTAAATTTTTGTTATGCTTGTGCTTAATTTTTTTTTTAATTTATGCAGGTTGAGATTGTTAAAAACTTGTTATTGTTCAGTAAAACTACAACAATACTTTTTATATAAATCAGGTTCTATTTCTCATTTGCTCTACACTTGAAAGTTATTTTTTATTTTAATCTTTATAAATATATTGTTTGATTAGAAATGTCTACTAGAAAATATGCATTTGGATATGAAAAACTTAAAAAAAGAAAAAAAGAAGAAAAATTAATTGAGTCTCAAAAAGGATCAATGAATAAATTTGTTATTAGTAATAAACAAAATATAACACAAAATTTAGATGAAAATATCACAAATGAGCAAGAAATTCACCAAAATAATTTAGAAGAAAATGATGTTCAATTTTGCAATACAACAAATCTTGATAATGAACTTCAAAATAATTTAGAAGAAAATGAAAATAATGATGAAAAATATAATATAAAAATATTAAATAAACATTAATTTAATTAATATATAAGTATAAAAAAATAAAAATAAAAAACTTCATTTTTAGTTCTTACCTTAGGCCCCAAAATGTCTAGGGCCGCCCCTATTTCCCTCTCATCCTCTCTCTGCCTCAACCCACGTCACACTATGCTCATGGCTGACCACCAAGCTCTCCTTCTAACCCTCCATGGCCGGAGCTTTTCAAACTTATCACTTCCAACCACGCACCACTGCCGAAACCCAGCCAAAATCAAATCACGACCACCACCACGGCCAAAACCTAGCCAAAATCAAATCGCAACAAAAACCCAGAAGCCCACCAAATCAAAAATCAAATCACACCCACCGAAATCAAAGCACAAAACCTACAAAACAACCAAAATCACAAAATGAAAACACTGAAAGTGAACCCAACGTTAAAAAAACATATATTGGTTTTGTTATTATATTTTAGAAGAAGAATCATCTTGTTGAACTAATTTTAGATCCAAATTAATCAAACACATACCACAAGCAAGAATGATAGACTGAAAGTAAAGCAAAAAAAATAGTATTTCCTAGAAAAGTGTTTTCAGAAAATAGAAAGGGTAAGCGAAATATAAAAACTATTTGCTTCATAATCTCAAATAAATAA
Source organism: Quercus aquifolioides (assembly GCA_019022515.1). Taxonomy (NCBI): domain Eukaryota; kingdom Viridiplantae; phylum Streptophyta; class Magnoliopsida; order Fagales; family Fagaceae; genus Quercus; species Quercus aquifolioides. Next base: position 38,788,033 of record CM032329.1, on the reverse strand, counting down.
ATAAATAACCAAAAATCACACACTATAATCTGGTAAAGACTCGTGAGCCACAATTTCACCTAAGAGGATCGTCTGAGTTGAGAGGAAGAGATTTTCATAGTCTTTGACAATCTTCGATTTCCTTTCTTAACGTGGCTTTCGCTCGCTCCTCTCTTGTCAACCTAGACGACGTATAAAGAGAAATAAAAGGAAGAAGAACAAAGCACCGCGTAAAAAAGAAGAAAAGAAAAATGGTGAGAGAAGAAAGACGGACTGAGATCAGGTGCATTGTCGTAGGTATTTTTTTTTACATTTTTTACTCTCTTTTTTTTAACTTTTTAACTCTCTTTTAATATATTTTATTTAATGGTTGAGATTAAAAGTTATTTTTTCAACTTTTAATCTCAGCCATTAATTACAATTGCATCAGGGTATTGCACCTGAATCTGAAAAAGACAAAGAGACCTACACATACACATACAAATACACATACACATACACATACATAAGCACACATACACATACACATACACATACATAAGCACGCATAAACACATACACATTCACATAAACATATATAAATATAAGCACGCATAAACACATACACATACACATACATAAGCACACATACACACACATACATAAGCACACATACACACACATATACACACATACATAAACATACACATACACATACATATACACATACTTATACACATACACACACATACATACACATACAAATACACATAAACATACATACACATACACATAAATATACATATACATAAACATAAACACACATACACATAAACACGTAAAAACTCACATAAATATAAACATATACACACATAAACTTAAATATAAATATAAACACACATAAAGGCTCGATTTAGCACACCAAAGTAACTAATGAAATTGTTTGAGAATTGGTGTTAGTTTGCAATTTTTTCCAGTCTATATGAGGGTTTAATTTTTCTCAGTCTGTATGTGTGTTTATGTCTATGTATGTTTATATTTATGTGTGTGTGTGTTTATGTTTGTTTGTTTTTGTTTATGTTTGTTTATGCGTGCTTATGAGTATGTGTGTTTATGTTTGTTTGTTTTTGTATATGTTTGTTTGTGCTTGTGTTCATGTATGTTTATGTGCATGTGTGTTTATGTTTATATTTATGTTTATAAATATAAACATACACACATACATAAAAATGCATAAACATAAATGAACATAAACACAAACACACATGCACATACACGTAAATATAAACATACACACACATAAACATAAACATACACATACACACACATAAACATACACATACACATACACACTCATACACATATACATACATAAACATACATACATACATAAACATAAATGAACATAAACATAAACACACATGCAAAGAAATGAACAATATCCTCATCACAGACTACATTCAAAACAACACCAGGAAGAAATGTAAACCATAACCCATTTGTTCACAAATCTCAGTCTCCTCAAAACAATGCAATCTCTGAATTTTCATTATTACCCACTTCAGAATTCAGTTAACCCATCAAACTTACATAATAATCAAAGAAAATTCACCAAGCCCAATCTCTCCAATATAATAAAAATATACTCATCAAAATTACTTTCGAATAGAGATATAACCACATCCCAACACAAAATGGTAGCACACTAATTAGGAAAACAAAAATAAAAACCTTTTTTTTCACAAAGGTCAGTCACCTGAAACATTGATTTCTCTTAATTAGTTAGTTTTCACAATTACCACTTCAATTTAATTTTGATAAGTAAAGTTTTTGGCCTTAGGAGAAGGGGATTGAGAGATTTATACTAGTGACCTCTGGTTGATGAAGCTAAGATTGAAGTTTTCGATAAACATTAACTGAACTTTCAAGCAATGAAATTTCTTTATTTTCATCTATACCCAATTCAAAAAAATTTAACTTTAGTACTTCTATGAGCAAGAATCAATTGCATGTTAGAGCATCTCCAGCAGTCTCTCTAAATTTTTGCCTAATTTTTACTTGTTTGGAGAATGAACAGTGACATTTAGCTTTTAGCTATCCACTTTTTTAAATACACTTTCCAACAGATTCTCTATCACATTCTCTATCTCATTTAAATATTATTTCTTCATTCATTATTTATTCTTTTTTTAATCATCATTTATTCTTTTTTTAACAACTATATTTTTCAATAAGAAGTGCTATGTTCACAACATTTTACGCAATACTTTCACAACAAAATTTATGTGGAAAGTTATTACTAGTTCTAATTTGAACTCACCATTGAAATTATTTTTTTACTCACCAATATTAACTAATAACAATCTATTACTTAAATTTTATTGTGAAAATATTGTAAAAATATTATAGTAGTATTTTTCAATTAGGATTTTTTATTTTTCCCTTATCTCTTTTTTTCCTCCACACGTTTCTTTTCTTTTCTTTTTTCCTCTTTTTTTCTCCTCCACACCTTTCCCTTATCTCTATCTTCTCTAGCACTTTCTCTGAAGCACTTTTCTTTTTTTCTTTTCTTCTCTAGCAGCACTTTGGCTGGAGATCTCTCTCTCACATGAAGATCACCCGCTTGTCCTTCTCCCACCACCGCATATCCTCCTCCCCACCGAGGCTCAGATGGGTCAGCTTTGCTTCTTCTTCTTTTTTTGGTTCAAATTTGAATAGTATTAAAATTGTGATTTGAGTTTGTATTTTGATTGAGACTAAGTTTAGAGATGTTTGAGAGAAAAGATCAAGAATAGTTCTGTTGTTACCGTTGTGATTATTGAGTGAAAATTTAAAATTTTAATTGATTGTGATTATTGAGATTGAATTAATTTTTTTGCTCATGAATAGGTCTCTCTCTTTTCTTTTTCTTTTTTTTCTTCTTTTTTTTTTTTTTTTGATTTCATTTGGTTTATGAGAAAAATTGTTTTCGTGTTTGGATTGTATTCTGCGTTTTGTAGCCGTTGAGATAAAGAAGAGAGAAAGAGAGTGATAAAGAAAGAGAAAGGAAGGAAAGAGAAAAAAATATTTTTTTAATTCAACCGGGATTAGTTTAAGGAGAAATAATGTTTGCATAAGCTACAGTGCTCTCCAGGCCTAGAGAGCTACTGTAGCAAATCTTAAAAAAATTTGGAGATAGAGAGGCTGTTGGAGAGCTGTTTTTGTGTGAACAGTGGCTTTTCTCTCCAAAATTTGGAGATGGCCAGCCCTATTGGAGATGCTCTTAAAGAGAAAAGGAACGAGTAATGTAAATGTAAGAAATGGGTTAGACAAACCAATAACTAAATTTAAAACAAAATATCAACAAAAAGGAAACAACATTAAAGTAGATGAAGAAACTGAGAGAGAAAGAGACCTAGACTTGGAGGTGGGTGGGACTCGAGCTCGCAACTAAGCTCAAAGCTTGCGATGAAGGAGGCGAGGGCTTGTGGAGAAAGAAGAGAGATAAGCGTAAGAGTGTGTTTTTTTAAAAGGCCCATTTAAATTTAAGCCCACACTGTCAAACCCAAACCTTTAAAAAAAAAAATTAGTATTAATAATTGTCTACGGTTTTTAATTAGTTTTAACCCTTTAACCTACCTAATACTCGGGCAAATTTTGATGCAATAGAGTAGTAACTAGTAATTAGAAGCCAACAATCTTGTAACTCAACTACTTGAAATCTTCTAATGTTTCTAACATGGACATCCATGATTCAAATATTTTTTTCTCTCAACTATCGAATTAAAAAAAAAGAAAAAAAAAAAAAAGAAGTACTGCTAACTAATGAACTCTTTTCAAATGATATTGTTTTCTCTTATCAACACAGCTCTATCTTGCTCAGATTTTTCCTGTTTTAAAGACATTAACGATGGCTTACCAATCAACGGTTGCTTGGTTGAAAGACAATGACAAGAGCAATGTAAGGTAGCAATTATAGAGACACTCATGGGTTGTTCTTCAGGTTGATATGCACGAGGGCTAGGGGGTACCGTACAACCCTTATACTGCTAGTTAAATCAAAATTAATTTTAGGTTGACTAATTTTATTTAGCCAAGTCAAACACTTGATTTTTTTTTTTAATATAAGATCGAATTTCTACTCTAACCTAATCTAAGTGTATATGTGTGTGAAACTCCCTCTTGGAGATTTGAACCCCGACCCTTACCCCTCATACCCCACAAACATTTATACTTGTGGAGTGACCACCGCACCAAGAGTGCGCAGTGGTCAAACGCTTGAAAATTTGAAAAACATTTTATGGCGAAACAAAATATATTAATTCATAGTATCTCCTTGGGACGAGAACAGTTCAAAGTATTTCTTTTTTTTCTCTCGCTAGTGCTATCTCTGGACAGCACTCACGATGATAAAACCCTAGTACCTATCACTGTATAGCCCTCTTTCCCCTCACTGGTGGAAACTTGGTACCCATTCCATCCTTACACCATACCATAGGTCTTGTACTTTATTCCCACCCTCTTTCCTTACACTCTTTGCACTCACACCACACCACAGACCCGTACTTCCTTCTCACCTTTCTCCCCACAATCTCTGCACTCACACCATGGATGACCTGACTGGCAAGTGGGCCCGCTTGTCGCTCAACACACAGGAAAGTCAAACGGTCCCACTAGCACCAACCACAGAAGACAATACCAGAGTTCTTACTGCAAAACTCTTCACCAAGCGCCGAGTCAACATTGAGGCGCTGTCAAGAACACTTAGAAGCATGTGGCGTTCTATCCAGGAGTTTGAAATCTGTGACCTTGGATCCAACACGGTTCTACTTCTCTTCTCTGATGAGGCCAATACTCTTAAGATCCTGGCATAGCAACCATGGTCGTTTGACAAGTATCTTATTGGTCTCTATAAGCCTACGAAGCATGAATTAGTGGAAGCCGCCACCTTTGACTACGCCACATTTTGGATCCAACTACACAACCTACCCATCACACGCATGAACAAAACCAATGCTGAGGCCATCGGACGAACCTTGGGTAGAGTAGAACAGGTTGATACCTCTCCGAATGGTGAATGTCGTGGAAAATATATCAGAGTTCGCGTCTGTTGACACCCCATTTTGCAACCCGCATTTAACCTCACATGGAAGGTAAAAGGGTAATTTTGCCTTGGAAATATGCATCTTGATTCTGGTCACTAGATCCTTAATCTCATTCCACCAAAATGATCTTGATGTTATAACAATCAAATCGACTGGTCATGAACCCTAATCGGACCACCAGATTGAAAGTTATCATCAAATCAAGTTTTAATGGCTAAGATGTAATATCACAAATTGAGTCCGACTATATGTAATTATGAAAAATTGATTTCAATTGGTTATAGGTGTAATCAATTTGAGATCAATGATGTGTCATAATTTGATTGGTTAGGACTACATTTTATGGTGAGGTTGCATACACCTAATTAATTAGATAGTTAAACATTAATTATTCAATGAGTAATTTGTGTAATTATCTTTTAATTAGAGTAAATTTGGAAAGAATTAAGTCTGAAATTAGAGTGATTGGAGCCATTTAATGTTAATTGGAAGCTAATTTGGGACCTATTAATGTTAATTGTGCTGAAACCATTTTCTAACAAATGATCTCTGCTCACCATTTCATCAATATCTCTCAGAATATTTTGAATCTGTGAATGAGATTAATTTTCCCAGAAACTAGACATCCGGGGCTTCAATTTGAGCACAAGAACGAGACAATTCCGATCAAAATTGAGTCAGATCTGATTTTTCGAAGTTGGCTCTACAAGCTGTTACAGCAGCTACGGGAAAACCGAATTTTGGCTTGCTCCCCACTCCCACCAATTTCTCCATTTAATGCACCAAATTTTCCCCAAGGTTAAAATGAGGTCTAGGTTCATAATCCTTATCAACCCTCATTAAATGGCCTTCCATTCATATTCCCTCCACCACTATTATATAAACCCTCCCTCTCCTTCATTCCAAGAGACACAAAAACCCCATCTCTTCTCCTCTCTTGAGTTCTAGTGAAGTAGAGTAGTCTTGTCATATTTTGGTCTTCCTGAGACTCAAGGTATTGAGTGAGACTCACTCTCCCTCTCCTAGTTCTTCTTCTTTCCTTCACCCTTAGGACCTCCACCAAGAATCTCTTCCTCCATCGTATGGATCTTGCATGAAGGTATAATCCCTTTCCCTAACTTGTTTTTTGTGTTGCCATGATGAGAGTTTAAGATTAAAGCATGATAGTAACTATTTAAATTCCCTCGAATATGTTTGAATGTTCTTAATTGTTCTTATATGTTCTTCACATGTTCTTGGTTGTTCATCACATGTTCATGCATATCACTAGTTTTAATCTTGAATCCACATCAAAAATATGAAAAACATGTTTGTTTAATAATTATTTCAAATTCTTGAATCTAGGATATCACTAATCACACACATTCACTAGAATTTATTTTTCAATCCAAATGAAGTGCTTAATAAATTGAATTAGGGTTTATCACATGCACACACATTAAATTCAACATGCAAATTGATTGACATATTGGATGATATGATATGATTGTTGGCCACCATAGTCTTGAAGACCGGTTTCACCGGGCAAGGTGGGTGCCTAACACCTTCCCACCTTGTAACATAGCCTCCGAACTTAGATCAAGGGTTAGTAGATCAAATGCTTATCCATGTAATTTGCAATTTCTAGATTGTAACTAGGAAACAAAGTCATGTACTTTATCTTAGATTGTATCTAGGACCAAGGCCATGTAATTTCCTATGTTCAATGTAAATTCAATTTCGAATTAATAAAATGATGAATTTTTCAACTATGGTTTTCTTATTTATCCCAACAATTAAGTAAGTGACGACTCCATTGTAAAACCTTTAATCTAAAGGGGAAAATATAACTAGTCGAACCTCCATTTTGAGGGACAATAACACGACTCCACCCATTCACGTGGGTTTGGCCCAACATTCAATAAAAACGGGCCGAGGGCGCGGTCTCTCACAGCGTCAAGCTTGATATACACTAGCCCCTCTCACGTGGCCGATTTGTGGACATGGGAAACTCTGAACCTCTGTGGATTTCAATCCAATATGAAAAGATGCCAATTTTCTGCTATCGGTGTGGCTTATTAAACCACGACGAAAAGGACTGTAAAACCTGGTTGGACAGTGACGGCACTCTGACTAAGGATGATCAGCAGTACGGTCCTTGGTTGCGGGCCAACACCACCAACATACAACAACCTCATGTGGTGAATAGTAAAACCTCCCACACTCCACCGCCTCCTCCAAACCACCGCCCCACACCTTCACCACAAACAAAACCGTCACCCCCGTCAACCATAACGGCCACCCCATCGCAGCAAATACCATTATCAATACCATTCGAGAATCACGCTATACCCCAAAAATCGATGCCTACGAATAAGGAAATATTAGCTGACCCTGATCTTTTCCTTTCACACATCACCGACATTGACCACGCATTAAATTCCTCTCCAAACCCAAACTCCATGACACCAACAACACAGCTGTCTCAAGACCCCAAACCCAAGACTCATGCCCTTTCAAATGCTCCCAAGTCAACTGTACCACACAAGGAAAGCTCCAACTTTGAGGAAACTTTCCACCAGTACGGCCAACACACAATCATTGCGCCGAAATCCCCTGACTCACAACACAATGACAACACCTCCATTCACCTCAGCACTGTACAAATTGTGGGTCCAAAAATTGCAACTTGGTGTAGGATTGGGCCTCCCACCCCCCATGCAATGGAAACCTCAAACAAGCCCATACTGGGCCCAAAACGTAAAAGTCAAGTTCTTGATACTCAGAGCGCCATTTTCATTCAGAAAAAACACAAGACATTAGAGGAAGAAGCAAAAGCTTTGGGGAAACTCATGGCGGACAACCTGGGATCGGCGGTGGCTGCTAGGCAGCACCGCCGGGAATAATGAGTGTTTTAAGTTGGAACTGTCGAGGGCTTGGGAACCCTCGAACAGTTAAAGCTCTTAAGAGAGCAATGCAGCAAAAAAGTTCCCATTTGTGTCTTCCTGATGGAGACAAAGCTCACCACAGAACAACTATATAACATGAAACAGAATTGGGTTTACAACCAAGGCCTTATAGTCTCAAGTGATGGCCTCAGTGGCGGTCTTGCTCTTTTATGGAAACCTGGAACTCAGGTACACGTCCAAAATTTCTCCCGTTGGTTTATTGATGCCCATATAGTTTGTGATAGTACAGGTACAAAGTGGAGACTCATCGGTTTTTACGACCACCCCGAAACATGCAAACGTGAGGAAACGTAGACTTTGCTTGAATCTCTGCGGCATTCCACCAACCTCCCCTGGCTTTGTCTTGGTGGTTACAATGAAATTGTCAGTCGCACGGAAAATAGTGGAGGCTCCTTACGCCCTACCCGAAAGATGGATCGTTTTCACTCTGTCATTCATACATGTGGCTTCACTAACTTGGGATTTGTAGGCTCTCCATACACCTGGTCTCAAAACCACCTTGTTGAAGGCCGAATCCACATCTGCCTTGACCAAGTACTAGCCACAACTTCATGGAAAGCTCTCTTCCAGGATGCCACCGTCCACCACATCTCCATGTCCACTAGTGACCACTCCATGCTGGCAATACACTTGCAACCCCATAGACACCATCCACGACATCGAACCCCACGTCCATTCCGCTTCGAAGCAATGTGGCTAAGGGATCCTTGGTGCGTCGAAGTTGTCCAGAAAGCTTGGAGTGAGGGTTTATACAAAACTGTAGGTGTACCTATCACCAATTGCCTTAACAGTTGCAGAGCACGTTTAGCTCATTAGAACAAAACAGAATTTGGCCACGTAGGAAGGCAGATCACTCGTTTGGAAAAGGAACTACAAGTCCTTGAACACAATCCGCAACACAACTTTGAGCAGATATAGAGTGTCCGTAAATCACTCAACTCTTGGTTGGATGCTGAGAATACTATGTGGCACCAACGGGCAAAACACATGTGGATCACTGATGGAGACCGCAACACATCTTTTTTCCTCCAGAAAGCCTCAAACCGCAAGCAGAGAAATACCATCCACGGCCTCACTGATGATACTGGCGTGTGGCAAGAAAATGACCAAATTGTGGAGAATATAATATTAGATTATTTTTCTAATATATTCAAAACAAACGGGCCCCACTGACACATCTACAGTTATTGATGCCATCCAACCAGTGGTCACTGACTCCATGAACAGATTTTTATATGTCAACCTTTCCAAGCAGATGAGGTCCACAAAGCACTCAAGCAGATGCACCCAAACAAATCACCGGGTCCTTACGGTATGCCACCACTTTTTTATCAACACTTTTGGTCCCTATCTAGTGAGTGTGTTACAAAAGCTGTACTTGACTTTCTCAATTTGGGCATCATTCCCCCACAATTTAATGAAACTCATATTATCTTGATTCCAAAAATAAAAAATCCAACCAAGATAACATAGTACAGGCCAATTAGCTTAAGCAATGTCATCTCCAGACTAGCCTCTAAGGTCATTGCTAATAGACTAAAACGTTTCCTCCCAAAAATTATCAGTGAACATCAAAGTGTCTTTATGTCTGAACGCCTTATTACTGATAATATTCTTGTTGCTTTTGAGACCATGCATTATTTAAATCAAAAGAGGACTGGTAAAAATGGGGAGATGGCCTTGAAACTTGATATGAGTAAAGCTTTTGACAGAGTAGAATGGGGCTTCCTAAGAGATGTAATGATAAAAATGGGTTTTGATGGTAGATGGGTAAACCTTATGATGCAATGTGTTACTTCTATTACTTACTCAATCAGGTTGAATGGCAGACCCCGTGGACACATTGTCCCATCTAGGGTCTTGAGACAAGGAGACCCCATCTCCCCTTTCCTTTTCTTATTTTGTGCAGAAGGACTTTCATCTCTACTCCAACAAGCCACTTTAACCGGTACACTTCATGGAGTAGCAGTCTGCCCACAAGGTCCACAGATTTCACATCTCTTTTTTGCAAATGACAACATTATTTTTTGCCAAGCCACAAGGGAGGAATGCATTCATCTTGAGCAAGTCTTGGACACGTATGAACATGCTTCTGGCCAAAAAATAAACCGGGACAAAACTGCCTTATTCTTCAGTCACAACACCACACCAGACATTCTGGAAGACATAAAGCAACGTTTTGGAGCCGAGGTTATAAAACAACATGAGACATACTCAGGACTACCTTCCTTGGTGGGTAGATCAAAGAAGAACACCTTCCGGGCACTAAAAGAGAGACTTGATAACAAGTTGTTTGGCTGGAAAGAGAAAATGCTCTCACAAGCAGGGAAAGAAGTGTTCATTGAAGTGGTGGCCCAAGCAATCCTAGCCTACACTATGAGTGTCTTCAAGCTTCCGGATACGCTTTGTGATGAAATGACTAGCATGATCCATGCTTTTTGGTGGGGACAATCCAACGGAAAAAATAAAATGGCCTAGCTATCTTGGGACAAAGTCTGTACTCCTAAGGAAATGGGTGGTTTAGGCTTTCGCAATCTCAAATCTTTCAACTTGGCACTCCTCGCCAAACAAGGATGGCGACTACAAACCAACACCCACTCTCTGGTGTCCCGTGTTCTAAAAGCCCGATACTTTCCACACACTGATTTTCTACAAGCTGAGTTAGGCTCCAAGCCATCCTTTGCATGGTGAAGCCTTATCGCAGCACAGTGTGTGGTTAGAGAAGGTTGCAGATGGCAGATAAGTAACGGTGACTCTGCCCGGATTTGGCATGACAGGTGGCTCCCACGACCATCCTCTTTTTGCCCCACAACACCACCAAATACCTTGCCTGGAGATGCAAGGGTCAGTTCACTGTTGAATGAACTTACAGGCGAATGGTGCAGTGACTTGGTCAAGCAGATTTTCATGCAAGATGACTCCAATGTGATCCTCAGCATGCCACGCAGCCATAGTCAAGCCGCTGACCATCTGGTATGGGCCTACACTCTAAGAGGCACCTTCACGATTCGTAGTGCCTATAAGATAGCCCTTTCATTATCAAATCATACCCATGCGGCAAGAGCTTCCAATGATGAGTCTCAACACTTTTTTTGGCGCACACTATGGAGTCTCAACGTCCCACCAAAACTCAAAATATTTGCATGGAGAGCCTGTTGCAATATACTCCCTACCAAAGTCAATCTCTGTCATCGTGGGGTTATAGAGGAAGCCACATGCGAAGCTTGCCACCTTGGGGAGGAAACTAGTGGACACATGTTCTGGGAGTGCACCAAAGCTCGTGACACATGGACAACTACTGGTCTACCACTAGACACTAGAGGCGTGCGCTTCAGGGAATATGTGGACCTTCTATGGCACCTTATCTTCATTCAACACGTAGGTGATTCAAGATGCTTTATTTTTTCATTATTAATAAAATTCACATATTTCTTATTAAAAAAAAAAAAAAAACTGATAAATGAACATTTCCATACTTCTACACTAGCTAGCCTAATAAAAAATTGGGCCAATCAGCAACAACACTAATCATTGTTTTCTATCTTCTTACTCACAATTATAATAGTTAAAAAAAAACATGAAACAAAGAAGAAAAAAAATAAATAAATAAATAAAGTTATGACACTTCTGAATGTAATCAACAAATACATTCAAGATTTAAATCTTTCCTTTCCATTGAACCATTGAATTTATAAAAAAGATAGTGGTTTTTGGATTCTTGTACATGTTAAAAAAAAAAAAAAAAATTAAAGACTGGTTTTTAAGTTATGATAAGATTTATTACGGCAAACCTGTCGACTTTACAGTTGCATAACTTGTCTTGAAAGAGTTGAGGTTAACCAACTCGTCATTCCTCGTAACATTTTCTGGTAACAAAACTCACCGAACCCAGCCTCAACCTGAACAAATCCCGATTGTGGACTGGCTCCATTCCATGTTTTGGTCTCAAAATCAAAATCATAAACAAAGCAAAGAAGGAAAACATTGAACAATGAAGAACGCTATGGGTATGGTGTTCCTTGCCAGAAGAATACTAACAAAGGCCAACTGCCCAGCTTCAAAACTGCGATACTATTCTTCCCCACCCTCCTCTCCTCCCCCTAACAATAAGCTCTTTGTTGGAGGTCTCTCTCTCTCTCTCTCTCTCTACAAACACATACTACACTTGTAACTATAACTCAATGTCCTAGTGCTTTTTGTTATGCTTATATATATTTATAATGATGGTGCCTTTTGGGTTTATCAGGTTTATCATGGTCAGTGGACGAGAAGTCCCTGACTGACGCTTTTTCTTCCTTTGGAGAGGTCACTGAAGGTAATGTGAAAACAATACTCAAGCGTATTCTCTTATGTTGTTCACAAGTTATTTGACAAAAAGTCTGACTGATCTCCACTGTCATTGGTTTTTGTTAAAGAATCAGTTTTTTGCTGTTAAATAATGGAAAATGTTCTTTAATTAAAGATGTATTAGCCAAATACATGTGTGTAAGAAGTAAAAACTGGAATTATTATAATTAACTAGCATGCATACACTCTCATGTAGATATGGATGTTCTAGTAGTCACACAGTCAACTAATTAAGTTAGTCACTAACAAGATTATGCACTAGCACACGCTCGTTCAGACTTGGGTTTTCAAGTGCTTTCTTGATATGTGAAGGGAGCATCAATGGACTCTTTATAGGCGGTGGGTTTTTTTAAAGCAAGTTAAATAGTTATGTCTTTGCTGGTGAATGTAGCATTTAGGAAATATCTATAGTAATCAGGTACTGAAAAACTCATAAAAGTATTAGTGATTTAACTGTAGTAATCTAAAATAAAATTATATGGTTACTCTCACTATATATGGTGATGATATCAGAAGTGGTTTCCTTTAGATGTACCATATAAGTATGTTGAATTTTTGTTCTTAAGTAATATGTTGTGTAAATTATGTGACTGTTTTGAGTTGTAGTGAATATACTTTATGATAAAGACACCGGAAGGTCTAGAGGCTTTGGGTTTGTTAATTTTTCAAAGGAAGATGATGCAAGATGTGCAAAGGATGCTATGGATGGGAAGGTTAGCTTGTGCTTATAAGAATCATATACCTTAAATGAAATTCCCAAAGTATCTTCTATGTGAGTTATTGATTAATACTGCTGATTGTGGTGGATTTGGTTTCAGGCATTGTTAGGTCGACCACTGCGGATAAGCTTTGCTCTTGAGAAGGTTCGTGGTGGTCCTGTTGTAGTTCCTCACCTTTCAAAAATTGGAGATATCGCAACTCGCAATACTTAAATGCCCTGGTAATTTATGTCAATATCTTTGGTGAAAAATGACAAATGAGAGCTGGAATATCCTTAATTTGTATATGATGCTTTTCATCCCTAAAGTAAAATGAATGGTGAATGTGAGAAGTCAACTATCAATCATTTTATATGCTAATGTATTGAATTTAGAGATAATTGAGAACGCTTTTTTAATTGGTTTAGATAGAAGATTTTGTAAACTGGAATACAGCGGTCTGATGAACTGCATCAGAACCATGGGTTTCACTTCCAGCTGCCAAGTGACCCCCTCCCTCCAAAACCCTTCTCTCTGTGGCCATTCAGCCTTGGCTGCCTTGGTTCTCCCCATAGGATAAACTGCCTTCCTGTTTTGGTTACTAAAAGTCTAAAACCCAATCCCTCCCCCGGTAAAGATGTCAATACCATTTGGGCTGAAGGCCATTGGCACCATGTTTTTGTTTGGAGCAATTACAATATGCTCTGTGTTTCTTTAGCTATTACTGTGAAACTTCTTTGATCAGTGTAAATTAACAAGAAAACAATTGATCCATATTTAGGCATGTCTGTGTGTGTTATTCTGTGGAAGTGGCAGTATATAAAATGATATTATGGTGTCACTCGATCTTTTTTCTCATTCTTCTCCACTTTTTAACTTATTTGAAAATTTGTGCACACATTTCAGCAACCCTCTTCAACTGTCCTTTTGTATCCCCACCCCCCCTTTTTTTGTTTTAGTTTTTCACTAGGAAACAATCAGGGGTGGAACTATGTTATGGCTTGGGGGTCATCCTCCCTCCCCCCCTCCCCTTAAAAAATGAAGAAGAGAGAGAGAGAGAGAGAGAGATAGGGTGAAATTTCTGGTTCTGCCCTTGAAACAATTTTCTGTTATCTACCATGCCACAAATTTCTCTTCCTTGCTATAATAATAAATATGGTATTCTTGGATCCTTCCTGTATTATTTGTGTGCTTTCCTTGATATAAATTTAGAGACTGGTTTATCAAGTGAGACTTATTATGCCAAAGAAATTATTCTTAAGCAGGGCGTGAATTTTGTAAAAGTTCAACTTTTATTAGTCCTGGGTTCATTCACGCAAAGAACCCATAGCCTGGATAATGCTCTTCAGCCTTCTAGGTTCTAAAGTTTTAAAATTTCAAAAAATTTATGTTGACTTATCTCCTAGTTTCGTGTTCTTTTCTTCTTGGAGCCCTATGAAATTATTATTTTTCAATACTACATTAAGCTTTCAATACTACATGGAGCCCTATGAAATTATTATTTTGTGCCGATTGAGAACATTAAGCTTCACAATACTACATTTTTTTCCCTCTATGTTTCTCTTTATGGATTGAAAAAATTCTATAGAATAAATATGCTTTGATTGTCTACATTGTGTATCTGATCTTTTTATGACCATTTCCCTGTTGAAGTGCTTATTGAGCATGTTCCTGAAATTTTTTGCTGTGTTTTACAATTTTGGAGAACGATTATAATACTGGAGGGCCAAAGTAGTAAGCAGTGTTGCAGACATAACTACTTTGAAGGGCTAGCAGGAAGTGAATAAGCCCCTGCCATATGTTTGAGGGAAATATACATAAAAAGGCATAAATTTATACCCTATTTCATATTAGGTCCCAAGTTTTTTATTTTTTCAATTAAAGCCTTAAACTTATGAAACTGTTTCAATTTGAAGCCCCTATCTATCTCTTTTATTCATTTCCAGTATTCTAGGCAATAACAGAGTAAAGAAAAATGGAAAACTTTTGATAAACTTAATGTTTCACCTAGGTAATCAGTTTCAATAATTTGGCAATCATTGTCTCACTTTAAGCTCTCTCTCTCTCTCTCTCTTCAATGGCATCCAAAGTGATTTATAAACAAGCCCCAGTTGAAATATAGAGTTTAATTAATGGTTTTCCATTTTTCTCTATTCCGTTAAAGCCCAAAATAAATGAATTGCATAGTGAAGATGGACAGAGGCTTCAAATTGAAACAATTGCATAAATTTGGGACTTTAATTGAAAAAATTAAAATCGTGGGACTTAATCTGAATCATAATATAATTGTTGAACCTTTTTATGTAATAAAAAGTTGCCTTTTGCTTGGTCTCCGTGTGTATTAGAGTATATGGCACATTTGTATGGAGCATTATTGAGACTTGCTCAAGCCAATGATTTTATAATAACTAAATGGTATTAAAGGCTTTGTTGAGCTTTAGTCAAAGATGTAAGGAATTGAAACCTTACTCTTACAATTCTAGTACTAATAGTGAGGTTCAAATACTATCTGAAGATGTTAATGTTAAAATAGGAGTAGAAAATGTTTGAGAGAAAATAGAATATTCACATCTTTAGTAACATATGATCATGCCTCTGAATTCAACTAAAGCTTAGATAGGCCTGCTTAAAGTACACTCATAAACGCACAAAGTTATAAGGTGGGGAGTTGAGCACTTCTTTTGGAGAAGACTTGGGGCTTACACATATAAGGCCTTCATCTACTCCTCTCCTTCTCCTTAATTACTTACCAAAAGTACATACACAAACACATCTGCTGCCCCCAGCGCCCAGCCACACTTGGGAGGGAAAGGCAAATGCAATATTTTTTCTGGTGAACATATATAAAGTTTGTGTAGTTTAATGGGAGTTCTGAGAGTATGATTAGTATTTCTTTACTTGACTTTTCTGGAAGGTATTATAGTTTCATTTATGTGTGACTGATTCACTGGTCTTTAGGATACTTGAACTTTATCAAGGAATTGACTCATTTAGAGAATACACCAACCATTGTTGTTGTTCCCTCTCAAGTAGTGTCATTTATAGAGGCAGTAAAGCTTATTCTTCTTCAGATTACTATTTTCATCAATAATCTTTGACTTACATGAAACATTTTTAGAGGTTAATAGTTTGATTTATTAAATTACTTTTTTTCTGTAATTTCTGTGCTTCTGTATCTAAACTCATAGTCCCAATTTGCCTCCGCAGGTCTTTACAATCTTCAAATCACTTCATCGCTTTAACCTTTTTCCTTGGCCACTGCCATAACTGGTATTATTTGTGCATGTTTAACAATCTGGACTGTGCTACCCTTTATTGTATCCTACGCAAAAACTACTAGATTGATCTGGTTGTATAATTTATGTCACGTCGTCTTCTATTTCTCAAATTGTCCTGATCTCACTTATGAAAGTTTGTCAGAACATTTTATGCCATAAAATTAAAACACTGTTTTTAATCTCACGTTTCTAATATAAAATCAGTGCCTTCTCACTCCATGCTCATATGAGCATGCTATAGCCATCTGTTTAATCCCTGATCACAATAGGCCGCATAGTCCCAGTTGTGATTTGGACCTTTCCCATTTAAATCCTCAAATTTTCTCTGATTTTTAGCTAGATGTAAGAAACATTATTTATGTGATTTTGTGTTGTGTACTTGGGTTTTTTGAGACCTTTGACTTGTGCCCAACTATTTAATGGAGTTCTATGGTGAAGGGTTTGGTGATTGGAGAGGTGAATGTGGATGTTGATTATGGACGGATACATATGAAGCTTTATCACTTGTAAGTTGTAACCCTGACCTGCCTTTTCTCTTTCAAGAGTGGGTGATTCAGCCCGAACTCCAATGATTGGGCCAAAACCATAAACACCGAACTTCCTCACAGTTAGATAACTAGATATTAAAGAGGTGGGTTGCTTCTATACATACTAGGTCCCGAGATCAATCATGATGTGCATAACGTCACATTGTATTGTACTGACTACTGAGGCACTAATTATATTATTGAACACTAGTGTTCATCAAAAAAATTATTGAACACTAGTTTTGAAGCACGTGTAAATTACTATTAGAGAATATTAATAATAAATAATATTATAATTCTCTCACATTATTTTTTAATTTTAATTAATTTCTTTATATCATTTAGAATGTGCACTAATAATTTATATACAATGGTAGCTTGGTGTGCATGATGTGCACGAGAGATCAATATTTCAAAGATAGCTAGAAATCTACATTTCTTACAACATATAATAGTGAGCAAATACGAGACTTCTAAGCTTAATTGAATCTAAAGATGCTATAATTGATGCTTGAGTGGCGTCGATAAATGGAATATTTGAGCTTTGCCTAGAGGAGTAGACTTAATTCTCTTAGTTTTTACTAATCTTTTTGTTGGTTTGCAAAAGTAAAGTCATATTAGATTCTAGAAAAAAGATAAGCAGCATGAATAGGATTATGAATAAAACATAAATAAATGTCAAGTAAATTGACCATAAATATATAAGTGCTTAAGTAAAAATAGGAAAAAAGCTTAGAGAAGAGAGAGAGAGAGTGAGTTGTTTTGTATTTTTCTTCTCTTGTTAACTCCCTACACCCCAGGAAAGGAGTTGTATTACTTAGCTTCTCATTTTTGTAATCTTGCTTTGCTAAGTCAGTTGTTTGAGCTTCCCACTGTGGAATTTTCGTCATGTTCTTATGATAAATAAATTGTGCAAGTCACTTACTTAGGGATTAAACTGTTCTTAAACCAGACGGTGTTTCTTTTACTGAGTATCTAACTCTCACATTGTCATTTTGATCACTACTGTTATCTCACTTACAAAGAACACCTACGTGAATAATGGACTGCATTAATAGCTTAAAATTGTGTTTGTTGTAATTGAGATGATGGGACCAAAATGACAGCAAGTTTAAAAGTATATGAGCCAAACTGAAGTTATAAAAACTTAATGACTAAATTGAAAAAATGGCTATAGATCAAAAAATGTATTTTTACCTTTAATTAATCTTAATATACTGCAACTAATATATTGTAACTAAGTTTTAGACTCATCTTAACTGTGCATATAAATTGTAATGTCTATATTTCACAATAGTTTATTTACCAAATATTTGGGTATTCATTAATGGGCGAGAAGTTGAGGGATATGTTCATTGTGATAGCAAGGTGTCTTTCTCTTTCATTGTGAGTAACGGAGTAAACAACGACGTTTTTAACTTGGGTCCCATAACCAAGGCCGTGGTGCATGATATGAAGCCCTTCGGTGTCTTGAATGGGGATAAAGAATATCTAATGCGTGTATTAGTAGAAGTCCAATATGCCATGATTGGAGTTAATTTCCGGTTTTTATTTTTTTTTAGATTACAGTAACCGATAGATGAAACGTGCAAGTCACTTGCTTTGTGGGAAAAGTATTGTTATATGAATCCTGCTAATTAATGCCCTTATGTCCTTTGTTAATGAAAAATGTTAATGAATGTTCTAAGGGTATTAGTTAATAAATTATTTTTAAAAGGTTTTTACAGAAGAAAAAAAAATTAATATTTTGACAATTTTTTTTTTTATTTCCCATAAAAGTAGTATAAAAAATTTCTTAAAATAATTTGTTAACCTTAAGAGCACCTATTAACATGACCATTTTTAACACTCAATTTTAGTTATTGAGAGTAATGAGTTTGTCTTACCTCCAGTACTTTTTTAACTGAAATTTCGTTTTATTTTAATGAGAAACTGCCACATCATCCACTAACTAAATTTAAAACCCACTACCATTTGGCATTGTATATTTAAAACATAAGTTTTAAAGTCTGTGCTGTATATCAAAGAGTTAGACACTTTTGGATATACACTACTGTAAGTTTATTTAAAAAACCTTCTCTCTTCTCCCCATGTGTGTGTATTAAAAATACTTAGTATTTAAAAAAAGGAACTAAATTTTTTACAACTTTTTTATATTTCTCATAAAAGTTGTATTAAAACTTGGGAAAGATTTTACTGCATATAGGGGTATGTGGCAGTAAAAAAAAAGAAACATGTGTTCAAGGGTCATGTTAACAGTAAATTAAAAAAAAAATTAAAAAGGGGTGTATACAATTACTCTCAATAATTGAAATTGAAAGTTAAAAAAACAACTTTCAATTTTAACCAATAAATTAAAAAGGTTAAAAAGTGAAGAAGTAAAAATTTTATGAAAGATAAAAGAGAGAAGTTGTATCAGGTGCAATGCCATAGATATTGCACTTGATTTCAATCCCCACTGTAAAGTTGTGATTTACAACTATATTTTATGTTGACTTTATTGCATGACAAAAATTGTTGTAATTGCTTTAATTTTGTTCCTTGTATTTTGTGGGATTTTATTGTATTGGGTTTAGTATTAAGATGGTGAAAACTCAAGCTTAATTGAAGATCAGTGCATTTCGCGACTAGCTCGCGAGAAGTTCGCGAGAAGGGTTCCTGTGAAAAGGGCATGTGAGGAGCACATGACTGGAAGCTAAAGAGTCGTACCAAGCTGTCGTTTTCGGGAGTGTCTTGCAGGTAAGGCCTTCCTGCGAGGTAGTCGCAAAACATTCTGCCTGAAGGATTTTTAAGAGTGACTTTCTTACCCTTCACCCATACTATATATACCATCATTACTCACAAATTGTAATGTGGCTATTCAGAGAGAAAAACCCTAAGAGAGGTTTCTACAATACACCCACCTATTAGAGAGAGCTACCCATTCTTAAAGAGAAATCTTTATAGTCTTTTCTCATCCCTTCTCCCATTGTTATACCTATTGAGAGGAGATTTCTACCCAAACACTACCCACACACATTCAAAGTGTTGAGAGTGTTTTTGGTGTTGCTAGGAAGTATTGGAAGATGTCAAGGATGGCGGATGCAACATGGAGCTTGTTGCGGGATCCGGAGAGCTAGACAAGACACGGTTCCGAGAAGTCTTGTTGGAGTAGAAGCTTAGAGGGTTTAGGTACATTGGGTAGATTAGGCTTGGAGGGTCTCTTACTAACCCATGTATCCCAACTAATTGTCTAGTGGATCGATTACCGCTTTGAGGGCAACGGAAAGGTTTTTCGCCGAGTTCTTCGGTTTCCTCTTCGATAACACATCAGCGTGTTATCTTCTATTTACATTTTTCTTCCCTACTCTTTTACCTTTCATTTTACTACTGTATTATAATGATTATGGGTTAGAGTAGCTTGTTTGTTTATCCGCTCACATTTATTCTATTCCGCATTTAGTATTAAGTTAGAGTAAAATCAATCAAGCCGTAACTTTAATTTAGGGGTCTAAATAGTTCTTGTGTCTTCACACATTTTAGAGCTTTCACCCGCATACTCTAAAAACCGATTGATATCTTTGTGTAATAATAAAGAGCAGAATCATCAAAAGCGGACATGTTGAAACTTAAAAAAAAAAAAAAAAATCACTTTATATTAAAATACTTATCCTTAACTCTATTTTTTTAAACCTTCATTTTATTAACAAATAGAAGATATCATTAAACTTAGAGGTCAACGTAATTAAATAACATATCTATCAGTATCTATACATATATTTCAATACTAAAATAGTATTAAGTATTTTATTTTTATGCTCGATTGAGACTTTTTTTTTCTTTTATCTATTGTACATGTTGTCTTTGCCGTTATTTTCAAAATGAAAAAAAAAAAAATATATATATATATATATATATATAGAATTGTGGAGGTCCACGTACTATTTTTTTTTTATTGCTTGATTAAAATATAATTTTGTTGAACTATGAATTGTATTTAATTGAATTTCCAAATTATCCATCAAATTAGTTTAGTTCTTAAATGAGTAAATTTTATGGGTTATTTAGTTTATGCATGCGGAGGATCATTGTTAATGAAAAAAATTTATTATGCATAATTTTAAGGGCTATGTAAAGACAATCAAATGAATGGTTAGCTGGGAGTAGTTGAATTATATTTTCTTTTTGGTTAATATGACGATTTGTTGAAAGTGTGTAAAACTATAGTTATATCTAAAAAATATGAGGGATTTAAAAAGTTATATATACTCAAATATAATACAATTAAATAAAAACCATTCAACCATTTGCCAAATTTTTTTTATATAAAAAAGTATAATTACTGGGAAAATTACACTGTATCTCAAATTCAAAGGGAAATAACATTTTTCTCCCTTGACATTCTTTTGACCAAACTCTGTTAAATTGATGTTAAAAATGTTGTATACTAACTTGCATTTTGTTTTAAGGGAGAGTTTCCAAAATTATATTCCCTTTCAAAATTAAAATATATTGATTTAAATTTTTATTAAAGAGTATTTTAAAATATTTAGTATGATTGGAAAGAGTTGAGGAGAGATTTGTTGTTGCAAGTCTTTTGGTGCTTGATAAAATTAAAATTATTATTATAAAATTATTTATGTTTTTACTAGTCATGGTTAAACTTTGGTGAAAAGAATTTTATAAAAATATAGAATATTTTGTCACTAACATAAACCAAAGGAGAGTGCTATTTTTTCAAACCTAAAGGAGGAAAGTATTTTTGACTTTTCCCCCCTTAAATTTGGGGTGGAGTATCATTCTCCAAAACCTCAAGAGAGGAAAATGTAATTCAGAAATGCTATATTTATAATATTTTCACAATAACGGTCCGTTTGGTTGGAATGATGGAAAAGTGAGATGATAGAAAATGGAGAGAGGATGAAAAAGTAAGAGGATAGAAGAGATTTTAGTTTCCCTCGTTCATGTTTGGTTGGAAAGATGGAAAAGTAAAGGGATGAAAAACTTTTTTATTTGGTTGAGAAGAGAAATGGAAAAAAAGAAAATAAAGTTTGTATAAATTTACTTATATGATGATGCTCAATAAAAAAAAAGAATAAAAAAAAAGGCAAACAAGCAACCCAAAAAAAAAAAAAGCAATCACCCAAGTTTATTATAAAGGAAAATTCATGCCCAGTAAAAAATAAGAAATAATAATAAATAAATAAAAAACATAAAGAAAAAAAAAAGGTTGTGTGTATCAGTATCATGCTCATCATCATCACCAAAAAAAAAAAAAAAAAGTAAAAAGGAAATATGGGTAATTTTGTCCAAATATTTGTCTTTTGGTGGGTAGAAGAGAAAACTTGTGGATCTCACCAAAATCTCTCCCCTTTCCACCCTCAACCAAACCAAAAATATAAATATTCTCTCAACTTTTATCTTATTTATTTTCTATCCTCCTTATTATAATTAGTCCAACTAAGCAAAGCCTAAATCCTAAATATTATATTATTATTATTTTTTAGTAAACAATAATACTTATTATAACACACACAAAAATAGTAATACTATTATTTTAAACCGGTTTTATAAAACATTACAAAAGGGCCTTATTGTTGAATGTTATTTATGAGTAAAAAACAGTCATTTAAATAACTTCTCTCAGTGGGCTCCAGTTAGCTTAAATGATAAAGTCAAACGTCATATGTTGAAACTTTCTCAAAAAAAAAAAAAAAAAAACCTCTCTCAAAGTAACATGTCATCATCTCAACGGGTTCAGTACTACTGGACACTAAACTTAAGCCTAACCCAAAATAAAAAGGGAAGAATTTCAAAACGGTGCGTTCCTCCGCGACTCTGTTCCCTAACACGTAACACCTTCACGTGAAGTGGAAAAACCAAAAATAGCTGCACCGTAATAATGGATTAGTAAAAGAAAAGAAAAGAAAACGACACTGTCTAAGAGAGTCGTACGCTGACTCTATATATTATAAAATACTAGCCTCTGAGCACGCGCGTGAGCGCGTGCTCAAAAACTCTTCTATTTTTTAGGTAAAATTTAATAATTTGCATTCATTATAATTTGGGATTATTATATTTTCTAATCACAAAAAAAAAAAAAAAAAATCTAGGGGTGTGATGAATATTATATATGCATTTGTGGGTGAACACCATTTTGTGCTTTGTGTGGAGCCCATTGGTCATACCATTTTTTTTTTCTTGCAGATGTTATGTACATGTGCAAAGAACATGAGGATATTAGCAAGATGGGAGAACAATTGACTGCCCTGGCTTTGGATCTAAGAGAGATGTATTTTTTTTCAAGTAAATATTATGTATTGTAAGTAGCTGACTTTTTTTTACCATTTATTCGTCTTATTGAGAAACTATCTTTTGATTGTGGACTTGGTAGAGGACACAAACAAATTTTCGAAATCATTTTGTTTACATTTTACTATTCTTTTCATTTTTTATGTTGCATTATATTCTTGATTTTTTATTTTTTTATATTATTCCCTTTTATATTTTATATTTTTTGTCATTTGATAGTGCAAGTTAGCTAGGAGTGATATAGATAATTCTGAGTATATTTTAGTAACCATTAAATTTGATTATCCAAACATTTTAGTAGGGAGATCGTGAAAAATAAAAATATAAGGCGGATCAAAATTTAGTAACAAATAAATTTTATGAAGCCTTTAAAAAAAAAAAAAAAGATTCCAAACAAAATGACTACAAACATATCAAAAGGAAAAACATTTTAGGTGGGTTTGTGGGAGTATGTAACGACAATATAGGAAACCCACACAGATTGTAGGAGTGAGGTTTCATGAGAATCTCTCATAAGATAATTTTCATCTTTTCTTATTTATTCATTACATATAACCTTACAAAATTTATTAGCAAAATATATATATAGAAAAGTCTTTAAACATAACAGGATAACAGCAAATGTTGTTGTAAAACATTTGGAAGGCTTAATAAAAGATGTTGAATCATAATCTTCTTTGTCATACACTATCATATATAATATATATGGTTTATGGATGAAATTTTTAGAAAACAGTTTTATTATCCAGACATTGTTTACTTTATGAGATCCTTATATATTGTGATCATGACATTGAAAAAAAATATAAGTTTCAAATGTGACTAAAAAAAATAACTAGAAATTTAACCAATAAAAATAGAAGATTGACCACGCCCATAATGTAGAACCATTCAATTTGACTTATGTCCTACAAATTTTAACTCTAATTCTAATTATATTAATGTTTCAAAAATTAATCAATTAACAAATTTTGTGTTCATTTTTTGGAGCTTGCCTCATGACACTTATGGTTGTATCAGTAGTTTGCAACGCGTAATATTATTGGATGTGAGAGTGCCTTTTTTCTTCAGCACTATGGCCCAAGGATCCTGGGCCGTGTAAGATGTTCTTGATGGACTGGGATCGATTCTCCGCAGCTAAAGGGCTGTTTTAAGAATCGATTGGTGCACAGAACAAACTTCCTACAATACAAACAACTAACAGAAAAGAATATTCGTATTGAACGACATTTTAACAGTAAAGGAAATGCATAATAAGTGAAATATAATCTAAGAACTGATGAAGGCCAAAATTTCACAAGAAAGTCCATTCTATGAAAAGTAAAGAAAGACCATGGGCTTTAACAAAAGAAGGCCCAATTCATGCAGCAAGAAGAATCGACATTGAGGCCCTATGTATGTTCAGATTTCCAGCAAAAAAAGGCCATTAAAAATCCAGCAAAATCCAGTGAGAAAAACTGGGCCGGGATCCCCAGAGGCTGCCAGAGGCTCGGGATCCTCAGGACGTGTGCAGCTAAAGTGGGATTGAGACAGCTCAAAATGAGTACCATGAAATACAAGAAATGAAGAACAGATATGTCTCTCTCAAGCACCCAGTGGTGCAGCAAAGAATCAGAAAGCTTGGAGAGTAACAATTCATGAACAAAAGGCTGGTACCCCGAGAAACCCAGAATGAAGAACTATAAAAGGAAGTGGCTGGGAAAACCTTCAACCCAGCAGGAATGGATTCTACTCACTTGGGAAAAATGACAGCAAGATGGACAGCCAAAAAGCTAAGTCCAAGAGGTAAAAGGACTTGAAAGAACAGAGGGTAAACGTCAGCTATCCAAAATGGAAAGTCAGTAAGTGGCTTTTAGGAAAACAGGACTAAAAAATGAAAACTATGAGAAATAGAGAAAGAATCAACGGTCAGAAATGGTTGGCATGACAGAGGCTCTGGTACTCAAGGAGCCAAGGGGGAAGAATCAATGGTATTCAAACCCTAAAATGACACTATAAAAAGGGGGAAGTAGCCAACATTAAGGGGCATGATGCAGCAATAGAAAATTACAGAAAAGAATCGTTAAGATAACTCTGTAAAACTCAAGAAAAACAGAGGACTGTCTCCCGGTATCCCAGAAACAGCCACTATAGCACATGCTCGGATTCAACAAATTCAAACTTTGCAAGTCTTGGAAGCTTGAATAGCTATCAAAGTCTGTAATTTTTGAACTTAGTTGAACCTTGTATCACGTCTTAGTGAGCATATTGTAATCCACAATCAAGAAAATAATGAAATACCTCATATTGATTTGAGGATCTCTAACAATTACTTCGTGTATTTCTTTATTACATTGTCCTCCTTTACTGTTTCTTGCTAAAATCCCTTTCACCTAACTATCTTGGAAAGCAAAGCCCAAGCAAAGCCACTCGGACTTGAGTTCCAAATCCCACAAGTCTTGTGCAAAAGCACCAAGTCTGTGAGAATTGGGGTCAGGATCCTCGTGGCAGAATCATCCTCATGAAACTCATTTACATATATGTATATGTATTAAAATGTATATCGTAATCTAAGAAACTAACAGTTATTTGAAGATATGTGTATTGTATAGTGTGTTTTTATGTAGCACCCATAGAGGTAAAGGGAAAGGACAAAGCTCTATTGCATAATAAACATGGAAAAAGATCATATAGTTCAGAGAACCAGAGCATTCTAGGTTCTTACAGGCCTAATACGCCTCGGGATCCCACGACAGTACGCTCGGGATCCCATGACAGTACGCCCCAGGGTACTAAGAGGAATTACATTTTTCATCTTGAGGAGCTTTATATGACTTGCGCATAACTTGGTTCGTAATCAGCCCTATTTAGCTGCGGTGAACCAAGCCTAGTCCACCAAAACAACAAGTATTTGGGCCCGAGATCCTTGTCTCTACTTGGGCTTGTGTGCTAAGAAAAAAAGCACTCTCACATTTTGGCGACTTCACTGGGGACTGGGAAAAAGGAGAGGGAAAAAGCAGTCCCTTCGCAAGCATGGCTCCAAAGCTAGGAAACACTTAGAGGAAGGGAAGTTTCTCTTAGTGCGTTCAACATCAAGATCCCAAAAGTGCGGGTTCCTCCAACGAACGTCCTACCAAGGGACTCTATATGGAATTTTAGGGAACTTCCCAACACAAGATAAGTTTTATGCATCATTATTTTCTCCATTTTATATTTTGAACATAATGAACTGAAGTTTATGGTTTTCAAATGGATAGCTATCACTGTGTTGCATGAAAGCAAAAGCATTGTATTGTTTAATAATATATGTAGACACTTGTTCTACACAATATAGAATCATAGATAAGTTTAGTTGTCATACTCATCCTCCAATTAAATGGACCTCATTTAAAGATGTTCATAAAAGATAATTGCCCTGCTGAATCAATTAGTTTTGAAAAATAATAAATAAATAAAATGAGGTCCTAAACTTTGATTAGCATTTATGCAGTTAGTTTAGTCCTAAACTTTGAAGTCCAAAACTTGAAGATTCTTATTAAATGAGGTATTGGTGGTGTGAAACTACTTTGTACCATTGGCCTCCAAAGGCAACTCACTGATCTCATAAAACTTAACTAATACTAAAGGTGTTTTGAGAGTATAGCCAACCTATATAGTACAACCAAAAAGTTGAAAAATAAATATTGAACTCAACTAGAAGAAGCAAAATCTTGTTTCTCATGAGGATTCTACTCTTTATAAAAAGGGGGTAAGAGGGGTCAAGTAATAATATTTTAACAATCAAAATGTTGTCTCATTGCTAAAAAAAAATTGGAGAAGTGAGCAAATAAAAAAAAAATCAATGAAATAAAGATTGTATGAGCTACATAATAAGGCAATGGCCCTACATTTGGGGGCTGGTGTATTTTCTTTAAACAAGAAAAAAAAATTATGATATTGTTTCATCTGTTTTAAAAAAAAAAAATGAAAAAAAAGAAAGAAAGAGAAGTAAGCGAATCAAAGAGGCTTGATGAGATGTAAATTACATAGCAAAGCAATTTCCTCACGTTGTGAGGCTAAATAATTTTGCAGCAACTTGATAATAACATCATATGGCGCAGGTTAACAAAATGGACAAGTTCCTTGGCTCCACCCATGGATTTGGCAAAATGGAGTAGTTCCATGATCCCAACAAAGCTGAGGAGATCCTTTATTCTAGCAAGGCTGAGTACACCCGCGATTCCAGCAAAGCCTAGGAGATCCTTGACTCCAGGAAGCAAAGCCTGAGAGATCCTTGATCCCAACAAAGCTGAGGAGATCCTTGATCCCAACAAAACTGAGGAGATCCTTTATTCCAGCAAGGCTGAGTACACCCGCGATTCCAGCAAAGCCTAGGAGATCCTTGACTCCAGGAAGCAAAGCCTGGGAGATCCTTGATCCCAACAAAGCTGAGGAGATCCTTGATCCCAACAAAGCTGAGGAGATCCTTTATTCCAGCAAAGCTGAGTACACCCGCGATTCCAGCAAAGCCTAGGAGATCCTTGACTCCAGGAAGCAAAGCCTGGGAGATCCTTGATCCCAACAAAGCTGAGGAGATCCTTGATCCCAACAAAGCTGAGGAGATCCTTTATTCCAGCAAGGCTGAGTACACCCGCGATTCCAGCAAAGCCTAGGAGATCCTTGACTCCAGGAAGCAAAGCCTGGGAGATCCTTGATCCCAACAAAGCTGAGGAGATCCTTGATCCCAACAAAGCTGAGGAGATCCTTTATTCCAGCAAGGCTGAGTACACCCGCGATTCCAGCAAAGCCTAGGAGATCCTTGACTCCAGGAAGCAAAGCCTGGGAGATCCTTGATCCCAACAAAGCTGAGGAGATCCTTGATCCCAACAAAGCTGAGGAGATCCTTTATTCCAGCAAGGCTGAGTACACCCGCGATTCCAGCAAAGCCTAGGAGATCCTTGACTCCAGGAAGCAAAGCCTAGGAGATCCTTGATCCCAACAAAGCTGAGGAGATCCTTTATTCCAGCAAGGCTGAGTACACCCGCGATTCCAGCAAAGCCTAGGAGATCCTTGACTCCAGGAAGCAAAGTCTGGGAGATCCTTGATCCCAACAAAGCTGAGGAGATCCTTGATTCCAAATGAGATCCTAGATTCCAGTAAGAAGAAAAAAAAAAAAAAAGAGTAGTTCCCTGGGTCTAGACACAAATCCAACAAAAATAGAGTAGCTCTTTGATTTCAAAGAAGTTGAGTAGTTCCTTGGTTCCAACCATGGTTCTAGCAAAATGGAGTAGTTCTTTGGTTCCAAAAAAAAAAATTCGAGTTGTTCCTTGATGGAATAGTTTTTCTAATTCTTGCAAAGTGGAACAATTCTTTGGTTCCAACAAAGTTGAAGTACCTCCATAGATCCAGCAAAGTTAAATGGTTATAAAAAAAAATGGAGGCAAAAAAAAAACTTTCATAGAAGTTCCACAATAACATCAAGAAAAGGTGGATCAAGCATGGTTCAACAACTACCTCATGTCCTGGGGGCTAAAGCCTATTGTGCAATGGGCCTTGAATATATTTTGAAGAAAATCAATAGAAACACTACATTGCAAGTCAGCAGCAAAATCAACATTATTGAAAGCTCAACAACTATACAGTACATCTATCATTTCTTATAGCTCAACAATTGGGCCCACCCATGGAAATAACAAAATTTGGAGGAGATACAGAGACCACTGAAGGGTGCCTACAACTAGCTCTGAAGGCCAACCATAACATCACAAGTATTGCCTAATCCCCTCAATGTACCACTAGTACATGAAAGGGGGATTGAATGGGAAGTCCACAAAAGTCACTGCCAATCCTAGTCCTTTCATCCAGCACAAAGTAAACTTTGTGGAAAATATACTCTATGATGAATCAGCTCCAGCTGAAAAATATCCCATCTCCAGGATCCCGAGAGGCTCCCATCCCGAGGATCCTAGGGGGCTCCTATCCCAGAAGAAGAAGAAACATGGAGGGAAGACAAAATTTTACTTATAAAGGCATGCGGGACTTGAATGTAGCCTACAAAAGGATCTCGAACCACCATCTTACATGACAGCCCAAGAAGAGATCCTGGAGGAACCTGGGGATACGATGAGTCAAAATATCCCATCTCCAGGATCCCAAGAGGCTCCCATCCCGAGGATCCTAGGGGGCTCCTATCCCAGAAGAAGAAGAAACCTGGAGGGAAGGCAGAATTTTACTTATAAAGGCATGCGGGACTTGAATGTAGCCTACAAAAGGATCTCGGACCACCATCTTACATGACAGCCCAAGAAGAGATCCTGGAGGAACCTGGGGATACGATGAGTCAAAATATCCCATCTCCAGGATCCCGAGGGGCTCCCATCCCAGAAGAGGGAAACAATACCCATGGTTTGAGGGATCCCTTGGACAGAAAAAAGACAGAATGAGGAAGGCTAATATACTGCTTTTGAAGATCCCGGAGAAACTTATGGATATGGAAAGGAAGGCATAAATCCTACCAAAGGAAAAACTAAGAGGTGAACTTGGGGGTTGACCCAAGGAACCCGGGGCCTATCCTAAATCAGCAGTCAGTTATCGGTACAAAAAAAAAAGCAACTGGTGTAGCTATTGAAAAAGATGAAGATTTATTGGCGTGAACTCCTCCAAATTAAATAAGGCATGTCCAAAGGATAAATTTCCTTTGCCTAACATGGATCTCCTCATAGATCCAACTAAGGCAACAACAATATCAACTATGAAGAGGCATACCACAGTCAAGGAACTCAAGAGCTTCTTGGAAAGAGTTTCTTACATTAGGAAGTTCACACCAAGACCAGCCTTGGTCACTAGTGGACTATCCAAACTGTTGAAAAAGGAGAATGTTCTCATATGGGGAGCTGAGCATCCAATCATAAAACTTCAACATGAGTCATTTGCCTATCTTATGGGTACTAGTCCATGGCAAAATCATTATTGTTGTACCTGGGATCCTGATCCCAAGCATACAGAGCATTAAAGGAAATTGAAATGAGGTGTCCCAACATAGAAAGAGCACATTTGGCGGTCATGCATCTCAACAACTGAATCATTACTTTTTACCACCAAATCCTATTGGTGATAAGCTCTCATCCAATAAAAGCCCTCCTCCATCAGCCCTTGCGATCTTGAAGAGTGGTCCAATGGCTAATATTAATTTCCCAATACAACATAGGTCCGAGGGATCCCCAGTGCTGTCAAGAGCTAAGCTGTAGCAAACTTACTGGTCTAGTTCCCTGAAGAAGAGGAGTACCTATCAAGTGAGAAGATCTCTAAAAAGCAGTAGCGGTAGAGATCCTTATATAGAAACAGACTATGAGGTTTGTGAAGACAGCCGAGCATGCCTAGAGGAAGCCTTCCTCTTCCAGGATCCCCGTAAAAGGATCCCCCACTTGAAGAAAACACTATAACAGAATCATCTTGGTGGAGCTCCTGGCCATCAGTTCACCAGTGAGAGCAACCTTAGATGACTCATAAAAGAAGTTTATTTTCATAAAAGATTTGTTCACAGCCAAGAAAGGATATTTTAGAAGATCCTCGGAGAAGGAAACAAATCCTCAACCCTTTAAAGAAAAGAAAAGAAATCAGTTCAGTGAGTCCACTTGAGAACGAGGGGCTACAAAGGAACTTTCTCTGAAAATTGAAAAATTCAATGGTCATGAATAAACTTCACAAGTGGCATGGCCTAGGACTTGGGAAAGGGAAAATTTTCCATGTACCTAGCCCAGGACTTGATCATAATACAAATTCTTCCAAGTGACATGGCCTAGGACTTGAGAAAGGGCAAACTTTCCATGTACCTGGTACAGGACTTGACCAAAACAGAAGTTTCCAAGTGGCATGGCCTAGGACTTGGGAAAGGGCAAATTTCCCATGTACCTAGCCCAGGACTTGATCAAAAAAACAAATTTTCCAAGTGGCATGGCCTAGGACTTGGGAAAGGGAAAATTTTCCATGTACCTAGCCCAGGACTTGATCAAAAAAACAAATTTTCCAAGTGGCATGGCCTAGGACTTGGGAAAGGAAAAATTTTCCATGTACCTAGCCCAGGACTTGATTAGAACAGAAATTTTCCAAGTGGCATGGCCTAGGACTTGGGAAAGGGCAAATTTCCCATGTACCTAGCCCAGGACTTGATCAAAAAACAAATTTTCCAAGTGGCATGGCCTAGGACTTGGGAAAGGGAAAATTTCCCATGTACCTAGCCCAGGACTTGATCAAAAAACAAATTTTCCAAGTGGCATGGCCTAGGACTTGGGAAGAGCAAACTTTCCATGTACCTGGCGCAAGACTTGGCCTAGAACAAATTTTCTAAATACATGGCCCAGAAATTGGCCAAGAGGAAAAGTTTCCAAGTACGACCAAGAAAATGGTCAAAAGCAAAAGTTTATGGGTACAAGCTGTAGCACGTACCAACAATAGGTAAAAGTGCAGATTGTAAGCATATCCCAGTCATGGCTATAACTTGTAGCATGTACCAACAATGGGTATAAACTGTAGCATGTACCAGAAATAGGTACAAGCCGTAGCACATCCCAGTAAAGGGTGCAAATTGTAAGTAAGACCCAACGAGGGGTACAAAGAGAAAGAGCCTCGAGTGGGTATGAAAAACCCAAAAATGGGTGTATAAAGTGCACAAGATTGACCTCCTTGAAAGGAATTGGTTTAAGAGAGCCTAAGGAAGCAAGGAAGGCGTAACTTAAAAAAAATTCTAAGAGTACATCACTCGAAGCCGTAAAAGCATGGGTACTTTTGCAAATCTCTATACAAAGAGATTAGTCAATGACATTGCAAACCAGCTAGCAGCATTTCCCTCCTCTTACAAGGTGTAAACTCACCAAAGGCTTGGAGGTACTTCAATTCAACAAAAGAAAGGTACCCTTTCGATGAGCCCACTCATTAATATCATGTTTGAATATATCAAAACACTGCAAAAAGTTGTGCAAGAGGTATCACTCATGCACTAATACTTTATTCATGTATATTAAAGTGAAAATTCTAATATTTTTGGTCTTCTTACTTGACCAATTATCAAAAATCAAAATTTGGAATTCTTGTGTGATTGAAATCCTCACATGATTTCATATACATGAAATAATTTTATTCCTATGTCTTATTTGGCAATTGGCTTTTCCAGTGCATACACTGGGGGCTAAGATAAGATTAAAAATTTTCCTTAGATATATCTTTCACTTGATGAAAATTGAGAAGCCTAGTGCAAACTTTACTATACTAAGTTCAACCACTGTTATTTTCTTTGGCTTATGAACTATATGGTATATAGCAATATAATTGGTGGCATGATATGTGAATAATTTGCTGCAATTTGAAATATTATATAATCTCTCACAATTTGGAAAAAGAATAAGGCAAAGATCAAGAGCATCCACAAGAAGAGCAAGGTCTTTAGCTAAAAGCAAGGCATGGAGATGTTCTTAAGCATTCTAAGCCATGTTCTCAGGAAAGTTTATGTCTCTTAATACATTTTGAGAAAGAATAGCTAGCCTTGATTTGACTTTAAATTAGCATGTTTATATGATTCAAAGACTTATGATATCATGGTCTCATTGGTAAGTCACTATTCATGGACTAAAATCTCATGTGCAAACATCTGGGTGTTATTCACCTTAGCCATAGCAAGCATGTACTACAATGCATAGAATATCTTTGGCAAAGTTCATGGGGGCTTCCCTCACTCAACCTATTTTATAAAACAAACAAAATCTTGTTGACAAAGCTATGCTATCTTATATTAAGACTTAATATGCATTCAATATGATTTTTGTATGCTACTTTCAAAAAAGGCATATCCTAGAATTGCTAGCAAAAACACTAGTGCTAAAAATATACTCTTGGCATCAAATGCAATACCAATATAATTTTGGCTATATATGAATACTTCATTGTCGGCCTGACAAAATTGATTTGTTTTATGGAAAATTGAATACCAATCTACAGCTTAATACTAACATGAAGGTGAATTCTAATCTTTGGCAACATGTTAGTTCATTCCATGAAGGAAGTGTAGCAATTCATTTGGAGTTTCCCTCAAGAATTATTTGATCTATACATTGGTTCTACAAAGCAGGAAAGTGTCCGAAAACAATTTATTTGCTCGCGCGTGGGCTACAGGTAACCCACGAGCTCGGGGGGCTAATGATGAAGGCCAAAATTTCACAAGAAAGTCCATTCTATGAAAAGTAAAGAAAGACCATGGGCTTTAACAAAAGAAGGCCCAATTCATGCAGCAAGAAGAATCGACATTGAGGCCCTATGTATGTTCAGATTTCCAGCAAAAAAAGGCCATTAAAAATCCAGCAAAATCCAGTGAGAAAAACTGGGCCAGGATCCCCAGAGGCTGCCAGAGGCTCGGGATCCTCAGGACGTGTGCAGCTAAAGTGGGATTGAGACAGCTCAAAATGAGTACCATGAAATACAAGAAATGAAGAACAGATATGTCTCTCTCAAGCACCCAGTGGTGCAGCAAAGAATCAGAAAGCTTGGAGAGTAACAATTCATGAACAAAAGGCCGGTACCCCGGGAAACCCAGAATGAAGAACTATAAAAGGAAGTGGCTGGGAAAACCTTCAACCCAGCAGGAATGGATTCTACTCACTTGGGAAAAATGACAGCAAGATGGACAGCCAAAAAGCTAAGTCCAAGAGGTAAAAGGACTTGAAAGAACAGAGGGTAAACGTCAGCTATCCAAAATGGAAAGTCAGTAAGTGGCTTTTAGGAAAACAGGACTAAAAAATGAAAACTATGAGAAATAGAGAAAGAATCAACGGTCAGAAATGGTTGGCATGACAGAGGCTCTGGTACTCAAGGAGCCAAGGGGGAAGAATCAATGGTATTCAAACCCTAAAATGACACTATAAAAAGGGGGAAGTAGCCAACATTAAGGGGCATGATGCAGCAATAGAAAATTACAGAAAAGAATCGTTAAGATAACTCTGTAAAACTCAAGAAAAACAGAGGACTGTCTCCCGGTATCCCAGAAACAGCCACTATAGCACATGCTCGGATTCAACAAATTCAAACTTTGCAAGTCTTGGAAGCTTGAATAGCTATCAAAGTCTGTAATTTTTGAACTTAGTTGAACCTTGTATCACGTCTTAGTGAGCATATTGTAATCCACAATCAAGAAAATAATGAAATACCTCATATTGATTTGAGGATCTCTAACAATTACTTCGTGTATTTCTTTATTACGTTGTCTTCCTTTACCGTTTCTTGCTAAAATCTCTTTCACCTAACTATCTTGGAAAGCAAAGCCCAAGCAAAGCCACTCGGACTTGAGTTCCAAATCCCACAAGTCTTGTGCAAAAGCACCAAGTCTGTGAGAATTGGGGCCAGAATCCTCGTGGCAGAATCATCCTCATGAAACTCATTTACATATATGTATATGTATTAAAATGTATATCCTAATCTAAGAAACTAACAATTATTTGAAGATATGTGTATTGTATAGTGTGTTTTTATGTAGCACCCATAGAGGTAAAAGGAAAGGACAAAGCTCTATTGCATAATAAACATGGAAAAAGATCATATAGTTCAGAGAACCAGAACATTCTGGGTTCTTACAGGCCTAATACGCCTCGGGATCCCACGACAGTATGCCCGGGATCCCATGACAGTACGCCCCAGGGTACTAAGAGGAATTACATTTTTCATCTTGAGGAGCTTTATATGACTTGCGCATAACTTGGTTCGTAATCAGCCCCATTTAGCTGCGGTGAACCAAGCCCAGTCCACCAAAACAACAAGTATTTGGGCCCGGGATCTTTGTCTCTACTTGGGCCTGTGTGCTAAGAAAAAAAGCACTCTCACAAGAACAAGTTAGGGATCCTCTAATTAGTGAGGTGTATTTCATTAATTTCCCTTAGTTGTGATTACAATGCTCACTAAGATGTGGTGCAAGGTTCAACTGAGTTCAAAAGTTACAAACTTTAATAGCTATTCAAGCTTCAAAGACTTGCAAAGTTTGAACTTGTTGAATCCGAGCATGTACTGTAGTGGCTGTCTCTGGGATATCGGGAACAAGTTCCTCTGTTTTCTCTTAAGTTTACAGAGTCTCTTCTACAATTTTTATGAGACTTCAGAAAAGCAATTGTGAATGCCTTAAAAATGATCTAATCGTAAATGAATTCTCTATCCTTTCTCTGAATTCGGACCCCCCGTAGCATGGATCCCTTCCTCCTTTTATAGCACAGCTTCGGGCTCCGGGGTACTAGCGATTTCTCCCTTTTGCCCCTTAAAGTCTGTGCCGTGCCTGGTTGCTTCAGGATCACGTCGTTTCCTTTTCTTCATAGTTTCTTTCTTTTTGTTGCGACCAGATGAAAGTCCCTCGGCTAGCTTTCTATTTCTAGATTTTTCCGTTGGCTGACCTAAGGCCTTTTGGCTTTTGCTCCAGCTTTTCCAGTTGTACTCATCCTTGTCTCTTTCTCCAAATGGTTGGAACCAAGCTCCTGCGTTTTGCTTTGTACTTCCACTGCGTGTCTGGGGCATAAGGTCCGCGTGCCTTTTGTCTCTTTTCTCTTTTTAAATCTGCTTCAATTTCACTTCGCGCGTCCAGGGATCCCCTGCCTCTGGGGGGCTTCTGGGATCCCGACCCAGTTCTTCTTTCTGGGCTTTATTTGGTTCGCTGATTTTGTCTGTTTCTTGGGCCTTTTTTTTCGTGGATCTCTGGATCAGATTCTCTGGGCTTCTTCCCCTTTCTTTCTTTCTCCTCTCTTTTCTTTATTGTGAGAGCTCAGCCTTTCTAGTTTCATTACTCATTTATTTTTGTGTGAAATGGGCCCAACATCTTTTTTTACTTCTTTGGGCCTATTTGTGGCCATTTAATTTTTGAACCTCAACATTGGACAAATGCGTAAACCTAAAATTGGGATGAATGAAAAAATTAATGTTTCAAAAATTAATCAATTAACAAATTTTGTGTTCGTTTTTTGGAGCTTGCCTTATGACACTTATGGTTGTATTAGTAGTTTGCAATGCGTAATATTATTGGACAAATGCATAAACCTAAAATTGGGATGAAAGAAAAATTATGACACTAAACCAAAAAAAAAAAAAAAAAACCTCATTGTACACACGTAAGAATAGGCTCTTTTTGAATCACACAATATTTTTCCATTGAATTTGTATTTTCGTTTCATTATGGTCATGCATAGGAGTTTTCAAATAAAGTGGTTGGCTATTAGATAGTTTTAGTAGCATTAATTTTGACTAATTTCATAAATTCATGTTAAGTTATTTGTGATATTTTGTTAAAAAAATACTAGCCTCTGAGGCTTTTCTATTTTTTGGGTAAAATTTAATAATTTGCATTCATTATAATTTGGGATTATTATATTTTCTAATCACAAAAAAAAAAAAAAAAAAAAATCTAGGGGTGTGATGAATATTATATATGCATTTGTGGGTGAAATAATTTTTTCATCACACCCCTAGATCTTTTTGTGATTGGAAAATATAATAATCCCAAATTATAATAAATGCTCTAAATTAATCCTTACGCAAAAAATATAAGATTTATTCAATGGATCTTTTTTTCCTCCCCCTATAGGTTAATACTAAATTATAGCATTATCTTCCAATTAATAACACGTTGATTACTACATAAACAAAATTGGCAAAAAAGGATAATAATTACGAAATACTAGCCTCTGAGCACGCACTCACGCACGTGCTTAGAGGCTCTTCTATTTTTTGGGTAAGGGTTAATTTAGAGCATTTATTATAATTTGAGATTACTACATTCTCTAATCACAAAAAAAAAAAAAAAAACTAGGCGTGTGATGAGTATTATGAGTGGTGAAATAATTTTTTCATTTTATTTAGGTATGTAGCAACCTTGAGTTCTACTTTTTTTATTTTTTATTTTA
Organism: Quercus aquifolioides; assembly: GCA_019022515.1. NCBI lineage: Eukaryota > Viridiplantae > Streptophyta > Magnoliopsida > Fagales > Fagaceae > Quercus > Quercus aquifolioides. The sequence goes on along the minus strand of CM032329.1, from coordinate 38,751,025 downwards.
TATGTATCACGTTAACTCCTTTTTTTTTTTTTTTAGATCTCCATTAGTTATTTATTTAAATAGTTGATGATGTGGTGATAAGATTTTAAAGAGTCCATGATAGAGTTAAATTCTAAAAAATCTTTATCTTTATTCTGAACAATTTTAATAGGATTTTCAGGAAAAATGATTTCATCAAAATTTAAATCAAACACAAACTCTAACAAAGTTATACTATTATCTTTAATTGCCACACACACTAATCTTAGTTTGTTTTTTATATTAAAAAAAAAAAGTCTCATATAAATCATAATTTCACCCGTGTATTTGTCTATGTCTAGCAAACTAAAAATTCCTTTTGTAACAGAAACTATATTTATCATTTGTATAATTCTATGTCAAATTCAATTTAAAATTTTTTCCATAAGTATTAATTTACTACTCCATAAAAAATGTTACGTACCTTTTTCTCAGTTTTAAAGGTTGTTGATGTTGTTGATATATTAAACTCTTTTTAACTTTTGTTATAGATGTGTGATGAGTACATGTGTGGAGAAATAATTTTTCATCACACCCCTAGATTTTTTTGTGATTGGAAAATGTAGTAATCCCAAATTATAATAAATACTCTAAATTAACTCTTACCCAAAAAATAAAAGAGTCTCTGAACACGCGCCTGAAGCTAGTTATAAAATAAAAGTAGTGTATAATAATAATATAATATATATATATATATATATATCTTGTTCAGATTTAGAGAGAGCATAGCTAGCAAATTCTAGCATTTGTTTTTCTTAAAGCTCCTCCTGCTCCAAGCAAGCAAAGCAAAGCAAGCAAGCAATCCGAAACACAAACACATTCTCTCTCCTCTTTTGTAAAGATAAAGATGGAAGCCGAAGAAGCGAATCCAAGCAACACCAACAACGAAGACCTGATCACCTCATTCTGCGAAATCACCTCTTCCACCAGAGAAGAAGCGCTCTTCTTCTTAGAGAGCCACAACTTCCACCTCGACTCCGCCGTCTCCACTTTTCTCGACAACGACAACGACAACAACAACAACAACGAAAACATCAACATCAACCCCGCCGCCGCCGTTGCTCACCCAATCATTCCTTCCGACTCTCCTTCTCCGTCGCCGTCGCCTTCAAAGTCCCCCGACTACTCTCCCTCTCGGTCGCGATCCCGCTCGCCGTCTCCTACTCCGTCTCGGCGTCCCTACCAGCTCCGCTCCACCAGGCGTGGCCCGACCCCAACCAATAATGACCGTACACGTGGCAACGTCCGTACTCTCGCCGATCTCAACCGTCCGGCTGGGGAAGACCACGGTAGTGACTCCGATGAGCCTCAGGAGTACTACACCGGTGGCGAGAAGAGGTACCTACTCTAATTCTTTTTCTATTCCTAGGGTTTCTATGTTTGGTTGCCGAGAAAACCTAATTAAGAAACTTGCAAACAATAACAATCGAATTATTAATTTCTGTCAAATTGAAGATAATTTTTTTTGTCAAAACTTCAAAATTGGAAACCACTGCAATGCAATGTTGGAGTGAAGTTACGAGTTGATTATAATAGTATCTGTGATTGTTAGGGAAGTTTTAGTTTTAGTTTTAGTTTTAGTTTGTAGTTTAATTTAGATATATTACTGAAACTTACTATATTTATTGGCATAATAGTGGTTTTCGTTGAAGGTGAGATTTGTTTGTTATATTTAATCATCAAATGGTTGTGTTTGTGATAATCTCTCAGTGTGTTTGGAGTTGGAGGGAGAGGAGAGGAGAGGAGAGTATGAGGGGAGCAGAGTGGAGGGCAATGGTTATCCCTTCCGCTTATCTTATGGTCCGTTTGGATTAAGGGAGAGGGAGGGGAAGGGGGAGTAGAGTAGAGTAGATTTAGCACAAAATCAGCTTATTTTTAGCTAACTCTACTCCCCTCCACTCCCCTTCCTTTCCCCCTCTATCTAAACAGGCCATTAGTTCAATGTTTTAAAACTCAAGTAGGGGGACAGTGTGTGTACATATCCCTCCTCACCTATGCTTGGATGTTAATGGGAAGCAGAGATGGTAAATTGCCGATTTCTCCAAAAGCTTGTTAGGAAATGGTGAATTTAATAATTTATTCTAACAAGAGAAAATGATAGGACATCATACAAATTAATAATTATATATATATATATATATATTAGTGGAACCCCTCCCCTCGCCCTCCTCCCTGTCCAAATTATCTCAATTTGGGAGCCCCTCAAACCCCTTTAAAAAAAATATCCGCACAGGGCCCCTCTCCTCCCCATCTTTCCAAACACATGGTAAGTTGGGGTATTAAGACCTGTTTGGTGTCAAAGTATGGAAGAGGGAGTTTCTTTATTATCGTATTCTTACATGGTTGGTTGGTATGTATCTGATCTCTAGCTCATTCTATAGATTGTCTTGTCAAAATAAATTGTCTTTTGTTAAAATCAAAATAATGGGTACAAGGTAATAAGAACCGAAATAGAACCAGCATTGGTGGTTTATTTTATCAAACGAAGCATCTTTCAATTAAAAAAAAGGAATGAATGCATTGAGTAAGCATGTTTGAAATTGTTTATAAGATAGGCCTCATTATAATTGCTTGGTGCTTTCAGTATGTTTGGTTTACCTCTAGGTTCTAGAGGAGATAAAAAGAAGAGAAATATTTTAAATTCTATTGCTTGATGTTTTCAGTACGTTCGGTTTACCCCTAGGCTCTAGAGGAGACATTTTGGGTTGTTAAAGAAGAGAAAAAAGAACAGAAAGCATGAGAATAATATGTTGGCATCTCTTTCATCACCCCACTAGGATTTTGTCTATGAAATCAGTGAAATTTGGAGAAAAGTTAGGTAAAATGAAGAAAGGACACTATATCTTTCTATCATATCTTTACTTTCTCCTAGTTAGAAGAGTATCCAAAATTGGAAATGCGCGTGCATATGTTGAATGTGAACCAAAGTAACCTCTGTTAAGCTATGAGAAAGGGAAATTATATTATGAAGTGAACACCCACTTTTTATAAGCCATAAAGAGCAAAAGCTTCTTATGGAAATCCATTTCTATATCTGCTTGCTTGTACGCCCATTGTATATAATCATAAGCCATCTTGTATCGAATGCTGAAGTTATATCTCTGCATTTTGTCTCACTTCTCTTTATTGGGAAAAAGGGGTCCTTTGGGAGGGTTGGTATCGATTCTTTATCCACAAGATTAAGCCTTAGGTGGACCCAGACCCAATTGAAGTTGTCTTGTTGATGAGAACAAATTGTTTCACTTAGCTTATATTAAGCATACTCGAGCATAGCAGACTGTTGTTGCCAAGTTGGTGTTATATATATTCTCTTTCTCTTTGACCAAAAAATTTATATGTTTTTTGTTTGGTTTGGTTTGGATTTTTTTTTTTTTTTTTTGGGTAGCTTTTACTAATTTTATTTAACAAAATCATGAGCTGTCTTAGTCACTGAATCTGGAAATTGTTGTTACATCCTTGATAGCAATGATGGCTAATGTTGCTCTGTTTCACTTTTGGTTGTAGTGGAATGCTTGTCCAGGATCCAACCAAAGGTAATGAAGTGGATGCAATTTTCAATCATGCCAGACAGGTTGCTGTAGACCCTGATCACCTTCAACCATCTTCAAGCTCAAAAAGCTTTACTGGAACAGCAAGATTACTCTCAGGCGAGACACTGCCATCTGAACCTCAGCACCCTGAAGTTGTCATTCATACCATCACTTTTTGGAGCAATGGTTTCTCCGTGAATGATGGACCTTTGCGGAGGTTTGATGATCCTGAAAATGCTTCATTCTTGGAGGTAATTTTTCGATGAAGTGCCATTCATTGTACTGACGGTAATCATAATATTTTATGCTGCATTTTCATGTTTGTGCTACCATGGTTTATCCTAGCATTCCCTTTCCACACTTCCTGCCCTGGTGTCTTTTCTTTTAAGGGATTCTACGTATTCAACAAAATTTAAAATGTGCCATTCTATTAGCATTTCTGTTCTATTAGAGATGTGTGCTTATGATCAGTTGTATCTCAATGCAGAGCATCAAGAATTCTGATTGTCCTAAGGAGCTTGAACCAGCAGATAGGAGAACTAGCGTCCATGTTGAACTCCTGAGGCGGGATGAAAACTACCCTGTGCGACCCTTTTTCTCCCCTGATCTCCTGTTTATTTGTTCCCTGTTTGCATGTGTTTCTTATTGTTTCCTTGCCCTGTTAATTTAATGCAGGAGCCAGTGAAGAGCCACGTAGCTTTTCATGGAGTGGGAAGAACTTTAGGTAGCAGCACCTCCACAACAACCCCTGCTGTCTCTGAACCCACAGTTTCTGCCACTCCCCTCAACACTGCTCCATTGCCATTAACGGGTTTAGTTGTCGATGAGTCATCACCATCAACTTCAATTCAGCTAAGATTGGCTGATGGTACACGCATGGTCTCTCGCTTCAACCACCACCATACAATCAGAGAAATCCGTAATTTTATTGATGCATCGAGACCCGGTGGAGTAACAACTTACCAGCTTCTGACAATGGGGTTCCCTCCCAAACAACTAACTGATCTGGACCAGACAATAGAGCAGGCTGGCATAGCCAACTCAGTTGTCATCCAGAAATTCTAGCTGGTTGCATTGGTGCTAACCCCCATTTGTGTTAGCTTACCTACATATATATGATAAAAACTTGACTGATATTATGTTATACATAAAATAGTTTGATTAATAATTCAGTTCAGAAGTGCTTTCATTGTGTACGTGTTTTTCGAAGCAGGGACCTATCCAAATGCAAAAACACAGTTCAATTTGAGAAAGTAAATCACAGTTGGATGTATCTATGTTTCAGTGATTTTCTGTTTTCCTTTCTTATATTCTTTTGCTATGGGGTTTTAGACGGATTGATAGTTCTCCTTTCTAAGCTCTGCACCAAATATGAGTCGACTGGTTGGAGAATGATGAATCTTTAGTACCCCTTAACAAGAGGGGCAAATGCCAAAATCTGCATTCAATCCCATCTCCTTTTTAAGACGAAGAAAACCTGTTAATACATGAGTTAATACGTTTTGCCCTGGTGGTAATTGCAGCAGTTGATAATGAGCCTTTCAGAAACCAATCTGGCAACTGGATTTTTCCCACCTGTATTGGGGAATATGGATGGAGCTAAAGATATATAGGCTAAATTGTTGATGAGTATATGTAAGAAAAATTAAATTTATTCAGTCTTCCAACTATAATAATTAGATTAGGTACACCAATTTGGTGCACTATAAATAGTCTCAAACTCTCAAGTCTTACATTCACAGTATTCAGCAAAAAAAAAAAGTCTTGCATTTACAGTACAAGACTTGCCATATGATGACAAGACTGCATTGTGGCCAGATTATATTCTCGGATTTCACATCAGATGCAGGGTTTTACATCCTGCTCTGGGCTTGTTTTAGAACATTTGCCCTTTTCCATTTCAATTAACATTATAAACAGGTGTACACCTCATTTAGCAACGTATATTGTAAACACGGTGTAAGGGAATTTTGAACACCTTTTGGGGTAATCTTTGCTTTCTAAACTCTATAACAGTCCAATACTCCATATTTCTTGTATTTCATCCACAACATTATTTATTTTCTGTGAATTCACCCACGGTATATGTGCTAAACACAGCTGATTTTTTTTTTTTTTTTTTGTTGAGAAACAAACGCAGCTGAAATTAAGAGAGCACTAAAAAATAATGATGAATGAATCAGAACAATTAGCGTGCATTTAACATATATGAGTAGACAACCAGTCCTTTGAGATCATGACCACTGAATTTTGATTGGAGACAGTCTAATCTTACTTTTTGAAAGCTATGACGAGTACATAGAAAAGTTGCATGTGCGACTCCTTTGCCAGATCCACAACTAGCATAGGGTCTAGATTACCTATCAATTTTAACATTATGAGTTCGTCTAATCATAATTTTTTTTTTAGAGGCCTCTGAACATGTTCTTGAGAGAGGTAGTCTTTTTCTTTTCTTTTTTATTATTTTTTTTATGAACAAAAACGAAGGCCGGGTGACTATTGTGCCTCACGTGTGATCGGCATCTTTTGCTAGGAAATATTGAAATGAGTTATAATTATTGTGGTTAGAAGTGACCACAGACTTCACCGTACGAGAGAATTAGTAAATTAAGAGTTAGTTTCAAAATCTCACTTTTTGCTAGAATTCGAACATGAGACTTTAAGACAGCGGTCACACACCTTGACCATTAAAGACTCATTTGATACGTTAATTTGTTTAAATAATAATTTTTAATTTTTTTTGAAAATACGTATAGGTTAAAAAAGTGCATAAAAATACATATAATATTATTTAAAAATTAAAAACATGTTAAAAATTGTGTACCAAACAGGGCCTAAACCACCCCCTCAGCGGCATCTTTTATACTTTTATGACTTTGTCTGGATTTATATATTATTAGTCGGCCAAGGGGATTATGCTTAATTGGACTCCACTGTCCCTGTAATCACATGGTCTACTTAGGTAGAAAGTAGGACACTTAATATGGATTTGACTTTTAATGTTAGTACTATAATCGAATTCATGTGATACACGGTTTAATAAAAAAAAAATTATATGCAAACAAAAAAAATATTTTGATAATATAATTAAAAAGTAAAATAATTTAAGTTACATAATGTATAAGTTCAAATTTGTAACGAAGACCAAATATAATATTAGAATAGGTTATAAAATAATTTAAAATAAATAATAAATTTTCTTTTAAATATATTGAAACTTATAATAATTGAGGTTAATCAAAATAATATTTTGATAATATTTGGTAATATATTTTTTCATTTTTTTTAAGAAGAAAAACTTGGAATTTCCCTTAATGTAAACTATGTTAATAATTTTAATAGAATTATAATGAGTGGCATGGTAAAATTTTGTCGTTCAACTTGTAATACTTACACTACACCACAAAAATACAAACACAAAGTATACAACCCAATTTTTATTATTAAAAAAATTATAAAGATTATTAAAATAATATGAATGATGAAACTTCTTTTAAATTTAACTAAACCCTTAATGGTAGAATTTTAATGGCATTATAATTTTTAAATTTTTTGGAACTTTAGTATTAGAGTTTCACTGAGAGGAAAATATATTAATTATTTTAATATATTTAATTAAAGTAGTTTAGGATAACTTGTTTAATAAAAAAAGCAGTTATATTTTGTGGTGGAATAAAATACATATAGTTAATAGTAACTTTATTTTGTGGTGAAAAAAAAAAAAATATATATATATATATATAGTTAATAGTAACTTTAAGGGAGCCATGAGATGACTAGAGGGCAAGGGGCGTTGGAATTGGACCTTTATTTTATCCTTTGGTCTCACCTCAAGTTGTAAATACAAAAGTCCTTGAAGGGCCGGCCATGCTATTATTCATTGAATTCACACACGTTGAGTTTTGTTGGGTAGAGATCTAACCCTAAGTGGTGGCTAGGCTAAAGAGAATGGCAATAAATAATTTTCTTCTTCGTCGTAGTGTCCATTTAGCATAATTAATTTTGCCAATTTATTTTACTATTCAATTTATTTATGCTATTATTAACGAGTCTCACTACACTTGATACTATTTATGGGTCTCACTATATTATTTCAGCTAACTTTCACCTTTATTTACAGTACTTTCAGCATAAAGTTTTCAGTTTCAGCAAAATAAGTGGATCACAAACAGACCTTAGTGCATACATGGTTAGGAGTTTTTCAACAATAAATAGCCCCACTCTTGGCCTATCTTATAGTCATTGAGGTGAACATCAAGGTCGTTCAAGAAGTTGCTTGCTGGAATTTTAACAATAAATAGCCTATTTTCCAATAGAGCCAGTTGTCTTGAATGAGCTAGCTAGTAATGGAGCTGAATATGTGCCATGATAATAGGATTTGGATGAATTGAATAGATGACGTGCATGATGCATTTGGTTACATTTGTATCAACTATCAAATATCATGTTATTTCCCTCTCTTTTAACCCCCAGATAATGGCTTATGGGTGTGGAGCAACCAAGCATGCTTGATATGAGATTTACACAAGATTTGGTCGCAACCCCCTATTGACTATTGGAGCATGGCATGTGCTAAGACAAGAAACCTTGTCTCGACACTGGAGTGTGTCATCATGTCTTTCACTTTCAAAACGTTTTCCTTCTTTTCTTTTCTCAACTCTTTCGCTTGCGTTTGTGTTAATACATAATGACAAAAATAATTTTCAAGTTTCGATCTCCTTTTGGTAGTGTTGTTATATATTGCCGTTTAGTTTGTGTCAAACTGTATAGGCAAGTCACACTTCAAAGATTGATGGGATGGGAATTTAAGCGTACAGCGTCACATTTAGCTGCAAATAATTCATACTTCAATAGCAAGTCATGACAAAAGTGAAAACTGAAAAGAAATTAGGGACAGGTTCGGAGATAAGGTTTGTTCAGCGGGACATGCTACTAGAAGAGAACTTTCAGATTTTTATTCTCAAAAAAATTATAATAAAAAAAAAAAAAGAAGAAGAAGAAGAGAAAATGTGGACACAATTTCTGTAGTGATGGAAAATTATACAAATGAGTATATGTGAAAATAATAGACACTCGTTTACTGTCTTTCACACCAAAATTTATGACAAAAATTGTAATAAAGGAGTAACTCTTTCTAAATTCATAGGGAAGAAACGCTATTCAAGAAAAAGCCCAAAGGGAAGGAAAGGAACTCATAGATTTTTGGTGGCCAAAGGAAAAAAATGAAAAAAAAAAAATTCATTATTTTCATGAAATAATAATTACATACTTTAAAATTTTGAGGGGCCTTGGCCCCACCCTTAAATGTGATTATGCACTTGTCTATCTCATTAATGTCAAAATTATTTAATTATCATTCAGCAAAAAAAAATATATATATATTTAATTATGAAAAATGCTATGTTCAAAATATTTTCACAACAAATTTTAAGTAAAAAGTTGTTGTAAGTTGTCATTATTGGGGCAAAAAAGTAATTTCAATGGTAGGTTCAAATTATAACTAATAACAACTAACCATTTATGATTTGTTGTGAATATATTATAAAAATGTTGTATGTAACACTTCTTTTTTATTATGGATGATAAAATACTTTCAATCTGTCATGTTCTCGACCTATCTTGCTTACATTCTATGTGGGTGTTTCTCATTAAAAAAAAAAAAAAAAAAAAAAAGAAGGAAGAAGAAGCTAGATTAAACAATGCTTGAACTTGACCTACTACTTTTTAATGAATTATTTCATTCCTCATTGAATTTTTAATATATTATGGAAATCATTTGGAAAATTCAAATTCTGACCAACTATTTCTACACAAGGTGCGGTGCACCATACCAGTTCAGTGTGATTAGTTTGGTACAAAAAAAAACCCAAACCACATCAAAATCATCAAATAGCCCAAATATTAAATAAATAAATAAAAACAAACAAACAACACATATTCACAATATTTTTCTAAAACCCACATAAAATATCTCAAACAAATTCACATTCTTTCTAGAAAGCACAACAAGGAGAAGAATAGTAGCTTAGATATTGAACATCAAATACATTTTCATACCTAGTAGAAAAATATAGCAAAGACAAGTATAGTAGCCTAGGTATTGAGCATCAAAACCTTATCTAAAAACTTCCAGAGAATAATCGTGACAAAAGGGTGTGAGGAGGGAGGAGAGAGGAGAAAGAGAAACTTGGAGAATGGTGGCATAGACTCATAGAGTTACAAAGGATGGTGGCAATGAGCGGGGGAAGCTGAGGAGTGAGAGAGAGGAGAGGAGAGGAGAGGGGGAGACTTCTTGTAAGGAAGCAAACGAGATGAATGACTCTGTTGTCTGATATAAACAAATCTAACTTAGGGATCAAAATTGAAACAAAAATGCCATCACGCAATCGGTGTGCAAAACCAGCAATCAGTCAATGCATCGCCTGTCTTTGGTTCATCCAAGTTTCTACCAACCACCATGCTCGAAACATCCGGTGGAGCCTTGCAAAGGCTTGTTTCATTAGTGCTAGTCAGATTTTGTATAGCCCTAGCAAAAATTGTGTTTTTTCGATATTGTGAATGACCTTTATAAGGTGAATTTGTGAAAGAATATGTAAATATTTATGTGAAAAATTAATGTTTTTGTGATAGAATTGATGTTATTTATGGAAAAAAAAAATTTACATTATTTTATGCCACAATTTTGATGTGTCAAGTTATAAGTGTTAAAAAAAATAGCGATTTTTTTTTTAGAGAATTTTAAATTTATAGTGTCCGCTCTTAATGATAGAGTTTTATTATCAGACCAAAACACCAATCAATTTCTGGTGTAGGTGAAAATTGAACTCCAGATCTTTTATTCAACCATAAAAAATTTTACCAATTAAACTAACTGAAATCTAACCAATTTACTTAAAAGTGAGTTAATAATCTACTGCATAAAACATTTATAAAAATAAATAAATAAAAGATGTGGTCTAAAATTACTCGTCATTTGTAATATGCCTTGCACATGGCATTGTAATAAATTTCAAAAAATAAAAAGACTTTTTTGGAGAAGACTAGAGGAAAAGACATTCGGAGTGTCCCACCAACTTTCTATCAGCTGTCTCTTTTTTTCTCTCAGCTCCCGAAACCCACTTTTTCTACTATAAATTATTATTGATTAGACCCATATGGCTGAGATTGAATGGTTGACAACAAAATGAGAACTATATTTGAAGAGAAAGAGATAGGGACGATGTCGTTTTGCATGAATATAACCCAGAAAACGGTGTCGTGGTTCCAGGTTTGCCTTTGTTGTTTTGCCCTAGAAAGGTTTAACACTCCCAAAAGTGAAACATAAACACTGTGCCTACCTGTGTGTATGAGAGGACAACATGAAATCACAAAGGGAATATTAATATAATGGAAGGAGGGGCTGTGATTGAGAGGGCAGTGAGTACCATCAAATGGACGGTTGAGATTGATTTCCATCAATCCCTAACACCACGAATGCATCAGAGCAAGAAGTTTTCTTTTTCTTCCCATCAATTCAACCCCATTAACTTGATTATCCATATGATCCTCTCCATAATTAAGCATCATTATTCATTAAATAGAACCTTTTTCTCTCTCTCTTTCTCTGTCTCTCTCAGAGTGAACCAATAAATAGTAAGTTCCTCTTTCTCTGTCTCTCTCAGAGTGAACCTAGATCAGTGGCAGTGCAATAAACGAGGAGGTGATAAGGGCTAGGTTTCATCGGGAAGGAAAGGGTCTCAGATTCTCAGTAGAACTTGCAAAATCGCACGTTTACCCCGCGTGCAACCTTCTGTTCATCTTAAACTCCTTTCTCTCTCTCTAGCTAAATATTATGTACATATATATCTCATACGGAGAGAGTGAGAAAAGAGAGAGGGAAGAGTGGAATACTGTTTGCGCACAGGAAGTGAAGAAAATACCCATTTCCAAGAGAGACTGAATCTACTTTTTACAGACAGCCAAGAAGGGGATACGAAAAAAAACCCTATTTTCTGTAAAAACACTAAAAGTTTTTAAGCTTGAAAACCGGGAGTGCTCTTTAGGGAGACCAATAGTCTTTATAAAAACTAGTGTGTGAGAGTGCTGAGACACCCCGAAACAGATTTTTATGAGTTTTTAGAGAGAGAGAGAGAGAGAGAGAGAGAGAATATGGAAGGGGGAGCTAGTGGAAATGGCACTTCTTGTATGATGGGGTTTGAAGACAACAATATGATGATGCCTCTAATGAATTCTGGTCATGAAGCAAATAGTAATTTTAAGCCATTTCTTCCTCTACCTTTGAACACCCATTCTTATGGCCAAAAGACCTCTGGTTTGATGCCTCCGCAAGATATTGTGAACCGCATGGAGACCAACAATAGTAGTTGTATGACTATGAGGGCAAAGATTATGGCTCATCCTCTCTTCCTTCGACTATTGGCCGCTTATGTCAATTGTCAAAAGGTGATGAATTCTAACTTCTACCTAGTCAAATTCAAACCTCTCTCTCTCTTTCTCATCAGAAGCCCAGTTCATGGAAATGTTTTGGTTTTTATTTTATTTTATTTTCTCTCTTGCTCTTTCTTAGCAAAGGCTTATAAACAGACAGAATTTTCAGAATCTCTTTTTGATTATAATTGGTAGTAGTTTTTGTAGTCCATAAAAGAATAATCAGAAACCTGCTCCTAGTTTAAACCCTCAACTGTCCCTTTCTTCATGTTGGTTTTTCTCTCACTCTCTCCAATAAAACCATTTGTTGGATTCTGTGATGAAGGGTTCCTTCAAGATTTTATAGTGGAAAGACAAATGTCCCCTTTTTCTTAAATGGTTTTTTTCTTTTCCCACTAGTTTTATTTGCATGGCGTTGTTATTTTGATGCTAGAGAAAATAATAATGATCGTAGGTTGGGGCATCTCCTGAAGTGGTGGCTAGGTTAGAGGAGGTCTATGCTAATTCTGAAGCTGCCCTGGGTGGTAGGTCAGGAAAAGTTTGCATAGGTGAAGACCCTGGACTGGACCAGTTCATGGAGGCCTATTGTGAGATGCTCACCAAGTACGAGCAAGAACTCTCTAAACCTTTCAAAGAGGCCATGCTTTTCTTCTCAAGGATCGAGTGCCAGCTCAAAGCCCTAACAGTTTCTTCCTCAGATTCAGCTGGTGGTGACACTCTTAATCCTCTTTTCTTGATCATCTAAACCTTTTTTTAATTGCAATCTAAAGTATCTGTTTTGTTTTTTGTCTTTTTCCCTTCAAAGAGGTCATGTTTTTTGTTTTTGTTTATCAGAGGTAGACAGATAGGTAGAGGGTCAATCCATGTGCTATGTAATCTTTCATGGAAAATGAAAGTGCCAGACGAATAATTGAGTTTGATCAGTCTATACAAAAGGGAATTTCCTGTTTGGAGGCTAGAGCAAAGGGGTACCAGATGGGGTATAGATATCTATAGATTTAACTCTCTTCTGTTTGTCTGTGTCTACAATTGGATATTTGCCATCTTATTGTTAGTCTTTTCTGACCCAAACTGTCTGAACTTCTGAACCCTTCTAGCCTTTTAGGGTTTCTTTCATAAGTTATTTGAGAGGTTTTTAAAATTATTGAAGAAACAAAGGAAAAAGGTTTCAGGCTGGAGAGAGACAAATGTCACTTTTATGATAAATGTTTGAATGCAGTTGCTCGAACGTCTAATATTTGATTTCAACTGAGAAGGAAAAAAAAAATGGTAGATTTTATAGAAATGTGAAAAACGAATATTTAATTCATAGTTGTAAGTTTATTACTGTTTGTATGTTACTGGTAAAGAGAGGAAATTGCATCTCAAGTTTATGAGGTTGCTGTTCACTTTCAATATGGCGGAAAGGCACATATGTGAAAGAACAATCAAAACCTTGTAGCGTGAGGCAGAGAAACACAAGTGAAGAACTCATGAAATGATCTTCTCCCCAGTGTCATATATCTTCTATTGTAATGGAATTGGGGCTAGGCTTGAATATGGAAAGTTCATTCGTTCAAGGTAGGTGATCATCATGGTTGCCTGTTTTGGAACAAAAGAGCTACTTAGACATCAACTGAATGTCTTAGCGTAAATAGAAACCGTACATTTGGCTATTGATCGTAGAAATAGGGAAATGGTCTTCTCATATATGAAAATGCAGTTGATCGGATGAACTCCACTTGGCATATTAATGCACCATATATAGTTTTCAGCATACAAAAATTCATGTATTAAAATGCTCGGGTTATCATAGCTTCTTATTTACTTGTATGAGTCTTTCTTTTCTTCTCTCTTTTTAAATTTAGATAGCTTCCATCCCTATTTTATTTTCAGATAGCTATTCCTAGAGTCCAGGAAAGACTTTTCTCTAGCCCTTTAAAAAATTTATATATTAATTTAGGCCTCCAAGCTTGATTAAGTCGGGGTCTGTATTCATTTTGTAGAAGCAGGCTTTGTCTTGCCCAAAAGGGATCTCTACCCGTATTCAGATAGTATTGTGAAGTGCATGCATTGAACTCTTGCTAGCCTTTTGCTGAAAATAGATTAGCAAAGTAGCCCTTTTAAAATGTATTAACTACCAAAATTAAGCAATTGTTATTAGTAAATTTGTATTCAATTATCAGTTGTGACTTTTCAATTGTGAATTTTTAATGCTGAGTTTTTCTACTCTAGCTACCTAGCTTAGAATCGAGCTCCAACCATAATGCATATGATGGATTGATGTAACATGATCAATCCAAGTATATTATCATATGCTTATAATAATGAAAAATAGCTCCTTTCTAACATATCTATGTGATCTAACAGTTGGAAGATTCTATCATATGTATAAGTAGTAGTATATGAGGCAATCGCATATCTATGTGATCTAACAGTACTTGGAAGAGTCTACTATATGTATAAGTAGTAGTATATGAGGTAATCTCACATCGGAAATGGTGGAATTAACTTAAAAGATTGAAAGTTAAAATGGTTTGATTTTCAAAAGCTCTCTCGAGCAAGCCTCACGAAAGAATTAATTGAAGGTTCTGTTTGAGGATCGTGTGGGTGAGTTGTCGTGCTAGATTGAGTGAAGCTTCAGTTTTCAATGACTTTTCAATTGTGACTAAATTAATTAACAAGAATACAAGAAAATCCTAAGAATTCTTTAAGATTTCTATTTGTAGAAGTAAAAGGGGCGTTGTATTCTAAAGGTGATTTGTCACTATCCCATTATTAAACTCTCAAAGAGTGGGAGCAAATATTTTCTTAAAGACAACAATTCAACGCACCTCAAAGTTAAAACTTTGATTGATTCTTTTTCTTTTCATCTCATATTCCTAACATATTTAGCTGACATTATGGATTCATTCCTTAAACTGTAAGTACTGATATTTTCAATTATAATACCCATCTCACTATAACACTTTGAATGTTAATTATCAATCTATCTCAAATTCTTCATTAATGGTGACATTCTTTGTTGCTCCAACATAGGCTTGATTTTTTATAAGTGAACAAACATCGATGGTAACAAATTCTATAACACGATAAAGCTAATTAATGGACACTTGTATCTACACTTTTCTTCTTAAAAAGACTTTCAGATATTGTGATGCGCTAGATTGACTTGAACTCGCACAATTCATGTCTAGACAAATAGAAGTAGGGTGGCAAATGACTTAGTAAGTCATTATAATCTAGCCTCTAGGTCACCCCTACGAGAACTGATCATAAAGCCACAACTCATTTGACCTCATACTCAATGAGTTGTGTCTAATTACTTGATGTGATGATTAGCTCTGATACCAAACAATACAAACCTATTCAATGATTTAGCCATTTTAATCTAGCCTCTAGGTCGTCCCCTCCGAGATCTAACCACATACTCGATGTGGTGGTTGGTTTTGATACCAAATGTTATAAACCCATGGGAAGAACTCACCCTTGAAAACCGGCTTGCAAGAAAATGGTGCCCAAGAGCTTATATATATATATGTGTGTGTGTGTGTGTGTGTGTGTGTGTGTGTTTAAGTTTACACTTAAGCAATGTGGGACACTAGAATCATAATAGAGGTATAGTGCAGACGTGGCTAACACTTTTTCTTGAGTCATTCAAAGCCAACCCTGTAACCTCATGTGGGTTCAGACACTGTCCTACAAATTGGGCCATAATGAGGATGTCAGCAATTTAAGTGGGGGAGTTTATGATGCTCCATATTGATTGAGTGTGTTGTGGGGGTGTGTTTTAAGTCTCACACTAGGCATATATTAGGTTGAAATGGGATTTATAAACAATTATAATGAGACTTAATTGTAAGTAGACTAGCCTTTTTGAGATTTGGTGCAGATGCTACTAGCACTTTCCTTTGAAAATTACACATACTTTATTCTTTATTTAGTGATTCATCATAATAATTATTTGTATTATAATTGTTCCTGAACACTGATTGAAGTCCTGAAAAACTCCAGAGTTGAAAATATTATTTAGTTTTTGCATAAAATATCTTTAGGAACCATGAATGACTCCACATATTTCCATTATTCAGTGATTTATCACGGTCTCTCTCTCCCTTCACGCCTATTACTTTGAATTGATGTGATTACTGTCTTAAATTTTTAGCCATCCTACACGCATTTGATATGAGTTATTGAAATCAGTTATAATTTATTGTTTTAAAATTCCTCTATCTTTGTATTATGGTATTTTTGTAAAATGAATCATGAATGCCTACCTGCACCTCTAGTAATTTTCTTATCTGATCTCTTGGCCTCCATTATAGGTCGAAATGGATTTTCTGAGGAAGAAGTTGATCTGAATGACAACAGCATAGATCCTCAAGCTGAAGACCAGGAGCTGAAAACTCAGCTTCTGCGGAAATACGGTGGATATCTGGGCAGTCTAAAGCAGGAATTTCTGAAGAAGAAAAAGAATGGGAAATTACCAAAGGAAGCCCGGCACCGGTTGCTAGACTGGTGGAGCAGACACTACAAGTGGCCATACCCATCGGTATGTATATATAGCCTATATCCTTGTTCATTTTACATTAGTTCTGTGCCAAAATCAACCACACATTGATGTTGATTCCATCCTAGAAGTTTATAAGTTTGCATTTTAACCCTAGAACTCTCTGAAATGAAATATTAGAAAGTGGCCATGTTAGAAATGGTTTGTTGACCATCCCATAAGAGATTGATTTGTTCTTGTTGGGATAATTCAATTTATCATGCTTATTCAGGAGTCCCAGAAGGTGGCACTTTCAGAATCAACAGGTCTGGATCTGAAACAGATAAACAATTGGTTCATCAATCAGAGGAAACGCCATTGGAAGCCTTCAGAGGACATGCAATTTGTTGTGATGGATGGTACTCATCCCCACTACTACATGGACAATGTTATGTGCAATCCCTTTCCAATGGATTGCACAAATATGCTCCTTTAATGACATTTTACTGTCACTGTAACAATATTGACGCCTGTTAACCTATCAAAAAATATATGTATTGATGCAGCTCCGTTATGTATGAGAATGAGACGCTCTTATATTTATATTTAACTGCTTGACGTTCCAGAACTGCTATTCAAGTACATGTTTGTACCAGTTTTCCATTGACCAAAATTACCTTGGTTTATATTTAGCTTAGCACCTTCAAGCAGGGGTTGGCCAAGTGTAGCAAGGCTTAATTACTTTGCTAGATGTGACACACTGACATGGTTGAAGCACATTGAATTGATGCTCAGAATGCACAATGCTCACCATTAAGGTTTTTCTTAAGTACAGTAGGACTAGTTCACTAGTGGCATATCATACAGATTTGGTTTGCCTCCCTGTCCCAATTCCTTTTTTATCATAGCTGTTGGAACGTCATGAATCACGTAGCCTTTGGTGGCCACAACGTTGCCTAGTCAGCAGCTAAGCATGTTGTTCGATACTGTCAACCCCTATTTTGCCTCACCAGTATATCCTCCACAAAAGTTGTAAGTGTTGATGCCAAAAAGGCTGGAACAGCGCAGTGGCATGTGAAAGTCGTGTTCTAGTGGCTTTTGGATTAGCTACTTTTAACTTTCAATTTTTTAGTTTATTCACCTGTATACATACATTTCTTGAAACATTCAAGTAAAAGGGGCAAAACCTGATGTGGTTTTCCTCTCTGAAACAAAAACAAATGAGAATTGTATGGATTTTGTTAAAAGTTTTGTTAAATTTGATAATAAATTCGTTGTTGAAGCAAAGGGCAGTGCAGGTGGTTTGTGTATTATGTGGAAGAATAGTCTGTCTATCAATGTGGTTGATTTTGATAAAAAAACTAATTGCTTTCAAAGTAGCTGATCAGTGCATCGAGTGGCTACTGGTAGGGTTTTATGGGCCATTGTACCATTCCAAGAAGAGTAAAGCCTGGGGAAATCTATTCGCTTTGCTCGAGTCCCACCAGGGTCCATGGGCTTGTATTGGAGATTTTAATTTCATCATTAATGATGATAAACAAATTGGCAGCAACAAAGGTGGAACCTCAGCAACCAACTATCTTAAGGAGCTATTGTTTGAGTTCAATGCAGTGGACCTTGGGTATTCAGGGAACAAGTTTACTTGGGCCAGAGGTAAATGGGGCAAAGCATCAATCAAAAGAAGACTAGACAAGGGAGTGGCTAGTATTTCTTGGAGGCTTGCTTTCCCAAAGGCAATCATCTCACATCTAGGAGCAATTAATTCTGACCATGCCCCAATTCTCCTAGATACAAATCCGCACAACAGTTTTGCCCACAGGCCATTCAGATTTGAGGCAACTTGGCTAAGAGATGAAAGGTGCACTAAAGTTATTGGGAATGCATGGGATATTGAGGTAGCAGGGTCGGATTTCATCAAACTCTATAAGAAGCAAGCATCCACCAGAGAAGCTCTTCGCAAATGGAACAAGGAGGTTCAAGACAATAAAAGAGGTTCAAGACAAACAACCTTCACAGGA
Organism: Quercus aquifolioides; assembly: GCA_019022515.1. Classification (NCBI taxonomy): domain Eukaryota; kingdom Viridiplantae; phylum Streptophyta; class Magnoliopsida; order Fagales; family Fagaceae; genus Quercus; species Quercus aquifolioides. Next base: position 38,732,564 of record CM032329.1, on the reverse strand, counting down.
AAACGAGTCAGTAGAAAATGCCCTCCAAGCTAAGCTCTCCGAGTGGCTTCTTCGAAGTGAAGTAATTTGGCGGCAAAAATCCAAAGAATTATGGCTCAAATTAGGTGACAGAAACTCAAAGTTTTTCCATTTGTCCACTATCATCTGCAGAAGAAGGAACAATGTAGATGCCATCAAAATGGAGGATGGAACCTGGATCAATGAGTCAAGCCAAATCAGAATTTTGTTCAGGAGCAATTTTATAAACCTTTTCAAAGAAGAAGATATCTACTTCCTTGAGCACCTTGAGCACCTTGAGCATCTGATCTTGCCATGTATAACTGAGGAAGAAAATGAGAGCCTTCTATGCATTCCCTTTCCGGAGGAGATTAAAACAAACTTATTGCAGATGCAAGACCTGAAGGTGCCAGGACCTGATGGTTTCCCAGCTCTCTTCTACAAGCAACTCTGGCCTACTGTTGGGAATGATGTTATAAATGCAGTCACTTCTTTCTTCATCAGGGGTTCAATGCCTAAAAAGGTAAATGCTTCTCTTATTGTGCTTATCCCAAAAATTTCTAACCCCACATCTGTTAACCATTTCAGGCCAATCAGTCTGTGTAATGTGGTTTATAAAATAATTTCAAAACTTCTGATGGATAAGATCAGACCCCTGTTAGAAAAAATGATCTCTCCTACCCAATCAGCCTTTATACCAAATAGGTGGATAGCTGAAAATCAGATCATTGTCCAGGAAGTACTCCGTAGCTTTAAGACTTGTAAAACCAAGCCAGGCCTCATGGCAATCAAGCTTGATCTTCAAAAAGCGTACGACAGGGTCAATTGGAAGTTTCTGGAAATTGTCCTCCTTCACTTCGGGTTCAATGAAACATTCATGAGTTGGATCATCGCTTGCGTATCATCGGTGTCGTTTGAGGTGATTGTAAATGGGGGTAAGTCAGATTGTTTTAAACCCAGCAGGGGGCTAAAGCAAGGCGACCCACTCTCGCCATATCTCTTTATCTTGGGGCAGGAAGTTTTATCCAGATTGATCGACCATGAGCTTAAACTAAAAAATGTTGCTGGCATTAAAACAAGTATCAATGGCCCAACCATCACTCATGTGATGTATGTCAATGATGTGGTTTTGTTCTCTAAGACCTCTAGAAAAGATGCAACAAGCCTTGTGAAAACTCTTGAAAAGTATTGTAGATGGTCAGGGCAAGCCATAAATAAAAACAAGTCAGGTGTCTTCTTCTCCAAGCATACCCAAAACCAAGCCCAAAGGTCTATAAAGGGTATTCTCCAAGTTAAAATCTTAAAAAAGGATGCGGTCTACCTTGGAGCACCGATGTTTTTGTCTAGAGCCCCCTCTAAGGATTTTGCTTTTCTCCAAGATAATCTCGAAGCTAAACTTGCTGGATGGAGAAGCAAATGTTTTTCTTAGGCAGGGAGAAAGACTTTAATCAACTCTGTGGCACAAACCATCCCCATTTATTCCATGTCCACCTTCGATATCCCCAATAAGGTTTGTGACAAATTGGACTCACTAGCTAGAAGGTTTTGGTGGAAGCCCTCTTAGCGGGAAGGCAGATTTATAGCTTGGAGAAGCTGGGAAAATCTTTGTTGCCCTAGAAGTGTTGGTGGCCTAGGGTTCAAAAAAGCAAAAAGTATCAACTCTGCTTTGCTAGCAAAACTAGCTTGGATGATAGCAACCAAAAGAGATAGCCTCTGTATGAGGATCCTTAAAGCCAAATACAAGGTCAAAGAGGATTGGCTTCGGGCGGATGCATCTAAGCATGCTTCCCCCACTTGGAAAGCAATTGAGAAAGCAAGGTTGGTGGTCAAGAAAGGTGCCTGTTTCCTTATTGGAGATGGCGAATCCGTTGATATGTGGTTGGATCCTTGGGTGCCTTGGGTTCAAAATTTCATCCCATCTCCAAAGGTGGAGTCTTTGGTACAATCGCCCATGAAGGTAGCCCACCTAATCAATCATGAACTACACACTTGGAAAACCTCACTGGTGCTTGACATCTTTAACCCTAGTTCAGCACATGCCATTCTATCCATCCCGTTACCATCAGTTCTTTAATCACCCATGAAGGCAGATTAAAAATGTTCTTATGGAGAGTAGCTATCAATGCTCTTCCCACAAGGAAAAACCTTATAAGTCGCATGGAAATTCTAGACCCGTGTTGTGTACTATGTAACCAAGAGGTTGAATTTGCCATTCACTTATTCTCTAGATGCCAAGCAGCGAAAGCTCTCTGGTTTGCAGCTTGTTGGGGGTTCATACCAGATGATGATCAATTCTCTAGCTCCAATGATATTATAAAGGTCATCATTGATCCCCCTTCAGCCATCTGCCATTCCTAAGACCTTTGGAGAGTTACACTCAATATGGCACTCACTTTGGAAGAAATTTGGCACACCTGAAATGAGGTACTTCATCTTAAAAGTCCTGCTGATATTAATGTTGCCTGTCTGAGGATCAACTCTAAATTCAAGGAATACTCTCGGATTTTATCGCCTTGCGAGTCTCCCTATCCAAGTAAGGCATCTGTCAAATAGGCGCCTCCACCTGTGGGTACCATCAAGCTTAACATCGATGCAGCCATCTCCCAATCAAAGGCGGCCTTAGCAGTATTTGCTAGAAACGAGCATGGGGCTATGCTTAAAGTTTGGGCTAAAATCATTCCTTTTTGCCCCCCTCTTCTTGCTGAAACCGAAGCAATCCTTTGGGCACTGAACATTGCGTATGGGGAAAATTGGAGGAATATTGCAATGGAAAGTGATTCAAAAATCAACATTGATGCCATCTTGGACTCTTCATGCATCCCCGTGTGGGCTATCTCTAATTGTGTATTCAACATCTGTCAGTTGGCTAAGTCTTTTTCCTCTTGTCTTTTTAGTTGGATTAATAGAAGTGGAAACGCTGCTACTCATGTGACAGCAAAGTACGCACTTAACTGTTTAGGTTCTCTTTGTTTTGTACCAGGCAATCTTCCAGCCACCTTGGCTGTTGTTTGTGAGGAAGATGTCTTAGTTTGTTTGTCTGTTTAATTTAATACATTGAAGTTAACCAAAAAAAAATCAAAATCAAAATTCCCATTAACACTTATACAAAATCTCCAAATCAATTCAACCCTAAACACCCCCCCCCCCTCCCCCAAAAAAAAGAACCTAGAAGTGGAAATCCTCAAAATCAATTCTTCATTGATATTCTCAAGTTGCCCAAAACTTAATCCTCCATCATTATTGTCCAAGAATCCAAGATGTTTTTTTTTTTTTTTTTTTTTTTTTCATAAAAACTTTCTTTATGGATTATTAATTAATGTCTTAAAGGCATTCATTAGCATTTTTCATAGTTAAGATCAAAATCCGACATTGCAAGGGAAAACTGTCGTTAGCCAACAAAGTTGTTGTCCATGACACACGTGAGGTGGTAGTGGAGGCCGGAACAACATCATCAATAGCCTTATTGTCCGCCATATGGCCAATGAAAGGCCAAAATCTCTCTCAATATTGATTTTTTTTTTTTAATTTCGTTTGTTTAAATTTGATAAGTCTTTTTGTTTTTGTTTTGGGTTTTGTGTAAAGAAGGGTTTATATGTCCATGGGTGTATTGTACTAATTATGAGAATTCAATTTTTTGTTAAAAAAAATTTGAATTTAGCAGAAAGTATTAAGTGCCCATTTGTTTGGGCGTTTTGAGCCCAAAAGTTGGCTTTTTAAAAAAGCCAGCCCAACTTCAGTGTTTGGTGAGTACAAAACGCAACTTTTTGACAAAAGTTGCGTTTTACATTTATGAAGGAATGCGCGTTTCAGTTTATGGACATGTTTCGGTCCATAAACTAAAAGCTGGAGTGGGCGTTTATAATGTATCCGTTGGAGTGAGTACAATTACCAAAATTACCCTTCAATAAAGGGCAAGGAGTCTTCTTCAGATCACGCACAGCCTCAGCACATTTTCCTCTCATCTCATCTCTCTGCTCTCCCTTTGCCTTGAAGCTCACTCACGCAATAAAATTAATCAAACCACAACAATAAAAGCAAAAAAATTCTTGCTCTCATAAAACCGATATAATTTAAACAACAAATCTAAAATCAAAACAACAACAGCAAATCAAGAACAGGAAAAAAAAATTAGAACAATAAATGATCAAGAAAAAAAAAAAAAAAAGCCGATCTGATCCCTGGTTGCATGCACTCCGTAGTGAGGAGGAGGAGCAGCGGTGGCGGTGTGGTGGAGCAAAGACGATTTCTCCTTTCTCTCCATGCGTGTCTGTGTGTGTTTGAAGATAATGACACCAAAAGGCAAGCAAGATTAGGGAATATTCAGAGAGAGCTAGAGAATTTATGGAATCAAGTAAAAAAAAAAAAAGAGAGAGAGAGCAGAGAATGAGAGAGCCGAGAAAGGAAGGCTCTGGAATCAAGTGGAGAAATAAAGAGAAAGAAGGCTCTGGAATATAAAGGAAAAAAAGAGATGAAGGAATCCTATGGGTATACGTGTGTGGTGGACAAAATGCAAGAGAAAAGAAAAAAGAAAAAAAGAGTAAACGTATGAATGAAAGAAAGTCAAAGAATTAGAAATCACAATTTAAAAATATTACTACAATATTTTCACAATAAATTTTAAATAATTAGCTAATATTGATAAGTAAAAATATAATTTCAGTGGTGAGTTTAAATTAGAACTAGTAACAACTTTCCATATAAAATTTTGTTATGATTCTTGTGAAAGTATTGTAAAAAATATTGTAGATGTAACACTTTTTGTTGAAAAATATAATTGTTGAGAATGAATAGAAAAAGAATAAATAAATATTAAAAAAGAATAAATTTGATTAAAAAATAAAGATTAAAATAGTGGATAATCAAAAGGTAAATGTCACTGTTGATTGTCCAAACAATACAAAAATTTGTCTAACCTGCTGAAGATGCTCTTATATATACATTGTCTTTTTTGCTAATTTATTCCTCGAACTGCCACTTTTATAAATACTAGCCAAACACTCAGTTTTTTCAAAAAACACTTTTAACAGTTTTTACCAAACACTCAGCTTTTTGAAACTCCACATTTTCATTATGCACTTTTTGAAAACTCAACTTTTTCATTATGCACTTTTACAAAAAGCTGAACCAAACTCACCCAAATATGGGCTATTGCATATTTCTAATAAATCAAGGGGGACATTACTTAGTTTTAAAGTTTAGAAGGGGGGTTCCATAAAAATTTTTTTAAAAAAAAGAAGAAAAAAGAAGAAGAAGAGGGGTTATAGTGTACCCCATAGTTAAAGGGGCAAAATTACTATTAACCCCAATATTAATCTTAGTATATTTGGAATGGTTTAAAGATGAAAATAAACCAGTTTAAGGTCAAATCCCCTATAGTATAAATAGAAAAGAATATCCAAAGCTCGAACAAGTAGTAGCCCACCAATTCTTCAAGAAATCATTCCACACTAGCCTTATAGTCTAAAAATTCATCTTTCACATGCTCACTTTTATATATCATATCGCTAAACCTTTTCAGCGATATCACTAGTTTTAAATTCCCCTTTTAAATTCTAGTAAAAGAAATGAACTACCATAAAATAAAAATAAAAATAAAAACACATTATTTTAGAATCGTGCTCTACCCCTCCCTAATCAGATTCTTGCTTACTTTTTCAATTGGTTGTTAGTTTGCTCAAATATTATTATTATTTATGCTAGAAATTATTTATTTCAATAAATAAGCTCGTTAAGTAGAATTACCATTTCTTTTGTTAAAGTGTTATATAAATCTATCCTGATAGAAAAGTGGGGGATAAAAAATATTTAGTTTTCCTTTCACATATTTGTAAAAGAAAACTGAGACGTAAAACAAACAAACAAACAAAAAAAAACTTTTTGTCTTTCCCCAAGCGCACACATAATTTTTAAAAATCTATTTATTTTAAGTATAATTATATTTTTACACATTAAATTAATAAAAATGCACAATATGATTGGGAAATTGGAACTTACTGAAACCATTTTAATAAGGACAAAACTTAGTTACAAAATTGGTTATAGCTTAAAGTTACAATCTTACTCAATAAAATAAATATTACTACATATTTTGAAAATCTAACCGTTAAATTGTATGTTCTTTAGGCTTTTAATACACATGTCAAATTTTGTATCAATCAGATATTATTTGCTATATGATCTATAAGTTTATATTTTATACATAATTTTAAACTATAAAAAATTACAATTTAAACAATTTATTGATGATATAGCTATAAATCTTTAATTTTTTAGAAATTTTGTAAGCGTAGAGAATATAAGAAGAAAATGTAATCCAACGGTGGATTTGTCAAAATTCACATCTAAAAAAAGATATTGAGTAAAATTATAGTCTTAAACTACAATCAATTTTGTAACTAAATTTTGGAATGTGATAGTATTGGATCTCAAATGACAAACAAAGGTGATTTCCGTTTCTCAAAACAAAACAAACAAACGGGATTAGTGAATAGTGAATAATGAAGCTAGTGAAAACAATTTGCTAGTAATTTATAGTCTTTTTTGATAAGTGGGCTGGGCTTGACATTGTGGTACTCATTATCAACCCAGTTTAGTGAAGGAAATTTATTTATTTATTTTAAAAAAATAAAAAGAGAAAAGAAAAAGGGCACTGAAAAATGAAAATGACGTATCGACGACGTAGATAACTGAGCTTTGACATTTTTGTACTTGTTGTTCCTGTCACGTTGTCAACTTCTTATGATGGACCCTTGCTTCTGCAACACAACATCCACATGTCATGTTCCCATTCCTTAAATACATCTTCTTTGCCTTCTTGGAGAAATTATTAGAACCTTCGGGGCGCTGCTGGCTTGGTCCTCCCAGGTTCTACCAATCAATAGAAACATGACAGATGTTAAAAAAAAGATGAGTCAGCTTCTACTAATCACATTTGTAAAAAAACTTAAATGCAAAACCAATAAAATGCAAAACCAAACCCACTGGAAAAAATGGTTTCAAAAAAAAAAATCCACGGCAAAAAATCAAACCCATTATCTTCATCTTTCTTTTTCTCCCTCTCTCTATTTCGCTATTTCCCTACTCTCTTCTCAGTTGAAAATTAATTCTTCAAAGCCAGCAGCAAACCCACAACCGAATATAATTGATACAATCTTGATTCAAACTTTCGAACATCAATCTTTGCTATTTCTTCAATATTGTTAATTTGGAAAAAAGAAAATAAAAATCAATCAAAGTTAGTGGCATGTACAAAACCGTATCCTTATCTTTGGTGTATGCCTTTAGAATGAACACAAAACAAATATTTGAATTAGTTAGAGTAATTCAGACCTCCTTGATAATTTTGGGATAATGATTCTGATGTTTTATTCATATTCCTTTATACAAATGACAACAACGTTTCCCATAAAAACAAATTAATAATGACAACAACTTTCAAATCAAGGAACCCAGCAACAGTTTCTCAAAAAAAAAAAAAAAAAAAAAGGAACCCAGCAACATGCAACAACAACACTCAAGTGCAAAAATCTCCTCTCCCAAGTTCCAACAAGTTTGCCGCTGACTTTGCTATTAAAATAAAACCATGATGAAAAAAAAAAAAAAAAAAAATCGCTCTGCACCTTCATCTCACCATCACAATCAATGTTGAGATTGAAGTGGGCATGGGTTCCATCTCAGCAAAGAACCCAAAACTCCAAATCTGTCTCTCCCCACCACTGAAATCCTCAGGTCCCCACCGAATCTGATACTAAAACCGGCCGCCCTGGAGCTTGTGGCGTCTCAGTTCTGAGAGCCTCTGTTGACTGTCACTGCGTTGTGCTCCACGGCCTAGACTTCTAGGGATTTTAATTTTCAACTGAGAAGAGAGTGGGGAAATAGCGAAATAGAGAGAGGGAGAAAAAGAAAGATTAAGATAATGGGTTTGATTTTTTCCAGTGGGTTTTTTTTTTAAACCATTTTTTCCAGTGGGTTTGGTTTTGCATTTTATTGGTATTTCATTTAAGGCTGTGTTTGTTTTGACTTCAAACTACTTCCGGAAAACCATTTCCGTAAAATTTGGGTGTTTGGCTGGTTAGGAAAATTTGGTCAACTGAAAATAATTTCAGCTTTGACCGAAAAAAACCCCTCCCCAGGCGGAAATCAATTTCACCTTTTATTTTCCCTTAAACCAATTTCCGGAAAACACAACTCTCTCACACAGCAACTCTCCAAGTTCTCTCAACTCTCCAAGCTCTCTCACACAGCAACTCTCTCTCACACAGCAACACAGCAACTCTCCAAGCTCTCTCACACAGCAACACAGCAACTCTCCAAGCTCTCTCACACGCACTCACACGCACTCAGCAGCAAGTCTCCAAGCTCCAAGCTCCGATCCACACACCGACGACCTCCAAGCTCGAAGCTCCGATCCACACACCGACGAGCAAGCTCCGATCCACACACCGACGAGCTCCAAGCAAGCTCCGATCTCTTCCTCGATCTCTCCGTTTTTTTTTTTTTTTTTAATTTGATTGTTGTTGTTGTTTTTTTTTTTGGATGAACTGATTATTGTTGTTGTTGTTGTTGTTGTGTTGTTGTTGTCGGAATTTGCTGCCGGAAATTGTTGTTGAATTGGATGTGATGTTAAAATTTTTTGTAATAATGTGAAAAATTTTCCGGAAAATAGCATTTTAGAATACATCCAAACACATGAAAATATTTTCCACAACAATTTTCATAATTCAACCAAACACTTAAAAATATTTTCCTTTTCCGGAAAATAGCATTTCCGGAAAATATGTATTTTCCGGAAAACGTTTTACACGAAACAAACACAGCCTTGGTTTTTCATTTAAGTTTCTTTGCAAGTGTGGTTAGTGGAAGCTGACTCATCTTTTTTAACAGCTGTCATATTTTTATTGGTCGGTAGAACCTGGGAGGACCAAGTCAGCAGTCCTCCCGGAGCCCGGAGGTTCTAATAATTTCTCATTCTATTGGTTAAGGTGCACTGACCTCATGTCAATGGATTTAAAATTTGATGCCAAGCATTCTCCAGTTATGAAGATGCGTTTGGTACATGTAATTAGAAGTTGAAAATATGGGTAAAGATATGTGTGGGTAAAAAAATGTAGAAATACATGTAATATTATTTAAAAATTTAAAATATGTATTTAAGTTGGTGTACCAAACGGCACCTGATTTTCTTTGAAGTTTTTTTTTTTTTCATTATAAAAAATTATGAAGTCTTTTAAAATTTTATCCATGAAGTGAATTTGAATTTTGGACGAAACTTTGATAATGATTAAAATCATACTTGAAATTAAAGCTCTAGGAATTTATTTATGGTTGAATCAAATTTTTTAATAAATAATTTCATAAATTTAGGGTCTATTTGAGATCTACTTATTTTGCTAAAATTGAAATTTTTTTGTTGAAAATAGTGTAGATAAAGGTAAAAGTTAGCTGAAAAATACAGTGAGACTCATGAATAGTACCAAAAAGTACAGTGAGACTCATAAATAGTATCAAAAATAAGCTGAATAGTAAAATAAGTTAGCTTTTTAATTTGGAGCCAAACACACACTTAATTATTTTTCCTTAAAATTATGTAAACACTATAGTACATGTGGCTTTAAAATTTGGACCAACATTAAAGATCTATACTCCATACATTATAGAGAGAGTTTCAACCTATGGCGTCTGTTCCTGATAATAGCTCTTTATCATTAGACCAAGACATCAATTGGTTTTTGGTGTAGGCATGATTAAACTCCAGATTTCTTATTCAACCATCAGAGTTAACTGGAACCCACTAAAAACCCATTTTTACGTCTTGGCAAACACATAACTTGTTTTACTACCTAGTAGTTGACCTATTTCATAACAGATCTTCCCTAAATCAAGTGCCAAATTAGGTTCGTGACTTCATATCTCTAATGAACCAATGGATCCATTGCCAAACTCAAAGATGCATACTTCTTTCTAAAATTAAATTAATTAATTGCACATCATGAAAAAGAAAATAAAGAAAATGACTAAATTGATTAGAAATTCAAAGGAAAAGCAATTTGCCTATTTTTGGAGGTTTCACTGACTGCATCATGATTGGTAGGTACGATGAAGAATTTCGTAAGTCGATTGAGGGATTGAAACCAAACTTTTGATAAATATAACTAAATGTTAATTCTTTAGGGGACAATCCCACTCAAATGAAAAGGAAAAAAAGAAAAAGCATGTGATTAAACAAGCATGTGAGAAGACAAGCATATCATCATGGCATCAAACATATAAACATGAAAAATATTACATTGACAACATCCAAGTGTGTGTGTGTGTATCCAATCATGCATAAGGACGAATGCATGTGCATGTGGATACCAACCAGGATTGAAAGCCTTGTTTCGAATGAGCGATTAAGTCTTATGAAGGAGAAGTGTTAATTGAAGTTAAGACTTCATTTACTCTTAAGTAACTTTCCTTTATTAGACTTAAGTGATCTTGATTCATCATTAATTGTCTTGCATTCTTTATGACTTGATTAGATTCAATTAACTAAGATTGAATTAAATTGATTTTTATGTTACTATTTAAGTTCAAATTAATTATCTTAATTATCTTGATGCTTTTAGGACAACTTCCTTTCTTTCTTCAATTAGGTTTGGATTGAATTATTGGACTTTGACTCAATTTTCTTTTAAGTCTTGAAAGGATTTAATTCAATGTAGACTTTCTTTATATTTGAACAATTAATTAGTTCCCAAAAGGGTTTCAATCCCAATTAATCATTAACTTGAAGCTTTTAGAAAGTCTTGGCATTTGTGAATTAGATGTCTTTCTTATTTATATTTGATTTTTTTTTTTTTAATATACAAGATAGAAATTCTACTCTGGCCTATAAATCTAAGTGTATATGTGTGTGAAGCTCACTCTTGGAAATTTGAACCTCGTTACCCCCCCCCCCCCCCACAAGAACTTTGTACTTGTGGATGACCATCACGCCAAAGGGGTGCGGTGATATTTATATTTGATTCTTTTAGTTGCCTTACGGTGTTAAAGTCAGTATTAAAGAAGGGATGAGAAAGAAAGGAGAAAGTATATTAGGGTTTATATACAAAAGAAAGAAAAGAAAAGTCTTAAAATGTTTTAGGTTTTATTACATTCGTTAAACAAGCAAGAAAACAAAACAAACAATGAATAAGATATAGAGCACATTTGTTTAGGTGTATTGAGAGACAAAAAACGGCAGTTTAGCAAATCAAAAAATCTTGATATGTTTGACTAGGTGAAATTTGTGGGATTGCATTTTTAAATCTGTAGATTTTCAACATAGCGCAATTTGCAAATTTGTAATACTGCTAATTTTTTTTCAACTAAAAACTGAAAATAGCCTCAACTCCATGCTTAATGACCCAAATACTAGCCTCCCCCTTCAACACACACACACACATCTCCTCAGTCCTCTGGTTCTAATCCAAGGTTGAAAGCCCCTTGGTTACCTTTCTTCAAGATTGAGATTGAAAAGCCCCTTGGTCGCCACAGTTTAAGATCGAGATTGAAAAGCCCCTTGGTCGCCACAGTTCAAGACCGAGGTTGAAATGCCCCTTCGATTGCTACAGCTCCGGTTCCAAGGTTGAAAAGCCCTTTGGTTCCCTTTCTTCAAGATCAAGGTTGAAAATCCCCTTGGTCGCCACAGCTCCGGTTCCGAGGTTGAAAAGCCCCTTAGTTCCCTTTCTTCAAGATCGAGGTTGAAAAGTCCCTTGGTTGCCACAATTCAAGATCGAGGTTGAAAAGCCCCTTGGTCGCTACAGCTCCAGTTCCAAGGTTGAATAGCCCATTGGTTCCCTTTCTTCAATATCGAGGTTGAAAAGCCCTTTGGTTGCTACAAATTCGGTTCCAAGGTTGAAAAGCCCCTTGGTTGCCATAGCTTAGATCGAGGTTGAAAAGCCCCTTGGTCGCCAAAACTCTGGTTCCAAGGTTGAAAAGCCCCTTGGTTGCCCTTTCTTCAAGATCGAGGTTGAAAAGCCCCTTGGTTGCTACAGCTCCGATTCCAAGGTTGAAAAGCCCTTTGGTTCCCTTTCTTCAAGATCGAGGTTGAAAAGCCCCTTGGTCGCTACAGCTCCGATTCCAAGGTTGAAAAGCCCCTTGGTTCCCTTACTTCAAGATGGAGGTTGAAAAGCCCCTTGGTCGCCACAGCTCAGATCGAGATTGAAAAGCCCCTTGGTCATCACAACTCCAGTTCTAAAGTTGAAAAGCCCCTTGGTTACCATCCACATTCAAGATCAAGATTGAAAAGCCTCTCAATCACCTCAGTTATCAAGAATCATTTCAAAGATCATCAGCTATCAAATAGGTCAAGTATTTACAATTTTCATTTTTTTCAAAAGGTAAAACATTAGTTCTATGTTCCAAAGATTTAGGTTCGAGGGCTAGGTAATCTTTGAAAATTCAACCTCAATTAAATCATGGCCGCTAAAATCAGTGTCTTTGTTTTACATTGACATTCGCTTTCCAAGCTCTATCAATGAGAGGCATTCTGTAGATACTCGATTTTACACCCATGATTTAATCAAGGAAAATAACTGGAGTGACCAATCATATACCCAAAATTCATGATTGCATTTCATGCATTAATTCATTCATTGCATATCATAAAAATGATCTTGAGATTCTAACGGTCGTGACGGTATGCCCGATTTCCAAATCAGACTATCGGATTGAAAGATATCGCAGGATCAAGTTTGCACGGTTAGCATGCATTGTGTCTAGGTAAAGTCGACCACACATGATTAATTTAAATTAATTCTGATTGGTTAAAAAATTAAAATTAATTAAATAATTTTGTGATTGGTTGATAATTAGTGTCAAAAATAGGATTGCTTGCATGTGAATAAATGGGTAATTGGATAACGATAAAATTATAGATAATTTAGACTTTATCAAGATCTATTTTAAAGTATATATCTACAAGATAATTGTTGCTGAAAAGACCTAAATTATCCAGAAAAGGATTTGAATTTTAGAATACGGATTAAAAGCACGTCTAAGTGCAAGTCCTAACTCAAGTAAACCTAAAAAATGAGTCCAAAATGCACCCGAACTTGAAAGCGGGATTGGCACCCATTCGGCACTTTTGGAGTGTCGATCAGCACTTTCAAAGTGCCGAATGGCACACATTAGGGTTTTGGCCCGACAACATTTGGGTGACGTTAAAACACATCCTTTTTTATTTTTTAGCAATAAGGACGCGTCTCGGCTCGTATTTTGATCGTCTCAACTATTTTTTTTAGTCTCCTAGCCTCTATAAATAGAGAATGGATCTCAAAATTCAACACACTTTTTGACGCTCTCAGATTTCCTCTCTTTTTGACTTCCCTTTTTGATATTCTCTCTCTTACGTTAAAGAGATTTTGGAGGCTTTAGTTTTAAGAATTTCTTTTTTGTAAGCAATGATTTTTAGGTTTCAAAGACAATTGCATAAATTTCTTTGAACTCTAAAATATTCTCTCAAGAAAAAGAGTACGTCCATGCAAGAGGTAGTTTTTTCTTTACTTTTTCTTCTTCTATCTCTTTCAATTTGGTGATGCATGAATAAGTGTTTGTTTAGTTTTGATTTTCAAATGCTCATATCATGTGTTGTCGATATTTTCTCTATTGGAATCTGTTTTTGATGTTTTTGTTGTCAAGATCTATTCTTTTGTTTCGAAAATTTGCTTGTTATCATATATTTTCTCAATGAAAAAACTAATTTACGTCTTAATTAGATGCAGATCTGAATTTTTCTCAAATCAAAAACTAATTTGCATCTTCATTAGATGCAGATTTGAATTTTTCTCAAATCAAAAAATGATTTGCATCTTCATTAGATGCAAATCTAAATTTTCAAAATCAAAAACTAATTTGCATCTTCATTAGATGCAGATCTGAATTTTTTAAATCAAAAAAATTGATTTGCATCTTCATTATTTGCAAATCTGAATTTTTCAAAATCAAAAACTGATTTGCATCTTCATTAGATGCAAATCTTAATTTTTTTTCAAAACAAAAACTAATTTCAAAACTGAATTTTTTAAATCCAAAAAACTAATCTACATCTTCTTTAGATATAGATCTGAATTTTTGTTAACATAGCAGATTTTGAAAAAAAGAAAAGAAAAAAGTCATGAATAGTTTTGTTTGTTTTGTCTAATGCATGTAGCATAGGTTTATTTCATGAATATAGTTCTCTTCTAAAAAATCTTTATCTTATTTTAATTTACAGAGAAACACAAATCTAATTTTTTTCTAGCTCTCTACAAATCTAAATTTTTTGTTATAAAACAGATCTTATTCTTTTTAATACAAACCAAAAACCAATTTTTCTAGTTTTCAAAGATAGATATGATATTTTTTTAAAAAACCAAAAGACTTTGTTTTATTTAATAAACACAGATCTGACTTTTCTATGCCAAAAACTTTTTTTTTTTACATGAACAAAAACAAATCTGATTTTTTTATCACAACACATATCTAAATTTTTTAACAAAGAAGATGATGCATTCATAAATAGACTTATGTGATTTAGTTTTTCATGTGTGCAACATATCATTTATGTCTTGCATAAAAAGGGTACATTGGTCATGAGAGTCTAAAAGACCAGACTCTCTCTGGGTGAAATGGGTGTCTAACACCTTCCCATTCTGTAACCTAGCCTCTGAATTTAGTGTCTTTGGATAGGTAGACCTAGGCTTTATCTTTATTTTTATTTTTGATAGTTTGTAACTAAGACCTAAAGCCATGTAATATTTAATTTACCAAATGTATACTTTTTTATTCAATCAATGAGAATGGAACAATTCAGTTATGTAAATTTGTATTTAATTTTTTCTTATTTTTTTGTATAAAAAATAAGTGGCGACTTCACACCACTTACCCAAAAAGAGAGGTGCCTTAAAAAAGTACCTAAATCTCTTTTTTGAGAGGCACCTAATTTTCCCGGTCTCTCACAGACTTGTCAAAATAATATAACTTTCCCTAAATCAGCAATATTTTTTTATTCCATTTACAAGTACAAAATCCATAAATTCACAATTCATTAGCAGAAAGTTGAACACCATATTAGTAACACAAGAAAAACATAGAATTGGTAAAATACACAACTATATCTATTGGAACTTTGAAAATATGACCATTGTCGACTTTATAAGACTAGCCATAATTGTTGCTGAATATAAGCCACGAGTGTGACAAGGTGACTACAACAGGAAGCAATACATGGAATTAAACAAAGGTGAAAAGATTCCAAATTAAGTTATCTAGCTCAACCAAACATTAGGCAAAAGTTGTGTTTCCTGCACAATCCCTTGTACCAAATGACCATAGAATGAGCCCCTATCCTCCCCCTTCATGATAGAGTTAATAACGATATTAGAATCGCCTTCCTCTATTAGTCGCCTGAAGCTTGGTTCTCTTGCGAACACCAGCCTTGCTTACATCACCATCTCTTCCACCTGAAATATGCCATCTATTCTATTGCATACCAGCTTATTTGGAGCTCTAGCCTCCGTGGCTGCAGTGCTCCACTGCCTATATGTAGATGATTTAAAAATGAAATACACAGACATTAGTTGATGAAACTCTATCACCTATTCACCTTTGATGGCTGTCTTATATCAAAATTTCCATAAAAGACCAATAATAGCTATAAAGATTATAGAAAATATCCAAAGCACATCTTTCAGCAAATTACTAGTTAACCAAGTAGAGACCCAAGCTTTAATGAGTTTAGGAATCAAGTTATCTACTAGGATTGATAATACAGAACCAAACCACACAATATCCTACAATGTCTGTTCCCTCTCTAGTTGTTTATATGTTTGCTTAAGAAGATTATACTTAATTTAGTGTTCATTTTGAATGCAGAGGCAAACTTCCTCACTAGTAAAGCAAATCAGTGCTACATAGAACCTGCATCAACAAGTGTTTGTACCTCACCCTCGAATTTTTCCAGGTCTATTGAGTAAACAACCTTTTGTAATATTAGAAGAAAATCATGATATTTGTATCACATAATGTAAAACTCTAATTTATGTTTGCCTATGTTCTATAAGTGTTATTTGGCTAAAAATGATTTTGATCATGCATGAGTGGTAATAGCAAATGTTTAAACAGTGCATTGGTCAGCTTGTATAAAGGCATACCAAAATTTAGTAGTGGTTGCATTCTTGTACTTTTTCCCCTTTTCCTTTTGAGAAGTGACTGTCTTGTTTGATTTTTTGAGGGGTGCTTCAACACTGTACCACGGGCCATTGAGAATATGTATTGTGAAATTGATTAAAATAGGAAAAAAAATAATTAATATATCAATAGCAGAGGAAAATAGTGGGTTCCATTCTGCATAATCTGCAATTTCAGGAGCATGATGAAGGCAGTTTGAAGCCAGTTGCTACCCCATCTCATGACTGCTTCTCCCAGTACACAATACCCATCTCATGAAAAATGAAGACAATATCAAATAGAGAGAGAGAGAGAGAGAGCAGTGATGTGATATCCCAATTAAAAGATTTCACAATTTGAAATGAAATTAGGGTTTGTAGTTTTGATCTTTACCTTCAAGGCTTCAACCACAGGCGAAGCAGTTTTGATCTTTCTCAAAAACCTTTCACCAGTGACTAATGCGACAGGATGCCGAAAGGAAATTCATCGAACATAGAAAAACCAAGATGGAACGCAAGAGAGAGATTGTCAGACTTCCGAGAAGGGAACGCGAGAGAGAAGAGAAGACTGTCTCTTTTTTTTTTTTTAAATATACGTTACCTGCTTGAGCGGTAATTAGTCTCCTATTAATTTTTTTTTTTTTTTTTTTGAATTGAGTCTCCTGTTAAAATTAAGGAGTAAATACTCTTTTGGTCCTACATTTTGGGTCATTTCTCGATTTGGTCTTAAATTGATTTTGCTCCTATGTCAATCCCTGATTTTTCAAAATCGTTTTTAAAATCATCCCTACCGTTAACCCGATTACTGAAGAAGCTGACGTGGCAAACGGAAGCGCCAGGTGTCAAAGCCAACTAATAAAATAATAATAAAATATTTTATTTAATATTCTTTAAATGCCACATCAGCATTTTTTGAATTAAAAAAAGCCACGTCAGTTTAATTAAAACAATAAAAATAATTTATATTTTTCATTTCAATTTAATTCAAACTAAATTAAAAAAAAAAACTTTTAAATCTGATTTTATTATTATTATTATTGCTTTCATTATTTTTAAGCTAAGAACACAAGAACGTGTTCTTCATGTTCTTCCCGAATCCAAGAACAATCAAACCCAAAGCAACAGTACAATCAAACCCAGATCAATGCAAAAATTCATACAAAATCCCTATCCTCCACCGAAACCTTCAGAACATGAAAAATTCATCAAACCCAAACCAACATGAGAAAACCAACCCAGAAAAATCATCAAACCTCCAACCCAGAACTTCATCAAACAACACCCCGCCGATTAACACCAAATCCGCCATCAACAACACCAAATCCGCCGTCAACAAACCCAAATCCACCATCAACTCACCATCAATAGCACCGAGTCCACCTAGTCGAAGCCCAGTCCGAGTCACGGTCAACTAAACAGAACAAAAAGGACCATCGATCTCCACCCCGATCAAACCCAGAAAAACCCAGCCTTTTCCAACAAAAACGACCACCTCGACCACCGATCTCCACCTCGACCAAACCCAGAAAAGAGGGGGCCGGTTGGGTTGGCTGAAAGAGAGCGCCTTCTTGTTGTGGCTGACCCTGGGCTGGGGCCGAAGAAGATGCCTCCGATTAGAGCCCCAAAAACTCCTCAATACCGTCGTAATCTCCGCTGGAGATTGAGGGTACCGACGCTGCAGTGGTTGACGAAAGAGGAAGCTTTGTGCCCGAAGCACCTTCACCTGACCCAACCGAAGCACCTTTATCGAACCCAAAAACCCAGCCCTCTCCAACCAAACCCAGCCATCTCCATCTCCAACCAAACCCATAATCCAAGACCCATGGATTACCGATCTCCACCCCGACCACCCCAACCACACCGATCTCCACACCGATCTCCATCTCCAACCACACCCAAAGATTAGAGAGTCAGGTTTAGAGAGAGAGAGAGAGAGAGAGAGAAGGATTGAAAGCTTGAACAAAGAAAGATACAAACACATATACGCACCAAGAGACAGAGAAAGAGAGGATTTGAAGAAAAAATAAAAGGAAAAGAAAAGAAGAAAGATACAGACACAAACACTCACCAATGATATTTATTTATTAAGTTATTTTTATTTTGATTTTTCTTTTTTTGGTTTATCTTAAAAGAAAGAAGAAAATGAAATAGATACAAACACAAACACAGACACTCCAGCCTAGAATGAGAAGGTTGTTAACTTAATGTTTGTTTCTTAAGAAAGTTCAAGAAAAATTGAAACTATAAATTGTTTTCTCAATATTTAAAATTGAATAAAGGTTTTTTTTTTTTTTTTGATTTTGAATTTTTTCAGTTTAATTTTTTTTTATTAATTAAAATGCTGACTTGTCATTTTTAAAAGCAAAATAAATTTTTTTAATATTATTTTATTTGCCACATCAGCAATTAACAGGCCACCTATGCACTCTGTTTGCCACGTCAGCTTCTTCCGTAACCGGGTTGACGGTAGGGATGATTTTAAAAACGATTTTGAAAAATCAGGGACTGACATAGGAGCAAAATCAATTTAGGGACCAAATCGAGAAATGACCCAAAATGTAGGGACCAAAAGTGTATTTACACATAAAATTAAATACATGGTTGGTTTATAACAAGTGAAATCTATGGTTCAGATCTAGGTAGTTACCATATCCATAAAAAAAAAAAAGTAAGAGTACCATAGAATGACCCATATTTTTAATATTTAAATATCAGTTAAATATTATCTATTGAAATTTTTATTTATTATTTATTTTAAAGACTATTTTATGGTTTTTTTGTGATGAAAAATTGCTAATATAGTTTTTGTATTTAGATTTATGATTATGTCATTGTGTCAACAAGGAAAAATATTCTACGACGCATAAAGAACAAAACAAATAAAGAAAAAGAGAAGCAAGTAAACAAATCATTTATGTTTTCTTATTTTTCTTTCTTTTACCTCTAGTCTCTCTTTCAACTGACTTAAAATATTTTGAGCCCTAGATAAATCATTTATGCTTGCTTAATTTTAGTAGATTTTTAATATTAAATATTTTTTTATTGAACTTTTTACTTCATTAATGTCAATATGACAAGGTTCTTGCAAGAAAAACAACCTATTGTTTATAAATAACAATAGAAAAACACATACATATGAACAAATTTGTAGAAATAACCACCAATATTTACAGTAAGAATAATCCAATCTTGGCTTCAAAACACACCTAAGAAAGCTTATAAGTTAGCATTGGTTTCAATTTTGTTATAGATAAGTTTATGTGGAACTCATCTTTAACTTCTTCTATATATAAGACTAAGGGCTCTTGCTTTTTTAGGATAAAACATATTCCTCACTATTTTATGATTATTCCAATGTGTCAATAACGAAAAATATTCTTCAATGCAAAAGAGAACAAATCAAATAAAGAAAAAGAGAAACAAGTTTATATAATAAAAAAGAAAAGAAAAGTGAGAAGCAAGTAGACAACACATTTATTTTTGCTTACTTTTCTTTATATTTTCTCTATTCCCTCTCTTGGGTGACTTAACACATTGTGTGACCTATGGTGATAAATTATAGTGGATTTTTCATATTTAAATATCTGTTAAATATTATTTTATTCAATTTTTATTATTTTTTTTTAAAGATTGTTCTTTGATTTTTTTTTTTTTTTTTTTTTTTTTTTTGAGATGGAAATTGAGTGGGCAGCAAGCCGAAGAAAAGAATGAAGAAAATCTGGAGCTTCTGGTCTAAGACTGCTGATCAACACTTGGCCAAGTGACGATCTACTCCTCTTCCAAAGACCTTTCAGATTCTTTCATTTTTTATTTCTCTCTTTTTGGTTTCAATTGTTATATGATTTTCTCAAAATTTCAACTATTTTTTTTTTCCGAATTTATTGGTCCTTAGGCTCTATAAATCAATTCCGAAATTATCAAATTAATTAAATAAATTATTTTACCAATTGATTTTTGCCAATTTTGTCGAGAATCAATTAATGCTTTATCTCTGGATTGAATAAGGTGCACACAATCTTTACATAAATCATATCCTC
Source organism: Quercus aquifolioides (assembly GCA_019022515.1). NCBI lineage: Eukaryota > Viridiplantae > Streptophyta > Magnoliopsida > Fagales > Fagaceae > Quercus > Quercus aquifolioides. The sequence continues at coordinate 38,712,361 of CM032329.1, read as the reverse complement.
AACCAATAACGTTATGAACATAATTTAAATTGATGACTAAAAATAGACCAATTATAATTAAGAGTTCATAATCACGTGTGGTCAAGACCCAACTCATGCAAGTGCACATTATTGTTGAAACTTTTTTTTTTTTTGGTTATCTTTCAATCTGGCGACTCGATTAAGACTCGTGAATCATCTTTTTGATCGTTATGACTTCAAAATTTAATATGATGTGATGTGATGGTGATATGTAATGGGATGCTAGTGAGATACAAATGTAATGCAAGTGAAGTTAAATGAGAGTTGCAAAATAGAGTGTTTATAGTGTGCTAGATGTAATGATTGAACCGCCCTGTGCAAAAGATCAAGCCACATTAAGATTTAACAAGTAATGTGTATTCTTGCAATATAAGTGTAGGGTCAAGATTTGTAGCCCAAGCCCAAAAGGTAAGGAATTGGAGCCCAATAAGCCCACTACAATGAATTTGTAGAGAGTGGGTGAAAGAATTGGGCTGTCTGTGAATTAAACAACAGTTAAGCAAGATTTCAACGGATGAACCAATGCGAAAACACGCTTAAAAACTGAATAAATTGATGTCTGAGGAGATATATTATTGCTTGAAAGGTTAATACAGTTCTTAGAGCTACAGTAAAATCTTTTTCCTCTTCTTCTTCTCTCTTTTTTCCGATCCCCCTTCATCAGAGGTCTCTTCCATTTATATAGCCTCCTTTTAAACCATCTTCATCGTACACTTGTTCTTCATCTAAGCATTCACTTGAGTACATGTCACATCAGGTATCTTCTTTAGTTCTCCATGAGTGGTGGCAACTGAGATTGCACTGTTCAAGGGTCTTCTCCACATAAATGCGGCCAGAAAAGTTGTTGCAGTGCATTAAACACGGTGGTAGCAGCTTTTTCTCTAGATATTTCTCTATTTCTATCATCTTTATACGTGCAAGAAGTTCATCCTTATCGCTGGAACCTCCTAGAAGTTCACCTAAGCTGCCCAGGTATTTACTTGACCGATATTCTTCAAGTCCAAGGAGGGTATACTCCTCGGACTATACTCCCTCTCCCTTTCCTTACGTGATTCTCCATTCTGGGCCATTTCTCAATCCTTTACCCCTCCTCGGAAATACTTATATCTTTAAATGGGGCCTGAGGCCCAACATACCCGTTTGGGCTTTCACCCCCACAATAGCCCCTCAAAATTTTAATTTTTCCTTCGTGTCTGAGGAGAAAAAATGGGATTTTGAATTGAAACAGAAATAAAGGCTGAAGACGTAAAAATACCTACATTTACGCGTGGGAGCATAGATTCAGGCGCTTCATTATTGCGTCTGACATTTCGGTATTTACGAGGCGCTATTAATTGTTCCAGGTGGCGTTACGTTTTTGGCATCCAACGGTGACCAATTGATCCAACAGACGGCATTTTTCTTCAGGATTTAGGCGGGATAACTTCCACCCATTTTCTGGCCCCTATATAAAGCCTCAAAAGAGATCATATCTCCTTTACTTCAAAATTTCTCTCTGTAGCGAACTCAAGCACTTAATCTCACAAAGTTTTTCTTTAAATCATCAGTAGTACTTTCTTACGAATCCACAAGAATCATTTTAAGGATCTAAAGATCACTTCCTAACTCAGTTCGCGTAAGTTTCAATTTCTTCAAACCCTTATTCTCTCTTCGGCCAACCTCCTCGACCTTCAAGTTCTTATTTCCTAGTTATCATTCTTAGCGTTTCCCTCTTTCTGCTCATCCGGAATGGGTAGATTTAGGCATTTAGTGGATAGTCCTGCCCAGATGGAGATATTTAGAGAGACGTATCACATACCACAGGACGTAGGCTTGCGGTATTGTCCCCCAGAAAGATTATTAACAGACCGAGAAGAGGGGGAAGTTATAATCCCTGTCATAGCCTTTATAGAAGGGGGAATGACTATCCCTATGGGTCGCATTACCAGAGATTACCTTCGTAATCATAGGCTTAGTCCCGATCAGTGTGCGCCTAATGTCTTTAGGATCCTAGGAGCAGTCGATGCTTTGAACCAACATCTAGGCTTGAGACTTACCTGGCTTGACGTAGTACATATGTATGAGTGTCATAAACAAAAGGGGGCGGGATATTATCTTAAATCCTGGTCCGACATCGTTAGGCTTATATCCTGTCTTCCCAAATCTAACAAGGGGATGAAAGACGACTGTCTGATCGTCTCGAGAGCGTGGCATAACGGTCTTCATTGCCCAACCCAACCAGGAGAGCCAGGTGGGATATCCCAGATCTAGGTTCCTTAAGAAATAGATTTAGGATCTTCATCACTAGTGTTGTATCTTTTCTTTTTATATTCGTATTTTACTTGCTGATTACTTTATTCCGTTGTGGTGTTAACAGATAAAAGGCATGTATCTCCTCGGCTCAGTTTAACCAACGTTGCCACACTCAACTACTTACTGAGATCAGAGATTTTCGTAAGTGAAGACAGGCAACTTCGGGCCGTGTATCTCATTCTTGATTTCCAGCCACTCTCAGACACATTTCAACTGATCGGTAACGCGATAAGACAGGGAGACCGTCGCATAAACCGGATAGACGTTGCTCGGAAAAACTTTTTATCTCTGTTTGATCTTGCCCCCGTGCCACATCCAAACCTACAGGGTGTGCCTCTACTTATCCAACCGGTTCAACAGGTTCCTTTTGAACCAGTCGCAGCAGAGGAAAGAGTTGCTTCCTCGACCTCTTCACTTGAGGAACAGATTGATCGGTTCCAATTTGAAAAAGAGGCATCAAGAGAAGTTCAGGTAATCCCAGTTTCGGACGTCGAGGAGGAGACTGATAGACAGTCCAGCGTCCACGCTCCTATCCTCATAACTGCCATTCTAGACGATTTCTCGGAAGAAGAAGACATGGCAAGCCTAAGGGACCTAATGAAGGCCAAGAAAACAGCAGCTGAGGCCAAAGGGACCGGCCCGTCTCAGCCAGTTATTAATCTTCCTCCACCACCTCCTCAGGTCCCTTCTGACCTCGGCTTAAAGCTGAACCTTGATCTGAAAAAGAAAAGCCTGTGACAGATACTGAAGAAGGGGAGTTGGTGCCCCAAAAAGGAACTAAGCAATAGAAAGTGGTCAGGGACTCCAGGAGTAAAAGAGCTTCGTTTACTGAGAGCCGAGAAGACCTTCTCATTGCCGAGGTGCGACGAGGACAACGCACCTGGTGTCCTAAGCTGGAATTGGATGGCGCTCCTTTCCCTTGGGAAACCTCTGTCATAAATTATCAAGGGGGCAAGGCAGGTCTCATTGCTGAAGCCCTAGAGCAGCCACTTCTCCTATCAAAGGACATGGAGGCTTACAGGCACTTCAGCCAACATGAACTTTTCCAATCCCTTAAGAGGGATTTAGCCATGGTAAGTGAATTAATCCACTTTTTTAATTAAGATTCTGATCATATTTATTCATTCATTTTCTTTGCTTTATACTACAATTCTCCATTTTGTATTGTAGATTACCCAACAAGTCTATGTGGCCGAGGAGTGGAATAAGAACGCTCGCAATGAAGCCCAGGCGGAGGCCTATTCCCGGTCCGAGGTGGAGAAGAAGATGGGTAGTCTCAAGGAGGACTACGATAAGCTGTTCGAGCAGCTAAAAGAAATGACCAATCAGAAGAATAGCCTTAATGCCGGCCTTAAAACTGCTGAGAAGCAGGCCGAAGACCAATGCAGGCAATTGCACATGACAGAGATCAACTTGGCAACAGAGAAAAAGCTGGTGAAAGGTTTTCGAGCTGAGCTTCAGAAAGCTAGGGAAACTGCTCAATCGGCCAAGAAAGCAGTTGAGGCTGAAAAACAGGCGGCATACAAGCTCGGGGTGGAGGAGACCCAAGTCAGGCTCACAGAGGAGTTCTCTGCACTTAGCAGAGATTATTGTGATATATCTTGGGGTAAAGCCCTTGACGCTGCTGGGGTCCCTGCAGAATCCGACCTGAGGCGACTTGGGAGCATCTACTACGATCCTGAAATTCGCCAACTCCCAAATCCCGACTCCTCTTCACCCAAACAGCTCCTGGAGGCCTCAGAACGGCCTTTGGTAAGCCAAGTTCCTCTTGCCCCTCCTGAAGCTCCCATAGAGTCTAGGTAGACTGGTGGTCAAGGCAAGCAGGCTGAGGATCCTCAAGACAAGAGCAAGGATTTGGATAAGAAGGCCACTTCTTCTAAGCCTAAGGATCAAACCCAAGATGTTGCTGCCACCCAGTCCGACAAGGCTTAGACATTTAGGATTTTTATTTCACCTGTACTAGTCTCGTGTTGTTATTAGTATTATTAGTTTAGTTCTAGTTTTTTTTTTACATTGTAAGATATTGAAAAGTACTTTCTTTTTTTATCAATAAAATTGTTCTTCTTTTATTTTCTATATCTTCGTTGCACATATTAGAATATTCGTTGTTACTGCAAATGATATTAACTGATAGCTACTGTAGTCTGAGTAGACTTAACAACGATATACTGCCTGCTATGTAAATAACTTATACCAATACTGGGAGGAAGTAAATCGTATAAGAATTGTTAATGAATGTAAGAAACAATGATTGGTATGAAGGTTTTACATATTTTCTGGTATAACACTTATAAAGAGTACTGCTGAGCACTGTCTCTGAACCAAATACTTAACCGAAGAGGCTTATCATAAGTTAGAGTCTATTTAAATATCTCCGAGGGCTTCAAGTGTAATTGCATCTAAGTTTGAACACTAATTAAGAACTGTAAGGAAGTATTATCTAACCCATATCATCTGATCCGAGGACTTCAGGCATGAATGGATTTAAGTTTAAACACTTAGAAACGGTGAAGGAGTGTTAACTAACCCATATCATTTGGTCCGAGGACTTCAGGCATGAATGGATTTAAGTTTAAACACTTAGAAACGGTGAAGGAGTGTTAACTAACCCATATCATCTGGTCCGAGGACTTCAGGCATGAATGGATTTAAGTTTAAACACATAAGAACTGTGAAGGAGTGTTAATTAACCCATATCATCTGGTCCGAGGACTTCAGGCATGAATGGATTTAAGTTTAAACACATAAGAACTGTGAAGGAGTGTTAACTAACCCATATTATCTGGTCTGATGACTTCAGGCATGAATGGATTTAAGTTTAAACACTTGCCATGACATTTTTACGCAATAAATAAACATTTTGATAAAAGAGAAAACTCGATTAATAGTAATACCTTTTGAGGTTGTTTACATTCCAGGGACGTGGTATTACATGACCATCTAAATCTTCTAGAAAATACGCCCCAATGCTAGCCCCTGAGGTAATGCGATATGGCCCTTCCCAATTGGGTCCTAATTTTCCCCAATCTGGATTTTTTGCAGTGCCCACAACCTTCCTGAGCACTAGATCACCAGGTGTTAAAGGCCTTAGCTTCACGATGGCATCATAACCCTGTCTGAGCTTCTGTTGGTAATATGCCAGTTGGACCATTGCATTTTCCCTCCGTTCCTCAATCAAATCCAAGCTCCTCTCTAGCAGTTCGTTATTGCCACTCGGATTGAATGAACTGGTTCTCAACGTTGGGAACCCAGTCTCCAGAGGGATAACAGCCTCAACCACATAGGTCATTGAAAAGGGGGTCTCCCCAGTAGACCTACGAGGCGTAGTTCTGTATGTCCAGAGTACGTGTGGTAGTTCTTCTACCCATTTGCCTTTTGCATCATCCAGCCTTTTCTTCAGTCCGTTTATTATGGCTTTGTTAACAGCTTCAACCTGTCCATTTCCTTGGGGGTAAGCAGGAGTAAAGTACCTATTTATGATCCCCAATTCACAACAATAGTTTCTGAATGATTTGCTGTCAAACTGAAGGCCATTGTCCGAGATGAGTGTGTGAGGAATCCCAAACCGTGTGACAATATTTTTCCAAACAAACTTCTTTGCGTCCACATCTTTGATGTTAGCAAGAGGTTCGGCTTCAACCCATTTCGTGAAATAATATGTGCCGACTAACAGATATCTCTTGTTTCCTACCGCCTTAGGGAATGGACCCACAATGTCTAAGCCCCACTGAGCGAATGACCATGGGCTAGATAATGGATTAAGGACTCCCCCAGGCTGGTGTATGTTTGGTGCAAAACGTTGGCACTGATTGCACTTTTTCATGTATTCTTGGGCTTCCTTTTGCATGTTTGGCCACCAATAGCCCTGGGTAAGGGCCCTATGCACCAAGGACCTACCCCCCATGTGGCTTCCGCAAATTCCTTCGTGTAATTCTTCAAGGATTGATTCAGCCTCCTCAGGGTGTATACATAGCAAATATGGACCTGAAAATGAACGCTTATATAATTTCTGGTTCTCGGACAGTGGCTTTTCTTCGTATCTTGTCGGCTTCTGTCTTCTCTTCAGGCAGAGTATCTTTTTTTAGAAATAAAACTATAGGGTCCATCCAACTAGGTCCTGCCCTAACTTGGTGAACCCGAGCTGTCCCCTTTCTCACATCCGAGGGCTTGTACAAATCCTCCATGAGGATAACCCGAGGCAAATCTTGCACTGAGGAAGTTGCCAGAGTGGCTAGGGAGTCAGCATGTGTGTTTCCACTTCTGGGAATATGCAGTAAAGCGAAAGATTCAAACCTTGATTGAAGGTATCTGACTTGGCTTAAGTACTCCTACATCCTTTCATCCTTAGCTTCAAATTCTCCCTTCACTTAACCAACGACTAACATTGAGTCCAAGAATATCTCCACTGTCCTTCTGCCCATCTTTTGAACCATGGTCATTCCCGCTAGTAGAGCTTCATATTCAGCCTCATTGTTTGTAGCTGAGAAGTCCAGTCTCAATGACTTTTCAATGATGATTTTTTCAGGGGATATCAGCACTAACCCCACTCCGGAACCTTTCTGGTTCGCTGCGCCATCCACGTATACTTCCCAATGTAAGGGGCCTTGTTGAGAAATCATGCCAACTGATTTTTCATTCATGGCCGGTGTTGGCGTTACTTCTTCTAAATGGGGCTCCATGAACTCGGCCACCAAATCCGCAAGGATCTGGCCCTTGATTGATGTGCGAGACATGTATTTGATATCAAAAGCCCCTAAGATTGTGCCCCATTTAGCAATCCTCCCTGTGTAGTCAGCACTTCGGAGTATAGCTTTGAGTGGGAGCTGGGTGAGAACAACGACTGTATGGGTTTGGAAATAATGAGGCAGCTTCTGTGTACCAAGCACTATTGCCAGGATAGCTTTCTCCAGTGGCAAATAACAAATTTCGGCTTCATGCAGCGACTTACTCACATAATAAACTGACCTTTGCACACCACAATCCACTCGTATTAACACCAAGCTTACAACATAAGGAGCCACATCAATGTAAGCAAACAAGACTTCATCTGGCTCAGGACTGGACATGATTGGTGGCCGAGCTAGATAGTCTTTAAGTTGCTGGAAAGCCAAAGCACATTCTTCAGTCCACTCAAATATCTTCCACTTATTGATCAGGGAGAAGAAATACCTACACCTATCTGCTGATCAAGAAATAAATCGGTTCAGAGCGGTAGCCATTCCAGTTAACTTCTGGACCTCTTTGGGATTCCGAGGAGGTTGTAAATTGTTGATGGCCTTTATCTGATCTGGGTTGATCTCAATTCCCCTGTGAGTGACCATGTAGCCCAAGAATTTCCCTAATCCCATACCAAACGAACATTTAGATGCATTCAAACGTAACTTATATCTTCTGAGAACTTCAAAAATGTTTCCAAGATCTTTCACATGCTCAGAAACAATCTTACTCTTCACCACCATGTCATCTATGTAAATCTCAATACTTTTACCCAGTTGTGGCTCAAACATCCTCGTCATCATTCTTTGATAGGTGGATCCTGCATTTTTCAAACCAAATGGCATTACTTTGTAGTGGTAATTCCCAATAGGGGTGACAAAGACAGTCTTCTCCTGGTCCTCCAGGGCTAACGGTATTTGGTGATAACCTTGGAAAACATCTAGAAAACTCATCCGAGGATGGCCAACAGTTGCATCCACTAGCTGATCTATTTTAGGCATAGGGAATGGATCTTTAGGGCAAGCCTTATTTAAGTCAGTGAAATCTACGCATACTCGTCATTTCCCATTCTTCTTCTTTACCACCACAGTATTTGCTAGCCACTCCGGATAAAAAACTTCTTTAATAGCTCCAGTTTGTTTGAGTTTTGTTACTTCCTCTTGCACTGCGTCAGCGTGTCCCTTGGATGGGCGCCGAGGAGGCTGTTTCTTAGGGGTGATTAATGGGTTGACTTTTAGATGGTGACATATGAATTCTGGATCCACCCTTGGGGCTTCATAAGCGTTCCAAGCAAATACATCTATGTTCTTTTTGAGAAAGTCCACTAACTCTTCCCTCTCTTGAGGTGGCAACTGAGAGCCAACTTGAAAAAACTTATTTGGATCATCCCCAATAGTGACTTTTAACAAATCTTCACATTTCGTCTCCTTGGTTGTTTTATCAATAGGTGCCGCTGAGGGTTTTAACTGCTATAAGTCTTCTCCTGGATAGGCCGAGGACGCAGCTTCAGGCTTATGTTGTATAGCAGCCACCAAGCATCTCCTGGCCACAAACTGATCTCCTAAAATTTCCTGGACCCTACCTTTTGATGGGTACTTAATCTTTTAGTGCAGAGTAGAAGGAACAGCCCCTAATGCATGAAGCCATGCTCTGGTCACGATTGCTGTATAGGGTGAGTATGAGTCCACCACAATGAAATTTACCTATACTATCTCCGTACCAGCTTGCACATGTAGCCGTATTTGACCCCTCGGGATAACGACATTTCCGTCAAAACCCACCAAAGGAGAACTGTAGGGAGTTAAGTCCTCAGGTTTTAAGTTCAGCCCCTTGTAAAGGTCAGGATACATTACTTCAACCCCACTGCCTTGGTCCACCATCACCCTTTTCACATCATACCCTTTAATTCTGAGGGTAACTACCAAAGCATCGTCATGCGGTTGGATGGTTCCAATCTTATCCTCATCCGAGAAGCCCAATACCAGTGGAATCTCCCTTTTAGCCCTTTTCAGATCCTGATTGCCATCCCCTGCGGGTATGTGGGTCACAGACATTATTCTAGATGGCCAGGATCCTGTTCTCCCTGGCGCGGCGAGGATAACGTTGATAGTTCCCAAGGGGGTCTTGAAGAATCATCTCTTCGGGGCTCTAAGGTCGCCTGACTCCCTCGGCCACTAAAATGATGCAAAAGTTGCTTCAGTTTGCCCTCTCGGACAAGTTGGTCCAAATGATCCCACAGACTTCTGCAATCTTCGGTGGTATGCCTATGGTCCTGATGATACTGGCAATAAAGATTGTGATTTCGCCTTTCGGGGTTTCCCACCATCTTGTTCGGCCACTTGAAGTACGATTCATTTTTAATCTTCTCCAAAACTTGATGCACTGGCTCTTTAAAAACAACGTTGACTGCTTGAGTGTTTGTTGATCCTGACTGCCCAGCAAAATCCCTACGTGGTTTATTATTACTGTAACAGTCCGACCTGAAATCCCTCCTCTCCTGAGGGATAACCTTGTCCTTTCTCTTCCCTTGCTGCTGATCCTCTTTAACCCTTTTATACTTGTCAATTCGGTCCATGAGCTGGCGCACGTTGGTGATAGGCTTACCAGTCAAGGATTTCCTTAAGTCGTGCTCGGATGGATGGCCGAGCGTAAATGTACTGATGGCCACGTCATCAAAGTCGCCTTCAATCTCATTAAACAACTCCCAATATCTGTCGGAGTATGTTTTAAGGCTCTCACCCTCTTGCATGCTCAGGGATAGGAGGGAAGCTAACGACCTAGGAACTCTCCTGCAGGTCACGAACCGTGAACCAAACACTTGAGTGAGTTCATGGAAAGAGTTTATGGATTCTGCTTTTAGGCCATCAAACCACCTCATCGCAATGGGTCCGAGACTGGATGGAAAGACTTTGCACATCAAGGCCTCATCCTTGGAATAAACAGTCATTCTCTGGTTAAAATGACTCACATGCTTAACAGGGTCAGTTCGCCAATTGTAAATGGTGAACGTTGGCTGGTTAAAACGCCGGGGAAGTCTCGCTCCTTCAATCCTACGCGTGAAAGGAGACTTGGAGATTTGGTCTAAAGCTCTGCTCATAGTATCATTTCCTACGCCCCTATGCGGCGGGCTTTTAAACTGTCGCTCGTTATGAAACTCTTCTTCATAAGAGAAAGACTCACTGGGAGAGGTTCGAGACCTCCGTTTGTAACTGATGTCTCTTCCATCGTCAGAAGAAATGTCACTGTCCGAGGAAGCCCGCTTCCTTTTTGCATGGCGCAGCTCCCTCTTCAACCGATCAATCTCCAGCTGCATGTCCCTGTTAGCCTTTGCATGGGAGACATGACTATCGCCTCGTAACTGGCTTTTCTCATTATGTATTGTGTGTACACTTCCTTCACGATCACCTTTTCGTTCGGGGTTGAGGAAATGATCACTATGTTGGGATGCCCTGGACTCTGCTGGTTGTTGACCTGGTTCATTCATCATCAACCGTTGTTTTCACTCTTGCTCAAGCTCTTCCCATAGACGGCGCCAATTGTAGGATCAAGATTTGTAGCCCAAGCCCAAAAGGTAAGGGATTGGAGCCCAATAAGCCCACTACAATGAATTTGTAGAGAGTGTGTGAAAGAACTGGGCTGCTTGTGAATTAAACAACAGTTAAGCAAGATTTCAAGAGATGAACCAATGCGAAAACACGCTTAAAAACTGAATAAATTGATGTTCGAGGAGATATATTATTGCTTGAAAGGTTAATACAGTTCTTAGAGTTATAGTAAAATCTTTTTCCTCTTCTTCTTTTCTCTTTTTTCCGATCCCCTTTCATCAGAGGTCTCTTCCATTTATATAGTCTTCTTTTAAACCATCTTCATCGTACACTTGTTATTCATCTAAGCATTCACTTGAGTACATGTCACATCAGGTATCTTCTTTAGTTCTCCATGAGTGGTGGCAGCTGAGATTGCACTGTTCAGGGGTCTTCTCCACATAAATGCAGCCAGAAAAGTTCCTGCAGTGCATTAAACACGGTGATAACAGCTTTTTTTCTAGATATTTCTCTATTTCTATCATCTTTATACGTGCAAGAAGTTCATCCTTATCGCTGGAACCTCCTGGAAGTTCACCTAAGCTATAAAGGTATTTACTTGACCGATATTCTTCAAGTCCGAGGAGGGTATACTCCTCGGACTATACTCCCTCACCCTTTCCTTACGTGATTCTCCATTCTGGGGCATTTCTCAATCCTTTACCCCTTCTTGAAAATACTTATATCTTTAAATGGGACCTGAGGCTCAACATACGCGTTTGGGCTTTCACCCCCACAATAAGATTTAAACCATGGGTTTATAATCAATTGATTTTGATTGGTCATTAAATGGATTAATCAAAATCAATTGTATGTCAAAATTTTATTGGTTTAAATTTTAAGATAAGAAGCATTAGGTAAATCCTAGAGGATAATTATGATTTTTTAATTTTTTAATCAACTTGTAAGATAAATGATTAATTCAAATTTAAAATCCACAAATATTCTAAGGTGTACTTTGGTCAATTAATAGTTAAAAAAGTGACTTAAAACATGTAATTATACTAAAAATAATTAGAAGATAGATTAAAAATCTTTCAAAAGTTGAAATTGGAACTCAAATTTTTTTTCTTTTTTCTTTTTGGGAGAAGAATTGGAACTCAACTTTAGATTTCATGAAAAGCATATTTTGCAAAATAATTTCACAACATTACTATTTTAGAAAATAATTTTCAGTAATTTGTTACAATATTTAACTGTGCAGACCAGAAACTGAAACCCGTTGGGCTGGGCCTCACTTGGACTCACAACTTACTTGTATAGTGGGTTTGGATTTCCTACACTGGGTCGTTCTAAACACCAAGGCTCGACTGAATCACTTTCCTCTCCTCGGGGGTATGAACTACTTCCTTACTCTGTTTTCTCTCTATTTACACTCTTCCTTCCCTCAATTCTCCAACCCTTGTCTTCTCAAAACTTCTGGTATATATAGCTCACGAAGTAGTGGAGAGGTCATAATTACTCGCCAGTAAGTGCAACCGGCGGTCCAGTGTTATCGATCGTAAGTGGGTGGCTAGGTGGGCATGGAAAGCGGTGAGGGTGGCGTTGGAACTTGGCTCCCACTTCCACGACAGTTCCCGGCAGCGGGGCCTCCCCGAGGGACTGCCGGGTAGGTACAGTCGGGGTGCTCCGCGAGCCGTGTGTTCATCACTGCTCGGTAAGGGGCTTGCCGAGAAATGATGTAAAGGCAAAGCTTGGGCCTGCAGCCTGCGTGGCTCGGGGTGGGCCGCTAGGTAGAGGCGGACCGGCCTCATGGGCCATATACCTAGGCCAGGGCCCAAGGCCCACTATGGGTCATGGTGCGGGGGCCGTACAATAGCCTCCCCTTGATTCGCTCCCCATCCTCGGGGGTGAATCAAGGATTGCGAGGGGTAAATGCCCGTTTGGGAAGTCGAAGGGTCAGTGCCCGGCCATAGAGGGGCGCATTAATGCGCGTCTCAAAAGACGCGTTTCGAATTGATTGACGACCTAATCGCCATCATGGTCTGACGGTTCGTGAACCGAGGCGTCGCGCGTGGTTTCATTCCAGTGGACCATTAAATGTCTCTCTACTTCCCACGCCTATAAATAACCCTCCTAACCACTGACTCTCACTTTCGCATTCATCACCTTTCAGTATCTTACTCTGCCGAGCATCCCTCTTTCGTGGTTCGTCTACTGGCCCAGAACACACTTCCTCCTTAGAGCCCACAGTAAGTTCTTTTCCCTCTTCTTGCTTTTTTAGTTCAGCCATTTCAATCTATTCTTTGAGAATCACAGCATTTCTTTTCCCTTTTTTAAAAAATACTCGTTTTGAAAAGAACATGAGTTACTCTTACCTCCTTTCCTTCGAGCATGCTCTGGCTAGATTTAGGGAAGCATATAACGTTCCTAGTGACGTAGATATCGCCTACTGCAATATGGGCGATATTGACATCCAGAGGCGCCGTGGTGAAAACACGGTGTTCTTCCCCTTGATGGCCATTTTAGAGGGTGGGGTTAGGTTCCCGGTTGACCCTCTAATTCTTAGTACCCTTAGATTTTACGGTCTCTGTCCCGACCAACTCCCTCCCAACTTTTATCGGGTAGTGAGTTGCGTGAGTAGGCTTAATCAGTTGTACGGGTTGCAACTAAACCACTATGACATTAACCAGATGTATAGCCTGTGCGGCAATATCGAGTCTGACTATTATCTAAAGACTAGGGATGTGAGGGTACGGCTTATTTCATGCCTGCCAGATTCGAATCGTAACTCGGCTAAAGATTTTGTTCGAGTGAGCGGCAATTGGTTTGCCGAGGAGATCCCCTGTGCGTTTTCGCCGCGCGACGTTGGTCGGTGACTAACCCTTACTATTTTCTATTTTGACTTCGGCCTGGTTATGTAATTGTTAACCCTTATTTCCTTTGTGCAGAGGGCAAAAGGTTCAAGCCGGACATCAGAGTGGTGCATGTTCGGGACCTGAACTTCGTTCTCAGGTCGGAAATATTCGTACATACGGACGGACAACTCCGAGCGTCCCACCTCATCCTCCGTGTCAATCCCGTCTACTCAACTTGGCAGGCGTTCAGCCAAGCTCTGCTAGTTGACAGCCCTCTTCTTTCATATATCGACGTCCGGCACGCAAACTTCTTCCCCCCAAGGCTAACCGTAGGCGAGGCACGTGATCTCGGTCCCCGGTACATTTGTTCAGACGAGCGACCGCCCATCCGCGACGAATCAGCCGAGCGCGTATCTGCCGAGCGTAGGAGACGCGCCCACGAGCAAATCCAGCAAGAAGCTCCTGCTCAGCCTGAGAGAACCGTAGAGCCCGGGGCTCCTGTTCGGGAAGGGGAGGGTGCAGCCGCAGAACAGGATCCGATCAGGGCAACGCAATGGTGGCCAGGAGGAAGATGACACTAGACTGCTTTGTCCCGAGTGCCCGGCCAACCGTGCAGCAACAACAAACACCCGCCCGAGATGCTTCGCCTCCCGCTGCCCCACCGACCCGAGTTCGAAAGAGGGCGCGCACCACCGATCATACTCAGACGGGCTCGGGCAATGTGCCCGCCCGACCCTCGGCCGGTATCGTCATCCGGGAACCGGTAGCGCAAACCGGGATAGACCTGGCGTCTACTTCCCGGGCTCCGGCAGCATGGCGACCCTCCTTCCAACTTGGCGGCGAGCCTCTTCCGTCGACGGCCAGTGCCCGAGTGTGGGACAAAGGGCATGGAGGCTGCGTGGCGCAGAGTCTGGCGCGCGGCATCCTCTTGCCCGAGGACTTGCACGCCTTCACGGAATCGACGGATGAGTCTTTGGGGAGACGTTTGCAGTGGCACACCATAGCGGTAACTGTTTCACTTTTCTTTATGATTCTCGGTTTCCCTTTTACTTATGTACGTGTACTTTCCATTTTACCTTATAAAGTGAATATTGTGTGGTCAAGCCGTGCAAATGTCGTACGTTGTGGACGGGAGGATGAAGGAGCTGGCCGAGGACGTTGAGCGGGAAAAAGCTCTGAAGGACATCGTCGAGGCCACGGCGAAGGAGCAGTCGAAAATTGCTGAGGAGGCAAAGGACAAAATTGCTACGGCCGCAAAGGCCCAGGCTCTTGCCGAGACGAAGTGTGAGGAGCTGGAACTCCAATTGGGAGGCACCGAGCTTAAATTGGCGGAGGCTCAGAGCTTGAATACTATGCTGGAAGGGCAGTTGGCTGGCTCGAAGGCGGCGCTGGAGGCTTGTGAGAACAAGTGGTATAACGAGGGGTTCGCGGACGCCGAGAATTCAGCGGAACCTATCATTCGCCAGGCCCACAGGCTCGGATATGAGGAGGGTTGGTTCGCCGCTCTCCAAGCCCTGGGGATTCCCAAGGATTCTCCGTTGAGGGATCGCAGCAAGATCCCCTTCCCGAGCATCCCCAACACCGAGAATCCTGCGCCCCTTGTCATTGACGAGGAAGAGACCTCCAGCATGAGGGAACTGGTGAACGCCATTGATTCTCATGCAGTGCCGACCGACATGGAGGGGACCAGCCAACCCCATGCCGGGGACCGAACCGGGGAGGACATCCAGCCGCCAACTCCTCATGCCGACCAACACTCCCAAGAGGACGCATCCTTCGCCCATGCGGCGGACATCTAAAGTTGAAAGCCAGCCCTTCTTTATTTTTCCTTTGTTTGAGAATTTTAGATAAGCGGAATTGCCTATGTCACCGGGATGTGGTGACGGGATAACTTCTTTATGTTGTCTTTTCTTTATTTCGGGTTGCCGGGTTTCGGCAACATAACGCTAATTTAAGTTTCACGTTTTAATATGAATGCTTTACTGTGTTGCTCTTTCGTATTGACCGACTAATGAATTCTTGTTGGTTGCCTTTTTGTAGGGATGTGTCCGACCATGGTAAGGCCTCCACATGCTCGGCGGTAGTGATCTAACCGAGGGTCGGGTTTTTCTCTTATGATGAAATGACTAAGGTTTTCACGTGCTCGGTGATAGGATTGAACCGAGGGTCAGGCTTCCGTCCTTAAGAGTTAATCGTTCAGGTTTCCACCTGCTCGGTGATAGGATCGAACCGAGGGTCGGGTTTCTGTCCGTAGAATTAATCGTTCAGGTTTCCACCTGCTCGGTGATAGGATCGGACCGAGGGTCAGGCTTCTGTCCTTGAAACGAAGAGGCTAAGGTTTCCACCTGCTCGGTGATAGGGATCGAACCGAGAGTCAGGTTTCTGTCCTTAGAGTGAGTCGTTCAGGTTTCCACCTGCTCGGTGATGGGATCGAACCGAGGGTCAGGCTTCTGTCCTTGAAACGAAAAGGCTAAGGTTTCCACCTGCTCGGTGATAGGGATCGAACCGAGGGTCAGGTTTCTGTCCTTAGAGTGAGTCGTCTAGGTTTCCACCTGCTCGGTGATGGGATCGAACCGAGGGTCAGGCTTCTGTCCTTGAAACGAAAAGGCTAAGGTTTCCACCTGCTCGGTGACAGGGATCGAACCGAGGGTCAGGTTTCTGTCCTTAGAGTGAGTCGTTCAGGTTTCCACCTGCTCGGTGATAGATCGAACCGAGAGTCAGGCTTCTGTCCTTGAAACGAAAAGGCTAAGGTTTCCACCTGCTCGGCGATTGGGATCGAACCGAGAGTCAGGTTTCTGTCCTTAGAACGGGCTGTTAAGGTTTCCGCACGCTCGGCGATAAATCGAACCGAGGATCAGGCTTCTGTCTTCAGAACACATCGGCCAAGAATTAACATTGCTCGGTGAATGGGATCGAACCGAGAATTTTGGTTAGAACAGTGCGGATCTGCATGAAAAACATCATTAGTACACCTAACAAAACATATACAACATGTCGCGGTTAACTCTATGCTTGGAGAATCGCCCATCAATGATAGAACTTCTTCAGATTATGGACGTTCCATGGTCGGGGAAGTTGTCTCTCGTCCAGGTCTTCCAAGAAATAAGCCCCGGCGCCGGCCACAGCCGTGACCCTATAGGGTCCCTCCCATGTCTGTGCCAATTTCCCGGCACTAGTGTCTCGCATGTTGCCCACGACTCTTCTGAGAACCAAATCCCCGGAGACAAACTCCCTCGTCCTAACGCCTCGGTTGTATCTCTGGGCGAGCTTCTGCTGATATTCCGCGAGTCGTATTGTCACCATCTCGCGGTACTCTTCCACCTTGTCCAAATATCCTACCATCATTTCGTCGTTTTGGGCTTGATCGAAACCCGCTACTCGCGCACTGCACAGATTCACCTCGGTAGGGATCACGGCTTCCGCTCCGTACGTAAGAGAGAAAGGGGTCTCCCCGGTGGACCGTCTAGGAGTGGTGCGGTAGGCCCACAAGACTTTGGGAAGTTCCTCGGCCCAGTTTCCCTTCGCTCCCGCCAGCCTTTTCTTCAGTCCACTCACAATCACCTTATTCACGGCCTCGGCCTGACCGTTGCCCTGTGGGTAAGCAGGAGTTGAGTACCTGTTCTTGATGCCGAGACCACTGCAAAATTCTCGGAACGCCCGGCTGTCAAACTGTAGCCCGTTGTCAGATATGATAGTGTTCGGCACCCCGAACCTGGTGATGACATTTTTCCATATGAATTTCTTCACTTCCACATCTCGTATGTTGGCCAACGCTTCCGCCTCCGCCCACTTGGTAAAATAGTCGACGGCCACCAAAACGAACTTTCGGCCGCCTGTCGCCCTAGGGAACGGGCCGATGATGTCCAGCCCCCATTGCGCAAAAGGCCAAGGACTGCTGATCGAGTTCAGGTGGCCCGCGGGCTGATGGATCAGAGGGGCGTGCTTTTGACACTGCTCACACTTAAGCACATACTCGGCGGCGTCTTTCTGCATCTGAGGCCACCAAAACTCCTGAGTCATTGCTCGGTGCGCCAATGAACGTCCCCCGACATGGCCGCTGCACACCCCAGAGTGGAGCTCCGCCAAGAGCTCGTTCACCTTCTCCGGTCGTAAGCACAAGCGGTACGGCCCTCCGAAGGACCTTCGATACAAAGTCCGGTCTTCTGCCAACCAATACCGAGGAGCCATCCTGCGGATCCTGATGCCCTCCTTTTCGTCACTCGGCAGTCGGTCGTCGGCCAGAAAGTCGATAATGGGGTCGATCCAGCACGTGGCAGGGGCTGCAATGGCCGTGACACTGATCCCTATAGATCCCGAGTTGCTCATTACGCTGACGCTCGGCTCCGATATAAGCTCGACTTTGATCTGCCGTGGTATCTCCTCGGCTACTGAGGACGCCAGCGTGGCTAGGGAGTCAGCGTGTCTGTTCTGGGTTCGGGCTATGTGGAAGACTTTCACCGTGTTGAAGCTGGTCATAACTAGCCTTGCTTGTTCTAGGTATGCTTTCATCCGGGGATCTCGGGCTTCAAAACTGCCCTGCACATGATTAACCACCAGACGCGAATCCGAGTATAGCTTAATATCCCGAGCCCCCAGGTTCGAAGCTACCCTCAGTCCGGCCAGGAAAGCCTCGTATTCCGCCTCGTTGTTGGATGCCCTGAAACTCAATCTAAACGAGTGTTCTAGCCGTATTCCTTCGGGGGTAATCATAACAACTCCTGAACCGACCCCCGTGGAGCTCGACGCGCCGTCCACGAATATCTTCCACGGTCGAGCCTCCAGTCGGCAAACCATCTCCCCCTTCTCTCTGGGCAAAAACTCAGCGATAAAATCCGCAAGGACCTGGCCCTTCACCGAGCTTCGAGGCCTGTACCGTATGTCGAAGGAACCGAGTCGAGTCCCCCATTTGGCTATACGGCCCGTGAAATCAGACCTCTTCAATAACGACTGTAATGGGTACTCGGTCAAGACGTGTACGGTGTGAGCTTGGAAATAGTGCGGTAACTTCCTTGTGGCGTGTATCAGGGCTAGTACGAGCTTCTCCAAGGGTAAGTACCTCGTCTCGGCGTCGACAAGAGTTTTACTGATGTAGTACACGGGTTGCTGGATCCCTTTGTCCCTCAGCAGCACAGCACTCACGGCGTGCTCGGATACCGCCAGATACATGAATAAATCCTCACCTGCCTCCGGTGCCGCAAGCATGGGCGCTCGTGCTAAATAAATCTTCAGATCCACAAAGGCCTTTTCGCACTCCTCGCTCCACCGAAATCCCGTCCATTTCTTCAGCAGCTGGTAGAATGGTCAGCAGCGATCTGCGAATTTTGAGATGAACCGGTTAAGGGCGGCCAGCATCCCGGTTAGTATCTGCACTTCCTTCGGGTTGCTCGACGGCTTCAGTCTTCTCACAGCTTCTATCTGGTCGGGGTTGACTTCAATTCTCCGTGTACTGATCAGATACCCCAAGAACTTCCCGGCCCCTACGCCAAACGCGCACTTCTCCGCATTAAGGCACAACTTGTGCCGTCGGAGAACCTCGAAAACCTCCAGGAGGTCCCCCATATGCAGGGCTTCCTGTTTGCTTTTAACCACCATGTCGTCGATGTACACCTCGACCGTGCGCCCTATCTTGTCCCGGAACATTCTTGTCATCATTCGTTGGTAAGTGGCCCCGGCGTTCTTCAGTCCGAAGGGCATCCTTGTGTAGTGGTAATTTGCCTCCGGGGAAATGAACGCCGTTTTCTCTTGATCCTCGGGTGCCAGGGCGATCTGGTGATACCCTTGGAAAGCGTCCAGAAAGCTCATCCTCGGGTGCCCACATGTGGCGTCCACCAGCTGATCAATCTTCGGCACGGGAAAAGGGTCTTTCGGGCAGGCTCTGTTCAGATCGGTGAAATCGACGCAGACCCTCCACTTGTCGTTCTTCTTCTTCACTACCACGGTGTTCGCCAACCAATCCGGGAAGATGATCTCCCGAATCACCCCTGCCTCCTTCAATCTCTGAACTTCCACTTTTACGGCCTCAGAGTGCTCCCGGGCTGATCTCCTCGGCCTCTGCTTTTTAGGGGTGAATGAGGGGTCAACTCCAAGTCTATGCACGATGAATTCGGGATCCACCCCGGGTACCTCGTACGGACTCCAAGCAAATACGTCCACATTTTGTATTAGGAGCAGCAACATCTTTACTTTTTCCCGGTCCTCCATGCTCTCCCCTATTTGGAAGTACTTGTCCGTATCCGGCAACACCTTTACCCTCAGCATGTTCTCGGCGCGCGCGACCTCCTTCTCTGGCGGGCCCTGTAATTGCTATAAAGGCGTCCCTGATGACGAACATTTGGGATCTGCTTGACCCTCTCGGTCGGTTTGCTCCTTCCAATCGACCATGGCGATCAAACATTGCCTGGCCGCCTGCTGACTTCCTTGTATCACCGTGACACCATAATCAGTATGAAACTTGACCCTCATGTGCAGAGTGGACGGGACAGCCCCCATTGCATGTATCCGTGGCCTCCCCAGAATCGCCGTGTAGGGGGAGTATGAGGTAACTACGAAGAAGCTTACCATCACCTCCTTGCCCCCCATGTTCACGGGCAGAGAGATTTGCCCCTCGGGCGCCACCATCTTCCCATCGAACCCAACCAGGGGAGTGTTGTACTTCGACAGGTCCTCATTCCTCAACCCGAGCCCCTTGAATAGGTCCGGGTACATAACATCCGCTCCGCTTCCCTGGTCTATCATTATTCTCTTCACAACGAAGCCGCCAACCTTTGCCGTTACTATCAATGCGTCGTCGTGCGGCTGAATGGTTCCCTCCAAATAATTGTCGTCGAAAAAGATCGGCTCTCGGGTAGGTCTGATCTTCTTCGCGGCAGGCGGCACGCCCGTACTCCCCTCTACCGATATCATCGTCAGCACCTCCTTCCCCTTTGCCGTCGAAACGCCCCTCGGGGCGACGTGGATAACATCAATTATCCCAAGAGGGGGCGGAAGGGGATTCCCTCTGTGTGGGGCACCATGCCCTGTTCCTCTATCCCCGGCGTCCGTCACAAAATCCTTGAGGTGTCCTGCTTTAGCCAACTGCCCGAGGTGGTCCCTTAACACTCGGCACTGCTCGGTAGTATGCCCCCGGTCTTTGTGGTAGGTGTAGTATAGGTTCTGATTCCTCCTAGAGGGGTCGCCAGCCATTCGGTTCGGCCATCTGAAGTACGGCTCGTGCTTGATCTTATCCACGATTTTATGCACGGGCTCCTTGAACGTCACGTTCACCTCCCCTGCTGGTGCTACTGGCTCTTGAATCCTCAAATTTCCCCGTGCCCTCTGTTGAAAACCGCTCAGCCGAGGACGATCAGTCACCTGTGCTTTCCCTTTGCTCTGTATCTTATCATCTTCCAACCGCTTGTACTCCTCGATACGCCTCATCAGCTGCCTCATATCCTCGGGAGGTTTCTTAGTTAACGATTCTCTCAACCCCGAGTCGTCAGGCAATCCCAATCTGAAAGTGCTTGCTGCAATCTTCTCGTTCCCTCCGCCAATCTCGTTGTAGAGCTCCCAGTATCGGTTAGCGTAATCTCGGAGGGTTTCCCCTGCCCTCATCTTCATAGACAGCAGCGCGTCCACCGGTTGCTGCTCCCGGCTGCACGTCACGAAACGGGAACCGAACTCCTGTATTAGCTCGGCGAAACTGTGAATGGAGCCCTTTCGCAACCCGTTGAACCACCTTAAGGCCGTGGGACCAAGGCTGGAGGGAAAAACCTTGCACATCAGAGCGTCATTGCGGGTATGCAAAGACATCATCTGGATATAGTGGCTGACGTGCTCTACGGGGTCTGTTTTCCCACCATACGAATTGAACGGCGGGCGCGTAAATCTGTCCGGCATCGGTGCTCGCTCAATATCTGCTGAGAATGGTGACCGAGCCGCCCTGCGCAATGCACGGCTCATAGCATCCATGGCCACATTCCTCGGCCGTCCCTCTGGAGACTCCGAGCCCCGATTCCCGTATTCCCGCGACCGAGAGCGATTTTGCCGCCGGTGAGACTCTGCTGAATGGGAGCGGTCTCGGCGGCGACGGGACTCCCTCGAGTGCGAGCGCTCCCTGTGGTGGCGGGATCCTGATTGATTCGATCCCATCCCGCGTCTTTCTCCCTCGGCGCCTGGCCCTCTCTCTCGGTCGTCTTGACCGGCTCGGCGGCGCTCGTTTCGTGCTTCCAACTCCAGGTCTTGTACTAACCTCCGCAGCCGCTCAAGCTCTTCATCCCTGACGTCGGGCTGCCTATGCCGGGAAGCATGGGATGCCGTTCTCCCCGTTTGATACGACCATTCTCCAAGGCCGGACCGCTCCTCAAGTTGCTCGTGAAACGGATCCTCTCCTCTCTTCTGCCTCTGTTCCCGCCAGGTGGAGCCCCTGGAAGACCCTGCCGAGCCACTCTCGGCGTTACCTCCAGACATCTTTCCTGTATACGAATCTCAGCGGAACCACTGCTTAGTAGGATTTTCCCACAGACGGCGCCAATTGTGCAGACCAGAAACTGAAACCCGTTGGGCTGGGCCTCACTTGGACTCACAACTTACTTGTATAGTGGGTTTGGATTTCCTACACTGGGTCGTTCTAAACACCAAGGCTCGACTGAATCACTTTCCTCTCCTCGGGGGTATGAACTACTTCCTTACTCTGTTTTCTCTCTGTTTACACTCTTCCTTCCCTCAATTCTCCAACCCTTGTCTTCTCAAAACTTCTGGTATTTATAGCTCACGAAGTAGTGGAGAGGTCATAATTACTCGCCAGTAAGTGCAACCGGCGGTCCAGTGTTATCGATCGTAAGTGGGTGGTTAGGTGGGCATGGAAAGCGGTGAGGGTGGCGTTGGAACTTGGCTCCCACTTCCACGACAGTTCCCGGCAGCGGGGCCTCCCCGAGGGACTGCCGGGTAGGTACAGGCGGGGTGCTCCGCGAGCCGTGTGTTCATCACTGCTCGGTAAGGGGCTTGCCGAGAAACGATGTAAAGGCAAAGCTTGGGCCTGCAGCCTGCGTGGCTCGGGGTGGGCCGCTAGGTAGAGGCGGACCGGCCTCATGGGCCATATACCTAGGCCAGGGCCCAAGGCCCACTATGGGTCATGGTGCGGGGGCCGTACATTAACAAAAATGATCAGGCTAGAAAATATGGTTATTACAGTATATCTTATGTGATTACTAATATATATATATATACATATATGTATTTTTTATACAAGATAAAAATACAACTCTAAAAAAATTTAAGTGTATATGTGGTTATTAATATTATTTGTGGAGTTTGAGTATGGCACAAAACGACCACGTTTTCTCATTACCGTGTGGGTCACCATGCGTATGCATGATGATGTGTCCTCCACCTTCATCTGTTTTGAGTATGGCACAAAACGACCACGTTTTCTCATTACCCTGTGGGTCACCATGCGCATGCATGCATGCATGCATGAGTGGATGATGATGCATGATGATGTGTCCTCCACCTTCATCTGTTCTTCACCCTCACATCCCAACAAATCTCTCTCTCTCTCTCTCTCTTTCACCTTCTAGGGTTTCTCTACCTCCACTCTCCAAAATCCAAAGATTGAATATCTTCACCAAAAACCCCACAAAAACCCTTCAACTTCTATCACAGTCCCATCCGTTTCCATCACATTCTTTGTTAAACTAACTTTCACTTCCACAACACCAAACCATCCCATCCCATCCCCCAACACACAGTTTCCATTTTTAGCTAGCTAAAAGATAAGCACTTAAACCCCACCCATTCATGGCCAAGACCAAACCTGGCAAAAAGGACCTCGATTCTTACACTATCAAAGGCACCAACAAAATCGTCAGACGTACTCTCTCTCTCTCTCTGGAAAAAAACCCATTATTTATTTTCAAATTTTATTAAGCTAAAAAAAATAAAAACCCTCCAGATTTTTGTTTCTGAACCCCCAAAACTCAATCCTAAGCTCAACTCGAGCTTCTGTTGTTATGTTTGTTTCTGTTTCTGAAAACCCAGAATTTGTTTTTTTTATTTTAGACTATAAAAACCCAAAATTAACCCTTCTTATAATAAATTTTTTTTTTTTTTCCTGGAAAACTCAAATCTTTTTGTTTTTAAGCTATGGTTTTGGATTGCATTAAATTTGGGTTAATTTGTGGGTATTGCAGCTGGTGATTGTGTGTTGATGCGACCATCGGACTCCGATAAGCCTCCATATGTGGCGCGTGTGGAGAAGATCGAAGCAGATCACCGCAACAACGTGAAGGTTAAGGTCCGATGGTATTATCGGCCGGAGGAGTCGATCGGAGGGCGGAGACAGTTCCATGGGGCCAAGGAGCTGTTTCTATCAGACCACTATGATGTTCAGAGTGCACACACTGTTGAGGGCAAGTGTATAGTACACTCCTTCAAGAACTACACTAAGCTTGAGAATGTTGGAGCTGAGGATTACTTTTGTAGGTTTGAGTACAAGGCTGCTACTGGAGGGTTCACCCCAGACCGTGTGGCTGTGTGAGTTTTCTGGGTTTTGTGTGGTTTTTATTAAATTTTGAATTATTAAGTTTTCTGGGTGAGTTTCTTTGGGGATTGGCATTTCAAGTAATGCTTCTTGGGTTTTGTTTTTGTAGGTATTGCAAGTGTGAGATGCCATATAACCCGGACGACCTAATGGTGCAGTGTGAGGGATGCAAGGACTGGTAAATTAGTTGCATGTTATTCCTTTGTTTTGTACTGAATTATGGCTTCTAGTGTACTTTCCCTTTTGTCCCTTGTCTAAATAAATTAGATTCACTTTTGTTCCTGAATTTATCTCTATTGAAGGTACTTTTGTACAACAATAACTGAAGTGGTTGCATGTGATTGGTTGCATTTCTGTGGCTTTATCATTGCTTAAAAATTGAAGTGTATGAGTATACATTTACCTATGCTTGAAATGCCTCATCTTGTATTATTCTAGGATCCTGTGATGAGTGTATAACCTACACTATTTCCACTAATTTGCTGATTGACTGAGTAATCTTTTTTAATATGCTGGAAATGCTTATTGCTTCTATTTTTTAAGGCATTCTTGTTTAGGTGGATATATGAATGTTGCGATTGAAGACTAAATTTCTAGTGCCATGTTTGCCAGTTCGTGGAGAGGTGATGTTTGTTAAAATTATCTTTTGCTCTTCATCTATTGCAGACAACATATTGGAAATTTGCCCAAAATCTGCATTTGTTTGATAGCGAACACTTTGAGCTCCACATTTATCTGGTAGGGTCAATGAAGCATGTGGAATGTTTCATAATGCAGTTTGAGGTTTATTTGATCGATTGCAAAGTGGTGCTCTTTCTTCTTGCTTTTGCTCTTAATGATGTACTTATGTTATCAGAGCAATTTGTTCAGTCTTCAGTGAAAGTCTAGGTGGATCTCAATTGCACATGCTTTTTACATAGAACTTTACTTCTATAGAAATTAAAAGGTATATAATTTAAAGCTGACCTGCAGATTCTATTAGCCATGTTTAGTCTTCAGAACATACGTGCTGACTCAACTTCAGAGTGCCAAAATTCTTCTTCTTTCCCACCCCTCTCCCTGCTTTTTTTTATAAATTACCTTCCGATTGGTCTGTCTATATGTGGTGAGCTGTTATATGACTGGGATCTATCTGATTTTTCTTATTTTAGTTTTTTCCCTTTACGTAGGTTTATACCGATTTCAATGTCTTAGGACTTCATGTAATCAATTCCTCTGGCACCTCCCCTTCCCAGTTTACCTGTAACTAATGCTTGAATGGGTTCTTGTGGTTAATATAATATACATCCTTCACATAACTTAGATGTTGCCCTTAGAAGTTGGAAATATATTGCACATTTTACCTTTCACTTCACTTGGTGAGGAATCTTTTTTGGCTAAGAAATTTGTGTCATAACTACCTGCGTTTTATGCTTTCTTCATGGTCCGAGACTCAGATAATGAGCAACATTTGGGAAATATGCTAGATTTGTTTTTGGGGGTACATTTAGTTTGTTGTTGATTACTTTAGACCTTTGTAATTTGATATGAGGGGTGAATCATAGGCAAGAGTCAATGGTTTGGTTATACTTTTGAAATGAACATAAGCAACTATAAAATCCACCAGATAGAAGTGAAAGAAATCATATTGTATTGCATACTTAAAGTTAAAAGAGTTTGTTGCTGGAACAAAACAATTAGAATTAAGCTTCAGGGTAACTGGAATGTGTGTTATCCTTATAGGGAACTGTTCAATTGAGAAGATACGTTGATTTGAAAGATGAAGAGAAAGGCCAATCTGTACTAACACTTGAGTATGTGAGGTATAAGTATTGTGGATTATTTTTCCTTTAATGAAAATAAGCGACATTAGGTTTGAGTGGAAATTAGAAATAAAGTCATATAATATTGCAATAAGGATGAAAGCCTTGCAGTATTAATTATACATTGTAACTTGTCACTCATAACATCTTTTGAGAAAATGACTTGTTTTCTTGTGTTCATTTGCGATTTTGAAAATGATCCCAAGTGCATTTTTCCCTGTTTGGCATGCACAGAATCAGTCAGATCATAAAAAGAAAATGAAAACCATAAAAAAAAAAAAATCTATAATCATAATAATAATAAAAGCAATCCAATCTAGAACTGCATATCCAGAAAATATTCATCATCCTATTACTGTCTCTCACTTTCAAACCCTAATATATTTAAAAAGATTAAAAAAAAAAAGAGAGGAACTCCAGGAAAAAAAAAAAAAAAAGAAGCACTATTAGTAAAATCAAACCCTAACTAATCTGGGAGTGTGGGGGTGAAGGAGAGAGAAAGAGAGGCTTTGATGGGATCTACAACAACAAAGTTGTTGCCTAGATAAATGAGGCTATAGATCTGATGGTGGTGACTCTGTTCAGGGTTATGCCCTTGCCAGAACATTGGCTGGAGACCTGAAGGGCAACATGCAGATTGAGGTCGGAGAGAATGGGAACATTTGCACAAGGGAACAATGTGATAGGAGCTGGAGACGAGCTGGTCAGAGCCATGGCGGGTAGAGAGAGAGGGAGAGAAGCTTATTGTTATTATTTGTTTTTTGTTTTGTTTTGTTTTTTTTTTTTTTTTTTTTTTGTTTTGGTGGGGAAGGGAAGCTACAAAAAATGATTCAAGCTTCTTACAAGCATAAAACATTTTAAGCCTCTTTTGGATTATTTTACGTTGCTGCAAAAAAGGCTGCCATTGACCAAAATTTTCAGCTGCACCAAGCAATGGAAAATGTTTTATGCTGAAATAAACAAAATGGGTGTTATCTTTCAAACAACACTTTGGGTGTTAACTTGAAATGCAATTTTTTTGCTCATTCTCATCTAATAATAATGATATCTCATGTACTTTTATTTTGCAGGTTTCATCCTTCTTGTATGGGTATGACCATCGAAGAAGCAAAAAAATTGGATCATTTTCTGTGTTCTGACTGTTCATCTGATGATGATGCCAAAAGATCCTTAAATGTGTTCCCTGTATCACCATCTGTTGAGGCTAAGGTGAGAACACTTGCACTTTATTTGTATTTGTGTGTTAATACGTGTGTATGTGTGGTCATTTATTGTCATCCTGGTTATTAATCTTGACAATTAGATTCCAAGTTTTACCCCGCTTAATGGTAATCCTGTTATATATTTAAGGAGGTTGGTGTTGTAAATGCATATGCCTTAAGTAAATGCTTGGTTGTTGTATATTAATATTGTCGAGCTTGCTGGTTAGTAAATGCATATACCTAAGTAAATTCTGGACAGAGTTGAAAGATTTGGTTTGTCCATTTTATTGGGAAGTAATCCCAAGAAACTTCCATGATAGTTGTTCATTGTTCCTAATTCTCAATGGAGCTCAATGTGAAGTTGAATTACGTTTCAGAAATTGCTACCTTTGAGGATGTTGAGGACATCATCTGCCTAAGCATTAATGAAGTTTTGAAATCAAGCAATGCCACAAAGCATTGTTGAGGTTGTGAGGCTTTGGAGGCGTGCATTTTAATGATGGAAATTTGGAAAAAGTTTCAAGCCGAAAATTGAATATAATTTATCTGTAGATCTAAAGGTTGACAGTGGATTGAAAGTATATTGATATATGTAATATTTGTTCTTTCCATGTCATTGTCCATTTTAGTAGATATAGGGTGGCATGGAAAAGGATTTAATCCGAAATTCTCAATGTCCATTAGGTTTTAAGTTTTCTTAAGTTATGTTTTGACTGTCTTAAGTATCTGTGATAATCAATGCAACTTTGAGTTGAAAATTAAGAAAGTAGGTTTTTAGATGCTCTTTGAAACACAACGAAATTGTTCTTTTCCTTGAGGCATTGTTGAGAACATCGGTAGAGGAGCCAAGAGCCTTGTAGCTCAACTCATTGGCACCTCCTAATGTTTCCAAAACATTCAGGGTTCAAATTCCCCCTTTCTCATTGTAATTATCAAAAAAAGAAAATTGGTGGAGAGATGGGTGCCCCCCCCCTTCCTTTGGCATTTAAAAATTTCCTTCCCTCTTATAATTTTGTTATTTATATACAATTTTACTAATGGTCCCTATGAGAAAATTTTTTGGCATCACCATTGTTTGAGAACATTCATAGCAAGATATTAATATAGTAGAGCTCATACCCTTGGTAGCTCTATTAATTCAATGAAGGACCATTTCTTTTTAAATTATAATGAATCTCTTGTCAATGTTTATGCTAGGTGGAGCCAAAGCGCAGGAAGAGATGACTGACTGTGACACATAATGGGGAGGTACTCATTTCTTGCTCGTCTCCAGTATTGTTGTTGTTGTTGTTGTTGTGTGATGTGGAATTGTACAGTGCAGAGAAGATACTGTGCTTGCACAAACCAAAGGCTTTTCTTGTTTTACCATGTTCAAATGTTTGTATGTGTGCTAGACTTAGGAGATGACTTTGTGATCTGTATTTTCCTTGAAGAGCACAATGTGCAAAAAGTGCACGAATCTTAATTAAGCGCAGAACACACAAGAACAAAAAACCTTAAATTTAGGCAAAACTGTGGGCTCTGTTGTGATGTCCATGTTGCTTGTGTTATTACTGTACGTGCCACCCCAATTTTACTAGCCTTTTTTATTGTCCCTTTATAACCTTTGATGAGGGGAAAGGTAGATAGAAGATGAATGGGGTACAGTGTGTTTACCCCAAGATCAATCAAATGTTGAATCTATTGATGGGAACTATATCAGTGGCTCAAGATAAGTGGACTTAGGTTATTGTTGAGTTAGTAGGTTATTGTTGATTCTCATTTGAGCCCACTACTGACATCACTTCATCATCTACCATTAGCAACTTGCCACCTCAACGATTGTGAAATATTTTGCGAGGTTTTGGTGTCTCTAGAGTTTTTGATAATGAAGTGGGTTTGCCCTATCTATCATCCACATCATGATGCCACTGGGTTGACCCGATTTACTGGTGGAACTCTTTCTTTACTCTGGTTGATTTTTCAAAACTCCAAAGCCCTACTTCCAATGCTTTGAGTTATGAAGAATTGAAGATTCACATAATTGCACCTACTTCCTTTTTCAGCTGGAAGATCATTCCAAGAAAACTAGACTATGATGAATTTTGTTCACTTCCATACAAGCAAACTTGTATCATGCAATTGGCATTTTATATGATGTTATTTGTGTTGTATATTATGGACTTACCGAGGAGGCAGGGGATATCCTGACATATCAGAACTGCTACTTATTTGTTTTAATAATTAGATAGATGGGGGTTGGGGTATTTGAACATTGGAGAATGTGTCCATTAAAAACACCAGGATGTGCCAACAAATTAAGCTACAAGGTTCTTGCCAACAAAAAAGGAAGGCTAAAGAGAAAAAAAAAATCATTGAAAAGATTAAGAGCCAGCAAAAAAGAAGTCTATACCTCTATATAGCATTTATCAGCAAAATCATTGAAATGATTAAAGAGCCAGCAAAAGAAAAAAGAAAAAACAGTTGTAGTAATATTGATGTGCCACTATCAACGGGATCATATTTGGCACGTGATTCACTGTCCGTACCATCATAAATCTTTCATTCTAGATTTCAAACTTTCAAGCTGTCATGAGAGTCTTCGGGATCCTTGGCTTTATTTGGGCGCATGAACGTGCGCAGCTTATGGCCCTATCTCCTTATAACTTTCATAGTTGCAAAATATCAAGATTAATAACTATCTCATCCTTCAATATTTATATTTCAAGATTTTTTATATTTTATTTTTTTTACTTTAAAATTATACAAAAAATATGAATTTGTGGATCATAATAAATAACATCCAATTAACATAATTTTTTTTTTTTTAAGAAATAATTACAACATGCTGCAAAAAGTTACACCAAACATAACTTGTTCCTAACTTTTTATAGATTATACATTGATTAGCCTTATTTCTATACATCCGATGCCAATTTGCCAACAAAGATAGATTGAACTCATTGACTCTTCTAAAACCTAAACACCCTTCAACTTTTGGATTACAAAGTGTCTTCCATGAGGTGAGGATCAGCAGGGCATGACCAAATAAATTTTTTTATAAAAAAATAAAAAATAAAAAATAAAAACACCAAAACGAATTGTCTAGGTGGCGTCAAACATCTGGAGAACATCCAAACTTTATACTTTAGGTGAGAAATGGTATACAAGCAAAGCTAAACAACTTAATAACACATTGAGGTGAGTGACGTTAGATATATTACAAATTTTATAACAGAAGTCTTACCACTTTATGTGATTCCAATCATAAGAAAATAATTCATACTATAATTTATTATGATGTTGAAATCCGTTAATCATATTCATTTTCATATCAGTTTGTAAACCGTAGTTAAATCTATAGAAACTTTAGCATTTTATTTGTTAAATGGAGCTTCAGGGAATTTTATATTTAAATCAAATTTCACAAATAAGGATGGAATACCATTAATGTTTTATTTGTTTTGATGATTTTTTTTTTTTTTTTTTTGGTAGGATAGAAATTGCAACTCAACAAGAATGTTTATGTAGCCATTAGAAAATTATCCCAATAGAGTAAAAAATGCTTTCCATTTTTCTAATAATGAAAAACATTTTTTGGAACGTCACATACTTCACAAATCACTATATATAAGTTCCACATTACAATAAGTTGTTCCACTAATCATATTCATTTCCATATCAGTTTGTAAACCATAGTTAAATCTGTTGAAACTTTAGCATTTTATTTGTTAAATGGAGCTTAAGGGAATTTTATATTTAAATCAAATTTCACAAATAGGGATGGAATACCATTAACGTTCTATTTGTTTTGATGAAAATATTTTCTAGAAAACATTTTTCATATATATTTTTTTTGGTAGGATAGAAAATGCAACCCAACAAAAATGTTTAAGTGGCTATTAGAAAATTAGCCCAATAGAGTAAAAAATGCTTTCCATTTTTCTAATAATGAAAAACATTTTTTGGAATGTCATATACTCACAAATCATTGTAAATAAGTTCCACATTACAATAAGTTGTTCCACTATTAACCAATGTTTTGAACCTAGATAGGACGTTCTAATCGGATCAACTGAGAACTAACTTAGTCAACATTGGTTTATGTTCATTTGAGGATAGAAACTTTGTGTTGGTCAGATATGGAAAATTATTATATGTAAAAACAATTTATAAATTATATTTATTAAAAAAATAAATGACTCATCACGGTTCAATTGTAGTTGAATCCTAGTTTGGCCTTAAAAATCTTGAGTCTTTTTTTTTAACCATCGGAGTTTCAAAATCATGCTAATAGCCTCGGTGTGTTCCAACTTCCAAGTCAAGTAGTCAACCAAAACTAAATCCCATTCCTTACTCCAAAGTCACCAGGAAATGGGACCCAAACCCACCTTCATAGTTAGGTCCAATTTTGCATCCATAGAATATTATCATCACTAGTCTCACACATAGACATTTCAAAAATGGGGCCATAGAAGGAATTTTTGAGCTCAGGTCATTGGCCGGTGGACCTTTACTAAACATTTGAACCTCCACTCCAATTTCTGTGTTTATTTTTTACTTTTGAAATTGTGAAAGTGCAAAATATGTGAGTGCAAAGGTAAGTTATACTGTCGACTCTAATTAGTTTAATTGGTAATTTTTTTTGTTTAAAAAAGAAAAGAGATTTGAAATTTGAATTTTATCTATATAAAAATTAATTGGCATTTTAAATTTGATTATCTCTATATATTAAGAGGATTCAGAAAATTAGTTATGGCTTTGAAAAATGTCAAAAATACCCCTAATTTAATTAAATAATTCTTATTCTTACAAAATAAAAAGAGGGATAAAATTATAAATCAACAAATTAAAAAAAAAACTACCAAATAAACTTTTTTCCTAAATTAGCATTTTCTATTTAAATATATCTCATGCACGTTTGATACTTCCCCCCCCCCCCCCCTAAAAACTAGTACACACTAAATCCAGCTGTATGAGGTCAAAACAGATGACCCGACCCTTAGTACAGGAGTGGGCTTGGATGGAGGCCCATTACAATTAATTTGTAGAGGTAGATAGTTATGGTCAACCATTAATGCCTTAGCTAGTTTCAGGTTAGTAATTTGAAGTAAAGAAAGTTGACAAGAACAACAACATAGTTTAAATGTTAAGATAAAGAGAAAGGTAGGTTTCTTTAAGTTTCTTCTTCGGTCAGGCTAAGGAGTATAATTCTATTGATTTATGCTTCTCGGTTCTATAGTGATTGCTTTTTTCTCTCTTTCTCTCTACTTTTTCCAATCCACGAGCTTGGAGGAGCTTCCTTCCTTTATATCGTTGTTGAGGTTGCATCCTAGCCTTCCACTTGGATTGCTACAAATCCTTGTTGGGATACTTGTCCCATCATTGTCTTGTTGGTGGTGTTAGAGTAGGTTGCAAGCTGTAAGTACACTATTCAGGGGTTATTTTGCCATTAAATGCGGCAGGTTGAGCTGGTGCTGTGCATTTAATGCGGAGGTGATGGGTGCTTTATCAAGAAGCTTCCTCCTTCCCTCGCCTGCATGTCTCTACCCTCTTTCTTGGCCCTTCATCTTGTTGGTTCTGGGATGGGACCCAAGTCTCTCGAGGGAAGCTTGGTCCTCGGACTCCCCTCGATTTCTGCTATTTAGTTGTCTGGTCTAGGCTAGACCTAATTCGATGGACAATGTGGCCCAATTGCCTCCTCGAGATGTTCTAATGCCACGTGCCCTTGCTTCTTGGGCTTCTCCCTTCCACACCAGCAGTTTACTCAATTTCAAATCTTAAATTTTAGTTTCTTAAAAATTCATTCATGTATAACCTCATTAATAATAGATAAATTCAAATTGAAAAATTACATTAAACTCAAAAAAAAGAAAAAAGACCCTCATCGCATGTGTAAAGCGTTTGTGATGAGGTTAGTAAAGAATAATTATCATAGAACGGACATTATAAATTGAAATTCTATTGTAACTACAAAAATTTGCTTAGTTACATGTGCCACCCCACTAGTTGGACAAGATGGTATCTCCAAAATACTAGAGGGAGGATGGGTGTGTAAAACTCTATTATTTAAGTTTCCAAAAATTTAAAATTATATTCCTAACTAAAATTTTATTACAATTTTTTTAAATTTAAAATAAAGATTAATATTTGTTTTTAATTGTTTTAGTAATTTACAATAATATTACCATAATTATAGTTTTCATTTCAAATAACTCACTAATTATCATGATAATTTAGTAATAACATTTAAAAATATATTATTTATTTATTTATATAAACATGCATCCCCAAGGTAGCGTGTTTAGTGCAAAAAAAAAAAAAAAAAAACTAGACATAAGCCTTACTGTCCATTAATTTGTACAACAAAACATACTACTAATAAAAAAATTAGATTTCATTTTTTTTCCTGAAAAAAATTATATTTCATTTATTATTATTATTTATTTATAGAAAAAAAAAAGATTTTAGTCAAAAACGTTTGCCGCTTCGCTATAATTGTTAATAAAACTTAAAAAGTATTATCTATTTTTTTTAAAATTTTCTATTATTGATATTTACCTTTCTCTCTCTCTCATTCTCTCTCTCTCTCTCAATCCAACTGGCCAAAGCTACACAAAAGAGCTTGAATTAGGGTTTATGAACTGGAAAGATTGTACTTTTCAGTTCAAAATTTTTTGGGTTTTCTCTCGTTTTCTCAGATCCCTTCAACCATGTCATCAATGTAAGTAATTCCCTTTTTCTTCTCTCGCTCATCAATTCCTTCACAACCCTCTTTCTATTCCTCAATCCTTAATACCCTAACTTTGAATCTACTTTGCAAATTTAAATTCTGAGCCTTAAAATGCAAAGACCCATTTAGGTATTAGGGTTTTGCTTCTTATTTACTTTTTTGGGTGCCTATCTTCTATCCCCTATGTTATATATTCATGACTTTTGAGAATGCCTCTGTTTTGAGCTAATTCTAGGTGGACAGTTTGGTTAGGCAAATTAGAGTTAGGCTTAGGTTTTTGTAGATATGATCAAACAGATATTCGGAAAACTACCTCGAAAACCCTCAAAATCATCGCATTCGCCTAATGAGTTGTACAATGATGGAGGGGTCAATGCTAATTCATCATTGAATTCGTTTAGTGGACCCAATTCCTTTAATGGCTCAAAACCCACTTCAGCTTCTTCGAAATCCATGAATCAGTCGGGGCGCACGAGCAATGGGACTCTTGCCTCTCACTCCTCGGGTATGAATAAATTGAATCAAGGGAAAAAATCTGTTAGTGTTGTGGCCCAAGTCAGTCCTGCCTTGTCATCAGCGGTATATGAGGCTTTGCCGAGTTTTCGGGATGTTTCAAGTTCAGAAAAGCAGTCTCTCTTCATTAGGAAACTGAATATGTGTTGTGTCGTGTTCGATTTCAATGATTCTGCTAAGAATCTTAAAGAGAAGGATGTTAAGCGGCAAACTTTGCTTGATCTTGTTGATTATATTACATCGGTAACTTCGAAGTTCAATGAGGTGGCAATGCAGTCTATCACCAAGATGGTGGCGACTAATTTGTTTCGAACGCTCCCATCTACAAATCATGATTGTAAGGTTCCGGAAATGTATGACCCAGAAGAGGAGGAACTGGCCATGGAACCCGCTTGGCCTCATCTTCAGATTGTGTATGAAGTTCTATTGAGATTTGTGGCTTCGCCAGAGACAGATGCCAAGCTTGCTAAAAGATATATTGACCATTCTTTTGTGTTGAAATTGCTTGACTTGTTTGATTCTGAGGACCAGAGAGAGAGAGAATACTTAAAAACGATTCTCCACCGCATTTATGGGAAATTCATGGTGCATCGACCATTCATTAGGAAAGCTATCAACAATATCTTCTATCGTTTCATTTTTGAGACGGAGAAGCACAACGGGATTGCAGAATTACTTGAGATATTGGGCAGTATTATTAATGGGTTCGCTTTGCCTTTGAAGGAAGAGCACAAGCTGTTCCTTGTCCGCGCTTTGATTCCCCTTCATAAGCCAAAGTGCGTATCTATGTACCACCAGCAACTCTCATATTGCATTACACAGTTTGTGGAGAAAGATGCCAAGCTGGCTGATACTGTAATTCGAGGTCTTTTAAAGTATTGGCCCGTAACTAATAGTTCAAAAGAGGTTATGTTCCTTGGTGAATTGGAGGAAGTTCTAGAAGCCACCCAAGGAGCAGAGTTTCAGCGCTGCATGGTCCCTCTATTCCGTCAAATTGGGCGCTGCCTCAACAGTTCACATTTTCAGGTACTTGTTTTAGAATGTTCTTTTTATATTCCTTTGGCATTCTTTTCCTAATATGTACTATCACACGCACTTCCTTGGCATTTTCCTTCCTTCTCATTCATGCTTTTTGTCCTTTATTTTCTTTTACAATTTAAACTTCTCATATAACATTATTGGATCCTTATTTTCATGGAACTTTAATTGCTGTCATTATGACACTGAGAGTCTAAATTGGGGTTTTGGCTTTTCGTTCTTTCAATTGACACCCAATTCGTTGTCCCTTGAACATGTTAAAGAGTGAGGTTATGATGTTTCCTAATTTTTTTTAGTCTGAATCTTTGGATATTCAATGTCTTAGATGTGTGATAATTTTTTTGTTCACATTATTTTGAGATGATCATTGGCATTGTAATGATCTGATTGACATGCTAAAGCACTGAAATCGGGTTTAGAAGATGGATAATGAGATTCTTCTGGTGTGTAGAGTATGTTTGAAACCACTGTGGATAAGAATGCCTCTGTGGAATCATTATTGGAGAGACATGAGGAGTGGTGTAGGAGGTGTTGGTGTGTGGAATTTATGAGAAATTGATTGGGAGGTTGCTGCGGTGGCTTCATTTTTCCATATATTAGATTCTCATATTCTCATCAGGGAGGGGAGTGATAGTATGAGGTGGAAGTTAAAGAGTAATGGGGAGTTCACTGTATTGTCATTTTATGTTTTTACGGGGGCTCACAACCTATGTCTTTCCCTTGGAAAGCCATTTGGAGAGCCAAGGCTCCTATGCGGGTTTCTTTCTTTGTTTGGACAGTGGCTTGTGGGAAAATTCTTACCTGCAAGAACCTCATCAAGAGGGGTTACTCAATGGTGAGTTAGTGTTGTATGTGCCGATGTAGTGGAGAGACCATGGATCGCTTCTTGATTCATTTTAATGTGGCCTTTGAGTTGTGGAGTTTGATATTCAGGATGTTTGGGGTTTAGAGGGTACTATCGGAGACGGTTCTTAATTTATTATGCGAGTGGCGGAGTAAGGGACCTAACTCCAATATTTGAACCTTACTCCCTTATGTTTGTTGTGGACTATATGGAGGGAAAGAAATCGGCGTACCTTTGAATATGTGGAGTGCACATCAACACAATTACAAGCATCCTTCATTAGTTCTCTTTATGAGTGGTCTTTTGTATTGGGTCTCATAGATAGTAATTCTATTAATTCTTTCATAGATTCGATCCATATCTTGATAGTTTTGCTTTTGTATTTCTTTAGGCTACTTTGTGAAAATAGTTTTCCTTTTGTATTTTTTTAGGCTACTTCATGATTATTTTCACGAGGTAGTCTCGTATTAATAAAATTATTTTAGACAAAGTTTGGTTTCAAAATTGCTTGTAGTATAAGGCTATAACTCCCACAAAAAAATTAATATGACTACATATTTTGAAAATCTAATCATTGGATTGTATGTTCTTTATGTTTTTAACATATATGTCAAATTTTTTGCTAATCGGATGTTATTTACTATTTGATCTAGAAACTTAATTTTTATGCATAATTTTAGACTACAAAAACTTGAAATTTAAAACTTTGATTGGCAACGTAGCAATTGATCTTTGATATTTTGGAAATTTTGCAAGCATGAAGGATATAAGAAGAAAATGTAATATAATAGTAGATCAACCAAGTCTGGTTCTAAACTTTGTTCAATTATTTTTACTTATAAAAAAGAAAAGAAAAAGAAAAAGAAAAAGAAAAAAAGAAATAGTTAAAGTCTAAAAATAATTTTAATCTATGCAAAGAATTAGAATGCAAATTCAATAAAATACGCTAAGAAATTAATGTCTTTATTTTATCTGTATAACCTGATCTCTATGAATATAGATAGGAATTTCATCACAGATTCCCAGTACATAACTTCAAATGCACACCTAAGTATTCTGTAACGGAGTCCAGCTTTCCCTCCAAGCCTTCAATGTTGTAGGGATTCTGCCCTAAATTCTTGAAGATATCCTCCTCTCCTTAACATATTTTCTTTGAGAAATATTTTCTATAGCTTCTTCATTATCCCATAGGGTGCTTCACAGTCCTAATTTTACTTTTCTAAAGCCATGGTATTAGTTCTGTTAGGGGAAATGACATATCTGGTGTTCCCCTAACGAGGTACATCCAGATGAAATTTTTTGTTTAGAGAAGGCTTCTCTCTGCTATAGATGCATTATTGTTGATGCTTTTCTCTATTTTGAGGTGTTTTCTTATTATGATATAATTCAAAGTTATCTGATTGTAATTCTCCATTCTAGACCATCTTTCCAGGTAGTCTGAAAATAATAATTCAATGGAATTATAGCTATCCTGAGTTCTGATTTTCTTCCAAGATTGAGTGCTGTAGAACCGAGGAAATATTGCCAATGAGCTCTAGCTCAAATGGCATTTCCTCCTACCATAATAATGGGATGGAGGGTGGGGTTGTAGATTCAAGATCTATTGGGTGCGTGTATAACTTACCGATAATTATTATAAAAGAATTGAGAAAATATCACTTCAAAATTTAGATGAGGACATTAGCAAGGGTGCAACGAAAATTTTTGTTGGGGGGGCCGAACAATGGTATTGATGATAAACCTATTGAGAAAAATTTAAAGCACATACATTCAAAAATACAATGGTAATTATACACTATACAAAGCTATCAATTTTGAGATATATATATATATATATATTTACAAAAAATAATTGTTCAAGAGGAGTTATCATATCTTGCTAAACTCTAATAAATATAAAAAAATTGTTTGTTTTTTTTGCTATAAACATGTTAAAAAAAAAAAAAAAAAAATCCTAAAAAGACTTAGTGTCTCCTTCAAAGTTATGCACAACGGTAATTTTCCATAGAATAAAATCTATCTTTTATCATCTAGCGTAAGTCTTAGCAATTTCCTTTTTAACTGGTATGTTATTCACCCAATGGGTCTTGATCTCACAATCTCATCTCTATCTCATTATTATGGGAAGAGGCTTGAGCTGTAGCTCATTGGTGAGTCTTAGTGATTTCTTTTTCAATATATAATATCAAATTGTCAGCCAGAAACTTATTTGCTATTTGGCTCCGCAAGTATTCAGTGATTTAATTAAAAAAGACAATTGAGATTATTGCATTTCTTGTTCTCTGAAAACATTGCCTCATTCAAAATTTGAGAGCAAATCCCAAAATGCACGTTTTCACCGGTTTTTCTGGCAGGTAGCTGAACGTGCATTGTTCCTGTGGAATAACGATCACATAAGGAATTTAATTACACAGAAC
Source organism: Quercus aquifolioides (assembly GCA_019022515.1). Taxonomy (NCBI): domain Eukaryota; kingdom Viridiplantae; phylum Streptophyta; class Magnoliopsida; order Fagales; family Fagaceae; genus Quercus; species Quercus aquifolioides. Next base: position 38,673,906 of record CM032329.1, on the reverse strand, counting down.
TGTAAAGTTATTCTGCCGATAATTTTCTCAGCTTTGGAGAGAAATACACGGGGTCACTGGAACCAGGCTGTTCAGAGTTTGACATTGAATGTGAGGAAAATATTCTCAGATGCTGATCAAACACTTTTTGATGAGTGCTTGGTCAAATTCAAAGAAGATGAAGTCAAGGAGAGGGAGACACAGGAGAAGCGGGAATCAACCTGGAAGCGCCTGGAAGATGTGGCAGCCGCTAAGGCTGTAAGCAATGAGGCTGTTCTTGTCTCTAGATTTCTCTCTTCTGTTGCCATTGCTACCAGCACAAAGCCTCTGGCTACTGGCAGTAATTAAGCCACAGGACACGCATGTTGCAAGAGTTCACCGTTCTTATATATGATTGAACAAAAGTGGTGGAACCCAATCAACACAATTTAGGGATTGTTTGTCCAAAGTTCTCTTGGGTTTCTTATTGTAGTAATATCTGCTGAAAAGGAAAAATTGGTCAGGTGTTGAGGATATTGGTTTGTCCTTGTTTTTTCTTGGCTCATTCCTTTCCTCTTCAGCCATGGATTATGTATCATAAGGAATTTGGTTTATAGAGGTAGTTCGGATTTCTACCTGATTAATATTTTATTGTGTAATGATGCAAAAAGATGGTTCCTTTTGTGCTATAGCCTTTGTTTATTTTGTAGCCTTTCTGATTTGTGTTTATGTCAAACGTGTATATCATTTTATTTCAAAAAATTAAAAATAGTGTCCTACGGTTGGCAGACCAAATAGTTGGCTGATTGATTCAAAATTTCAAGGGCATGGCCTAGTTGTTTTTGTTTTTGGGTAACTGGGATTTATTTTTTTTGTCCTGCGCTTTTCGGTTTGAAGAAATTGCTCCTGAATGGGCTCTCTGTAATATACGTGCCACATTCCAGAATTCATGTAATGTCCTTATTGAATGATTAGTGGTGCTACCTAGAAAGCTTGCGCTTTGTATGCTGCAATGCTAGAATAATCATAATTAGGCTGTACTATATAGTTATACGACCTCCTGTGCCGCCTTTTCTTCTTTTGCAGAATTTTATGCCTTTTTTGCCATGGAAAACCAAATAGAAGTTCACCAAAAGCTTGTATTATGGGTAATTTGAACTTGAGGCAGTGTCATTAGCATTTGACTGATTTCTATTCATGTGGACAATTGGTTGCCATTAGTCATTATATTTTCTGATGGGATACTTGACACATTCAGAACCACATAGTAGATTGATCTAAAACCAATCTTTTGATTCTGGTATACGTTAGTTCAACTACGTGCTTGGAATAGACAATAAAAAACATATGGAAGGAAAAACTATAACTCCATATGACTTGAAATAATGAGTTCTCAATCATCACCGTATGCTCTAAAACTGTAACGTTCTTGGTATGGACCATTGAACCAGAGGTCTGCCTCAAACCACTTGGGGTAACGAACAAGATCTCCAGCAACAAATTGCATGAACCGCTGGCTGCCTTCAGGCACTACTCTCACCTCCCCTTCCTCGATGTAAACCAATTGGTCCACCTGCCAGTCCCAGGGCAGCTTGCACTTGCCAGTCTTCCATACTGACCATCTTGAAACCCCAAGCTCTGCCAGTCGCTCTGGTGATACTTTCCGTTCCACGCTCACATTGTATAATTCCTCCAGAGGTTTCTCTATCCGCATTGCCTTTATACCATGACTTCGCCCGATATTAATGTTTAACTTTCTGAAGTCTCTGCTTCTACTGTTGATGGAGAAGGAACTGAAGGTTGGGGCCATGATCAAGCTTGCCATGCCTATATACAAAATTTGCCTTTATTTTGCTCAACCTGCATATGAAGGCCAAATTGCATTCAAAATATTAGAGAAATTTCAGAGTGGTTAATAACATTGTGCTTTAATAAACTTCCCAAGGATAGACACCATTGGCATGTGTATTTCCTTTTTGTGCCAACCGCCAAGGAAGTAAGAATGAAACATATGCTGTTCTTCAGCATGATGCAACATTGCATCATTGCAAGTATATACTTGCTTAGAATAGCTTTACTTGGCTGATGCAGGAAAGTATAGGAAAATAGGATAAGCAAGGAACAAACGTGATAAACAGGACAAACCTTAGGCTTAACCATTTAAAATATTCCTGGAAACCTTAGGCATTACCACCTAAAGGGTGTTTGGCATCACCACCAAACAAAAGAGGAACATATTCTCAACTCATAACATAGGAGATAAACATAACAAACCCTAGGCTTCTTCACTTATAATCTACCTAAATCCTTGGCATCACCACCTAAGGGTGTTTGACATCACCACCAAACAAAAGAGGTGTACATATTCTCAATTCATTATATTCTTATTTCAAATCATATGTCTTTCACGATTACAAGAGCACTAGTTTAATAGCGTTTAGGGATTACACCAATATGAAAAATATCTAATTAATTCTCTTAAAATCTAGGAAGCACGAACACTTCATTTGGAGTGCCGTACTCATGTCATAAACGGGACAAGTCTAGGACACTTCTACATGCATGTCCTATCCGTGCCTTTTTTTTTTTTTTTTTTTTGTGGAAAAATTGCGGGATACAAGAGAGACACTAAGAGCATGTTTGGATGGAGTGAGTTTTGAGTGATATGATCCTGTTTTCATCACTCATGATCCAAAACTGATGGGGCCCATGGAAGACATCTTGTTTGGACTCCATGACTCATGTTTGGTGATTCAGTTTTGGTGATTCTGTGACTCAAAAAACCGGATCAAGTCATGGAAAATGAAAACAGGTTTCACCTGTTTTCATCACTCAAAATCTGATATTCAGTGGCATGTTAGTAAATAGGTGGAGATTGTGGGCCCCAAATCTGACATCCCACCGGTCACTCTCTCTTTTCTTTTCTTTTTTTTTTTCTTTTTTTTTTTCCTTTCTTCTCCGCTTTTCTTTCTTTCTCTCTTCTTCTTTATCTCTTCTTCTTTTTGCTTTCTTCCGATTTAGTGTTCTTTCTTTTTTGTTCTTCTCCTACCGGTCACTCACACGCCGACCCACACGGACCCAAGTCGAGAGATCATCGGCGTCGATCTTCAATCACTCACCGAAAAGCTCCACCACGCGCTCGTTCTCCTCATCGCTACTATCGTCGGCATCCACAGCTTTCTTCCGATCTAGCCGGAGCGTCGAAATCAGCATCCACAACAACGATCTGGCTGGAGCGTCAAAATCAACATCCACAACAATGATCTGGCCGGAGCGTCGAAATAAGCATCCACAGCAACGGTTCGATTTGGAAGCTCGTTTCGGCGCCGGGAATAGCTCTGTTGGAAGCTCATTTTTTATCTGGAAGCTCGTTGTTTTTTTTTTTTTTTTTAAAATTTCGTGGTGTATCATAAATAAGCATGAATAGAGTTTTGAATTTGGGGTGATGAGCTGCTTTAGGTGGTGTTAAATTATTGAGAGTTTTTGTTGTTTGTACTTCTAGTTAAACTGTGGATGGAGTTTGTGTTAAACTGTGACTTTGGTGGCTGCAAAATGAAATGTGCAGCGAAGAAAATGGTGGGAGATGAGGGCTTGGCGGGTAGGCTAACAGCAGTCTCTGAACATTGCTCAGGTATGGGTCCCACAAAAAGGAAAAAAATTTGAGTGATGGAAGGTTGAAAATATGTGCCAAACGGGTGAAATAAGGAAATTGGGTGAGTGATGAGTGATGGGTGATGAGTGATGGATGATGAAAACTGAGTGATGAGTGATGAGTGACCACTTTTTTTAAACCAAACAAGCCCTAATATTTTATTTCTTTTTAGTTTCAACCTTGAACACTTATCTAGTTATCTTTATTTACTTTTTTAGATCTTATTCGTAGTTTGTAATCTAATTCTAAACATCATTTATTACTCATGAGTTCACTTTATTATTCATCATTGTTGTTAAATAGATATATGTTTAACATTATATGAAAAAAATAAATATTTAACAATATTTAAAAATATAAATAAAATTAGATTTAATAATTAATTATCATGGGTATCCTTGTTGTGTCGTGTCCTAATTTTTAAAAAATTGTTGTGTCGGACCCGTACTTGTGTCCATGCCCGTGTTTGTGCTTCCTAGCTTAAAATCCTCAACATTAAAAACTAATTCAAAAACAAAATCTTAAAATGACTTTGGTGCTCCTTCCATCATTGGCCAATAATAAAAGTTATGGCATTGATAGCAAAGCTCTCCTTTCTACTTCAGCATTTTCCCTGTGCATCCCAACTCCCAACTACAAGGTGGTATTTTGTGTAATCGTTGTATATAACAAAGATGTGAGAGAGGGATGATGTATGCTACATCTGTTAAACAAAATAATAAACGGCCAACTGCAGATCTATGCTATTCATTGTATCTTGAAATTTGTATAGCATAGACGGTGATTGAAAAATTGATGGTAGAAAAGTCTCAATATCCTCAACCTCATTTCATTCATATCTTCAAAGAATATAATATGGAACGGCCATAAAAATGCATATAAGATTATTATAGGTACACCTCAAACAACCAAGTTTTCCACAAAAATACAGTGCATATACATATACACATATATAATATATTCTCTGGCTTATGCCTGTAATTGAATCCAAAAATTAGTGTTGCCATTTATGAAAATTCAGAAAAATAACAGTATATCCAGGCACAGTTGTCGTCACAAGTGTTCTTAAAAGTATATCGATTTATCATTACTCAAGCATCATTTTACACGATCTACTAGAGGAATCAGAGTTCAAGAAGATTCTCACAGTACATTACTACCTACTTTTAATATCAGATTAGAAGAGGAAAATCATCAAGGGACGAGAAAAAAAAAATGAAGACTTGAATTCAAAAATCCCAACCATCCTTGGTTGCTAAAACTCTGACCCAAGTGAGCTTAAAAGAACCATTTTTTGGGTTCAGATTTTCCAATTCTTAAAACCCAAATCAGAGATTTAATATACAAATTTTGATTTCATTTCCATTTTCCCAGCAACCAACCAGAAGGTCAAAGAAAACAGAAATACTATAATTGTAGCAAGGATTATCAATAAAACTAAACAAAACAAAGAAGAAGAAATTCGTGGATATTTTACCTGTTGAATAAAATCTGCAGAGTCCAAGACGAATGAGCAAGCCTTGAGTAGCAGTGGCTCTAAAATCTGAAAGTAAAACCCTATTGTTAAGACAAGGTTTATCCTTATCCAATTCTCCACGTGAGCTATTATTGCTAAGTCACCTAGCAGTGACCTCTTACTTCTCACCCGCATGTAACTTTGGACTGGGAACCGGTCCTCTCAGTTTCAGTTGCCTTTTTCACTTTATTGAATTAGAAAGATCCTTCTAGGAATGGAAAGGAAAAGACAAAACAGTTTTGGTCGTTAACGTGTCGAGTTGTTGTACGCATACAACTTCAGCTTCAAATGATAAACTGAGTCTAGAGGAAAGTGTGGGAAACTCGTTAAAAGAAAGAGTGGAATTGCTTTGGATAATAATTTTAGAACTCATGGTGTTGCTTCACCTTGGATTCATTAATGGGGTCTCTCAGTGTCCATTAGTGACTCCATTGGTTCAAAGACGAAGCCACAAAGCTTCAAGACACCTGAGATTCATAGCACAATCTATTCCCTCCAGAACCCAGGTAACCCATTCCCAGATTTCTTTGTTGCCACTTAAGTTTATCTTTTGTGCGTGTGTTTTTCCTTTTGCCACAAAGAATGGTCCAATTATTTTATTTTAAGTGTTTGAATTTTAATTTATGTAGAGAATAATGGAGGGTATTTCAGTGAGTGGTGAAGTTGGTGGTGCTGGTGGGGCATACTCATATAATGCCTTAAAAAGGTTGGACCAGCTTTGGTCTGGTATTTGCTCTGCTCAAACAGGTGGACTTCGTTTCTTATCATAGATTTTCTCCCCCTCTTGTTTACTGCGGATTCCTCTGAATGTTGTGCAGTCAATTCTTTGAATATTAGGAAATTTTTTCACATGTGTTTTGCAGTTGTGCAAGAACCCCAGCAAATTGTTTCGAGTATTCGTGGTATATTTGATGCAGATGACAAAGCAGTAGATACATTTGATGTATTAGTTTGTGGAGGCACTTTGGGAATCTTCATTGCCACAGCCTTGAGTTCCAAAGGTCTTCGAGTAGGCATTGTGGAAAGAAATATTCTAAAAGGGGTATATACTGTACTGTGGAGTTCTTCATAAAAATAATTCGTGATATTGAGAATTGCTTTTTTATGATCAGTTGTAGTAAATAATATTTTGATGTTCAATCAGAGGGAACAAGAATGGAATATCTCGAGGAAGGAGCTCTTTGAGCTTGTAGAAGCTGGAGTTCTTGTAGAGGATGATATTGAAGAAGCTACTGCCAAGAAATTTAATCCTGTATGTTTTTAAGCTTCAGAAATTGATGAATTTGAAGACTTTTTCTAGTTTCTCCATATGAATTCTTCAATTGGCACCAACATTTAGTGTTTTCTTTGAATTCTTCACCTAATTATGAATTTTGTTAACAAGATGATCGTAGGGCCATGCTCATTTTAATGATACCTTAAAAGCAAAGAGGTTTTATGGAAGTAAAGGGATTTTGTAAATGAAAGACAGGTTAAAGAGAAATTTACTAGTATAGCTCACTGCACCAGCTGTGTATTCAACAGATATTCTATACTGATGTTACAACAAATGGATTTCCCTTATCTCATAATGGTGAAATCCAAAGTTCAAAATTTAAAAATAATACATTCTATATGGATGTACATTCTACATGCAGTTTAACTGACTTTCCCACTTGGTTTTTGAATTAACTTTGTCATCCTCTGAATCAACCTTATCATCCTTGGGCCTATCTGGGATATTCTGTGGCTTATCCTTAATAAGAAGCAGCACTCTATGTTTTAGGTGAATTTTACCAATCTAGTGGCTTTATGCATAATATTTGATTTTTAGGGGACTCTTGCCTTCCTGCAGTTGGTATGTCAGACACTCCTCACCACGACAAATATTCATATGCTTATAAAAGATCCTTTAGAAGGTCTTAAACAATGAACATAATTTGACATTTTTGCTATGCAGCCTATTAGAATAATGAATCTTATCGTAATGATTCTATGCTTTGTCATCATACAGAAACAAAGTCAACCAAGGACAGCTAGTCCTGAAAAAACAGATGCAAATGCTTTTGGATGCTTAATTTAGGTGTTTGTAGCTTTCAACTAGGTACACTAGCACTAACTCATGAGTAATGCACTTACAAACATCTATGTCAATATTTACCAGTCATGGTGCATAACTGGAAGTGTGAGCGAGATGATTTATCATTTAAGTGGCATTAAAATCTTGAATAATAAATATAAGTATTTTAAAAATTTAACTTCTAATGCCAGGACATGTTAATGTTCCTTAAATCATGATACAAGGAGGACCCTTACTTTTTCAACAGCCTGCTTGACTTGTGTTATACATTTTCCTAAAGGATTTTCGTATGTTTATAGCAATATGAATAGGCCAAATGCTATTCAACTGCCAATACTGTCTGGTGTCATCTCTTTGGTCATGATGCTGTCTTAATTACTTATAACATTTCTTTTGGCATTCAATGAATGCACAGAACAGATGTGGATTTGAGGGAAAAGGTGAGATCTGGGTTGAAGACATTCTTAATCTTGGTGTCTCGTGAGTTATCTTATTTTCTTTTCTACTTTGTCTTTAACTATTTATTGTTTTTTAAAAGCTAAGTGCAATATTTTGTCTATCTTTTGAATTTATTTCCTAATGTTCCAATCTGACACTCTGATTTATGTTATACACTTATCTCCAATTTAAGGAAATTGGCAATTTTTTTTTTTTGGGTGGGCTGGTGTTGGGGGGGGGGGGGGGGGGGGGCTCAATGGAAATTAGTACGTAGTGCTATAACCCGAGGAATGAGCCTTCTCTCAGCAACTGATTTTCAGCTTTTACATCATTACAGACCTGCAAAGCTTATAGAGATTGTGAAGAAACGTTTTATTTCCCTTGGTGGAGTCATATTTGAAGGTTACAGTGTCTCCAGTATTTGCATATATGAGGATGCAGCAGTAAGTTTTCTGACAGTTCAAAGTGATTTATTTAAGTGACATTTTTTTTTATTTGATGATGCTTCATTAACATTTTGTTGTGATAAGAAGCTGCTACATGACATGTGGGTAAGCAGCAGCATGATTTTATACCATGACATGTCACAACTTTAGTGTTGTGAGATGAGGATACATAGAAAACTGGGAAGGCTAGAGTCTAGAACTAATATATTGGTCCAGGTTTGAGGATGATCAAAGAAGGCCAATTATGGTGATGTTTGAGTTTTGCTAGTTTAAGGTGTTTGAATTCCATGAATGTAAAGTTGTATGAGTTTTTATCTCATCCATCAACTGAGAAATGTCATAAGGAAATGGAATTTATTATTCTCTTTCAATGAAGTATTACATAACAAAATTTCTTCCACCACTTTTCTCCATAGGTTTTGCAACTTGCCGAAGGAGACATTTTGTCATCTCGTCTCATCATTGATGCAATGGGGAACTTTTCCCCTGTGGTAAAACAGGTCTGGTTTCCCTTCTCTTTCATGAATGATGTGCTTTTATAGGAGTATAATATTCTTCCACTTCCAAGCATATACTGGTCTAAATAAAGAATATTTTCACCTATATGTGTCTATGAAACCATGCATACATTTGTTTGTTTGTGTTTGTGCATTTGTTGAATAAGTGGGTATTCCTTACAACTTAAAAAAATCGTAAGAGGTCAAATATCCAACTGGCTCTGATTTATCCTTGTCAAACTAATCATAATTTTACACTTTAGACCATAATTTCCCTTGATTTTTCAAATCATTGGTTATTGGTGAGAGGATTTTCAATACATTTTATATATGGTGTTGTTTAGATTATTACCAACTTAGGTAGTTCATGTATTATGCATGCCCACAATTTGACTGAAACTACCACTCGGGGTTGTGTATTATGATTACAGATAAGATGCGGAAGGAAGCCAGATGGTGTGTGCCTTGTTGTTGGATCTTGTGCTCGTGGTTTTAAGGATAACTCTACTAGTGATGTCATATATAGTAGTTCATCAGTGAAGAAGGTTGGAACCTCAGAAGCTCAATACTTCTGGGAGGTAAGTTGACTTTCTGGTATATCAGTAATGTCAGCTTTTTTTTTTTCCCTGAGGTTCAAGCTTTCTCTGAATGTTCCTCAGGCATTTCCTGCTGGCTCTGGTCCCGTGGATCGTACTACCTATATGTTCACATATGTTAATCCTCAACCAGGATCCCCAAAATTGGAAGAACTATTAGAAGAATATTGGGATCTAATGCCACATTATCAGGTTAGATTTCTGATCTGTAGACAACAATCTTGCATATCATGATTCCCCATGTTTATTTTGTATTTCAATAGGAGTTGGATTTTTTAGAACAAAAAATTATATTTTAAAGGGAGTTATGTCTTATAAAAATCAGACTTGTTCAACTTTCATTTCTTATTTAGTTTGCCCCAAGCCAACTCTCCCACTGACCCTTACACTTTCAAGGCTGTTTCTCTGTTGGTTATTCTGATAAAGTTCCACTAGATTTACATTATATCCCAAGGTCTTGCTATTTGCATGATGCAAGCTGATTGATGCATTATTAGCATAATCAGTTCTAAATTTTCATTCCATATGTGCAGCTTTATTCATAATCAGTCCTGAATATGTCTACGTGCACTTGCATGCATGTGTGATGAGTGGTCTGCTATTCAGTTGGCACAAACTTGAGAATTTAGGAGGGATTTTTTTTAATATGTTTTCTAAATGCTGTGCAAACATAACATGGAAGAGAGAGCATGGATTATATTTTATCTTTGTTAGCCAATTCTAGGGAATTCTATCTGACTAAAAGTTCATACTTTTCCACTCCTTTTTCCTAAAATTGCATCTTGATTATTTTAACAAGTTTGTAATTTCCACATAATCAATGCTTATATAAGTCAGCAGCTTGTATAATTTAATATCCCCTCCTTTTCTTTCTTTGATGCCCTCTCATCTGTTAACAATACAATTGGAATGTGTACTTATAGGGAGTCTCTCTTGAGAATCTGGAGATATTGAGAGTTATATATGGTATTTTCCCTACGTATCGTGACAGGTAATGAAGCAAGTATTGCATGAGTTGCAATAAGGTTTACTTTACTTCTGGGATATCGATTAAGGACATACTCTTGTCAAAACTCAAAATTCTTTGAAAAAAAAAAATATTATCAGATCTTTTATATTAATAATTTCAAAACGAATTTCTGTTTGTATTCTTTTGGATGGGAGGCTAAAGCGATTATAGATTATATTATATATCAATTGAAACGAGTGTGTTCTTTTTTTAGTAAAATCCAATGTTTGGACTCATAATGCATGTAATTTGCAACTTAGAACTTTTCCCTCTGATAGTATTGTATCATAGTAATTTTGGAGCACACTTAATTGTATACATTATGCAGCAATGTTGAACTTTGATTTGTTGGATTTTTCATATGGTGGATAATAGATTTGTCTTGCAATGCTTTTGTACTAACCTGTTAACTTTTCAAGTTTTGAATCAAAATCATTGGATGGAAATAGATGTAAGGCTTCTCTCTTTCTGAACTAGAATCATGACATGTATTGCTGCTCATACAGTTATAACATGTAACTTGAGGATATTGTTTTTCATTTCTGTTGTTGAATGAGTGGAAAACTATGTCTTAGATTAAATACACCACTTCATAATTTTTGTTTATGCCTGCGTCTTTTGCCTGTATTAATGAATGCAAAATTCTTCTCATGTTTCTCTTAACTTTCCCATGGTTTCTTAAAATCTGATGCCTTTTAATTCTTGATGGTGGTGGATCGACTTGACAGCCCATTGCCAGCAGCTTTTAATCGTGTTTTACAGGTGGTGTATGCTATAAACTTCTAAAGCCTCAAATATATTATGGTCTCGTACCAAATGGAATGCAAGTGTCACAAAATAATTCTCTGCAGTTTGGTGATGCTAGTGGCATACAATCACCGGTTTCATTTGGTGGCTTTGGGAGCTTGACTAGGCACCTTCAGAGGCTGGTTACAGGTATATAGTTTATGTGCAATTCTTCAGTATATTATTTTGCCTAATTACAAGGTTCTAGGATCAATGGGGAGTTCACACACTAAAGTTGAATCTCTTCAGTGGGTTTTAAATAGTATCTAAATAAGTTTTATTACATTGCACAGAAGTTCAATACATATGATTACAATGGGTAATTATAATGATTGGAACTGGATCTCCTTTTTCTGACACTCAGGTGGAAAAATGAAATGGAATTATTTTTCTAGGTGTCCAGACATTGATCAAACATTAATGACATGTAGAAATGTTTTTATAAGGATGAGGTTTACTAATATTCTTTTTCCTTCCTGTGAACAAAGGAATATACGAAGCAATTAATGAAGATTTTCTTGACTCTTACAACTTATCCCTGCTGAATCCATACATGGTTGGTGGCTTGCTGTTTTCTTGCTTTGTGGTTACCAGTTGTCATGGTTATCTGAAATCTAAATATATATTTATGCACTGCAGCCCAACTTAAGTGCTTCATGGTTGTTTCAAAGAGCAATGTCAGCTAGACAACAGTCTAATGTCTCACCAGATTTTATTACTGAGCTCCTTCATGTTAATTTTCAGAGTATGCAGGTAGCATTGTGTTTCCATATAACAAAGCCAGAGTTTTGTTTCTCTCTCAGGACCCTTCCGTATTCTATAACATATTTGTTTCTCTCTTCTTCAGAGGCTAGGTGATCCAGTTCTAAGACCATTTCTTCAGGTTCTTTTCTTGTTTATCTTTTTGGCATATTTCCGATTTCCATATGAGTAATAATATTAAATTTTTGATCAAATTAAAATTATTAAGTCTTTTTTTCTTTTCTATTTTTTCCTGAAACACCACTTTGACAGGATGTTGTACAGTTCGTGCCTCTTGCCAAGACATTAGGCCTAGTCATGTTAACTAAACCTCAACTTCTTCCATCAATATTCAAGCAGGTAATTAATAAGTAGATATCCCTTTTTTTCTTTGAATTTTTCTCTTCCACATTTTCTGTCCAACTTGAGTGAGTCTATGACTTACTGCAAGGTAGCGTTCCAATATGTTTTGAGATCTGTGTGCTATTTTTATAGCCAGGTCTCCCATTTACTTTCATCTTCTAACAGCTGATATTTTTATTTCATAATTTGAATTGATGAAATTAATAAGTGCTTTAGTTGATTGAAATATATTCTCAGATAACATATCCTCTCAGCAAACACATGCCCTCTTTTAATTGGGATTGACAATGAAGAAATAGAGAGATATAAAAGTAGAATTTAGCAAAGTTCTTTTCCATAGTTGGCCTGATATATGACCCACCATCATCCAATCCAGGCTTAGGATCGGCAGTGTATCAGTAGTGAAACAGTTCCCGAAATGAATAATGTTTGCTACAGTAGTGTGCAGGTATTGGATTCTTTGAAAAATAGTGCCTAAACAGACAGAATTTTATTCAGTAAATCTTGGTATTGCGTACAAGTGTTATATTTCCTTGATGAATATGTGTAAAATAGCTATCCATATTCAGTTCTCGTCAAATTAATTTGGTCGTGTTTCAGGTTGGTATTCCTGTGCTTCTTGACTGGTCTGGACATTTTTTTATGCTGGGTTACTATACGTTTCTGTCAACCTTTGCTGACCCTGTCATAAGGTAATTGTTCTTCCATCCTCTTGTTTCTCTCTCAGTGTAATCAAAGCACAACAATTAAGGATTACAGCGGTATTCCCAACCATATTGTTAGTTAAAGACACTATCTTAAGTTTGCATTCTTCCTTTATGTTCTAGAGAATAGACTCTTATTAGTTTCATGTCTTGCAAGGCCATTGCTAAGCTCTTTTCCATCCAAGATGAATTATAAGTGGAAGCGGCGCCTTGAGGCTTGGAAATATGGAGCTGGTTTAGATTACAAGCGGTAGGAAGTCACCTAAAGATGACCGGGACAGTGGTAGGGTAATGAAGACAGAGGACTGGTCTACTTGGTTTACAAGTTCTTGGATGGCAAATTCATTGATTTTTACCAAGCTTGTCCTAATTTGATCTTGAGGGGTGGTTAGGCCTTGAAGATCAGTTAAAGATTTCGTAGTACTTCACGCAGACATGGTTACAAATTTTGGTATTATTGTCTCATGAGAATTCATATGCCTCTTAATTGTGCAACAAATTTCACTGATAATTTGTTAATGGTATAAATTTAAGGCAATTTGTATCCACAAACTCAATTAGGGGCTGAATGGGTAAGACTTCATATCCTTGAATTAAACATCTAGATATCATTATAAGCGGTTTTAGGAATGCAGATTGTGAATGGTCAATCTAAATCACCTTTCAGAGTCCAAAGAGTAAAGGATCGCCTAACAGCCAATTTCCCCAGTCACCTCTTAACGTGGTGAATGTACTAAAATTTATAGACGTCTGCTATGGTGAATTGGCAATTATGTTTCTGAGAAAGGAAGCCAATAGAAGTGCGTTATTGTCATTAAACTCTATTTTGCACATAAGTATAGGCAATCATTTCAAGTAGTCTAATCTTCTGAAAGGCACACAAACACTATACTTATTCATATCCCTTGTCATGACTCAGCAGGTCATCTATTCATACAACATAAAATTTTTATTGCATAACAGCAATTTTTATTATGTCAACCAATATATCACATGTGTGGTACATCCGGGTAATACCAAATACCTTCTCCTCTAAAAGGCACTCGGACAACTTTGTACGTACAAATACCCCCTTCTCTCTCTTTCCCAAAGAAAATAAATATATAAATAAATAAGGGCAAGACTTACGTATAGTATTTAGGTGCTGTTTCTTAAGTTCTCCTCTTAAAATTCTGTCATGAGATTTTTCCTTATAGGATTGAAGTGTATTTTTTAGTTAAGTAGCCATATGACTCAATCTTAAGTGAGAAACTTAAGAAACAGCACCTAAAGTATTGTATCTAAGTTTTGTCCAATAAATAAAATATTAGTTGGATGTCTTTGCACTCCATATTTTGGAAAGCTCTTTCACCATAGGCCTCTCTTTAACTTCCACCTGCCTCTCCAAATGCCATTTCTTTGACATATTATCGGCCTACAAAACAAAAGTTCTAGAGTTAGTTTGTGACAAAGGTAAACTAAGTGAAAAAATACAGAACTTCTAACTAGACATACCCAGGTTTTTAAAGGAACTAGTTGCTCTTTAATCATCTCAAATTTTGGCTCTACCAGGTCTCTTCCTTTAGTCCGAAATTCATGAGTCTGTAAAAATTAAATAATAACTTCATTTAATCTTGTCACCTAGTTTCAAAGACGATCTTAATTTTAATGCAATATAATGGCTGGCAACTGAAAGGTAACATCTTTTAGAAGGGATGAAGCACGGAGTAACAAAATACCGCATATTGCAAGCAACTGAGAATTAAATCTCTGATTGCTACAGCAGGATGACATTGAAAAACTTAACAGTACAAACCCAAAAACAAAAGATAAAAGTAATAAGTCATTAAAGAAAAAAAAAAAAAAAGGCAATAAGTCATTAAAAAAAAAAAACGTAATAAGTTTCTATGATAAAAAAATGCAAAGATAAATAATCGAACATGTTACGTAGAAATGATCTAAAAAAAATTATAGAATCTCAGTAATAGGTCAGAACATACTTCATTGTGTTTGTCTGTGTATACTTGATAAACATTTCAATTATAGTCACAACCAAAAAGAGGCAAACACAGCAGGGTTCCCCGGCTGAATGAATAAAAAAAAATGGTTAAAATTTACCGAGTTCATTTCAGAAGCATTTAATCACTAAAGCCTAATTTGGAACTTATATAGACAGATATAGAGTCTGTTATGGAAAATGCCATTCATAGATACCTCTAAAAGACTAAAACTTTCAACCTTCTCTATGACCTAATTAAATACAGAGATTGTCTTTCATACTAAACCAATGCACAAGACAGAGAACACTAGAACTAATACATGGCAATAAATATATAAATTTAGGTTCAGCTCCTCTCCCATTTAAAACCCCCTCCAATTATCTTCCATTTTTAGTCAGCTGTAAGACACTTGGTGAGGTTGGAGTGTGGTTTGGAGGTTCTTGATGTTAGGTGGCAGGAATGGTGAGGTTGGCCATGGGTGGTGACTGGGCTGTTTGTGATGATGGGGCTGTTGAGGGAGTGGCCAACAAAGTTTTTCCTTTTTATCTTAGGTGTTTTAGGGTGATCAGTGATGGGATTGAGGGTGATCTTGGGCTCGGGCTGCTGAGTGTGGTGGTTTTTTTGGTGGTTGTGATTCGGGTTTGGATGGAGGCAGGTAAATCGTCACTTTTATCCCTATATTTTCAACATCAGGCTGATAAGGCGGTTTAGTTAACAGAATAAACCATGGAAGGGAAAAGTGCTACTTTTAAAACCATGGGTAGGCAAAGTGAACCCACCCAAAACCACAAGTGGATAAACTATAATTAACCCTACACTTAAAATATAATAAAAAAGGATATATATATCCCAGTTTTCAGTAATTCATTATGAGGACACCCACTCAATTAATTTTAGGATTTAAGGCATGGCAAATATATACTTACATTCTGCATCTCTAGTTTTGAGACAGCCAGTCCAAATATCAAGGTGGCACCTCCAAATATAATTGCAGTAGCAACAGCAAATGCCTTCCCAACTGTGGAGGGGGGGAAAAAAAAAAAACCAGGCTTGTTGATGTTGAGTTGGATAGGTACAAAAAACAACCAAAGCTCTTAAGTCTTTTTTTTTTCCCCATAAATTATAAAAAGTTTAATATTGTCATCAAGAAAAAACATTTGAAGCTCATAAGAGATTTACTGCAGGACAAATATATGGCAAGGGCATGCAAACAACACCAAAACTGATCTATACTGATAGATTTCTGAGCAACAACTGATCAGACAAGAAAGTGACTGCCCCAAATCAATGGTAAAGTCCTTATGAAAAATTGGGGGTTCCACCAACCCAAATATCTGAATGCTGCCGAGTTTCAATATGATTTCTGATGATACATAATATTGACACCTCTTTTTTCCACTCTCCACCTTCATGTTTAACTTTTATTCTTTATGCTATGATTCAGAAGTAGATCCCTACTTCATTAATGGCCCGGTACCATGGGATCTCCAGTTCAAACATGAAATATAAAATAGGATTAAGACCACAGATAAATCCAGTGAGAACTATTTTTGCACTAAACAACCATATGCTGTTGAATCGTATATCACATATCTGACAGATTGGTTTTAAATAGTTTAAGTGACATTCATAACATCTCTAAGCCAGTTGTTGCGTGAAAGTAGTTTCTTAGTTGTATTAAGATCTCAATGATCAAAAAACCTCATCTGCAGCATATTAGACGCCATTTAGCTGATTTTCATTTTTCTCCATTGAAAGTACCAAACTTTTGTTAATTCTGTTTTCTGTTTTGAGAAGAGCTACTTTGACCAATGTTAAATAGAGGGATGATAGCAACTGTATCTGCTAAACGAAAAGAATTTTCCAACAGCGAGAGAGACAGAGAGTAGAACCTACTTTGAGCAAAACCTTCAGCTGCAGCCTTCAACTTCTCAGGATTAATGTGGACATGCCTATCTTGACGCAATTCATTTGCTGTGGAGGCTGAAACCGAGTGTTCTGCTTGGGGAAGTTCCCACCTGCAGTTAATAAGATAGGAGATAGAATAACTAGCCGTATAAAGAAAAAGCATCTTCTCAATTTTAAACACATAGCTTAGTTTCTTCTGTAAATTACATTTTCCAAACCTCTCTATTTGTCATATAAGAATTGAACAAAGAAAAACTCAAAGCATATTTGATATAACATGATATCGGTATATAACAGGTGGAGAAATAAAAATTCAACAACTGCTTCCTGTTTCCCCAAAATCGAGATAAACATACCAAAGAGTTGAATTCTCATGTACTGATTCAGTGGATTGTCATACAATTCAAAGCAATTTCTGTACATACCAAAGAAATAAAAGAAGTTTTGTGCCTTCTGGACGATAGTTAAGATTCAAAATTCAAATTCTACCATCTCTATGAGGTACCGACAGTTAGATGTTTCATTTCTAAACATTTCTCACATTTTCTCTGCAACCAAAGAAAAGCAAAAGATTTCCTTTTATAAGGTACCAACATCAATAAACTTTGAATTGCACAGCCTAACAATTAGAAACTCAGATGAATGGACCTCTTTATATATCTGTGTAAGCCTCAAAAAAGTTAAATTTCCCTTTGTTTCCTATTTTCTCAGCAACAAAAGAACCCAAAAGCCAACAATTAATAAGCAGACAAACAACACCATTTGAGGCCAAAGGTGACCTCCATGCAGGGTTTTGCTTTCGAGGTAAGAGAAATTAAGCTTCAAAATCCGAATAATCCGAATTCCAAAACATTTAACCAAAAAAAAGAAAAGAAAAGAAAAAACCCAGTTGTAGAAAGTCCTCAATCATAGTTCTTAAGCCTCAAAATTTCAACTATTTTCTCTTGCACACATATTCTCAACTACCAAACGAAACCAAAACGGAGAGAGAGAGAGAGGACCTTTTGGGGCCAAAGGTGACCTGGGGCATAGAGAGATAATCCCTGAGAGGATTGAGAGCCTTGGCAGACAAAGAAGAGGCATTGTTGGGATCAGATTGGAGAACCCATTTGGAGGTGGATATGGACGAAGAAGAAGAAGAAGAAGAATTCAAGGGTTGGTAATAAATCTTGGCGGGCAGAGAGTGCCTCAAAACCTCAGGAAGGACGTCTGCTTTTGCTTCTTCCTGAGAAGAAGAAGAGGGACCAGACAGAGAAGAAGGCTTCTGGGTTGAGTTTTTCTGGGCAAGTCTGCCTACGGCTTGTTTGGTTTCCTGGAAAAAATAGGCACCTTCTTTTCCTGCTAATCTTCCCGCAAGAAAACTCATCTCTCTTTCTAGAATTCAATTTAGCTTTGTATGAATGAAAGGTGTGACCCAGCATCTTTCAAACGAGACATATACATAGTTGTGATGGCTGGACGTTTGGATTTGGCTGATTAGTTATTAAACATCTCATAATGATTAAAATCTTTTCATTTCCATTTTGTATATTTAGTGTGACTTTAGTATTGGCTTAAAAAAAACTAGTTTTTTATTTTATTTTATATTATTTAGCTTATTTTTACTACTATTTTTAAGTTTTATTATACTTTTTGGTACTATTTATGAGTCTCACTGTATTATTTCAGCCACCTTTTAGCTTTATCTACTGTACATTTAGCAAAAAAATTTCAGTTTCAACTAAATAAGTTGTTCTCAAGCGTACACTTAATTTGACTTTTATTATTTTTTTATAAAAAAATTTATTTTATTTAGAATCTATCTAAGTTGACTTGGAGAAAGCTTTTCGAACAAGAAATAAGGGGCAAAGGTTTTATTTTTTTTGGGTTGATAATTGGGGAGGAGGGTTTAATTCTTGAGTTCGAAACTGCTTCATTGGAAGCATCATAAATTTTTAATTGAGTTAGAAGATTCTTACTTAGTTGAGACATGGTGTGATAAATATTGAATTGGGTAAAAACACTTTTTTGATGTCTATATTTGACTATATTTTCAATTTGATTATCAACTTTTCATAGTTTTTATTTTGGTTTATGTTTTTAAATTTACGGGTAGTTTGGTCTATGCTGTCGTCCTACTTCCGAAAAACCTCCCCTAAATAATGGATTGCAATACTAGTTTAAAGTAGCATGTTATGTAAGTGAGATAACGACAAGACCAAAATGATAGTAAGTTTAAAAATATGAAGACCAAAGTAAAAGTAAAAGTAAAAGTAAAAGTAGTGAAAATTTGAGAACCAAATTAAATGGGGCCAAAATATGGGTTTAGAATGATTAAAAGGAGGGTTTTTTTTTTCTTCATAATTTTGAGTAATTAGATGTTTGGACTTTGGACTAAGAATGTGGCTTCTTACTCACATCCTAATGATATAAATTCTTTGATTTTTCAATAGACTTCATGCTTGCTTGCAACTATTGAATTATATATATAAGAAATTTATTTGGCTCGGAGACTTTTTATTTTGTATTTAATTTTTTGTTTTGCACACAAAACAGATCAAGGGAAAAAAGAGAGTCAGGTTTGGTCTATTTAGATGCAATGGATTTTGATATGGATTTTGATTTGAGGGGGCTCAAATCCAAATTCTTTGTTTGGGTAAGTTAAAAGAAATGAATTTGGATTTGACCCCAAATCCAACAAGAATTTGGTAGGCCCAAATCCATGGATTTCAAATACCCTCTCACACGGTAGAATTTGGAAATCTCAAATGATGAATTTAGGTATCCAAACAATGAAATTTTAAATGATGAATTTCAAATCTTTCTTTGTTTAAAAAGACCCAAACAAGGAATTTTAAAATCAAGGGATTTTAAATCAATGGATTTCAAATCCAAATCCAAATCTAGATGTTGCCATTCAAACAAAATTTAAGGGAATTGTGGTTATTATTTAATTTAATTTAAAGAGAATACATTAAGGGTGCATTTAGTGTAATTAATTCAACTTTCAACCATACTATGAGACCCACATGCTTGTGAGAGGCTTGTTATGAAGCAAGCACACAAGATACTTTCTTGATTGGAAGGATGAGATTTTTTTGGCTACATTTTGGTTGTTAGGCTTAAAAAACAATAATAAATTTAGAGATACATCATTTTCACAATTGTTGTATTGGTAAATTCTGATTCAAGAACAACTAAAATGATGTTAGTGGTAGTTATGCTGAAAGAGATGTTATAGTAATCATAATTAGTAACCTCAACAATTTATTAAAAATATTGTGAAATTTTTTGTATTTGTAGTATTGTTAAACAACTAATTGTAACTATATTTGGATTACATATTTTTGTTACTTTTTAATATACATACCAAATTTTAAAATGAAATAAACTTGACATTTAAACATTTAGGATAAAAAAACTTATTGATATCATATCATTTTGATATTTTGTAAGTAAGGATATAAGAATATAATATAATTATGTAATCCAACAATTAATTTGTCATAATATAGTTTCAATAAAAAGTTTTGGAGTGGTGTACCTTAACCTAATACACACAAGGGGAAACAATTTATTCAGCAAAATCAAAATATTGAGTACAAAAAACAATTCATTCAATAAAATTAAGAGTCAAGCATCGCGGCTATTTTTAATTAATGTTTGCAGTCCAACAATCTTTTTCTTGGGGACCAAGCAGTAAGGCACAATGTCTATTTTATTTTGTATGCCTAGACTAGAGCAATCTTTTTCTTAGGAACCAAAGCAGTGAGGCACACAACAAATTCTATTCTATTTTGATTGGAAAAAAAGACTCTGAAGCATGTTCAAAGATAATCGTCCGAAAAAAAAGAAAAGAAAATTAGCGATGATAATGAACAAAGTGTTAGGACATATGTGATTCACTTGTTAGGAACATATGTCACTACTTTATGTAATTGGCTAATCCTTTGACAAAACACACTTTACTTGTATTTGGGTAGATCTAGGATGTGTTTAATACTTCAAGAAGCAGTGTTTTAAGATCAAGTATTGAAGACATGCAAGTCTGTCCAAGATTCAAGCTGAAGAAGTGTCTGTCATTAAAGCTCGACAGCTATCTAGACAGCTAGCCATCTTTCGAGCTTTAAGAGCTGTTCCAGCCCCGTGGCTCGACAGCTGCTCGATAGCAGCTCGATAGATAGACATCTGTCGAGGTTTATGAAAAACAGAATTTTAGATCTGTTTTAACTCTAATCCGTGATTATGTGTTTGAGCTTTCTTTTCTCACAACCCTAGACATATAAAAGGATTATTTTAAGGGCCGTCAAAGAGGACACAAGTTGCACAAGTGTTGAGCAAAGTTTGTTCAAGAAAATTGTGACCGGAGACAAAGTTTTGCCCTAGTTCATCATTCTTGTGAAGAAGTTGCTGTGTTTGTGCACCGTAGGGTTTTGCAACCAAACATCTTCTTTGTAAGGTTGAATTTAATCAACCATCTTGTTGGCTTTATTCCGTGCCAAATTTGCTTGTAATTCAGCATATAGAAACCCTGTATTTAGGTGGGAATCATGTAAGGGTAGTGTGTGAGAGAATGTGAAGAAATGCTCAAGATTGTGCAATGAAGTAGGGACTCGCGACTGGATCTCGCGGGTGGCTCGCAACTGGCAAGCCGCCAGAAGATGCACACGAGTGAAGCATGCAGAGAAGCTGAACCGTCATGCCAACTGTAGCACTATAGGACAAAAAGTCCAGATTGGCCATTTAGTTAGCTCACGGCTTGAACTCGCGACTCAGTCAAGTCGCGAGGCCAAATCTCCAGCCAGCTCTGTTTTGGAAATACTGACTCTTCGCATTCCTTTTTCACCCTAGTATAAATACCCCTTATACCCACAAAATATAGAGAGCTTCTAGAGAGAATTTTGAGAGAGAAACTTTAGAGAAAAACAAGATTGACTCATCCACAATCTTTACATAGAGACTCTTTAAATTCCTTTACTCTCACCCTCTCCATTGTTACATTCTTGAGTGGTTCTTGGCCAAATTCTTTTCTCACCATACCCACATATGTGAGAAGGCTTTTTTGGTGCTTTGGGAAGCAGTTAGGAAGGGACCAATGGTTATTGGTTGATATTATGGGCTATAGTGGAATCTGGTAAGCTAGAAAAGACAAAGGTTCGGCGTAATCTGGTTGGAGCAAGAAGCTTAGAGGGCTTAGGTACATTGGGTAGATTAGGCTTAGAGGGTCTATTGCTGTTCATGTATCCTAACTACATTTTCTAGTGGATTATTGTCTGCTTGGAGGGCGGCAGAGAGGTTTTACGCTGAGGGCTTCGGTTTCCTCTTCGATAACACATCATTGTGTTGTCCTTGTGTTTGCATCTCTCTTCCCTTAATCTTTGCCATTTAATTTCTGCTGTGGATGTGATTTTAATTGGTTTAGATTGTTTATCAATTCTGTTATTAGCTTATGTTCATTTTCCGAACATATATTGTTTGACATTAAGCTTAACTTGATATTTTTGTTGTTGGGGTTCTAAATGTTCATAGTATTTTATACGCTATTTGAACTTTCAATTGGTATCAGAGCAGGTGTACTATTTGTGGTTTAAAATCCTTAGTGCGATCCTTGACCCCGTATTGAGATGGACCGATGTCAATCTTTAAATGCGCCACCATATTTTGATGGTAGCAACTATGCCTTTTGGAAAGTCAGGATGAGGGCATTTTTGTGTTCAATGGATGAAACCGTTTGGGATGCGGTGGATATTGGATGGACTAGGCCGGCTACCAAATCCACGTGGGATAAGGCAACCCTCGCAGCGTCTAATGTAAATAGCAAAACACTTAATGCTATTTTTTGTGGTGTATCTCTAGATGAGTTCCATAGGATATCTCACATCTTTATTACCAAGGAGGCATGGCAGATATTGGAGACCACTTATGAAGGAATGAAGAAAGTGAAAGATACTAAGTTGCAGATGCTGACCACTTGGTTTGAGGAGCTGAAAATGAGTGAGGACGAGTCATTTGACTCTTGCTATAGCAAGCTTAATGAGGTGGTCATCGACAAGTTTAATTTGGGGGAGAAAACCGAGGATTCCAAGATAGTGAGGAAGATCCTTCAGTCATTGCCGGAAAGCTTCCGTGCCAAGGTGACAATGATTGAAGAGAGTAAGGACCTTGATGATATCAAAGTCCAAGAATTGATTGGTTCACTTCAGACTTATGAACTTTCATTGCCCACACAAAGGAAGAGCAAATCTCTTGCTCTTAAGACAATAAATGAAAGGGTTGAAGCTCACAACTCATTGGATGAGGATGTTGTCGATAAAGATGTGGCATATCTTGTGAAGAAGTTCCGAAAGTTCTTGAAATTCAAGAACAATGGAAAATTTGGTGATAAAGGGAAATTCCAAAGTTCTGGGAAGGAGAAAAAGGAATTCAAAAGGAAAGATGGAAAGGAATCCCAATCTACATAAGGAATCACTTGCTTTGAGTGCAACGGGCATGGACACTTCAAGAAAGAATGTCCTAATTATTTGAGAATGAAGGGCAAGGTGTATGCTATAACTCTTAGTGACTCGGATTCATCCAATTTTGATTTTGAGGAAAGCTGTGATGGAGAAGGGAATTACTCCGCTTTTATGACTATTGCTCATGATGAGTCTTCGGAGGACTTGAATCTACTTGTACAAGAGCTTGGAAAGCATAGTGATGAGGAATCAATGAGAATTATAGAAGAATCGGATGCTGAAGAAGATGAGAGTATAGAGGGTCTTCAAGAAAACTTCAATTCACTCCTTGAGAAATCAGGAGAATATGCATTTGTGGCCAAGGCAGTTGTGAAAAAGATGAAATTAGATTCCTTGAGCTTGAGGTAGTTCAAGCAAATGCCAAGGTAGAGAGGGTCTCCACCAAGAAGCTAGATGATATCATTTCCTCTCAAAAACATTTCTCAGACAAATCCGGGTTGGGATATACCGGAGAAAGTAGTTCAGCTGTCAAAATCACCAAGGAAGTGAAGTTTGTGCAAGCCGAAGAACCAGTAGTGGTTGCCTCTACACCTAAGAAAGTAGAGGATGAAAAGAGGAAGAATGTGGCTGATCAACGGGTGTTAAATAAGCCCCGCAACCAATCAGTGATCAAACCTGAAGCTAGAGGGAAATCTCTTCCAAGATCACAAAGAGGTCCGAGAACGAACCATTTTTGCCATCATTGTGGACTTTAAGGACACACCAGACCCAATTGTCATAAGCTTAGAGCATTGAAGAATGCAACTAATCAAAGGTCAAGAGGACTAAGAAATGACAAGAGGACTTAGACTGTTGAGTCATCAAGAGGTCGAAATGGTGATCCCGGTGTGATGGACATGATGAAGATGATCGGTGCATTCACCACTTGCTTGGAAAGCTTCACTAGAAGGTTTGAAAGTCTTAACTCTCATACCCAATCCTATAGGGATATCACCCCAAACGCACGTGACGTGTGGGTGAAGAGGGGAACTCATGCATAAGCATTACAACATGTCAATGTATTAATACTTCCTATGCTTTGTGACTTTGATTGGGTGTGTGCTTTTTGTTTTTGGTCCAGCTTGTGTTGAAAAATTGTGTTTGTTTATTTGTTTGCAATTGTTTTGAATGTTTTTACATTGTTGTCTTTGATCAATCTTTTCTTACTTCTGTGTCAAAAATCCAAAAACACATAAAAAGTAGAAAATCCAAAAAGTTTGATCGACATTGTTGAGTTTTGTCTCAAAACATGTTTTGTCTTGTACCTTTGTATAAATAGTTTTGTACATTTACGAGCGTAGCTTGTTCCCTATGCACTTATATCATTGTGAGAGAAATCTTGAAATCTATGTGACTATTGTAAATAGATCTTCAACATTGTCATGATTAGTGCCTATATATAACTTGATAACATAACTTTGAAATCTTGAGACATGCATAGACTTGTGCCTATATATCTTCCCACTCTTTATTTTATTATTTTTGCTTAAAGAGCTCAACAAATGTAAATCTCCAAATGAAAAGAGATAATGAGCTGCAAAATCTTGTCGCACATACTAGTATTTGACTAGGAAAAAGGGAAAGCGACTTGAAATAAAATGTATGATGCCCAAAAAGCTAAAGACTTGCTCATCAAATTGAAATATCAAAAATTTCAGGCATCGATCTCAAAATGAGATGTATTGATTCAAAAAGATCAAATGATATGATGTATATGGAGCCAAATGAAAAGCTTCAAAGTTATGTTATCAAGTTTTATGTGGGAGGTCATATATGCATATTTCTATAATTGAGATGGGTCACTCTATCTAGTGCTAGTTGTGTATGCTTTGGTTGAATTAATCATTGAAGCTTCACATTGGACTAAGGACTATCTCATTTTTGGTACCCACACACATCACACATGTCTATGTTCATTGAATGCCTTATTCATTTGTGTGATTGTACTTGTTTAAATGTGTTTTCACATGCTCAATCTTTGTTGATCAAACAGAAAAAGATTTTTGAGTGTTTTAGTTTTTTTTGGAAAGTATTTTGTTTTTACAAAAAATTGTCAAAATTTCAAAAACAGTGTTGCCCTGTTCTGGCAACTCAGTTGCATGCCCCCAGTCGTGAGCATTGCTCAGAAGTTTTCATGACTCACTGGCGGGTCAAAGTCCCAGTCGCGAAAGATACTTAGTATATTTTTCAAAATTTGGGTTTTTATGTTTCTCGCGGCTCAGTGTGGCGACTTGTTTGCGGGTGGAAGGTCCAGTCGCGAGGGGTACACAGAGATTTTCGTGGCTTACCATGCGACTTTCTCGTGGGTAGACTTTCCAGTCGTGAAAAACACTTTGAAAATTTTTCAAATTTTTGTTTTTAAGTGTTCTGGCGGCTAGCCGTAGTGACTTTCACGCGACTTGACTCAGTCGCGAAAATCGCGTGATTTGCGTTTTAAGGGCAGTTTTTAAAATTTTTCAGTTTTCCCTCGAACTTTTATGACTATTCATTGTTTTCCCCATTTCAACTCTCTCTCACACTCACCGTGTTTGTCTCAAAAGCTGCATTTTTCTTCAACATCTCAACATCAATCTTCAAGAAAAGGTATGGGTTTTCTTATTTTCTTTAAGTATTTCATGTTTATTACCCTGATTTCTTGGATTTTTGAGTTATTGTTTGATTTTGAGATATGTGTTGATTCGGCTATGGGATGGGTTCATTTTGTTGGGTTTAAATGAATGGGTTTTGTTGTTCTTGACTTTAAGTTGTTAAATGTTATTATTATCATGTGTGTTGCTTCTGTTATGAGTTAGTTTTGACTGATCTATGTTGGTTTGAACATCTCATACCCATTAAGATATGTCTCATTGACATATGCTTTCTTTTGGATATATGTGTAATACACTGCCTGTGAAGTATAGTTGGTTCAAAATGGTTGATTATTGCTTGTTGAAATCTGTGCTTGGGAGTGTACCCTAGTGTGTTCTTAATTGAGTTGTTGTGCCCACTGTCACAATGTATTATGCATAAGAATTGTTGATAGTTTGTTCTGTGCTTGTCTGTTTTGAGTTATCTCATTCAATGTTGATCCTGAAATGTGTTTGGTTTGAATCTTTGGTATAATACTTTGTCCTTTTCTATGCCACAAACATGTTACTAATATTTTTAGTTTCCATCTATTGTGCTCTGTTCTTGTGGACTTTACTGCTGTGTTTTGCAGATGACTTCTTCCAAGAAGAAAACCACTGCCAAGAAGGGTGATAAAAGGTTGAAGATGGACAATACCAAGTTCAGGTCTCCTCACCACTTTGAGAGATATAGAGACTTTTACTTGGAGGCTACCATCATTCAAGAAAGATTTGTAGACTTGGTGGACTTGAAGGACACATTCATACCAAGTTTTTTTCAGGGCAGAGGTTGGGATAAGTTGTTGAGTGACCTGCATGGAGTGTGTGAGCCTCTGATTAGGGAGTTTTATGCTAATGCTGTGTTAAGAGAGCATGAGATCAATTGTTGGATAAGGGGACATGAATTCACCATAGATGTAGATGACATAGATGAGGTGCTGGGGTTTGAAGATTTGGATGACCATGACTTCACCCATTACAAGGACAGGATGCTATCCATTGAAATTGTCCAATCTTGTATTGGTGGAGTTAGAGAGGGGAGATGCCTTAACACTACTGCTTTCCCAGCTGACATGAGGTGTCTTACAACTATCATGATGTTCAATCTGTACTCAGTGAGGAAGCTGACCACCATCAACAATGCTAGAGGTATCTTCCTCATGGAGCTCAAGGAGAACACCTACATAGACATCAGTGCTCATATCTTCCACACCATTGTTGATGAGACCAGAACAACCTCTAGGGCCAAGCTGATTTTCCCCAGCCTACTTATGAGGCTTTTTAGAGTAAAAGGTATGGCAATCCCTCAAGATATCAGCCTCAGGCCTATTCCCTCAGCAATTAACAAGCTAACCATCACAAGGATAAGAGTTCGTCTTCCGAGTGATGAAGAGGAAGGTGACCAAGAAGAGGTGAACCCATGGACACTGAGACAGAGGTTGTAGGAGAACCCTCAAGCTCAAGAGGCCGTGGCAAGAGGAGTAGAGCTTCATCCTCATCAGTTGTACCTCCAGATGCATTCCAGATCCTTCTTGAGAGGATTGATGGGCTCAGAGATGTCTAGAATGAACAATCTGACAGGCTAGCTGCACTTCAAGATCATATGAACATCCTCTTAGCAAAAAGTTTGATAGCTTCTCCACTCAGCAGTGACCCTTTGGCCATTCCGGTCAAAAAGGGGGAGATTTTTGGGGGTAGCTCTTGAGGGGGAGATTGCCATAAAAACTTTATTTTAGTGTTTATTTTATTATGGGTTTATGTGTTTCAGTATTATGTTTTGGATAATGTTTTGCTTTTATTATGGGTTTGCTACACTATGGTTAATGTTTTGGTTTAAACTCATGGATTTGTTTACTTTTGAAAGCTCTTGGTACATTGGTATTATATATAAGATGTTATTCAGATGCTTTTTACCTTTGCTTTTGTAAGCTTTTAGGGTTTGTACCCATGCTTTGTAGCTTTAGTACTTGTTGTTAAATGTTTTGCATTTTCTTTAAGTACATCATTCTTGTGCCCTTGCTGGATTTTTATCCTTGATGCATTTACCTAGTGTTTATGTATTGGTTGAGTGTTAGACATGCAAATGATACTTTGCAATTGAGCTTATTAGCTTGCATGTTTGGATGTTCATTCCATGTGTGAATGAGCATTGTGGTCACTTTTTATAGTGATTGTTCGTTTTTGGTCAAGCCACGGTCTATTGTGTTATTCCTTTTTGCTTGATCGCATTGTGCTTGCTCTATATGCATTACAAGTTTTCTGCATACAATGATCATATTGTGTTATTGTGTTTTAGGAGATACTTGTTCTTATGGTTCAAGAGCTTCACAAATTCTAGAGTTAGGTGTGAGTGAGTTTTGTTAAACTGTTCCCAACTCATGCGTTAAGTCTAGAGTTTGTTGTAGGGTTTTGTCACGGAATAGCCAAAGGATTGTAAGGTTGAATTTAATCAACCATCTTGTTGGTATTATTCCGTGCCAAATTTGCTTGTAATTCAGCATATAGAAACCCTATATTTAGGTGGGAATCATGTATGGGTAGTGTGTGAGAGAATGTGAAGAAATGCTCAAGACTGTGCAGTGAAGCAGGGACTCGTGATTGAATCTCGCGGGTGGCTTGCGACTGGCAAGCCGCCAGAAGATGCATACGATTGAAGTATGTAGAGAAGTTGAACCGTCATGCCAGCTGTAGCACTACAGGACAAAAAGTCTAGACTGGCCATTCAATTAGCTCGCGGCTTGAACTTGCGACTTAGTCAAGTCGTGAGGCCAAGTCGCCAGCCAGCTCTGTTTGGGAAATACTGACTCTTCGCATTCCTTTCTCACCCCAGTATAAATACCCCTTATACCCACGAAATGTAGAGAGCTTCCAAAGAGAATTTTGAGAGAGAAACCCTAGAGAAAAACAAGATTGACTCATCCACAATCTTTACATGAAGACTCTTCAAATTCCCCTACTCTCACCTTCTCCATTGTTACATCCTTGAGAGGTTCTTGGCCAAATCCTGTTAGGTTCTAAAGACTTAGGAATTTATGTATTTAGAACTCTAATTTGTATTGTTGGCAAACCATGATCAAAACAGGTTGTTTAGTCTTGTTTAAGCTTGCTCAAAGTTGTGTGTTTATGTAAAGATGGAATCGAGTGGCTGCAGAAAGCATTAGTGACTTTCGGCCTGGCTTGATCGATCGAAGCTTAGGCTCGATCGATCGAATCTTGGGTAGAATGTTTTTTTCTGCAGATTTCCAACTCAACCCTAGCCTATTTTAAAACGTTTTAGGGTTTTATGTTTTGCCAAGGTATATAAGGCAAACCCTAGCCACATTTTAGTAGTTGCTCATGTTGCTCATATTGCTGTTTTGTGTAAATCTCTTGTGAGATCTAGAGGAGCTTTCCTTTACACAAAACTTAGGGTTTTCAAGGAGGAGATCTTATCTACACCTTGATGATCAACTCAGTTGTTGCCATTGAAGCTTAAAGAAACACAAGCAGGTGTGCTTGTATCTGGTGGTGAATCCAAGAAAGAAGGAGTCCGTGGATTCGGAGCTTGCACGTAGTCGTGTCAGTTAGTTCTACTGGTGGGTAGCAATAAGAAGTCGAGCGTGGGGGCTTGTAAGTCTTATTGTATGAACTACGATTCTTTCATATAGTGGATTCAAGTTTACCTTGAGGATAACTAGGTCAAATCCTCCCCAGGTTTTTACCGGTGTGGTTTCCTGGGTCATCATATCATTGTGTTATTTACTTTTCCACTGCTTTATACTTGATATGATTGTTTGATTGTGATAATATAGATTTGCATAATTCGACTAAGTTAATCACTTGGCTAATTAACTAGGTTAATTTGGTTGGGTTAAGGGGTCTAAAAACTGTTCAAATCCTTTTCTCATCATACCCACATATGTGAGAAGGTTTTTTTGGTGCTTTGGGAAGCAGTTAGAAAGGGACCAATGGTTATTGGTTGATACTAGGGGCTATAGCGGAATTCGGTAAGCTAGAAAAGACAAAGATTCGGCGTAACCTCATTGGAGCAAGAAGCTTGGAGGGCTTAGGTACATTGGGTAGATTAGGCTTGGAGGGTCTATTGCTGTTCATGTATCCCAACTACATTTTCTAGTGGATTATTGACCGCTTGGAGGGTGACGGAGAGGTTTTACGCCCAAGGCTTCGGTTTCCTCTTCGATAACACATCGTTATGTTGTCCTTGTGTTTGCATCTCTCTTCCCTTAATCTTTGCCATTTAATTTCTGCTGTGGATGTGATTTTAATTGGTTTAGATTGTTTATCAATTATGTTATTAGCTTATGTTCATTTTCCGCACATATATTGTTTGACATTAAGCTTGAGTTGATATTTTTGTTGTTGGGGGTCTAAACGTTCATAGTGTTTTATACACTATTTGAACTTTCATTCTTGATCTTCATCGTGGATGAGCTGAAGAACTTTACAGCCAACAACCTTCTCTAGTTGGTGATTGAAGTCGCATACTGGGATCCACGCAATTGGTTAGTCACATACTGGAGCCGTGCATCAAAAAGAGAAATTATCACTACAGAACAAGTCTAATTAGGTATTGGGGTAAGGGTTCAACTGTAGGTTGGTATAAGGTATTGATATTCCTTTACTTGTAACCGCTTGTTGTGATAATAGTAGAATTTTGGGAGTGGTGACCTTAAAATCACCCGGTGGGGTTTTTGCCGTGTTGGTTTTTCCCATTCGTAAACAAATCACCGTGTCAATTTATTTTCCGTTGCATACTTAGTTTAATTGGTGATTTGTTTGTGCTACCATGCATTTGCATGTTAATTTGATTAATTAATTAGACTTGGCTAATTAATCAATTAATTCATTAAAATGGGTCAATTCATTTTTTGGCCTATCAAGTGGTATTAGAGCAGACACACTCTGATTAGGGTTAATTTTTGCTATGTTGATCCATTGACCCCTGTTTGTCATGGATAGAGGACAATCATTAATTATATCTTTTTTATTTGATGACACTAACTATGTATACTGGAAAGTACGCATGAGAGCTTTCTTGTAGTCTTTAGATGAGAAAGTGTGGCAAGCTGTTGAGATAGGCTGGACCAAGCCGAAGGAAGCGCCGACCGATTGGGATGATGCCAAGATCAAGGTGGCAAACTTCAACAGCAGGGCCTTGAATGCTTTATTCAATGCAGTCACTAATGAGGAGTTCAAGAAGATATCCTCTACTGAAACTGCTAAGGAGGCATGGATCATTCTCTAGACAACCTATAAGGGAACCAAGGCTGTCAAAGATTCAAAGCTTCAGAGGCTTACTACAAGCTTTGAAGAAATCAAGATGGAGGAGGATGAGTCGTTCGATGAGTTCTATGCCAAGCTCAAGGACATAGTGAACTCAACCTTCAATCTTGGGGAAACCATTCCTGAACCCAAGATTGTGAGGAAAGTGCTCAGATCTCTACCCGAGAGATTCTATACAAAGATCACGGTGATCGAGGAATCAAAGGATATTGACAAGATTCCTTTGACAAAGTTGGTTGGTAATTTGCAGACCTATGAGCTAGGGTTAACAAGAATTGGCAAGTCGGGTAAAGGCAAGAGCATGGCATTGAAGGCCAAAAGCAGTGACACTGATGAGTCTTCAGATGATGAGGATTCGAAGATGAAGTCCTATATCACCAGGCAATTCATGAAGAATGCCAATGGGAAGGGCTTCGACAAGGACTGTAGGAAATCCAATTCTTCACAGTTCAAGAGCCAAGACAAAGGGAAGAAGGATGCTAGGGATGGCGGTCAGTACACTATTCCCACAGGATCTAAGTGCTTTGGGTGTCAAGGCTTCGGTCACATGAAACAGAAGTGTCCTACATATCTCAAGAGCATTGGGAAGAGCAAGGCACTTGCTGCTACCTTGAGCGACACCGAGCCTAGGGATGATTCCGACAATGAGGATGACGGAATCTTGAATGCCTTCACTGCCACTGTCAATCCTACTGAGGGGATTGTTGAAGACATGGACAAAGAAGAGGACTTGGTGGAGTCTAAGTTCGAGAAGATGGATGATCAAGATGATATATCCATACAGCCTATGAGAAATTGTACAAAGTGTCTGAGAAGCATGAGAAACTTTATAGGTTGGCCACCAAGAAGCTCAGTGATGTGGAACTTGATCGTGAAGAGCTTTCCACAAAGTTTGATGAAGCCAATCAGACTATTGGAGCATTGAGGTTTGAAAACAATTTCTTGGCTGAGAAGACCAAGAAGCTTAAAGCGGAACTGTTTCAAGTTAGAGCTTAATTGAAGAGGACATCAAGTGCAAAGCTTAATGAGATGCTCAGTCTTCAGAAATCTGCTTCTGATCGTACAGGTTTAGGGTATGGTCTCTCTTCTTCTAATATTGCTTCTACTACTACTACTACTATTTTTGTTCCTCCTAGTAATAATGTTGAAATTGAGAACAATGATGTTAAAACTGATTTAGCTAGTGAGAAGATAGACAAGGGTAAATCTATCTTAGGAGCACCCCCTAAGCAAGATAAGAAGGAAGTTAAAAACCCTAGGGCTAAGAAGGCTAACTCTCAAAAGCCTAAAAAAAAGAAGCAGCATCTTTGTCATCATTGTGGAGTTGCCAGTCATACTCGACCAAATTGCTATAAGTGGTTAGCCACTCAACAGAGCAACGACATGATAGCATCAGGAAGTCAAAATCAGCTTCAATCCTCTCTTGCTCCTCTTGGAGATCTTCTCAAAGCCCTCATGTTCCTTTCGAACTTGAACGGTTTCAAATCCTCCTCACTGCCGGTTCAAGGGTTTAATCAAAGGAAAGGTTTTTCCAAGGTGTGGAAGGAAAAGGACTCCAAGTGATTCTATCACTTTCCTCTCTCTTCTTGTTTTTTTTGTTTTTGTTTTTGCCTAACTTGTGTGTTTTGCTTTTATTTTGAGTCAATCTAGTTTTTGCTTTGCTTTGTTTAACATGTTTTTGTTTGTTTTCAGTTTTGTTTATTTTGTTTTTGATATAAAAAAAAGAAATTGAAAAATCAGAAAAATACAAAAATAGTGTGTGTTTTGTGTACATTGGTACTTGTGTACCTTGGATGGCCATTGAAACAAAGTTTTTTAAACTTTGTAACTTTTGTAGCTTAGATGAGCATCTCTATGCACAACTAAGCAAGTGAGCTTTGTGGCTCTTGTTTGTGATGAGTAAGATTAAGTTATCTCTTGTACTTAACACTCATATAACTCTTTTTGACGGGAAGGACTAGAAAATCC
Organism: Quercus aquifolioides; assembly: GCA_019022515.1. Taxonomy (NCBI): domain Eukaryota; kingdom Viridiplantae; phylum Streptophyta; class Magnoliopsida; order Fagales; family Fagaceae; genus Quercus; species Quercus aquifolioides. The sequence continues at coordinate 38,640,924 of CM032329.1, read as the reverse complement.
TAAGAGAAAAGCATAAATAACCATCTCACCACTGTTGCCCGCCAATCATGGAATGACATATGTATGCTTCGGCATAGCAAAAGTGCAATGTCAATGACATTTGTGTGCTTCAGCATAGCAAAATTGGAATGTCAAATGCTTAACATAATTGAGTATTTCTTTTCTATCTCTTATATACCCATGCATGATTTGCTTAAAAAGAAAAATATGCAAAGAAAAATAAAAAGCAAAAAGAATAAAAATTGCTTTATATATGATTGTAAGCGTGTATTCTAGGAGATGTGGGAGTTATAGGATGTACCTCAAAGGTGATAGTCCCCATCAAACAGTTATGATTGTGTGTGAATTAAAGTGATTTTCTTATATCTCAAATCATCATAACATGTATACACTTATGCAATCTTGTAATATTTTTTACACACAACACGCAATATTCTTTGCTACTCTTGATACATGTGCGGGTACAATGTGATTTGGCCATCACAAGGTTTACATGTGTTAATGTATGCTCACTAAACTGTCTCGACTTATTTTTGAAATATAAAATTAGTTATACTTGTTTAGTGTGTGTGTGTGTGTGTGTTTTTAGGATCTTTGTGCTTAAAATTGTTGTTGAGAGATGATTTTGAGAGCTTAAAATGTTGCTTGGATTCTTGGTTGAGTTGCATGCCTGATTGCATTCATATTTGTGTTTTTCCCTTCTTGAAAAACTGTTTTTAAGCAATCTCGACACCTCTTCGACACCTGGCTGTCTGTCGAACTCTTAAGTTGTTTCTTATCACAATCTCGACACTTCCTCGACAGTTGGTACATCGATCGAGAAAACTTTTGTCCCTTCGATAGCCTCTCGACACCTGGTGGATCAATCGAGCTTCTTTTAGCCTTTTGTTGATGTGTTCCTCGATAGATCCTCGATAGCTTCATCTGTTGACATTTTGTTTTCTCGACATCTGGCTCGACAGATGTCTCGATACCTCTTGACACCTCTATCTGTCAAGATTTACTGAGGTTCTATAAATAGGTTCTGTGCGATCTGGACTTCATTTCTCTCAATCTTTCTCTCGATAGCTTTGTCTCCTCACCTCCCAAATCACTCTCTCTCACTCCAAACCTCTATTCCAAGTGATTTTCAAGGTTTTTCTTTCACTTGGTAAGTTTCTTGTCTCTCATTTTCATGTTTTGAAACTTAGGTTTTGGGGTTTTTCAAAATTGATGAGTAATCGTTGCAATTTTGGGATGGGTTTTTGCTTAAATGAGTTTAAAATCTCATGCATTGCATCACGGATTGCCAAATGGGGAGATTGTTAGGACATATGTGATTCACTTGTTAGGAACATATGTCACTACTTTATGTAATTGGCTAATCTTTTGAGAAAACACACTTTACTTGTATTTGGGTAAATCTAGGATGCGTTTAATACTTCAAGAAACTGTGTTTAAAGATCAAGTGTTGAAGACATGCAAGTCTGTCCAAGATTCAAGCTAAAGAAGTGTCTGTCATTAAAGCTTGACAGCTAGCCATCTATCGAGCTTTAAGAGCTGTTCCAGCCCTGTGGCTCGACAGCTGCTCGATAGCAGCTCGACAGATAGGCATCTGTCAAGGTTTATGAAAAATAGAATTTCAGATCTGTTTTAACTCTAATCCGTGATTATGTGTTTGAGCTTTCTTTTCTCACAACTCTAGACATATAAAAGGATTATTTTAAGGGCCGTCAAAGAGGACACAGGTTGCACAAGTGTTGAGCAAAGTTTGTTCAAGCAAATTGTGACCGGAGACAGAGTTTTGCCCTAGTTCATCATTCTTGTGAAGAAGTTGCTGTGTTTGTGCACTGTTGGGTTTTGTAACCAAGCATCTTCTTGATCTTCATCGTGGATGAACTGAAGAACTTTGCAGCCAACAACCTACTCTAGTTGGTGATTGAAGTCGCGTACTAGGATCCGCGCAATTGGTTAGTCACGTACTGGGAGCCGTGCATCAAAAGGAGAAATTGTCACTACAGAACAAGTCCAATTGGGCATTGGGGTAAAGGTTCAATTGTAGGTTGGTATAAGGTACTGAGATTCCTTTACTTGTAACCGCTTGTTGTGATAATAGTGGAATTTTGAGAGTGGTGACCTTAAAATCACCCAGTGGGGTTTTTGCCGTGTTGGTTTTCCCCATTCGTAAACAAATCACCGTGTCAATTTATTTTCCGCTGCATACATAGTTTATGTAAAGTTGTGATTTACAACTATGTTTTATATTGGCTTTATTCCATGACAAAATGTGTTGTAATTACTTTATTTCATTTCCTTGTATTTTGTGGGATTTAATTGTATTGGGTTTAGTATCAAGTTGGTGAAGACTCAAGCTTTATTGAAGATCAGTGGATCTCGCGGGTGTGTCGCTGGAAGCTAAGCCGCGAAAGAGCCATGTGAGAGGCACATGACTGGAAGCTGAAGAGTCATGCCAGGTTATCGTTTTCACGAGTGTCTCGCGGGTAAGGCCTTCCCGCGAGATAGTCGCGAAACATTCTGCCTGGAGGATTTTAATGAGTGACTTTCTTACCCTTCACCCATACTATATATACCCTCATTACCCACAAATGTTTAAGAGGCTATTCAGAGAGAAAAACCCTAGATAGGTTTTCTACAACACACACACCCATCTTTTTAGAGAGAGCTACTCCTCCTTAGTGAGAAATCATAATAGTCTCTTCTCCATCCCTCTCCCATTATCATAGCTTGAGAGGAGATTTGTACCCAAACACAACCCACACCTATTCAGAGTGTAGAGAGTGTTTTGGAGTTGCTGGGAAGCATTGGAAGAAGCCAAGGATGGCAGATGCAACATGGAGCTTGTTGCGGGATCCGGAGAACTAGGACAAGACACGGTTCCGAGAAGCCTTGTTGGAGTAGGAGCTTGGAGGGCTTAGGTACATCGGGTAGATTAGGCTTGGAGGGTCTCTTGCTTACTCATGTATCCCAACTGATTGTCTAGTGGATCGATTTCTGCTTGGAGGGCGGCGGAGAGGTTTTTCGCCAAGTTCTTCGGTTTCCTCTTTGAAAACACGTCTTGGTGTTTTCTGTGTTTGCATCTCTCTTCCCTACTCTTGTTCATTTCATTTTTACTGCTGTGTTGCTTTAAATATGGATTAGAGTAGTTGTATTGCTTATACGCTTGGGTTTACACTATTCCGCACTTAGTATTAAGTTAGTGTAAAATCAACCAAGCCGTAATTTTAATTGGGGGTCTAAATTGCTCTTGTGTTTTCAACACATTTTCGAGCTTTCAGTTTAATTGGTGATTTGTTTGTGCTACCACATGTTTGCATGTTAATTTGATTAATTAATTAAACTTGGCTAATTAATCAATTAATTCATCACAAGGGGTCAGTTCGTTTTTTGGCCTATCACAAAGTTTAGCCACGAAATTAGTTGTAGCTTTAGGCTACGACCTTACTCAATATCTTTTTAATGGAGGTGAATTTTGACAAATCCACTATTGGATTACATCTTCTTTTTATATTCTCCATACTTGCAAATGTTTTAAAAATTAAAGATCAATAGCTATGTCATCAATAAATTCTTTAAATTTTAAGTTTTTGTAGTTTAAAATTATGCATAAAATATAAGATTATAGATTATATAGTAAATAATGTCCGATTGACACAAAATTTGACATGTGTATTAAGAGCGTAAAGAACATACAATTCAACAGTTAGTTTTTCAAAATATGTAGTATTGTTTATTTTATTGAATAAGGTTGTAGCCTTAGGTTACAATTAATTTTGTAGCTAAACTTTGTCCAATGACAATATTCTTTTTGGCTTTAAAATGCAACTTTCATAAATGTAAGTCCACAACATTTTCACAACAAATTTTAGGTGATAGGTTGTTACTAGCTATTACTAGTAGGTAAAAAAATAATTTTAATGGTGGGTTCAAATTAGAACTAGTAACGAATTGACCACTTAACCTTTGTTGTAAAAGTGTTGTGGACGTATCATTTCTCATTTTTTTAATTTATGCAAGTAAAAATTCATTTATAAGAGATAAGTACAACAATCTTGAGATTATTAGCCAAAGAATCAGCTATATAAGTCTCCTATCAAAAGGTGGAAAAGTGCTTATTGGAGAGGTTAATCCAGACCTCTCTCTCTCTCTCCTAAATGGTGGGCTTGTGGACCCTAGTTAGCCCAAGCTTCCTCAAATGTGACCTAATTGAAGGCTTGCATATGACTGATTTTTAGAAGATGAAAATTTTTAGATTTGATAGTTCAATTCTACTTGATAGTTCAAAAAAAAAAAAAAAAAAAAAAAAAAAAAAAATCTACTTGAATATTTTCCTTCTCCAAAAAAAAGAAAAAGAAAAAGAATTGAATATTTTAAATGTCATGATACTTAATATACTTAAATTTATAACATTAACTACGAAATAAATCAATTTGGACTAGTGAAGATTCTCTTCTAGTTGGATTATCTATTAGCATTTTCAAATTGTAGTATATTGAGGACTTTTCTTGCCTTTGTCCACGTGAGACTACATGATTTGCTCACTAATGCTAACTTGGTGTCACATTAGCATAGCACAAAGAGTCACATTAGCACAATATAAAAAATGGGATTAAATAACTGCAAGATCTTAACTAATTTACACAACTTGGGTTTATGCCCACATCTTCATTGTACAATTTGGGCCCATTTGAATGTTTATTCAACAAATGGACAAGGGTCATATAGGATAAGGTGAGGTGATAATCCTATATTTTGACAAAAGTAAGCTTGTTGCATGTTTTTGTTATTATTATTATTATTATTATTATTACTAGTGTATAGCCCGTGTGTATGCATAGGTACAATTAAAAAACAATCATAATTATACAGTTTAAAATATACATTTTTTTGGGAAGAAATTTAAATTATACATGGTATTTGTTTACATTTTTTTTTTATAAAAATTAACATTTCTAATATATCTAATGGTTTCTCATTATATATATATATATATGATTTAGAATTTAATTGGTTTTAGACTTTTTCGTTTTTACACCCAATAATTTACTTGCCTCAAAAATAAAAAATTTAGATGGACACGTGGTGGAAAATTGGACTGCAATAATGGCACATGGTTCTGCATTGACAAGCAACAAGAAAGGAAGAAAGAAATATTATATCACTTCTTTTCTATATTGATTGAAATTGCGTTGCTGTGTCAGAAGAAGGATAGCTATACGGATTCGGTATACTCTAAAGACACCCTCGGTACCACTATTGAAGATCTCACAAAGATGAAATCTCAGTGAATTTCCATTTACTGATCCTATCTTTCACAGAATCGATCCCCCCTTTTACTGTACATGAATATGTGGAGCTCGGCATGTCTGGAAGCACGGGAGAACGTTCTTTTGCTGATATTATTACCAGTATTCGATACTGGGTCATTCATAGCAAACCTATACCTTCCCTATTTACTCGACGAATTAAGGGGGTTGGTTTACAGGTACAACCTTTGTAACTTCATGGTATACACACGGATTGGCGAGTTCCTATTTGGAAGGCTGCAACTTCTTTTTTAACCGCGACAATTTCTACTCTTGCTAATAGTTTAGCACACTTTTTGTTGTTACTATGTAGTCCAAAAGCATAAGGAGATTTTACTCATTGGTATCAATTAGGTGGTCTGTGGACTTTTGTTGCTCTCCACGGCACTTTCAGACTAATAGGTTTCATGTTACGTCAATTTGAACTTGCTCGATCTGTTCAATTGCGACCTTATAATGCAATCGCATTCTCTGCTCCAATTGCTATTTTTATTTATGTATTCCTAATTTATCCACTAGGTTAGTCTGGTTGGTTCTTTGTGCCCAATTTTGGTGTCACAGCTATATTTCGATTCATCCTCTTTTTCCAAGGGTTTCATAATTGGACATTGAACCCATTTCATATGATGGGGGTTGCCGGTGTATTGGGCGCTACTCTTCTATGCGCTGTTCATGGTGCTACTGTAGAAAATACTTTGTTTGAAGATGATGATAGCGCAAATATATTCCACGCTTTTAACCCAACTCAAGTGGAAGAAACTTATTCAATGGTCACCGCTAACAGCTTTTAGTCCCAAATCTTTGGGGTTGCTTTTTCCAATAAACATTGGTTACATTTCTTTATGCTATTTGTACAAGTAACCGGTTTATGGATGAGTGCTCTTGCAGTAGTTGGCTTGGTTCTGAACCTACGCGCCTATGACTTTGTTTCTCAGAAAATTTGTGCAGTGGAAGATCTTGAATTTGAGACTTTCTACACCAAAAATATTCTTTTAAATTAAGGAATTCGTGCTTCAATTGTGGCTCAAGATCAGCCTTATGAAATCCTTATATTCCCTGAGGAGGTTCAACCTCATGGAAATGCTCTTTAATGGAACTTTAGCCTTAGCTGGTCGTGACCAAGAAACCACAGGTTTTGCTTGGTGGGCCGGGAATGCCCGACTTATCAATTTATCCGATAAATTACTAGGAGCTCATGTAGCCCATGCTAGATTAATCGTATTCTGGGCCGGAGCAATGAACCTGTTAGGTTCTAAGTACTTAGGAACTAATGTATTAGAACTCTAATTTGTATTGTTGGCAAACCATGATCAAAACAGGGTTTTAGTCTTGTTTAGACTTGCTCAAAGTGTATGCATTTTATGTAAATTTGGAATTAAGTTGCTATAGAAGTTATAGTATGATTCTGCCTGGCTCGATTGATCGAGAATTAGACTCGACCGATCGAAACTTGGGCAGAACGTTTTTTTGCAGAATTTTCCAACTCAGCCCTAAGCCCATATGGCATGTAGGGTTTTATGTTTTGCCCTAAGTATAAAAAGGAAAACCCTAGCCACGTTTTACAGAGCTTCTCTTGCTGTGTGTGTGAATCTTTTGTGAGATCTAGAGGTATTTGCCTTCACACATACTTAGGATTATCAAGAAGGAGAATTCGATTCAAGAACTTGATGATCATTCAATTGCTGCAATAAAGAGCTTAAAGATACACAAGCAGGAGTGCTTGTACTTGCTGGGAATCCAAGAAAGAAGTAGTCTGTGGACTCGGAGCTATTATGGGGTTGTGGTAGTAAGTTTCCTACTCGAGGTAGCAATATGATGTTAGTGGTCTAAGTTGCTATTATGTAAACTTCAATTCTTTCATAGTGGATTCAGGTTTACCTTGAGGATCGCTAGGTTAAATCCTCCCCAGGTTTTAACTGGTTTGGTTTCCTGGGTTATCATATTGTTGTGTTCTTTATTTTCCGCACTTTACAATAATATGATGTGTTTGTGTTAACCTAGATTTGAAATTGGACTAAGTAATCAACTTGGCTAATTAACTAGGTTAATCTGTTGTATTTGCTGGGGTCTAAAAATGTACAAGTGGTATCAGAGCAGGTAGCTCTTTTGTTGTAGATCTTTTGATGTTTGAGCTGATCCTTGACCCCTGTTTTCATGGAACATGGACACTCTTTGGTCATTCCTCCTCACTTTGATGAGAATAATTATGCTTATTGGAAAGTAAGGATGAAAGCATTCTTGAAATCCATTGATAAGAGAGTCTGGAACTCTGTTGAGTACGGATGGGAGAAGCCCACTATTCCTGTGAGTGAGTGGCAAACTTCTTAGAAAGAAGCAGCCGCTTTCAATAGCAAAGCTATGAATGCTATTTTCAATGCTGTTTCTATGGAGGAATTTAAGAGAATCTTTAATGTTGAGGTTGCTCATACTGCTTGGAATATCCTCCAGACTGTGCATGAAGGCACAAAGGCAGTTAAAATTAATAAGTTGTAGCAATTAACTACTAGATTTGAAAGCATTAGGATGTCTGATGATGAATCTTTTGATGAATTCTATGCTAAGCTTAATGATATTGTTAATTCTGCATATAATCTGGGTGAAATCTATGATCAACCTAAAATTGTTAGGAAGATTCTTAGATCTTTGACTGAGGACTTTATACCCAAAGTGACTGCCATCACTGAAAGTAAGGATGTGGACTCCATCCCTGTTGATGAACTTGTAAGATCTCTTCAGTCTTATGAGTTGGACCTACCTAAGACAAACAAATCCAAGTCAATGGCTCTTAAGTCTGTTGATGATGTCGATGTGAGTGGATTTGATGATGAGCTCTCTACTACAGAGATTGCTTACCTTGCCAAGAACTTTAGGAATTTTCTTAGAAACAATAACAGAAGGGCACGAGGTAAGAACATTGTTGAACCTAGAAATTTTAGGAAGAATGATCCCACTAAGGTTAGCAACACTGAGAAACCTAGAGAAAAAGTAGGGTCAATCTTCTAATAATTCTATGGGTCAACAATGTTTTGGGTGTCAAGGGTATGTTCACATGAAATCTGAATATCCTACTTACTTGAAGTCTAAGGGTAAGGCTATGGCTGTAACCTTTAGTGATGATGAAGTTTCTGATGATGAGTCTGGTTGTGACGAGGATGGAAATTTCATGCTTTCACTGCTACTACTGTAGTTAATGAAAGTGTGACTGTTGAAGAGAACCCTTCTGATGGAGAACTCTTTAAAATTGTAGATCTTCAAGAAGCTTATAATAAACTTTGCAAAGTTGCTGCAAAGGATGCTATGAATGTTGATCTTGGCTTGAAGAAAATTGCATCTCTTGAGCTTGATAAGAAAAACTTGCTTATGAAACTGTTTAATGGTAATGAACTTTTGAACAATGTGAAAACTGAGAATATGCTTTTGCTTGATAGACTTTCCACAAAAATGACAAACCCAAGCAAGCTTACCATGCACCTTGTCCTTAGAAAGGGTAGACTCCTTAGGTTTAGACTCTTTCAGATCAACCCTAATCTTCCTAGGAGGTGTGACCTCTACAGGTTTAACAGTCTCACTCACAACCTCACTCATAGGGGGTTCAGAGGAAGAAGAAGGAACAAAGTTTGTGGAATAGGGGGTTCATGCATAGAGATGCTTTTGTTAGAGTGGGACTTTTGAACACTCAGCATGTGATCAAGTTTAGAGCTTACAGACCTAATAGTTTGTTCTCTAGGAATAGATAGTTCAAGTTCCAAATTCTTAACGGGCACATTCATCCAAATTGTTTCAAGCTGCAAGCTGCTAAATGAGCAAATAAACCAAAAGTACCTGTGCATCAAATACAAGATCCTATGGTATTTATTGGTGAATTGGTCAAGGTTCTTAACCTTTATTCCAATCTTGGAGTTGGAAATCACTCTAATGTGAACAAGAACTCCAATGCTTGAGGTGCATCTAAAAAGTTTTGGATGCAAAAGGCTCAATCTAATTGAGTCTTTCTGACATGGTCCTTGTGTTTCATTGCTCTACCCTTTGTGACCATTGTTATTTGTTATTTGTTTTTTTTGTTTTTTTTTTTTTTTTCCAGGACTTGCATTGCATAACATTCATGCATTTCATTCTAGGACTGTTTTTGTTTCTTCTTTTCAAAATATATAAAAAAAAAAAAGGAAAAAGGGAAGGTAATTGTGTTTTGCATTATTTTCTTGGATTTGAAATCAAGGTTGGCCAATTTTATTTTTTGCATAACATGCTTATGTACCTTGTTTAGCTTTGATGAGCTTATTTCTTGCATTTTACTAGTTTGAGCTTTGTAGTGCATGTTGTGTGGGAAAGATGTTTATAGTTTTTGATCACTTTGTCTTAATCTTGAAGTCACTTGCCTTTGATTGTCGGACTTGATCCTTTTGAACAAGGCATAAATAACCATCTCACCACTGTTTATTAGCCAATCATAAACACCTTAGTGCATATCGTAAGATTTTGTACTCGAAAAAGTGTAGCACATGCACAAAAAGAACATAAGGTGTAGCCTCGGTTTAAATGCTAAAATTGGTGTGTACATTATTGGACTATAATTAAATCATTCAAATAAAATTGTTGTGTACATTATCCCAGCTTTCTTAATAAGTTCCTACTCAGTTAAAATTGGTGTGTACAATATGAGGCAAATCAAGAAACTTACATGATTGCAAGCTTTTATTCTAGGAGATGTGGGAGTTATATGATGTAACTCTTTAGGTGATAGTCTCTCTCAAATTCTATGTGATGAATTCTGTAGACTTTGTGCTTGATTTCTATTTACATATCACCTCACATGTATCTCAAGCTTTTGCTAGTTGCACACACTACACAAGTTACTCTTAGCTAAACTTTGTACATGCTATTGTGTGTGATTTTGGTTTGCCAACCAAGTTTGAAAATTCCTTGAGTTTTTTGCAAAACATGTTTGATGCTTGAAAATATAAGGGTATTGATTGAAAATCTTAATTTTGGGAAAACTGGGTTCAATACAAGTGTTTTTGAAAAAGCATTTCATCTCATACTCATGCATTTTATTCATAAAATTCAATGCTTTGAGGAGTTTCTACATAAAAATGCTATGTTTTTCAAAAAACTGATTTTTCCAAAATTTCGACCGATCGAAATTGCGATTAAAATTTGTTATGAGTCTGTTTGTTTCGATCGGTGCTCGATTGGTGTTGGATTAATCGAAGCATTTTCAACTGATCGAATCTAATTTTCAATCAGTCGAAAATTGTATAGAGAGTTTTTAAAAATCTGAGTTTCTCACGTGTTCATACACTTTTTCAAAACTTTTCAAACTCTTTCTCTCTCTATTTGATCGGTCTAAGGCTCCAAGCAAGATTTTTGTCATTTTCCTCCAAAGTTTTTGCAAGGTTTTCCTTCTACAAGGCCGGTAAGACTCTTTTGCCATTTCTTTTGCATTTATTTCCATGTTTCATGCATTTTGGGGAAAATTTCGAACCTCTTAGATTTTGGTTTTTTGATGATTCAAATCATATTTCTTGAAATTGATCAATGAGTTTTTGTTATAAGTTGTTATATTACTGATCTTGATGTTTGAATTTGATGAATTTGGTGAATTGTGAGAAATTGAAAATTCTAGGGTTTGAATCTACCCGATTTGGGGATTTTGTTCAATTAGGTCTAATTTGATGAAATTGGCTTGTTGAATTGATTTCTTTGATCATTATTTGGTGTTATCTGTCTTGTTTAATGATCAATTAGTCAATTTTCTAAAAATTGTACAAGTGGTTTTTCAAATTTTGGGGTTTTTGTTAGAAACTCTATGTTCAAGCCAATTTTGTGAATTTGAACCTAAATTGAACCTATTATCACTGCATTAGAGCATGCATCATGACATTTATCTATTCATGCATCATATAGATTGTTATTTCTATATTTTTTTATGCTAACTTGCAGTCTGCCCTTGGTTTTTCTTTTTCTTCCTTTCGGTTCTTTTCTGTGTGCCTTGTCCTTTCCTTAGCACCATGCCTTGGAAAACTAGAGCCAATAGGGATGCCTCCACTTCTTCTAACCCACCTTTTAATAGTGAGAGGATTTTGAGCCTGAAAAACGAAGAGAAGTTTTTGAAGCTAAACCTTAAGAGAAAAATTTGGGCTGAGCGTCAGGTGTTGTTAGAAGAGCTTGATCCTGCCATTAGGGCTAATTTTGAGTGTAGGGGTTGGTTGCCTCTTTTGGATATAAACCATCATTCTCCTGCTACCATGATTAAAGAATTCTACTCGAACCTCTCTATCCACGTCTATGATTCCAACACTCTAGTTAAGTGTTGGATACGAGGTGTAGAGTTCACCATTACCCCTTCAGTAGTGGCTGCTGCTCTTAGGGTACCTGTGGTCCAGGACCCTATCTACCCTTATGATAAGTCTCCTTTCTTGGATGACATCATGTCATACATCACTGGGTCTTCTATCCAGTGGGGTTCTGATCCTAGGATCACCACTGCTGAGCTCTTTGAGATTCATTATCTTTTCTTTAGGATAGCTTGTCATTCTTTGTGGCCTATCTCTCATCTTCACACCGTCCCTATTGAGAGATGTGTGTTTTTTTACGCTCTTGTCACGGACGCTCCTATTAGTTTCCCTCATTTGTTTCTTTGTTCTTTGAATGAAGTTCATAGGAGTGCCTCCTCTGATCACGCTTTCTTCTTTCCGGTTTTCATTCATCGGATTTTATTACATTTAGGGTTAGAGGATTTCCCCGCTTCTGAGCCTGTTCATATTGTAGCTCCCATAGGTGCCACCTTTCTTAGGCAGAGGGCTGCTCAGTTAAGACCGAGCTTTAAATGCCCTAGGGTTGAGCCTTCTGGTACCGCACCTCCTCCTCCTTCTGCTACAGGTACTACTTCTGGTGAGGCGTTTGCTAACCCTGTTGATGCTGCTGCTGCTGTTGCTGTTCCTCCATCATCTACTTCGGATGATTTTGACATTCAACGTACATTGGAGACTGTCATGACCGTTCAGGCGGCTCATGGTCAGCTTTTGGTGGACATGCTTGATGAGATCTGTGCTTTGAGAGTTAATCTGAAGCATCTTCAACATTCACCTTCGCCACCTCCTTTTGATGATGGATTCTGATTGCCCTTTGTCATTCCGTCACAAAAAGGGGGAGTATATTTGAGTACTTTGTAGAGGAGTTTTTTGTTTTAGGGGGATTTTTTTTTTTTAATGTTTTGGAGCTTGTGGAGTTATTTAGATTGTATCTAGGTGCTTCACTGTGTATTTACATTTTTTTTGGCTTTTGATGTATTTTTGATAGAGGGAGATACATTGTTTTTGTTTATATGTTTCTTGTTTCACTGCTTATTGATTTATATTTATGAGTTATTCATGATATATGTCTTTATTTTGTTTTATGTGAAATCAAGAAGTTAGTTGTGTTTTACTTGTATTTTCCACACATACGTTTATGCTTTTTGTTTAAGTGTTTCAGAAAATATACAAGTTGATTCAGTCGTGATGCTGTCTACACTTGCAACTGATAGATAGTAGTTAGGTTGGATTTGTTATAATGGGCTTTTCTTTGTAAACTTTGAGCATTTTAGTTTGTGTTTTGTCACGGATTGCCAAATGGGGAGTTTGTTAGGTTCTAAGTACTTAGGAACTAATGTATTAGAACTCTAATTTGTATTGTTGGCAAACCATGATCAAAACAAGTTTTTAGTCTTGTTTAGACTTACTCAAAGTGTATGCGTTTTATGTAAAGTTGGAATCGAGTTGCTGCAGAAGTTATAGTATGATTCTGCCTGGCTCGATCAATCGAGAATTAGACTCGACCGATCGAAACTTGGGCAGAACGTTTTTCTGTAGAATTTTTCAACTTAGCCCTAAGCCCATATGATGTGTAAGGTTTTATGTTTTGCCCTAAGTATAAAAGGGAAAACCGTAGCCACGTTTTACAGAGCTTCTCTTGCTGTGTGTGTGAATCTTTTGTGAGATCTAGAGGTATTTGCCTTCACACATACTTAGGATTATCAAGAAGGAGAATTCGATTCAAGAACTTGATGATCATTCAGTTGCTGCAATAAAGAGCTTAAAGATACACAAGCGGGAATGCTTTTACTTGCTGGGAATCCAAGAAAGAAGTAGTCCGTGGACTTGGAGCTATCATGGGGTCGTGGTAGTAAGTTTCCTACTTGAGGTAGCAATAGGATGTTAGTGGTCTAAGTCGCTATTGTGTAAACTTCAATTCTTTCATAGTGGATTCAGGTAACCTTGAGGATCGCTAGGTTAAATCCTCCCCAGGTTTTTACCGGTTTGGTTTCCTAGGTTATCATATTGTTGTGTTCTTTATTTTCCACACTTTACAATAATATGATGTGTTTGTGTTAACCTAGATCTGAAATTGGACTAAGTAATCAACTTGGCTAATTAACTAGGTTAATCTGTTGTGTTTGCTGGGGTCTAAAAACGTATAGAACCTATTTCAAGTGGCTAATTTCGTAGTAGAAAAGCCCATGTATGAACAAGGATTCATTTTACTTCCCCACCTAGCTATTCTAGGTTAGGGGGTAGGTCCTGGTAGGGAAGTTATAGATACCTTTCCATAATTTGTGTCTGGAGTACTTCACTTAATTTCCTTTGCAGTATTGGGCTTTGGTGGTATTTATCACGCACTTTTGGGACTCGAGACTTTTGAAGAGTCTTTTCCATTCTTCGGTTATGTATGGAAAGATAGAAATAAAATGACTACAATTTTGGGTATTCACTTCATTTTGTTAGGTATAGGTGCTTTTCTTCTAGTATTCAAACCTATTTATTTTGGAGGCGTATATGATATCTGGGCCCTACGAGGGTGAGATGTAAGAAAAATTACCAACTTGACCCTTAGCCTAAGCTTCATATTTGGTTATTTACTAAAATCCCCTTTTGGAGGAGAGGGATGGATTGTTAGTGTGGACAATTTGGAAGATATAATTGGAGGGCGTGTATGGTTGGGTTCCATTTGTATACTTGGTGGAATTTGGCATATCTTAACCAAACCTTTTGCATGGGCGTGCTGTGCGCTTGTATGGTCTGGGGAGGTTTACTTGTCTTATAGTTTAGGTGCTTTAGCTATTTTTTGTTTTATTGCTTGTTGCTTTGTTTGGTTTGATAATACTACTTATCCTAGTGAGTTTACTGGCCCATTACACCAAAAGCTTCTTAAGCTTAAGCATTTACTTTTCTGGTTTATATTCCGGATTGGGTTCCTCCTTGTAGTAATCAGTTGAACTGGGTTGTACTTGTTCCGATTCAAAAAGACAAAAGAACCTAGCAGTAGTAGAAGCCCTAAAGAGGAAAGGGGCAGGAGCACTCGACCCTTGAGAAATGAACAAATTCTTTTATCTTATTTTTATTAAAACCCTAGGAAGAAGTTTCAAATAGGGGCTAAAAGGCATGAGTGCAGTAGACGTTTGAAAGACTATATGGAATTTCAATCTTTCATCCCTTCATCCCAGTTTTGAAATAGGTTGTGTCGAGACTGCAATTATTGCTTTCGGGTTCTTTCCCCAGCCAATTGCCCCTATGAATGAGGGGTCAAGCTTGGAGACTTCTCATTTGTGGGGAATAAAACTATCATGCACCTTGCATTCCGGTTTTACATATCGAATTAGGGATTTTCGGTTTTGTAAGGTGTCGGACCGTGTGCCTTACCGATCCATCCAACGACCAATTGGTGAAGGATGAGGGGGCACAAATCTTTTATAGCATTCGATCACAGACCAAGCCCATTGGTATTGGAGCGAATTGTGAAATTCCTCACAATCCCTCCCTCACAATGCGGCTCCAATGACTCGAACCTATGACTGGGCTCTGATACCACTTGTCGGACCGTGTGCCTTACCGATCCATCCAACGACCAATTGGTGAAGGATGAGGGGGCACAAATCTTTTATAGCATTTGATCGCAGACCAAACCCATTGGTATTGGAGCGAATTGTGAAATCCCTCACATAAGGATTCCTTATTGCTGGCATAGCAGGGACTAAGGAAACCATAGTTGCACGAAAAATGTCTGCCGGACAGAAGGTTGTTGGCCTAATTAATTACACAATTTTTTTATTAACATTAACGATATGGCTATAAAAAATTCTCCCATCTTTTTTCAGCCCTATCTACGCCTTCAACAATGAGATTTCAAAAGATGATTCTTTCTTCCACTGTTTCCTGATGAACTCTTCTATCTACCTTAGAAATGGGTTGGATCTATTGAATGAGATCCTGGGACAGGGCTGGGCTGGGTATGAGTCGATCGGATGCATGGAAGCCCAACCCTGTCTCTAGGATCCCATTCAATAGATCCAACTCATTTCTAGGGTAGATAGAGGAGTTCATCAGGAAACAGTGGAAGAAAGAATTGTCTTTTGAAATCTCATTGTTGAAGGCGTAGATAGGGCTGAAAAAATATGGGAGAATTTTTTATAGCCATATCGTTAATGTTAATAAAAAAATTGTGTAATTAATTAGGCCAACAGCCTTCTGTCTAGCAGACATTTTTCTTGCAACTATGGTTTCCTTAGGAGCGAGGACGCTTGCATAATACAAGAGTACATCATGCACAAAGTGAGATAGAAGAACATAACCACTCGAGGAGGCTAGGCCTCCAATCTATTGAACATTGTCCTTTGTGGGCTTGCGTCTTTTTACTTGCATTTTTGCCCTTTTTGGTTGTGCCTAGGAGGTTGTGCCCTTGCTCTAAGCGTCCTCGCTCCATGCATGTACATGCAATAAACAAGGAAACAAGCCAGCAGACAAGCAAAGAAAGAGACAAAGGAGATAGGGATAGCATGCAAAGAACATACTAACAAAGAGAGCCAAACAGGGGCGAACAAAGCATGCTAAACATATGAAAGGGCAAGAAAGCATGTTATTAAACAAAAGAGGGTGTCCTAAGAGGACAAATGTAGGTTTGGATCGAGTGTCCATAGTTCTATTAGATTGGAGTATGGACGACATATGTGCTATCAAGCAAAATTCCTAAAAGGGACTCGGGGTCTTGTGTATCAAAGCCAGGTGTGAACCCGCACGAGATAGTAGGAATTAGGCTTGATGACACAAGCAAGCAAAGAATCATGCATGACCACACAAGCAAGTGTGAAAAAAAGAATGCATAGAAGCAAAGAAAGCCAAACGGGTGGCACAAAGCAAGCATGGCAAGCAACATCGTACGGGGTAGAGAAAGGGTACGCAATGAGCAAACCGGCATCACGGGGATGCATCTCACAAGTGGTTACACCCCAATAGGCCACGAGGGGGATGGATGTAACCACACAAGAACAGGCATATGGGGGGAACAAAGCATGGCAAAGCCTAAATCTAGAGACAAAAGCATATAAATAAAGCATAGAAGCAAGCAAACATACACTTGCATATAGGGAAATGATCCAAATCCTTTGATATAGGTCTAGGTGTATGGATGTAGGCCTAGACCATGGGATCTAGATCTACACCCCACCAATAAGGGCCAAAACACAAGAAAAAGAGATATCAAGGAACAAAAGGGCTATAAAAGCACATGACATTAGTAACTAACATATAGATTTAAGCATACAAACATGGCACGTAATGCATAAACACATACATCTAAACATAGGCATGACACGGGGCCTAAAGAGACATAAATCTAAACATAGGCGCGTAGATCTAAGCGTAAACATGTAGATTTAAGAATAAACATGACAAAGAACACATAGGAATGTAGATCTAAGCATAAACATGGCAAAGAACACATAGGCATTGTTGGGAAATTTAGACCCCGGTTGATAGAGTTAACAAGTTTTAAACCCAAGTTGTTAATTAGATTTATTATTAATAAAACTTGTTAAAACAAACAAACATCAATATCATGTCAAAATCATGCAGCGGAAACAATAAATAAGACAAGATATGATGACCCAGAAAAACCAATGAAACCAACCAGTTTCACAGTAAAAAACCTGGGGTGAAACCTTCCCGAAAAGCAATCCACTATAGTAAAGAGAAGTTTCAGATCTAGTACAAAACCTTTGTCCCTAGACTCTACAATCCCCGTAGATGAACTCACAGCAGAAACCTTCTACCGCTTCAAAACCTCTGAACTCTTCAATATATGAATGCCACCCTTTGATGATGCACGAATCCTAGTACGTGACTAACTAATTGCACGGATCCCAGTACGCGACTTCAATCACCAACTAGAAGAAGATTGTTGGCTGCAAAGTTCTTCACTTCATCAACAATGAAGATCAAGAAGCACTTGGTTACAAAACCTTAAGGCCTAAGACGCAGTAACTTCTTTTAGAGAGAATAAGGCATTGGTCACCTTTGCATATGTTCTCCTTGTATTCTCTCATGTGATGACCTCTAAAATAAACCTTATATAGGTCTAGGGATGTGAGAAAAGAAACCCTACACAAATACAAAAGCCTGGCCTAAAAATCAGATCTGAAAATTCTAATTTCGTAACCTCGATAGATAGCAGGTGTCGAGCAGGTGTCGAGGAGGTGTCGAGCTTTAAACCTCGATAGATAGCTAGGTGTCGAGGAGGTGTCGAGAAGCTGTTGAGAGGACAAGAGCTTTCTCGATCGATCCACCAGTTGTCGAGAAGGTGTCGAGATTGCGATAACAATCAACAAAAGAGCTCGATAGATAGCCAGCTGTCGAGCTATCTGTCCGCAGGTGTCGAGCTATCTGTCTAGCTTTAATGAACACCTTTTCTTGACTTGTTTCTTGGTCCAATCTTCATGGCTTTAATACTAGACTTGAACAACATGTTCTTTGAAGTATTAAACACATCCTAGATCTACCCAAATACAAGTAAAGTGCATTTTGTCAAAGGATTAGCCAATTACATAAAAGAATGACATATGTTCTTAACAATCTCCCCCTTTGGCAATCCGTGACAAAACCACAACAAACAAATGAACATATGAGAAAAGTCATAAATCACTCAACTCATATTCACTTGTTGAATACAATCAAATCTATCATAACACAAACTCTTGAAAAACTTTGCAAGAAGAGAGTTTATGGCATGGAAGACTTTGACAACCTGTATTTCTGAAACACTT
This sequence comes from Quercus aquifolioides, assembly GCA_019022515.1. NCBI lineage: Eukaryota > Viridiplantae > Streptophyta > Magnoliopsida > Fagales > Fagaceae > Quercus > Quercus aquifolioides. The sequence goes on along the minus strand of CM032329.1, from coordinate 38,622,549 downwards.
TAAACAAAACTCATCAGGGCATCTTAGTGTGAAACAAAAATAATAGATTGCATACAAGTATAAGAAACATGTGTATAAAGATAGAAAAGAAACAACATATGTAAAGGTAGGTGAAAAAGACATACATCAACATATAAATATCAAAGATAAGCACAATGTGTGTAAACATGGTCACAAGACCGGTGTACAAGAAGAAAGAGGTAAACACTCCCCCTAACAAGATGAAACACAACTCCCCCTTATAGAGGCATGTATTTCTCCCCCTAACATGTAGAATCTTCGAAAAGAAACCACATATTTTCTCCAAAATTTCTCCCCCTTTTTGTCATGATTGACAAAGGGTACAAGAAGCTAGAAAGCTTCACCCGAGAAACATAAAGATGATCAAGGATGATCAAGGAGGCATAAAGAAATCCATATAAATGCATGAATGTAATGAAACAAGATGCTATGGATGACAAGATAATAGAAGGATGCAAAACATGTGAAAAAAAACAAATCTCTCAACAAGAAAAATGTTAAGCACATAGATCCCAAAACACACACACACACACACACTAAACAAGTCTAACCAATTTTATATTTCAAAAACAAGTCAAGACAGTTTAGTGAGTATACATTAACACATGTAAAACCTTGTGATGGCCAAATCACATTGTACCTGCACATGTATCAAGAGTAGCAAAGAATATTGCGTGTTGTGTGTGAAAAACATCGCAAGATTGCATAAGTGTATACATGTTATGATGATTTGAGATATGAGAAAAAACTTTAACACACACCTAATCATAACTATTTGATGGGGACTATCACCTTCGAGTTACATCCTATAACTCCCACATCTCCTAGAAAACACGCTTGCAATCATATTTAAAGCATTTTTGATCTTTTTGATTTTTATTTTCTTTGCATATTTTTCTTTTATTTAGCATATCATGCATGGGCATATAAAAGAGAGAAAAGAAATACCCAACATGTTAAGCATAGACATTACACTTTTGCTATGCTGAAGTATATAGGTGTCATATTATGATTGGCGGGCAACAGTGGTGAGATGGTCATTTATGCCTTTCTCTTAGGATTTTCTAGTCCTACCCGTCAAAAAGAGTGATGCGAGTGTTAAGTTCAAGAGAAGACTTAATTTTACTCATCACAAACAAGAGCCACAAAGCTCACTTTGCTTAGTTGTGCATAGAGATGCTCATCTAAGCTACAAAAGATACAAAGTTTAGAAAACTTTGTTTCAATGACCATCCAAGGTACACAAGTACCAATGTACACAAACACACTGTTTTTGTATTTTTCTGATTTTTTTCTTTTTATTTTGAAAAGCAAACAAAATAAAGATTAAACAACCAAACAAAAACAGACAAACAACATGAATGCATGAAAGAAAAATGCATATGCATGAAAACATAATAGAAATATGCAGATGCATGAAAGCATGATTCCAAAAACAGATAAGAAATCAAGCAAAGAAAGTCCTACTTTAGATAGAAAGAATCAAAGCAGAGGACAAACAGAAAAGACAATTAAGTCTTAGGCTCCTTTCTCACCCACACAGCATGAGTCTTTGGCCGTGAAGATGAAAAGGCACGTGTCCTAGTATGTCCACTAAAGGACATAGAAGAATTAGAATTCTCCTAAAATTGAGTTAAAAAGCTCAAGACTTTTAATAACTCTCCAAACAAAGGTGTAGGTCCTTGAGAGGAAACCTGTGACCGTTTGGACAATTGCTTCTGAGGATACAACTTAAAGCAATTAGGACAAATGTGTCAAAAAACACCATAATGGTGACAAACATGAGGCTTAACAAAGGATTTAGAATTAGCCAAATCAGTTTTAGATTTCATACCTTTATTACCTTTCTCAGATTGGGGCACAAGGACAGTCCTTGAACCAGAAGCCGTGGAAGAGGAGGAGCTAGAGGAAACAACATATCCTAAGCCAGTCTTATTAGAACTAGGATTTTGAGCACTCAAGACCTCATCAAGCTTTGCACTAGACATCCTCTCTATTTGAGTTCTAGCGTGACTAAGCTCAGTCTCAAGATTCTTGACCTTCTCTTCTAATGAGGTGTTCTCCACAATAAGAGTCTTAACTAACCTTGTAGTCTCATCTAGTTTGACTAACAGATCAGCTTTTTCAGTTTTTACCTCATTGAGCTCTTTTCTACAAAGATGAGAAGTCTTTTCAGATTTTATGAATTCAGTGCATAGCTTATCATAGGCTTCCTGAAGGGTCATCTTCTTGGGTACTTCATCATTAGAAGAATCCTCACTGTCACTAGCACTCTCCACAATCACCTTATCGGTTGTGGCAGTAAAGGCCATAACGTGACGACATTCATCCACAAACTCATTAGAAGAGTCATCCTCGGTATCACTCCAGGTAGCAACCAACCCTTTATCTTTTGACTCATTGGTCTTTTCCTTCATGAGGTTGTTTGGACATTCTATCCTCATATGACCAAAACCTTTGCACTCATGGCATTGGATGAGGGGTTTCTCATTCTTGCCCTTCCTAGAGGATTTAGGTTTCCTAGGAGGTTTGCCCTTATCATTTTTCCTAAACTGAAGAAGCTTGATAATCTCATCAATTATGAAGGTTAGATCCTCATCCTCATCTTCACTTTCATCTTCATCTTCAGAGTCCTCAATCTCTTCCTCTATACCCTTGAGAGCCAAGTTTTTACTTTTTCCACTTTTTCCCATTGAGCCTAATCCCATCTCATAGGTTTGAAGGTTCCCTACAAGCCCAGTCAAAGGAATTTGATCAATGTCCTTTGCTTCTTCAATGGCAGTGATCTTGGCATGGAATCTTTCAGGTAAGGACCTAAGGATTTTCCTAACAATTTTGGATTCTGCTATAAATTCTCCAAGGTTGAAAGCAAAATTCACAATATCCTTGAGTTTAGCATAAAACTCATCAAATGTCTCATCCTCCTTCATCCTTATTTCTTCAAAACTGCTAGTGAGTCTTTGAAGTTTCACAGTTTTTACTACCTCGGTACCTTCATAGGTGGTCTCAAGAATGGTCCATGCTTCCTTGGCAATTTTCGTGGATGATATCTTCTTAAATTCCTCATTGTTCACCCCACAAAACAAAGCATTCAAAGCCCTATTGTTGAAATTTACCGCTATGATTGTTGCATCATCCCAATCCACAGGCGCTTCCTTTGGCTTAATCCAGCCAACTTCAACAGCTTGCTATACCTGTTCACCAAGAGCCTGCAAAAAGACTTTCATGCGAACTTTCCAGTACGCATAATTAGTTCCATCAAATAAAGGAGGAATCAAAAGAGATTGTCCACGATCCATGACAACAGGGGTCAAGGATCACACTCAGGAAATTAATCCAATCAGAGTGTACCTGCTCTGATACTACTTGTTGGGAAATTTAGACCCTGGTTGATAGAGTTAACAAGTTTTAAACCCAAGTTGTTAATTAGATTTATTATGAATAAAACTTGTTAAAACAAACAAACATCAATATCATGTAGTGGAAAAAATAAATAAGACAAGATATGATGACCCAGGAAAACCAATGAAACCAACCAGTTTCACAGTAAAAAACCTGGGGAGAAACCTTCCCGAAAAGCAATCCACTATAGTAAAGAGAAGTTTCAGATCTAGTACAAAACCTTTGTCCCTAGTCTCTACAATCCCCGTAGATGAACTCACAGCAGAAACCTTCTACCGCTTCAGAAACTCTGAACTCTTCAATATATGAACGCCACCCTTTGATGATGCACGAATCCCAGTACGTGACTAACTAATTGCGCGGATCCTAGTACGCGACTTCAATCACCAACTAGAAGAAGATTGTTGGCTGCAAAGTTCTTCACTTCATCAACAATGAAGATTAAGAAGCACTTGGTTACAAAACCCTAAGGCGCAAAGACGCAGTAACTTCTTTTAGAGAGAATAAGGCATCGGTCACCTTTTGCATATGTTCTCCTTGTATTCTCTTATGTGACGGCCTCTAAAATAAGCCTTATATAGGTCTAGGTTATGAGAAAAGAAACCCTACACAAATACAAAAGCCTGGCCCAAAAATCAGATTTGAAAATTCTGATATCTGTAACCTTGATAGATAGCAGGTGTCGAGGAGGTGTCGAGCTTTAAACCTCGATAGATAGCTAGGTGTCGAGGAGGTGTCGAGAAGCTGTTGAGAGGACATGAGCTTTCTCGATTGATCCACCAGCTGTCGAGAAGGTGTCGAGATTGCGATAACAATCAACAAAAGAGCTCGATAGATAGCCAGCTGTCGAGCTATCTGTCCGCAGGTGTCGAGCTATCTGTCCAGCTTTAATGAACACCTTTTCTTCACTTGTTTCTTGGTCTAATCTTCATGGCTTTAATACTAGACTTGAACAATATGTTCTTTGAAGTATTAAACACATCCTAGATCTACCCAAATACAAGTAAAGTGCGTTTTGTCAAAGGATTAGCCAATTACATAAAAGAATGACATATGTTCTTAACAGGCATATAGATCTAAGCACAAGCATGGCAAAGAAAGCATAGGCATGTAGATCTAAGCACAAGCATGGAATTTAGACATATCTTAACCCAAGAAGGCTAGGCTAACAACATCAAAGCAATAAATCATGGCAAAAGAGCAAGGAAATATGCTACAAAAACCATAAAACATGCTAGGAAGCAAAAAAAAGCAAGAACATGCTAGGAAAAGCAATAAAGGATATTATTGAGCAAGAAAAAACTAGAAAAAGCTATGAAAAGAAAAGGGTGTGGATTGTAGCTAAAAAGCTACATCCACACCCGTAAACCTCAATTCCAAGATATGGAACCAAGGAGAGGAAGATCGAGTGTAAGAACATTACCTTGTGATTGTGGGGAAAAGAGAAGAATCAAAGGTGTTTAGATGTGTTTGGATATGTTTGGGAGAGAAATTAGAGAGGAAAAGAGAGAGGATCTGCCCAGAAAATTTCCCAAAATCTTTTTTATTTTTTTTTAAATGAGGTTTCTGGTAGTATTTATAGCCAAAATATGGCCCTTCAGCTTTTGGCAGCCCTTGAGTGGCCATTGGCGGCCACACAAGGATCGTTGGCCACCTCTGCTGACATCAGCAGTTTTAGCTTTTTTTGGTCCAGATTTGGACGTGTATTTGAAGGTCTTCCTGACTTGGATTGAGCTGAGCTTGGTATCCCTGGAAAGCTTAGGATGTCTAGTTTCCAGAACACTAAAGAAATTGGAAATTTGACGGTTGGATAAAAAGTTATGGCCTCGGGAAGCATGCTGACGTGCTTTGCACGATTTTCTAGATATCTCAACTGTTTTAACTTCGATTTCGACCCATGAATAGTCATTGGAAAGGGAATTCGATAATCCTCTAAATGGCATTGGTATCAACCCATTTTGATGGTTAGGTCAAAATTAGTGTTTTCGGTGCCTTCGGGAGTCAACGTTGGGTCAAACTTGGTCAAAATTGACAAAAACCTCCAAGTGGCTCGGGTTTGATGTAAAAGCATGAAAAATGTTGTTTCGGGAGGACTTTGACCTTGTTTGACTTTTGGTCAACTCAGGGTTGACAAGGGGCATTTTGTTCAATTTGACCGAAAAAGGCACTTTGAGTGCTTCGATGCCTGAACAGGTTGCACCACGTCAATCTAGATGTTTCTGCGGCCCCGTGGAGAAAAGATAATATTTTTGGAATTTTCGGGGTCCGGCACGCAATTGAGGGTAGAAAAAATATGGTATCTACAGCTGCTCCTTCTTTATATGATATCTCGAGTGTAATGAGAGGTATTGGATAAAGAATGTAATTCTGCATTTTGTTGCCCCAAAATTGCGTGCAGAAACTGCACTGTTCATGGATCGAGATTGGTTTTACCTGGCAAGGTTGAGCTGTTGTAGCTGGTTTGGAGAAATTCTCTAACTTGGTCCACGGAACTAGGCAAGAAACTCTGGGTTTTTTTTTTTAAAGATCAACCGGTCAACACTGATTGGTGGCCACATATGGTGCGCTAGGTAGACTCGGTGGCCACACAAGGTGCGCCGGTTTGCCCAGGCCATACAAAGGCCTATAAAATTCTACTTCTAAAAATTTCTCTAAAGTGAGTTGCGGTTTAGCGGGTCCAGCTTTCAGCTTCAGTCGGTTGCCTCAGCCTTTTTTCTACACTTGGGGTCAGTGTCTATTTTCTCCTACTCTTTATTTTTCTACAAATATGTTAGTAGCAAAGAAACTAGGAGAGTATGCTAGAAATTATTTTATTTTTGGTATTTTGCATATATATGTTTTTTTTGTTTTTGTTATTTTGCCATGATGCTGTTGGAAAAAACTTTGTTCATACATTAGGTATTCACATAATCATACTTGCCTGATTTCACATGTACATACACGTAGGCATAAGAATATATATATATATTTGAACTGTGTACATGCATAATTACATTTACACCTGTTCGTGCAAGGAAAATTTAATTTTTAGGCCACATAGATGAACATGAAAATGTTGGATACCATGGATACCAAAATAAAATGCAAAGTAGACATAAGAGAAAAAGAATAGTGACTGGGAACCTTGAGATCTTGTAATCATAATAATAACGTAACTTTGAAGGGTGAGTTACTTTGAGAATATAGGATTAAATGGTCGTGGCTGAATCGAAATCCTGGTGAGATGAATGGTCATGGCTGAATCTGAACCTCAAAGAGGGCATAGGAATAGACGATCGTGGCCGAATCGAAATCCCGATGAGATGAACGGTTGTGGCAGAATTTGAATCTCGGAGAGGGCATAGGATTAAACGGTCATGGCTGAATCGAAATCCTGATGAGATGAATGGTCGTGGTTGAATCTGAATCTCGGAAAGGGCATAGGATTAGATGGTCGTGGCTGAATCAAAATCCCAATGAGAAGTACGGTTATGGTCGAATCTAAATCTCGGAGAGGGCATAGGATTAAATGGTCGTGGCTGATCGAAATCCTGATGAGATGAATGGTCATGGTCGTATCGAAATCCCAATGAGATGAGCAGCCGTGGCCGAATCTAAATCTCGAAGAGGGCATAGGATTAGACGGTCGTGGCCGAATCGAAATCCCAGTGAGATGAACAGTCGTGGCCGAATCTGAATCTTGAAGAGGGCATAGGATTAGATGGTTGTGGCTAATCGAAATCCCGATGAGATGAACGGTCGTGGCCGAATTTGAATCTCGAAGAGGGCATAGGATTAAACAGTCATGGCCGAATCAAAATCTCGATGAGATGAACGGTCGTGGCTAAATCTGAATCTTAGAGAGGGCATAGGATTAAACGGTGGTGGCCTAATCGAAATCCTGATGAGATGAACGGTCATGGCCAAATTTGAATCTCGGTGAGGGCATAGGATTAGATGGTTGTGGCTAATCGAAATCCCGATGAGATGAACGATCGTGGCTGAATTTGAATCTCGAAGAGGGCATAGGATTAAACGGTCATGGCCGAATCAAAATCTCGATGAGATGAACGGTCATGGCTGAATCTGAATCTTAGAGAGAGCATAGGATTAAACGGTGGTGGCCTAATCGAAATCCTGATGAGATGAACGGTCATGGCCAAATTTGAATCTCGGTAAGGGCATAGGAATAAATGGTCGTGGCCAAATCAAAATCCCGGTGAAATGAACAGTCGTGGCCAAATCTAAATCTCAGAGAGGGCATAGGATTAAACGGTCATGGTAGAATCAAAATCTCGGTGAGATGAATGGTCATGGCCGAATTTGGATCTCGAAGAGGGGTAGTTTGGAAACTTCGACATTTTAGGAAACATGACTTCTTGGTATGAACTTGCAAGACTTGGTATGAACCTGCATGATTCGACATACTTACCTGTTTGCTTACATTGCCATTTGATTTAGGCTTACTGATTAAATCTGAATTTGCTTTTACAGATTATGTCTTGATGGGCGAGATCCAGTGGCGATCGCAGGAAGGCTCTAGCCATTGTTCCCTCCCAACGGGATTCGTTTAGCAGCGACGATGACATCATTTTAGTTGGCGAACAAGTGGCTCAGATTCTTCAGAGTCACTTCGATCAAAGGGGTGATGACATTGCGCCCTCTGGTGGTGTGCCCATTGTGCATTATACTAGGGGTCGACGCTTGGTATAGATGGCCTATGCTTCATCCCCGTCCCGTACTGGTTTAGCTGGCGGTTCTTTGCAGTATCCTCAGACTGAGGAGGGAGAGGGCCTTAGGAGCGTGGAACTAGAGGATGAGCTCATGTTCGATCTGGATGCAGATTTAGAGGCCGATGACATGGCCGGGCTAGATCCAGGCGCTCTAAGGTGCAGTAGTCGTAGGTCGAGATTTTCACCTTATCAGACCAGGGTCGAGGCCTACATTGGAGAGGTTGATGATAACATAGATGATACCCATCTTCAGCATGGTCTGAAGAGGTATCCTTTCGCTTAGGCTCTGACGGGTCAGGTATGTTCCTTTTTCTCTTCCACTTGTTAATTCTGGATATGTAGATATGCATGCTAATTGGTAGCTTTTCTGATTTTGAGTGCAGGGTACTGAGAGGACTTACGATCAGGGAGCCTGGTCTTCATTCCTTATCCTCCTGTTCAACTCTAGGACTAATATGCGCTACTGTGCATTTTTGATTGAGTAGGGCTTCAAGGACTTCCTAAGGACTCCGTCCTATTCCATGAGGCACGCGATAGGGGAAACTTTGGTGCAGCGGTTCCACGCGGAGGCTTGCACCTTTCATTTGAGCTGTGGGGAGTATGCAGTCCTTCCCCTTGATTGGATAGCCATCTTGGGCATTAGATTCGATGGGCATCCAGTCCCGACTAAGTTTGTGGACTTCGACATCGTGAGCGAGCTTTAGGGCATCAGCTATCCCCTTAATTGGGCAACGAGAGGGTAATTTGGGCCTATGGATGAGCCCCAGATTTGCATGGAGCGGCTAAAGATGAACATACCTTGGAGGACAGAGTTGGATGACATTGCTCTTAAGCAGTTCTTCTTCGATTTCATCGGTAGTTGCCTGTTTGGCAACAATTGGTCGGTGCTGACCTGTCGGCTGCCCTTTCTTATAGATTCTTCATTGCTTTCCTTAGGCAGGCTTTGTGACAGGGCTTTAAGAACCTCGAGGGTTGTTGGTAGATTTTGACGTGGTAGGCATATGAGTACATCCTGGCCCTACATCCACAATATTCTGGCTTGTCTTTGACGATATATCCTAGGGCATATGCCTGGTCCCTCTACACGATCACCAGGGTTGTTTTGACATAGCCATCCATTATTAGCGCTGTATTGGATTGTGTCACCTTGGGCGAGATACTCAACAACCACTATGATGGGCGGTTGTTGGCTAGGCGTGAGGTCACCCCTGCTATAGCTAAGTTGTACGTATGATGCTGGTTCTGGGCTTTATCGAGCTAGGAGTTCTTCTTAGCTGAAAGGACCTTCTATCAGGTCATGCCGATTTTCAGAGTGCCTAGGGATCCACCTCTCGAGTTATCCAATCATGAGGTCATTTTGGATGACCTTACCTATGAGACAAGCTCCTTTGAGGGTTTCGTTATAGTAGATACTAATTATGTCACCTAGTTTCTAAAGTCTTCAGTCGAACCTATTATCAATGATTGCCTTGTGAGTGGTGGCAGAGTGCTCGGGGGCATAGCACGAGCTTGACGGGCTTTAGAGGCCCACTTGAGGTTACATGCAGATACCCTACAGGCTAGGGTGAGAGAGCTTGAGGGCGTGGCCGCCGCTAGAGATGGGTATGTGCAGGAGGAGATTGCCAGGTCATATCTTGAGAGAGGGATCAATGGCAGAGAGATAGGGAGGCCCATGTCGTTGCCACATAAAGAGAGAGAGAGAGAGAGAGAGAGAGAGAGAGAGAGAGAGAGAGAGAGAGAGAGAGAGAGAGAGGAGCCAGCTCCTAGTTAAGATAGGCACGCTCTGCAGGTACATCGGTGTTTTGATCGACGAGATGAAGGGGCATAGGATGCATGTACCTCCTGCACCTTATATTCTAGGCAGAGATCCTTCTATTTGATGATATGAGTTAGAGTATATGCCTGTTCCTTCAGGACCTGCTAGTAGTTGGGGATTTGTCCCTTTGGATGATTGGGCACGGGGCCCTGTACCAGATTAGGCACTATTTCAGGTTTCGGGATATGCCCTAGGTTCTTCGGTGGATCGAGCTCATCCTTCTGTAGGTCCTGTTACGGGTGATGATGCCAATGGCGGTAGTGCCGAGCGCTTTGCGAGTGATAGCATCTGAGATAATGACTCTCTTTAAGCCAACCATGTATTGCTGTACCATGATGATGTAGCTCCTGCGCGGGCACGTTTTATTTTTCTTGTACTTTGTAGACATTGCCCTTTGGTGGGCTAGACATGTATATTTTGGATTGCCTCTTGGTAGGCCTGGTCGGTATTTTTATATTGCCTCTTGGTAGGCTTTAGACATGGAGGCTAGTCACGTTGAGGTGAGCAGTAAAGCTGATGATTTAGCATTGAGGCTATTGGAGGCTAGATCCTTCATCCATTCTACTTTGAGCTTGGAATATGGGCTGACTGATGAGCCTAGTGAGCCACAGTTGGCTTTTCATCGCCTTCAGGCTGAGGTAGCTGAGAAGGAGGAGGCATTGATAGTTGCTACTACTAAGGTTGGTGTAGACACTGCATTTTGTACCCCTTTAGATTCGGGCCTCCATACCCTAATGATGCTCAAACTCTAAGGCCCAAGGCTAGTTTAGAGCCTAATTAGATATCAAATTCACTTGAGGAGTGTTAAAATGGAAAATATAACCTTTTAAATGAGAAAAAAAAAATATTTTTGGAAAAAAAAGACCAAAGTGGCTTTTGGCCCACGTACGTGGGTAGTGGCCTACGTACGTGGGCCAAAGCATGCATATGCAAGCAGACTTCTGCGTACGCAACTAGGGTTTTAGAGACATAAAAAAGGCAAGTTTTCTGCAATAATGGCTGAGGTTTGGAATGAATCCCACATCGTCTGGAAGCCGTTCCAAACCCCATTTTTCCCACTATATAAAGCCTTACATGGTACATTTTCAAATACAGAGAAATCCCACGGGAAAAATACAAGATTCACTAGAAAATAGTGAATCAAAATGGAGTTTTTCACAAAACACCCTCAAGTCAATTTTATTTGATTGAGACCTTTCTCTGGCACCAATCCTTTTAGTTTAACATTGCTAATCACTTTCTTATTGGTTTGTGAATAGGCTTGACAGAGGGGAATGGTCAAAATCAAGCTTGGAAAGCTTTTGTGTGAGGTATCTAGTTTAAACTTTTCTTTTTTCCTTTATTTAATTTTCTGCCTTTAAATCTACTTGTTTGCTTTGTTTCTTTGTTAGAATATGTTTTAATATGCTTTTCTAGATCAGGTTTACGTTTTTGTATGCTTAAAATACATGCTAGGTTGTTAGAATTTCCGTTTTAAAGTTCTGCTTTGTTTTTGTGTTTTTAGGTTTTCTAGGAAAGAGGTTGCGTACGTATAATCTTGCCTGCGCACATAGGCTTGATTATGAGTACGCAGGCTTGTTCTTGCATGTGCAAGCCGCTGCCTAGAAACCCTAACTTTTATTTGTTTGTTTTGCTTCTGTTTTCACATGTTGTTCTATTTAGTTTCTTTTTTGTGTTTTTATGCTTCCAAATTTTCTTTTTTTACATGTTTGTTTGTTTATTTTCTATCTTATGTTTAGATTAGGGTTTCTTAGTTTTAATGCCATTCATTCATATGTCCATGCATTAATGCCATAGGTGCTAAGTTGCTATAAGGTAAGCAAAGGTAAGTCATGCATAGATATGAACATGTATCTTTTGTGATGAACATGTTTGTATGATGTTTGGTCTTGAATATGAATGTTTATATGATCTTATGATTGTCATGTTTGGGTTGCTGCCTTGTTTTAAGATGTATGATAGGGTTTCACATGCTAGGGTTTATATATGTGTGTGGGTTTGGCTCTCTTTTATTTAAGGGTAGATAGGTATGTATTTTGGGGTGAATGATCCCATGATTGTATGCTTAGATGTATGCTAGTGTGTGTGTGAGTTACGGTACAAGTGTTGAACATGTTTTTATTGTGGTTAAGGCGTAAGACACAATGATGGGAGGCCAACCTTAGGCAATCTTGGGTGCCTAGCACCTTTCCAAGAGCGTACCTAAACTTTGAACCCATATATCTGGTAGTAAGATCAAAAGGTCATTCCTCTAGAGGACGCTATATATATGGTTCCTAGACCATTGCGAAAACAAGGTGGCGACTCCATAAACACCCCCTTTGCACCCACAGTGGCGAGTCCACTGGGGATAGCGAGTTTAATTCCTAAGTGTGTAGACTTCGCATTTTGTACCCCTTATGACTTGGGCCCCTGTTCCCCGATGATGCTCGAACTCTAAGGCCCAAGGCTAGTTTAGAGCTCTATCTGATATCAAATTGACTTGAGGTGTGTTTAAAATGGAAAATATCACTTTTTAATGCACAAAAAATTTATTTTTTGGAAATAAATGACCAAAGTGGCCTTCGGCCCACATACGTGGGCAGTAGCCTGCGTACGCGGACCAAAGCATGCGTACTTAACTAGGGTTTCAGAGAAAAAAAGGCAAGTTTTCTGCAATAATTACTGAGGTTTGGAATGAATCCCACATTGTCTAGGAGCTGTTCCAAACCCCATTTTTTCCACTATAAAAAGCCTTACATGGTATATTTTCAAAACACACAAAAATCCCACGGGAATCATCTAAGATTCACTAGAAAATAGTGAATCAAAAGGGAGTTTTTCATAAAACACTCTCAAGTCATTTTTATTTGATTGGGAAATTTTTTGGCCCCAATCCTTTGAGTTTAAGATTACTAATCACTATTTTATTGAATTGTGATAGATTTGACTGAGGGGAATGGTAAAAAATCAAGCCTGGGAGCTTTTTGCTTTAAGGTATTCTTTCTAGTTTTTATTTTTTATTTTTTGTCTTTCTTTTCTTGTTTTAATCTTGTTTTTGGTTTGGTTTATGTTTATGCATGTTTGCCTAGGTTAGCATATATTGTTTTTATGTTCTGAGCATGCTAAGTTGTTAGAATTAAGTGTTTCTTGCTTGTGCTCTGTTTTCCATTTTGTGTTTCTAGATTAGGGATCTGAGTAAGCCCCACGCATGCATGTCATGAGCATGTGTACGCATCTTAAACTCTGCATACAAAGGCCTCTGGCTGCATACACAGGTGCTTACCTAGAAACCCTAAATCAGATTTTTGCTTTGATTGGTTTGCTTGTTTCACATATTTTGCCCCTGTCTAAACCCTTTCCATATGTATGCAAGCACATGAATCTCTATTTCACATGCTTTATTTGTTGTTTATCCCTTACATGCTAGATTAGGGTTTTCTTTCTTTTTGATACCATGCCACATAGTCACATGCCCATTCATTAATGCCATAGATGCTATGTTGCTGAAAGGTAAGTAAAAGGGTAAGTCATGCATTAGAAATGTCCATGCATTTGTGTTTTGGTTTTATTTTGGTGATATGATGAAGCATGCTTAGATGTATGATTAGGGTTTATAATGTGTTAATGCCTTGTTTATGATATGTGTGTGATGATATGCTTGTTGCCATGTTTGGGGATGCTGCCTTGTTTAGATGAATGCTAGGGTTTTCTTATGTGTGTTTGGCTCTCTTTTACTTTGTGGATAGATGAGTATGCTTGTTTAGGGATAAAGATGCCATGTTGTATGTTAGATGCATGATTAGTGTGTGTGTGTGAGTTTAGAATACAATTATTTAAATAGTTTTTAATAGGGTTAAGACATAAGACACAATGATGGGAGGCCAACCTTAGGATTGGGCGATCTTGGGTGCCTAACACCTTCCCAAGAGCATACCTAAACTTCGAACCCATACTTTGGTAGTAAGTATGGGTTCGAAGTTTAGGTATGCTCTTGGGAAGATGGAAGGCTCCATTTGGGCCTAAATCTTTCGAAGTTCATCCCACCAACTCACAATCGGTGCCATTGCCTATAACGGGCTTTGAGTATGTTAAAGATTTGCTACCAATCCACTATGAGATCCACTTAGGCCCTCGGTTGGAATTATAGCCTACCTAGTTGTGAGTGACCTACTTATCTATCCCTTTAGCCTTAGGGAGCCTACTTGCACTAGAGAGATCCTAGACCCTATCACAAAGGATACCCTTTATATCTCTTGTTTGTTCAACCATATATCATGTGTTCACCTAATTCTAAGGAACAAATAAGAAGATGTAAAAATGGAAGGGATGGCCCTAAAGTTATGGTATACCCTAAGAAGTTATGGGATGAAAGAAAAGAAGTACTCACATATAAGAGGCTTGTCCCTAAATCCAAAGGTATATCTTAACTTGAAAGGTTCATAAGACCATAGCCTAATTGCTATCATAAGCCCAAGTGGAAAAAGCCCTTTTGAAAAAGAGGACTTTGGGCCTAAGGTAACAAGTATGCTATGGACTTAGCATCCAAAATCCTACAAAGCCAACATGAGCTTCCCTAATCTGGGGCCTCCTTGTTGTATGCCAAGACCCAAAATGATGAGGACTTCGTGGACTTTGAGAGGAAGGCTACAATATATTCTAGCTAAATGGCTATTTCAAAAAAAAGAAAAAGAAAAAAGAAAGTGAAATGATAAATAAAAATGAAAAGCCCAAAGGTGATGAATACATTGTAAGCCCATGTTTGAGACAAAGGGTTGAAAATTTCTAAGTGCATTATAATGAAAGCCCATGAGAGTAAGATGAGAGCTTTATTGTAAATGGACCAAAGCCCAATGAAACAAGGTGCAAAAATCCATGAGAGGGAAGGGAGTGATATTGTAATTAGGCCTTCATTAAAATAAACTTAAGAATTTTCTAAGAACATCTAAAAAATTAAAAAAAACCTTTAATTGGGACATGGACTTAATGAAAATGGGGCTTCTTTTCAGGCATCATTGCACCATCAAAGTCAAGAAAGCACGTCCTCACTCCCATTTGGATTCGAGAAAAAGGAAAGTGCTTGATCAAGATTAAGGACACACACCAAGAAGAGGAAGTGACCCCCCAAGAAACAATGACTACCTTCGTGGAAGACTTAATGGCACAAAAGATCCTTAACGCATTGGGTGAACATGGAGAGGCCCTTAAGAAAATGGGAGGGCGCCTCACTAGGTTGGAGGAATCTAAGCTTAAGAAATTCGCACATGTGGAAATCCATGATGATGAGGAGGAAGTGGAAAAATGGGACGAAAAGGACAAAGCAGAATATGAAAGGAACAAGCAATTTGAGAAGCTCACCGCAGAAACCATAGCTATGAGGGAAAAGATGGAGAAAATGCAACTCGCCTTCCGCAAGGCGCAAGGGATGGATGATTACCTCTATAACATGGGGGGAGTAAGTTTAAAGGCTCCTATTGCATTGCCTCCCAAGTTCAAGATTTCAGATGTAGAAAAGTTTGATGGGACTAGGGATCCGAAGCAACACGTAAGAAGACACCTAAGCATCGCTGAGATGAAGGGGCTAGATGAGAAGCAAACTTTGCATGCATTTCCCCTCTCGCTCACGGGACGTGCATCAAGGTGGTACTATAGCCTTGATCCAAGCAAAACTAAGGTGTGGAACGAACTAGTGGAGTTGTTTGTGGACCAATTTATCTTCAACACCATGATTGATGTGATTCTAAGGGATTTGGAGACTACCAAACAAGGTGTAGGGGAGACATTTTTCAAATTCATGACTAGATGGAAGACCAAGGCATCTAGAATGGTCAATAGGCCAAATGAGAAGGACCAAATCAACATGATCATCAAGAATTTTCTTCCTTCTTATAATAGTAGGATTTTGTCATCGCCTTTTAGCTCATTTGGAGAACTATGTGATTGTGGGATAAGAATCGAAGATGCCCTCAATAATGGACAATTGGAGAAAGGTGAAAGTAAGCCTCTGACCAAGAAAACATATGGAAGGGGAGCAACCACCACCAAAGCACCCAATCTCGTAAATGTAAACACCATCATGCCCCAATAAACACTAGCCTACCCAAAGAAAGCTCGTCGAGAATTCTCCAACCTAGGGATAACCCTCACTTAAGCATATGAAAACCTATCCTCCAAAGGATTCATCAAACCTTTAGAACCTACACCTATGCCTAATCCCATACCTCTCACTTGGAACCTCAATGAATATTGCCATTACCACTAAAATTCTGGCCACAAAACTGACAATTGCTTTCGTCTTAAACACGAGATACAAGACCTCATAGACAATGGAGCCCTCCCAAAATCCCAACATCATCACCAAACCCAACATAAGAAAGAACCCTTTGCTCGATTACCATAGGACTCCTCCTCCATATCAAAATTGGGTGAAAATAGATGAGATCGAATGGGATTGCTTAAAGTTGATAGAGACCATAAATGTCAATATCAATGCTGTGGAAGTCCAAGGAATATGGGATGAAGAAGATGAAGCCTTGAAGGAGGTGGTAGCGGTGTGTGGAGTACTTCCTAAAGGAATGACGTAATTAAAGAAAAGGGTCTTGGAGGACAATGTAGCAAATGTCACTAGGAGTGGGAAGCACTATAAGCCATCCTTTTTGGAAAAGGATCATCCTGGTAGAGATTTAGGGGAGGGATCCAAGCCCATGGAACCTAAAGAAGACAAAGAAGAAGAAGATAAGGTCTTAATACAATTGAAGAAGACCCAAGCTCATGTGTCCATATAGGGCATACTCATGGCCTCTCAAAATCATCGTAAGGCTCTCTTGGACACCTTGAATGGGAAAGAAGTACCTATAGAAACTACTCCACAAGAAGTTTTGTTTCTCATGGGAGTCAAGGGCTCCTCACACTCCCTCCTTGCCTTTTCCGATGAAGATCTCCCTCCTGAAGGAGCTACTCACACTAGACCCTTGCAAATCACCATTGAATGCATGGGTGCCAAGGTTTCGATGGTACTTATTGACAATGGGTCCGCCTTGAATGTTTGTTCTTTTAGGACTACCCTCACTATTGGACTAGACATGGAGTCTATCATCCCTTCTCCCTTGACTGTAAGGGCATATGACAACACATCAAGGATGGTCATGGGTACTTTCAAGGCTCCTTGCAAGATTGGGCCAACGACAACTGTTGTGGAGTTTCATGTCATAGACATCACCCCAAATTACAACCTTCTCTTGGGAAGAGCTTGGCTTCACCCTAATGGGGCAATCCCCCCCTCACTACACCAAAAGATGAAGATCCCATGGAAAGGAGGGATTGCTATAATGCTTGGAGATGGTGAAATTCTAGCACCGATTTGTGGACTCGAGGAAGGAGGAACTCGAGGAAGGAGGAAGTGAGCTTTAAATGAGTGGCTTTGAGTTCATGAATATGATTGACTATGGGTTGAAGGATGAAAGATATGCTACCAACTTGTTCCCATATTGTAGCCATGAGGTGATTGCAATGATGAAGAACATGGGATACATGCCTAAAATGGGCATTGGGAAAGGAGGAAAAGGGGTAGTCGAGTTCCCCAACGTCAAGACTTAAGTGACTAGGGAAGGTTTAGGATTCTTTGAAGGCTGCGATGGAATCTGGAAAAACCTTGGCACTCTCAATGGGAACTTCATGAAGGAAGGGGGAAACTTCCCTTATTGTGCTTCCCCGAACCTTGGGTAGGCAAGGATGGAAAGGTGTATTCGGGTTGGGAAATGTTCTTTAATGAAAAGCTCACCTTTAAGGAGAACCCTACAGTGGTGATCAAAGAGATACAATAAGAGTTCGATTGGGTGAACTACACAGATGCTGAAGCAATGAAGACCATGATGAAGATGAGTGGGGACGTGTTCGCCATCACCAATGAAGAGCCAAGTGATCCTTCTAAATTCATCATGCCTATTATGGAGCCCATTAATAATTGGACTTGGGTTGGGTTTTTTGAAAACATGGGGAAAATTTTTGTAATGCAAGTTCCAATGTACTTTTCAATATTCTCAATAAGATGAATTTTGATTTGGCTTACTTTGATGTGTCCCATAACATTGAAATTATGCACTTATATGATTCAAATAAATTTGAAAATGAAATTAATAAACAATTGGAAAAGAAAATTGAACCTATGGAACCAACTCTTGAAACTATTAATTTAGGCAATAATGAGAATCCACACCTAATTAAAATTGGCTCAACTCTAAATGAAAAAGAAAGAAAAGATCTTCAAGAACTCCTCATAGAATTTCAAGAGGTGTTTGCATGGTCCTATGAAGATATGTTCGGAATTGACCCTGAAATAGCTCAACATCACATTGATACTTATGATCATATGGTGCCCGTCAAACAAAATTTGAGAAGAATAAGGACTGAATGGCTCTTAAAAATCAAGGAGGAAGTCACTAAGAAATTAAAAGTAGGGTTCATCAAACCCGTACACCAAGCCGAATGGATAGCCAATGTCGTGCCCATACCAAAGAAGGATGGGAAGGTGAGGATGTGTGTGGATTTTAGGGACTTGAACAGGGCATATACTAAGGATGACTTTCCTCTCCCTCACATTGATGTCTTGGTGGATAACACGGTGGAAGTGCCTTGATGTCTTTCAAGGATGGTTTTTCTAGGTACAACCAGATCAAGATGGCTCCTAGAGATATGGCCAAAACCACTTTCACTACCAAATGGGGAATCTATTGTTACACGGTGATGTCATTTGGCCTCAAGAATGTCGGGGCAACCTACTAAAGGATGGCTACAGCCTTGTTACATGATATGATGCATAATGAGGTAGAGGTGTATGTCGATGACATGATAGTGAAATCCAAGGATAGAGAAAGCCACACCATAAACTTTAGGAAGTTCTTTGAGAGGATTAAAGAGTATAGGCTAAGATTGAACCCAAAAAAGTGTACCTTCGGAGTAACCGCCGAAAAATTGCTAGGCTTTCTAGTGAGTGATAAAGGAATAGAAGTTGACCCATCCAAGATCAAAACCATATTATAAATGCCTCCACCCAAAAGTGAGAAAGAGATAAGGGGTTTCTTGGGTCGATTACAATACATTAGTCGATTCATTGCCAAGCTCACCTTTACTTGTGAGCCCATCTTTAAACTCCTGAGGAAGAACGAACCACATACATGGAATGATGAGTGCCAAAAAGCCTTTAAACTTATCAAGGAATATCTCCTCCACCCACCTATCCTAGTGCCTCCACAACATAGAAAACCCTTATTTCTATACCTCTCTATCATAGGGGATACAATTGGAAGTATGCTTGCACAAGAAGACAATGACAAGAATGAGAGGGCCATATACTACTTGAGGAAGAGATTCCATGATTATGAGACTAGGTACACTCCCATAGAAAAGTCATGCTTCGCAATTGTTTGGGCCTTTTAGAATTTGAGACATATCATCTTACCTTTCCAGATATGGTGGTAGCAAGAATGGACCCATTGAAGTATTTCTTTGAGAAGCCTACTTTGAGCGGAAGATTGTCAAGATGGTTGATCTTGTTGGCAGAATTCGATTTGAAGTATGTGGCTAGGAAAACTATCAAAGAGAGTGTCGTGTCAGATTTTTGTGCTAAGAATCCTATAGAGGGGGAAGATGGTAAAGAAGACTTTCCAGATAAGGACATTTTGGATGTTGAGTTAGGGACATGGAAGATGCACTTTGATGGAACCGTAAACTAATATGGGAATGGGATAGGAATACTATTGATCACTCCTGAGAGATCTCACATACCTTTGGCAATCAAGTTGAACTTTGAAGCAACTAATAACATGGTTGAATATGAGGCTTGTATTGCCAGAATGGAAGCTCTTTGAGAGTTAAGGGTAAAGGAGGCCGAAGTCTTTGGAGATTCAACTTTGGTTATAACCCAAGCACAAAAGTCGTGGAAGGTGAGAGAGGAACACTTGAAGCCTTATCAACAATACTTGGAGGACTTGACCAAGACCTTTGACAAGATTGTATACACAATTATCCCTAAAGCTCAAAATCAATTTGCGGATGCCTTAGTTACCTAGCCTCCATGGTTGAAATACCCGAGGGAGTGTGGACACGACCCTTGGAGATTGAGCAAAGTTATGAGGAAGTGCACAAAAGGAAGACCGAAGCTTCAGTAATGACCATAGAGGAAGAGGAAGTTCCATGGTACTATGACATGATGAAGTTCTTGGAACTAGGGGCATATCTGGATGGCGCCGACAAGAGAGAACGTCGTTCCATTAGGATGATGGCAATACAATACATCCTATATGGAGGACAACTCTATAGAAGGTCCTATGATGGCATACATCTTCGTTGCTTGAAGAAGGAAGAAGCCGAAAGGGTAATGGAAGAAGTTCATCAAGGAATTTGTGGTCCTCATATGAATGGGAGAATGTTAGCCAAGAAAATCCTAAGGATAGGATACTATTGGAATACAATGGATACCAATTGTGTGGACTATGTGAAGAGTTGCCATGATTGTCAGACATACGCCAACTTGAACCATGTACCACCTAGTGAGTTGTATAGCATGACTTCTCCATGGCCATTCTCGGTTTGGGGCATAGATGTGATTGGAAGGATAGCTCATAAGGCTTCAAATGGGCATGAATACATCTTGGTGGCAATTGACTATTTCACCAAGTGGATGGAGGTAACCTCCTACTCCATATTGAAAGCTAAGCACGTGGCTTGGTTTTGAGAAAACAACAACATATGTTGGTTTGGGGTGCCCTAAGAGATCATTTCTAATCATGGTTCCCACTTTGAGGGGGAGGTTCAAAGGATCATGGAGCATCACAAGTCTTCACCTTATCGACCACAAGCTAACAGGGCCGTAGAAGCAACTAATAAGAATGTGAAGAATATCCTAGCCAAAATGGTAGTGATATACAAAGATTGGGCCGAGAAGCTTCCGTTTGCCTTATGGGGTTATGGAACTTCTATCTGTGTGTCGACTGGGGCAACACCTTACTCTTTGGTTTATGGTAGTGAGGCGGTGCTTCCTATTGAGGTGGAGATACAATCTTTGAGGGTATTGGTGGAAACCAATGTCCTAGAAAGGATTGGGCTAAGGCAAGATATGAACAATTGGCTTTGATAGATGAGAAGAGAGCTAGGGCACAATATCATGCATAAGGGTACCAAAAAAGATTGCTAGAGCATTCAACAAGCAAGTGAAACCAAGAAACCTTAAAGAAGGGGACTTGGTCCTAAAGGTGCTTAGAGATGAGACTTTTGACCAAGAGGAAAGATGAAGCCAAGGTGGTTTGGGCCTTTTATCATTAAGAAAATCATGCTAGAGGTGCTACAAGGATCACAAATTTGGATGGGGAAGAGATGCTTCGCCCAATTAACATGGATAGACTTCGGAAATACAACAATTAAAGAAAAAAAAAGAAAAAAGAAAAAAAGCCTGCTGGGTTAAAAACCCGAAAGGGCGGCCGAGGCAAAAGTTAAGGCAAAAGTACTCCTATAGATTGAAAACCCGAAAGGGCAGTCTAGGCAAAAGTTAGGGGAAAGACCATGGGCATGGCGAAAATTCCCAAAAGGACGTCATGGGCAAAAGTTACATGGCAAAGGAAAAAGAAAAGAAAAAGTAAAATAAATAAGATGACAATAAGCTAAGATAATAAAAAGGTGATTCTCTTATTGTTCAAATTAAAAGGTAACAAGATTGTTTCCATAAGGGATTTGGAACCTTCCAATCCTTTATTAAATTCAAAAACAAAAAAATATGAGAATCATAAAGTGCAGAAAAGTAAAAATATGGGGCATATCAAGGTGGTCACTCTGACCTTCTTGCTTTCTTGCTAGTCTTCATGTAAGCTTTCTCATCCCTCAGAATCCACTTCATGTCATCCTCCAACCATTGCTTGTACCTTGCAGTGGGATATATGTATTGAGGAGGAGCGCTGCCCCTAGTCACCCTATGGTATGGCCAAGCCTCACGAAGCCTACCTAAGATCCCATCAGTGAACACCTCAGTGTGGAAGGCACTTTCATCATCAGGAGCTCCTTGACGTTCTCCAAATTGTCTTGAGATATGACAAGTGGAGTAGTATGAGCAGCAACAAAGTCCAACTAAAGGCACACAACAGTCCTTGTAGCAACTGTGGACCATGCTTGAGATGTGCCACTACTCCACGACCCACTGAATGTCGGTCTCCTTGATGTGACCCATAAGCTCCATGCATGCCTTAAAGCTCATGTCATTTTTTGATGGAAATATGAGTGTACGCAGCGGAAAAATAATGGATCTACGTCATTCACAATTGATAACATGTGCCATGTAAGTTTCAGAATGTAGGAACAAGAGAGTGTACCTTGAAGCGGTGAAATTCAAAACCGAAGATGAAAAGCACTTGAGAAGACTTTCAATCCTCACTCCAATTCCACTTGATACCCAAGAAGTGTGGTCTCTCAATCAATTATATGTGTATGTTCTAGAGAGAATCAAAGAGTGTCCAACACTCTTATACATACCAATTCATATATTCTCTCAAATTCTCTATGCTTCTCTCCATATAACTGATTATCTAATTGGGCTAGCCTTTTGAGCCTTTCCAATTGGGCTTTAGTATGTGGCTTGGAGTGGGACCAAAAGGGAACAAATAAGACACTAGCTCTAATGGGCCTTGGACTTTTCTGTCAACTCTTGACAAGTCCAAAGTTACCATTAATTATATTTAATACCACTATATAAATATAATTGTACTCTAGGCCTTATTAATAAATTATATCCCAAGACTTTATTGTACATGCAACCCCTTCATAAAATATTCACAGTAATACAAAGTCATGAATGTAGACTACCACTTTGTAAATTACTATATCTTAATCTTTGAGTACCCGGTTTAATCCTTTAAGTTATTCATCATATATTTATGAAATCCAATTTCATAAACATATATTTTAGTAACTATTTACTAAAGTAGTTAGGCCTAACATTCTGAATAACAAACCCATTAAACTTATCTCAAGGGAATATTTTGTATCTCCGTTAAGAGACTATGAATTCTATCTTGAGAATATATGTTCCATCAACACTAAATGTGGCTGCCCAACATACTGAGATTTTGACCATTACTTTAGATCTCACTCTTGATATATCAAAGCAACCTACACTTCATGATCAGGTCTACTATTCTCTCAAGATTAAGAGTTCATGTGAATAAAAGTCGTGAAATTTATTATTCATTTGACAGTCGTTAGGAGAATAATAAATCTCATAGCGGTTTAGTTCAATATGTTTTAACTCTTAAAACATATCAACATATCAACCAGAAGTCTCCACTTCCATGATCAAGAAAAATCATCTTAGTTGATATGTTATAGTCTTCGTAGATGAAATGCCCAATTTCATCACCGACTACGAACTAAAATTTTGATTTTACAAAGAACTTGTGATTTATATCTTCTATGACTTTTCACATAAATCACATATAATGCATCTCATGGATTATATGATAATGTCCTAATATTCATGTTATCATTATTTCAGATAATAATAAAACAAATTTATTAATCACAACATTAAGTCATACATAATGTCATACATAGCATCTTACAATAGGATTTTAGGGCACTAATCCTAACAATTTTGGTGAAGTTGACGGTCCCTAAGATGCCTAGGGAGGTATGTGCTAGGAGGTACAGTAGGAGGTTGAAGCAACTGAAGCCTCTCTTGTAGCCATATTTGAAAAATAAGGAGAGAAAAAAAAAAAAAAAAAAAAGAGAAGGAGAAGAAGAGAGAGAAAAAGAAAAAAAAAAGAGAGAAGAGAGAGCATGAATGAGAAAAAAAAAATAATGATGAAAGACGATATAAGGTGTCTCGATAGGTTGAAATTTGAAAGGCGACCCATGCAAAATTAGAGGAATCCTGCTAGGTTGAGAACCTAGGCAAAAGTTAGGGATTATACTTGAAGAAGAAGAGGACTCTCTGCAAAGAAGCTTCTTCCTTCCTATGAAAGGCATCCAAACCATTGAGGGTTTCTACCAAAATCAAGCCCACCGAGTTACCTCTCTTTAGCTCATAAGCCATCATGTACATTCAGAGATCCACACAATATGACTTTTGAACCAATAAATACTTTGCAAGAGCATATAAGTAAAAGGCACTAAGAAAGTATGAACGTGGCCTCTCACCCACGGGAAGGGCCGAGTCGGAAAAGTGTGAAAAAACCAAGCTAAGGTTGAGTTTGCCAAAGACACACCACCTATTGGTCGTAGCAAGAGGTACGCCCAATACAACTTGCAGCAAAAAGGGGAGATCCCCACCCATGGTAGGGAATATGAGATCATCAATCTCCAGTTCACCCATGATGGCACCGAATTCTTCAATAGCAGGGCATATTTTTTACTCCATTGAAGCTAGAAAACATGCCAAGTAGGGACCCAATAGTTGGTAGCAGCACGAAGAAGAGACTCATCCACCCTTATTTGATGGTATGAAAAGACACAAGAAAGACCATAAGGGGCAATGGAATCCTTGAAATCTAGACCAAGCCTCCTAGTCCAAGCCGAGACATTGTGTGGAGAGTTTTCTACCATTGGTAGACCTTAAAAAGGGGCTCTCTGGTTGAAAATACGTTGGTGAGGGTTTTGGATTCAAATGGCTCCTTTTATAATTAATTAGGGCAGTTAGGGTTTCCTCTGATTCGTGGCCTATGTACGCAAGGTCAACCCTGTGTACACAAAGTCAAAGTTGCGTATGCAAGCCCATCCCCATGTACGCATAGCGCTTGGCAAAAGCCCATTCTCCCTTGTTTTGAGCATGGTTTTTCATTCCAAGGCATTCCTAGGGTTCCTACGACCTAAAGGGTCATCCAGAGCATATTCCAAGCACAATATTTCAAGCATCAAAGAAGCAATGTTGTATAGAAACATACAAGTTAACCATATATCTTGTAAATTAAGTGCTAGTCCCAATTAAAAGTATAACTGTAAAAAGATGTTCTTAAATACATTCCTTTGTCTTAAACTAAATTCAAATGTTTGCTAAAGGAAATAAAAAACAACAAAAAAAAAAAAAAAGAGAAAGCTGTGTGTTGTATGCCTATATGTATTGACCGCAAGTAGTCAATGGTGTCACCTCTTCCTTGGTTGGTAGCTAGGAGTCGCCTCCGAATCCTCCTCATCAGCATCATCATCATCATCATCATCACCATCGCCTAGGTGTGTCGCCCCTTCAGGACCGTACAAGTTCCTTGAATAGTTGGTCACCTCGAGCTTAAAATTCCTAGTCAACTATACCAACTCCTCATGCTCTTGGATAGTGAGTTCCAGTTTGAAGAAAGAAGGGTTAGTGATCGGAAAAAAGGAGAGTCAGCAAGAAGAAAAAAAGAACAAAGGGAAAGAAGAACTCACCGCCTAGGTGTTTGGAGGAAAGGATGTAGGAATTCTTCTTGGCCTTGGGTGCTATTGAAGGAGATAAAGAGAGTCTAAAGAGAAAATGAGAGAATGAGGGAGTTTTGAGAGAATGGGAGAATCAAATGATGTGAGGAAAAGAGAGAAGAGAGAAGTTTTTGTAGAGAAAAAAAGGGAAGTTGAAGAGTTATGAAGAATGTGAAGAGATGAGGGAGATGAAGAGAATGAAGAAGAAAAAGAAATGATTGGTAACCGTTGGGAAAAATGAAGAGGCGGGAACACACTTGATGGCTAAACTACATGTAGTTTAGGCCTAACCACTAAACTACATGTAGTTTAGTCATGAACAGTAAAAAAAAAAAAAAAAAAAAGATTCTTTCAAAAAAAGAAACAAACATCTCAAGATTGCCCCAATTAGGCACAAAATCATCAAGGACTCCCTAGTGAGCAGTAAAGGAACCAGAAGACTCTTCCCTCCAATTAGGCATGTACATCCCAAAACCATTTCCAGCAGATCACATAAAATTAAAAACACCATCCCTAGTAAGGAAGCAAAAGATTCTTCCCTAATGGATCAAGCATATCTAGAACATCATCCTTATGGAGGAGTCTGAAGATTCTTTCTCGATGGACCTAAGCATAGTTAAATAATCCTCAGTAAGGAAGCAGAAGATTCATCCCCAATACATCAAGCATATCTAGAACATCATCCCCATGGAGGAGGTAGAAGATTCTTCCTCGATGGACCCAAGCATACTTAAACCATCCCCAGTGAGGAAGCAGAAGATTCTTTTTCAAGTAGATCAAGTACACCTAAAGCATCCCCAGTAAGGAAGCAGAAGATTCTTCCTCAAGTAGATCAAGTACACCTAAAGCATCCCCAGTAAGGAAGCAAAAGATTCTTCCTCAAAGTCCTCAACATACCATGAAGGAAGTAGAAGATTCTTCCCTAGTGGATCACATGTCTACAAAGCTACATGACTCCTCAGTGAGTCCATTACCACTACTCCTCAGCAAGTTTCTCATCCCCAAGTAAGTCATGGAAGAGGTAAAAGATTCCTCCCCATACACACCTACTCCTCAGCGAGTTTTCACCACCTCTAGTGGATCTAGCAGTCAAGACTATTTGTGCATATATCCTTCAAGAATTGAACATGCAGGCACGGTAGAAAAAGGTAGAGATAGAGATAGAGAAAGAGACCAAGGTCAACCTGAGGCAAGAGCCTCACTAGAAAAGGTAGAGAAAGAAGCGAAGAAGACATGAGGAGCAAGTCACTTAGAGAAGTTTGAGGCAAGAGCCCCAGACGGACACCACAAAGACTATATCCTTTTGTTTTTTGTTGGGTTAGCTCAAAGAGCGCCCTTGTTTGTTTTTCTTTTTCTTTTTAAGTGAATTTAGGATAGTAAGTTACTCATCATTTGCTTGCAAGTGGCAAAACAGGTTTTGGGACAGTGAACTTGTCGTTGCTCATTTCCTAAGCAACAAAGGTCGGACTTCAGACATACGGATCCCACACAGTTCTCTAGAGTTGCACCTTGCCCCATGTATGCTTGATGTGTGTTGTGTGCGTGGGTTGGGCCCGAGCCGTACGTCAAAACAAAATATTTTGTCTCTTATTCTTTTGATTTCGTTAGTGAAACTCATGAATAAAAAAAGGAGCATTTGTAGACATCGCATTTTGTATCCCTTACGACTCGGGCCCCCGTTCCCCAATGATGCTCAAACTCTAAAGCCCAAGGCCAGTTTAGAGCCCAATTAGATATCAAATTGACTAGAGGAGTGTTAAAATGGAAAATATAACCATTTAAATGAGCAAAAATCTAATTTTGGAAATAAAAGACCAAAGTGGCCCTCGGCCCATGTATGTGGGCAGCGGCCTGCGTACGTGGGCCAAAACATGCGTACGCTGGCACACTTTTGCATACGCAGCTAGGGTTTCAGAGACATAAAAAATGCAAGTTTTCTGCAATAATGACTGAGGTTTGAAATGAATCTCACATTGCCTGAGAGTTGTTCCAAACCACATTTTTTCCACTATATAAAGCCTTACATGGTACATTTTCGAAACACATAGAAATCCCACTGGAAAAATACAAGATTCTGCAAGTTTTCTGCAATAATGACTGAGGTTTGAAATGAATCTCACATCGCCTGAGAGCTGTTCCAAACCGCATTTTTTCCACTATATAAAGCCTTACATGGTACATTTTCGAAACACATAGAAATCCCACTGGAAAAATACAAGATTCACTAGAAAATAGTTAATTAAAAGGGAAATTTTCATAAAACATCCTTAAGTCAATTTTATTTGATTAAGACTTTTTTTGGCCCCAATCCTCTTAGTTTAACGTTGCTAATTACGTTCTTATTGGTTTGTGAATAGACTTGACTGAAGGGAATGATCAAAATCAAGCTTGGAAAGCTTTTGTGTAAGGTATCTAGTCTAAACTTTTCATTTTCCTTTCTTTTATTTTTTGCCTTTAAATCTACTTGTTTTCTTTGTTTCTTTGTGAGAATATGTTTTAATATGCTTTTCTAGATTAGATTTACGTTTTCATATGCTTAAAATGCATGTTAGGTTGTTAGAATTTTCGTTTTAAAGTTTTGCTTTGTTTTTGTGTTTTTAGGTTTTCTGGGCAAAAGGCTGCGTACACATAATCTTGCCTGCACATGCAGGCTTGATTATGCACACGCAAGCTTGTTCTTGTGTGCACAAGCTGCTGCCCAGAAACCCTAACTTTTATTTGTTTGTTTTGCTTCTGTTTTCACATGTTGTTTTGTTTAGTTTCTTTTCTGTGTTTTTACGCTTCCAAAGTTTCTGTTTTTACATGTTTGTTTGTTTATTTGCTATCATATGTTTAGATTATGGTTTCTTAGTTTTAATGCCATTCATTCACATGTTCATGCATTAATGCTATAGGTGTTGAGTTGCTGTAAGGTAAGCAAAGGTAAGTCATGCATTGATATGAACATGTAACTTTTGTGCTGAACATGTTTGTATGATGTTTGGTCTTGAATATGAATGTTTATATGATCTTATGATTGTCATGTTTGGGTTGCTGCCTTGTTTTAAGATGTATGATAGTGTTTCACATGCTAGGGTTTAAGATGTTTGGTCCTGAATATGAATGTTTATATGATCTTATGATTGTCATGTTTGGGTTGCTGCCTTGTTTTAAGATGTATGATAGGGTTTCACATGCTAGGGTTTATATATGTGTGTGGGTTTGGCTCTCTTTTGTTTAAGGGTAGATAGGTATATGTTTTGGGATGAATGATGCTACAATTGTATGCTTAGATGTATGCTAGTGTGTGTGTGAGTTAGGGTACAAGTGTTGAACATGCTTTTATCGTGGTTAAGACGTAAGACACAATGATGGGAGGCCAACCCTAGGGTTGGGCGATCTTGGGTGCCTAACACCTTCCCAAGAGCATACCTAAACTCTAAACCCATATCTTTGGTAGTAAGATCAAAAGGTCATTCCTTGAGAGGACGCTATATATATGGTTCCTAAACTATTGCAAAAACTAGGTGGCGACTCTATAACACCCCCTTTGCGCCCATAGTTGGCACCTTGCAGGCTTTACTTGATATAGAGAGGCAGAGCTTTACCTTGAGTTCCACTTTCGAGAGGGAGCTTGTCCAGCTTCGACATTCATACAACAGACTTAGGAAGGTTGCCAGAGATTTGGGATTTGATGCAGCAAGGTTGCTTCGTACCCATCTGTCGGATGATCCGATTCTCCACACCAGTTTTGGGATGCTATGCAAGGTAGTGTCAGACTGTTTGGGCCATGTTTGACTCGTTTGAGTTTTTTCAACTTTCGATTTCTGCACATAAGCTATGTAGTTAGTATTCCACCATGTATGGGTAGGTCCTTCATAAATTGCCAGGCAATTATGCGAAGCCTTCCACTTTTGGAGTTTTTAAAGCATAGTCTAGTTTGCAAGGCATGGTTAAAAAAAGAAGAAGGTGGAAACTGAGATGTTTTTGCATATATTGATCATCAGGAAATATTTATGTTCATGAGATTTGTGTTTTTGGTAACAGAATGATAGATGCATGAAAGGATTAGAAAGGCACAGAACAGGCATGTATAATGAATATGTGCGCAAATGCTTTGAAAATGCAAGATCATACAAATAAAAATGGTAAATGTGTTAGGTTCTAAGACTTTAGGAACTAATGTATTAGAACTTCAATTTGTATTATGTTGGCAAACCATGATCAAAACATAGAGTCTAGGTTTAGGCTTGCTCAAAGTATGTTTATTTGTAAAATTGGAATTGAGTGATTGCAAAATTTATTGGACTAAATCTGCATGGCTCGATCGATCAAAAAATAGACTCGATCGATTGAACCACGTGCAGATTTATTTTTCTGCAGAGTTCCAGTTTAGCCTAAACTGTACTTAAACGTCTTAGGGTTCAAGTAAAACACTCCTATATATAAGGGAAACCCTAAAACGTTTTTGAGAGCTTTTTAGAGAGATTAAAGTGCCGTGTGTGCCTCTTTTTATTTTTAGGGTTTTGTACCCAAAGGCTCTCTAAAGGTTGTTGCTCTATTTTGCTGTGTGTGTGAATCTCTTGTAAGATCTGAGAGGTGGTTGCCTTCACACATGCTTAGGATTATCAAGAAGGAGATTTCATTGATAGCTTGATGATCATTCAGTTGCTGCACTAAAGAGCTTAAAGATACGTAAGCGGGAGTGCTTGTACTTGCTGGAGAATCTAAGAAAGAAGGAGTCCGTGGTCTCGGAGCTTGCACGTGGTCGTGTCAGTAAGTTTTCTACTGGTGGGTAGCAATAGGATGTTAGTGGTCTAAGTCGCTATTGTAAAACTTCAATTCTTTCATAGTGGATTCAGGTTTACCTTGAGGATAGCTAGGTTAAATCCTCCCCAGGTTTTTTACCGGTTTGGTTTTCCTAGGTGATCATATCTTTGTGTTCTTAATATTCCGCACTTTACATTGATATGATTATATGATTGTGTTAACCTAGATTTGGAATTTGGACTAAGTAACAACTTGGCTTATTAACTAGGTTAATCCAGTTGTGTTTTAAGGGGTCTAAAAACAAACAAAATGTAAGTCTATGCATATCAATATCTTAGGTTCCAAAGGATACATTCTATTCTAGACGGACCTTTCCCATTCCTATTAGGTTAAATCTTCAATTGGTGTGTGCTATAAAATCTCTGAACAAAACCACAGCGGGCCATGCATGTTGCAAACATAGAGTAACCTAAGAGGGTGTATGCTTTCTTTCCTTGATCTTGATCATAAACCTGAGCCAAGGTGGTTGCCTACGTACCTTCACTGGGAAGGATTATATCATCACATAGTTCAACTGACATTACAAATTTTGATTGCCTTAATTTTTGCCTAGACCGCCTTTTTAGGTTTTCAATCTAATAGGCTTCTTGCACTCTTTCTTTTGCTCTCCTTTTGCGTAGACTGCCCTTTCGGGTTTTCAATCTACCTTTTCATATTTTTGTATTTTTTTTGTATTTTTATTTATTTTATGTGTGTTTACATAGGAATGTGGAAATGGGGTTGCACTTGGAAGCTCCCTCATGCGAAGTATGGTATGACAGCATCAGAATTGGTGGGCAAATTAAAGTCATGTCCATCCAGCTCCTTTGGAGAAGGCCTTTTTCACCACATATGGGACCTCGTAGGTCGGGGTAAACTTTCCTTTGTGATCATGCTTGGCCTGGTTGCGCTTCTTTAAGACTAGGTCGTCTTCTTCAAAGACTCTGGGTTTAACTTTCTTGTTGAATGCTTGTTCGACGCGGTGTTGATACAACTTCCTATGGAACATTGCGGTCATGCGCTTCTCATCTATCATGTTCAATTACTCATATCAGGAACTGCTTATTCAACTTCTAACAACTTTGTTTGTGATAAGATTTTGAGAGATGGGATCTCTACCTTTGCGGGAAGGACGACTTCCATGCAGTAGACCAAGGAATACGGGCTTGCCCCTGTGGAAATACGAATAGAAGTGCGATAAGGCACACAAGGCAAATGGCAAGAACTCATGCCAATTCTTATAGGTATCTGTCATCTTCACTAAGAGCTTCTACTGCACTATTCATCTGAGGATGGTAAGGAACCAAATTCCGGTGTTTGATCTTGAACTGTTGGTAGAGTTGCTCGATCATTTTCCCATTTAGGTTTTTCCCATTATCTATAATGAGCTCTACTAGTACGCCATAGCGGCAAATGATGTTTTGCTTCAAGAATTGGGCCACCATAGCCTAGGTGACACTTTCGTAGGAAGCGGCTTCCACCCATTTGGTGAAGTAGTTGATAGCCACTAAGATATACTCATGCCCATTTGAGGCTTTTGGAATCACGGGTCTGATGATGTCCATTCCCTAGGCTGAAAAAGGCCATGGTGCTACTAGAGAGTTCCGGGATTTGGGGAGGAACATTCTTTCTATTTTGATAAACTTGGCAACGGTGGCACGTCCTCACATGCTTGATGCAATCGCTTTCCATAGTGAGCCAATAGTAATCGGCTCTCATAATTTTTGAGGCAAACAGGGGTCCACTGGCATGGGCTCTAAGCAGGCCTTCTTGCATCTCTTCCATCAAATGGTTAGCCTTGGGGGCATCTATGCATCGAAGCAGACTTGTGTTGTGGTTCCTTTTTTACAGGACTTCTCCATTCAAGAAAAACTGGCACGCCATGTGTTTGATGAATTTCTTCTCGCTATCTATGGCCCTAGGCGGGTATTCACCATTTTTGATATAAGCCTTGATATCATGGTACCATGGCTTCTCATCGATTTCAGCTTCGACGTTCATGCATTCTTTTGATATTCATGCAATAGGCCGGCACATTGCGGACCTTTATGCGCAATTGTCGCATCTCATCTCCTTCTGCTAATTTAACCATGCTAGCCAAGGTGGCTAAAGCATTCGCGAACTAGTTGTATGCTAGGGGCAAATAAGCAAAGGTAATGTTCCAGAATTTCGGGATTAAACGGCTGACACATTCCTGATACGAAATCAACTTGGTGTCTTAGGCTTGCCACTTTCCCTTTATTTGGGAGATGATCAATAGGGAATCTTCAAAGATGCTTAGATCGTATGTGCTAAACTCTAAGGCAACTTACAAGCCTACTATGCACGCCTCGTACTCTGTAACGTTGTTGGTGCAATTAAAATTCAGCTTAACTGAAAGAGGAATTTGCTAGCTCTTTGAGGATACTAAGGGCTACAAAATAAAGCTTCCAACGCCACAGTTTCACATTGCTTGGTTCAGGCTCTATCGCCAAAACATCTTCATCCAGGAAGAGGGATTCTGAGAACTCTGGGTCATTCAACGGCTGGTCCGCTAGGTAATCGGCTATGGTTGGGCCCTTGATGACCTTTCGCACTACAAATACGATATCGAATTCGAAGAGTAACAACTGCCAACGGGAGATCTTCCTTGTAAGGGCAGGCTTTTCAAAGATGTACTTGATGGGAT
Source organism: Quercus aquifolioides (assembly GCA_019022515.1). Classification (NCBI taxonomy): domain Eukaryota; kingdom Viridiplantae; phylum Streptophyta; class Magnoliopsida; order Fagales; family Fagaceae; genus Quercus; species Quercus aquifolioides. Next base: position 38,589,737 of record CM032329.1, on the reverse strand, counting down.
CCATGTGGGAAATCAACCACGTGGTGAAGTAGAGCATATACTGCCGTAACTTGCATGAGGCCCATGCTAGGGTGCAACACGTCTTCTCAATGTCGATGTAGTTGATCTCACAATTGGTGAACTTCTTACTTAGGTAGTAAATTGCCTTCTCCTTTTGATTGGGTTCATTTAGCTGGCCTAACATACAACCCATGGATGCTTCTTGCATTGCTAAATAGAGAATCAATGGATGTCCCGGTGTCGGCGGAACTAGAATAAAAGGGTTCAAAAGATACCGCTTAATCCTGTCAAAGGCTGCTTGACATTCGTTTGTCCATTCTATCTTCGTATCCTTCTTCAAAAGCTTGAATAAGGGATCACACATGGCGGTCAACTGCTCTATGAAGCGGGCTATGTAATTGATCCTTCCTAAGAAGCTTCGAACTTATTTCTCAGTTTTTGGTGTGGGCATGTCCCTGATGGCCTGGACTTTTGCTGGGTCCATTTCAATTCCTCTCTGGCTAACTATGAAGCCAACCAATTTCCTTAAACTGGCTCCGAAGATGCATTTGTTAAGCTTAAGCCTCCACCTATACTTGACAAGGCATTTGAATAGCTTCCTTAAATCTATCGAATGATATCTGGGGGTGCGCAACTCGGCGATCATATCTTCCACATAGACTTTGATCTCCTTATGCATCATATCATGGAACAAGGTTACCATGGCTTGCTGGTAAGTCGCATCGGCATTCTTCAAACCGAATGGCATGGCGTCATAGGCATAAGTTCCCTAATGAGTGGTGAATGATGTCTTGGCTTTGTCCTCTTCATCCATCTTGATCTAGTTATAACCCAAGAATCCATCCATAAAGGAGAAGAACATGTTGGTCGTGATGTTATCAGCGCATATGTGTACTTTCCCATCTTTCTTTGGCATGGGAACAATGTTGGCAATCCAATCAGAGTAGGCTATGGCGGTATGAAAAGCTTTCAACTACTTTTCCACTTCTTCTTTGATCTTCAGGATAGTCTCGTACTGGAGGGCATTCAGGTTTAATCGGAATCCTGTGGATGACAATCTCTGTATCCAGTCCTAGCATATCTTGAGAAGACTAAGCAAAGATTTCCTTGAATTCCTTCAGTAGAGCTATGAGCTTGTCTTTCATGTCTTTGGGAAAGTTTACTCTAATCTTGACAGGCTTTTCTTTCTCTCCATCACCGGTTAGGTTTATCACCTCTGTCTCTTCTATATTGGGCTTGGACCCTTCACTCTCTCTGTTTAGAGCTTCTAGGATGTCTCGAGGTAAGTTAAGGACCTCTTCCATTCCTTCAACATCATGATCCAACTCTATTGTCTCATTCACATCATCCACACTCTCGTTGTGGCAAAGGGATGATGTACCCACTTGGGAATCATAATAGATCCTATAGAGCAGAACATATACAGAGAAACATAAGATAATTTGCACACATATATTCATAGGAAAGCAAATAAAGATGCAAGAATTTTTTGAATAATATACTGAATATTTCATTAATGGATTGTGGGCAGGGGGAAAACAAAGTTCATGCCTGATAATGATAAAAGGGAAATGCTTTTTTTTTTTTTTTTCGTTGTTTCTGGAAAAAAAATTTGAGTAAAATGAACAGGGAATACAAATAAAGTAGGAAATAACATAAGCATGCAAAACAAACTAGATATGCTATTCCAACCCTCTCGAGTGATCAGGGGGCCCAATCACCCGATGATGGAATACTTCTTACTTAGCTGATGCAAACCACAAAGCAAGACTCGATGGTCCAAAGGCCTGCCGTCTTGCCTGGCTTCCCTGGTCAGATAGTAGAAATCAGATTATCTTTGGGAGATATGATAGCGTTCACAGAGAACTCCTTAGGATAGAGCCGAATGATGTAAGCTAGATCTGATTCCTCATCTTGCAATTCCTTGAAAGATTCTGGCACAATGACTTCAGCTGGAGTCGAAAAAGTAGCCCTAATATAAGGAACAGACATCCTTTGGTCGGAACACTTCCCTTCTTTTTCTTGTATTTACGTATAAATGTGAGAATAAAAACAAAATGGATGTGATAATGCCTATCAAAACTAAGATAATATTGTACTTTTACGCCATTATCACACCCTCTATCCTGATTACTAGTCTCTAGCATTTGCAAAACTCATGAAGTCCACACTAACCCTTTCAAGCATACACTAAAGGATAAGAAAGCAATAAAAGAAAAGAAATGCAAGAGTATGATACCACTTTTGTTGGCAAACTCGGTTTCATTTAGCATATGAAACAATCCTTTAAACCCCTAGCGATCCCTAGTAGGCGAGTTGTGTCTTGTAATGGGTTATAGCATGCTACCTACAAACATAGTTTCTCAAAAGATGCATGCGATGAGGCTAAATTATCAAACACTTGAACAAGTCATTCACTAAAGATCATAAGATGCTATCCAAGTCCAAGAATAAAAAAACCTAAAAAATGGTTGTGTGTGCAGAGCCAATGACCATCTTAACAACCAACCCGTAACACATATGAATCAGAGAACGCACCCAAAATTTATGTGCTCCAAACCTCACCAAAATAAGTAGTTGTCCAAAGAATTTACTTCGAGATTTGGATGAAGTTTTTTTGTTTTTGTTTTTTAATAGGAATGATGAACAATGAAATTACATAAAGATCTCATGAAAAATGTTATCTATTGGGGACATCTATTCTTCCACAAACCCACTTAGGATGAATTGGTCATTCAATCTAGGTTGCAATGGGGCCAATGATGAATGGGTAAGATAAGGAAATGAAAGGGTGCACAAATAATTTCAAAAATATGCTAGCGCCTTTGTAACCATGGTTAACAGGAATTACCTTCTAACAATTGCATTCTCTTTTCGTTCTTCTTTTTATTTTTCTTTCTTTCTTTTCTTTTCATCTTTTTTCTTTTTCAATTTCTTCTTCGTTATTTTTTTTTTCAATTTCTTCTTCACTTTTCTCTTCTTCTTCTTCTTCTTCTTCATTTTTTTTTCTTCAATAAACAACTTTGTACAAGAACCCAATAATGTAAAATTTCAACCAAATTTCATCATGAGAATAATTACAAAACAATTCTTTGCAAACCATTTTTCCAAACCATGATAAATCATCCATTGCATATTTTAAAAATAATTTGGTGAAGGGAGATTATTATATAAGTGGCTCAACTCTACAAGGAGTATGTATGTGAATGTGGCTCAACAAAGAAAAATGCTCAATTTTAGGCTCCACCTGGGTATCTAATGATCACATTTATAAAAAGATTAGCTTGAAAGGCTCAAATACATCCTAAACAGACAAAAATCATATCCTAAGCATAATAGTATAACAATCAACATGCCACCAACTGTGTAATGGGTGGCCCAATAGATAATTAAGACAAGAATAACGAGATCAACTAACGAGATCAACAATAGAATATAAAGAGTGAAGAAAAGCAAAGGATATTGAAATTTATTTTTTAATATTACTCAACAAAAAGGAAATAGACTAAAAGAATACTCACAAGAATTAATAGGAAATCACTCAAAAAGAACGAGACAAGCTAAATGAAAAACATTCACAAGAATCTTAAGCATTAAATCTCTAGGTGTTCTCAAATTCATTTGTATTCTAACAACCAACAACCTTATATGGCTCTTGTGATCAAAATAGTGTAGTTTGATTTTGTTTCAATAAGGACATAAAAATAGACTCTATAACTCAAGGAAACATCTCATTCTTGGCTAACAACCATTATTTTTTCCTTTTCTGTTTTGTTCTTTTTTTTGTTTTTGTTTTTGAAAAACACACGGGAAACAAGAAGAAAACACATCAAGTATGCAAGAAAAGAGTATCTCAACCCCAACCTAAATCTAACATTGACCTCAATGTTTTGAAGAAAAGAAAAAAGGCATGCCAAAAAGAGGTTGCAACTACGGGTAGTTGTAAATAACAAAGGGAGAGCATATACTCAAATAGTTCAACCAAAGTTGTAGATTTGCGTGAGGCATTTTCTGAGGGTTGTGACCCTCCTATTAAGAGCTCATATAAGGGTAAATTATTTGTTTATCCATTCACACTTTTTTCATTGTATTATCTATTGGCAAAATTCTTTTATTTATGGTGGTTGCATCATCTTATGTATCATAGTTAAGCCATATATTTTGTTCTCACAATAGTGAGAGTTTATAATCAACTATTAGATTATAATGGGATTTATGTTTCTCTGGTTACAAATTTTTTCCCCCTCATTGGGCAAGGACTTATTAAGTTTACTAACTTATTTCAAAATGAAATCTTAATTATTTGTTTTTGTTCTAGATTATCATATTGCTTATGATATTTTATTATGTAAAGCTAATTCTTAATGGTTCTTTATTTAAGAAAGATTTAATAAAGAAGTGATCTATATCACCAACGCAAGAATATGACTAATGAAAAAACTAAAATTGACTCAAGAAATTATAGGCTACAAAATAAGGTGTGAAAAAATCCATTGAAAACAATAATTTGTTTAACATAGAAATATTAATTCCATTTGAAGAAATGTACCTTCTTCCTTTTATCTTTATTATTGTTTTTTTTAGTTGGTGTCTTCCTCTTTATGCAGGTCAAGTTGTAACAATTATTTACAAATTGATGTACAGGGTCTTTCGTTGCCGTGAATGAATGCACTGTTTTGGATTTTTTTTTTTTAATTTAATTCTTTTATCCGTTGAGTCCAAACTTTTATACTGATCAAATTGTAATTTGCAATTTTGGATGACAGTAAAAATTGTCTCTAATTTTTGTTTCTAAGCCCACTTTCTTCACTAACAAATCCAACTTGGTTGGTGATATTTTTGTGGATATTATCTTTTAGTAGCTTTTCCATGCATGGCACGGGTTAGCGACTACTATATATTTAATTAGTTTCATCTTTCTTAGACTTAGGGCTTGTTTGGTTAGTTGTTTTGGGAACTGAAAAACGCATTTTTAAAACTCAAAATTCCATTTTTCTACAGCAACTCCTCGTAACATTTTTACAAATTCTCATTTTAAATCCAAAACACCATTTTTCAACAACTTATCTAAATGCACCCTTAGTCTGATTGGTTGGGTTTTTTTTTAAAAAAAAAAAGAAAAAAAAAAGAAGGGAAAACCACATTCTAAGGTGGACCTTACAAAAAACAAACTTGACCACTATCTATTGTTGTAGAAGCTATTCCTAGGAAAGATTATGGTTCTTAGGAATCCAATCAATTTTAATACCCCAAGCGGGGGAAGTTTAAGCGAAAATGAAAGAAAGAGTAGGGTGAGGAATAAGGGGGAAAGCCACTAATTCAACAAAAAAAAGGGGAAAGCCACAAAATTGAAGGGTTCACTTGCTCTACCCTTCTCATTTGTAAAGGTGGAAAACTCCCTATGGGGAGGATTCTCTACATTAGTTCTTAATTCTGTCTAGTTAGCTTTTGAAATCCTTATGCCAAGTCGCTTAGGGGGTGTTTGGATTTTGTGTTTTCATAACTCATAACTCTGTTTCTATCACTTATAACTCAAAAATGGTGCGACCCATAGCTAAGAAGTCTGTTTGGTTTGTCATAACTCTGTTTCCAGTTTTTGTTTCTATCACTCAATTCTCTGAGTTTTGAGTGATGAGTTATGGAAACTGAAAACACATTTTATGTGTTTTCAATTTTCATAACTCTGTTTCCAATGGCATTTTGGTAATTAAACACACATGGAGGGACCCACTAGTCAGGGTCAGCCACAACTTTTGACCCTTTTTTTTTTTTCTTCTCCACTGTTCTTCAGTTGTTCTTTCTTCTTTTATTTTTTTTTCTTCCTTTTTGCTCTTGTCAGTTCGTTCTTCCTTTTCTTTTTTTTTTGTTCTTCATCACGTAATATGAATTGCTCTTCGCTCAGTTACGTTCTTTCTTTCTTCTTTTTTTTTTTCTTTTTCTTTCATTGGTCTCCGTTGGATGGGTTTTTTTTTTTTTTTTTTTTTTTTTTCACTGGGTTCAGTGAGTTTGGGTACTGGGGGTTGAAGGAAAAAAAAAAAAAGGTGTAAAAGCTGCACCAAGTTACAGATATGGGGCCCACAAATAGTTGAAAATTTTTGAGTGATGACAAGTGAGTGATGGTGACAAACGGGGTGGGGTGTTTTAAGTGATGAGTGATGAGTGATCAAAAAAAAAAAAATCCAAACAAGGCCTTAACTACTGTTTCATTATTAAGATTCCCGATTGCTTTGTGACAATCCTCCAATGGTATTTCCACGTTTGACATTCATTGATTTAGTTTGAAATATATAATCTTTTACCTTAGGGAGAAAAAATGATTTCTCTCAAATGTTGCCAATTGACAAAACAATTCATTAGATGCTAGATCGACAAATCAAACACCTACCAAAAAACAAAAAAAGAAAAGAGCTCAGAGTAGCCCCAGTGAGGAATTAGTTTAATGACTCTGATGCTTGAATTCCAAGAATATACTATTGGAGAGATTAACCTAATGAAAGTAAAGCGAATTTCTCATACATGTTTTAGACTGAGATTTCCCAATTTATAAGCTTATTCTTGGCGTATCCCCTATTTTTAACCACTAGCCTTGTCGTTTATAATGGGATCTTTGATGAGGGGTATAATTGCCCCCATTATAATTGAGATTCTTAGCATGTAATCTTTGACGGAAAAATAAGTATGTAGCCTTAATTTTTGAACTATGTAGCCAAACAATATAATATCAATGTTTTGGAACTTGATATTGTTAATGTAGAGTTTTGTCTGGAACTCGACATTAGATGTGTCGAATTCTATGCATATTTTTAAGTGGAACTCAACATTCCTAATGTCGAATTCTACATAAATTTTTTTTAAAATTTAAGTGACAAAATATGCATAGAACCTGATATTGCTAATGTTGAGTTTCAGGTAGAACTTGACATCAGCAATATCGAGTTCCAAAGTAGGAATATTTTGTTACATAGTTTGAAAAGTGGACTTTTTCACTATATAGTTCAAAAATTAAGGCCAAATAGCCATTTTACCTAATCTTTGATCCCCATAATGGGAAATAATAGTCTTTGTGCTTGCACCATAGATTTTGGGTTTGCAAATTTGTTGTGACAGAATGGTGAAGAAGTTGTAGTTATCTTAGGGAAATATGTTTAAGGAGTCTTTGAAGGGTTCAACATGAAAGATTACAAGTCAGATAGCACGCCACATGCTAGCCATTTTAAGCTATATAAAAGCTCATGCCAGTAATTAAAATGGGAAAGAAATCAATGGAAATATTTCTTTACTCCTTAGTTGTGGGGTGTCTTAAGCATGCTAGGGTGTGCATAATCCTTATGGGCAAAAATAATTATTTAACCTTAATTTTTGAATTTTGTAGTCAAATTGCCCCCTTTTCAAACTATGTAGTCAAGGACCTCGTTTACTTTTCAAAATAAATTACACTCACCTTCCCTACAGCTACAGGCTACAATTTAACACTGTTAAACTCACTTATAAAAATTTACACTTTTATCCTTACTTTTTAAACAATTTCTCCTACATGTCATTATCTGATGTAACTAATCACCTAACAATTCTAATTTAGGCATACAGTGTGTTAGTGTTAAAAAATGGAAATATTGATTTAGTGTAATCAGTAATAAGGGCATTACAATGGCATACAGGGGAAATATAGGCAATTGTTTTACTCATGGTGTATTTTTTCTTTGTTTTTTCAAATATTCTAAAATTTTCTCAAACGCTCGCGCCCTTAAGCAGCTTTATGAGCTTGGGTGCTGTGAAATGAGGGTGAAAGGAGCCTCTTTGGCGTGTGACTTGAATTGAGTCAATTTTAACGTATATTTATCAAAGGCAAGTGTAGTCGCTACCAATCATTGGGTTTTTTTCTAAGGTGTCATTGGTCACCTGACTCTATTTGATTTATTACCAATCCTAGGCTAAGCAAAAGGTCATTTTTCCTAATCTAATGCAGATGGGTAAAAAATCTTAATTCTTGAGTTTGGAAGTCTGGTCATGCGTAGGGAAGGTGTTAGGCACCCCCACAACAACTGTCCGTAGACAGTCCTTTGTTTTGGTAAAATCTTAATTTTTGGACATTGGCAATTAAAACAAGCTGTTGGTATTAGCTTTCGATGCTTTAAAAGAATTGGACTTTGAGGTTTGATTTCCGAAGGGGTGTGGTCACAATCAATGCTTTACTAGCGCATTTTAGAATTCTTACCAAATTTCCATGACAAAAATCCGAAAGCATTTCGCTTCAAGTGCGTCATAGCACACAAAACACTATTCTTACCAAGCTTTCGCTATGATAATATGGCAAAAAAGGTGCTCTATTTTCATGACGAAAATCCGGCAGAGTTTCTCATTTGGTGTGCTATGGTGCACCAGCTGGGTTTCATGCTTGTGTATACGATGTGTGTTAATATATATGTTCATACTAAGGTGAGCCAAGGCTCTCCAAAGCATCAAACATGTTGATATGCGTTGCATACACGAGAAAATCGATGTCACTAGCTGACGTGGATCGAGACAAACATAACGCAATGACCATGCACACAATATAGCATGAGTATGCACCTATAGTAGTTGCCATGAGCACATACCCACTCTACAAGGTTAAGAGTACCCATGATCACGAGAGGGTTGCTCTCCTAGCCATGGGAGTCTATCATACAAAGAATATATATATATATATATATCATGCACAATGCAAGCACACAGAGTAGGAAAAGAAACTAGACATTGTCAACGTTCCAAAGGTATGGCCCAGCAAGGTACAAGAAAAGTAAATTAGACATTGCCATACCCAAGGAACGTGGTCCAAGCAACGTACAGGAAAGGTAAAGCAGACCTCGCCTACATCCCAGGGGTATGGTCCAACAAGGTATAGGAAATGTAAAAGAGACATTGCCATACCCTTGGGATGTAGGTGATGTCTGCTTTATCCTTCTGGTACCTTGCTTAGGCCATTTTCCTTTGGTATGGCAATGTTTGATTTGCTTTTTTCCTGTACCTTGCTGGGCCATACCCCTGGAACGTAGGCAATGTCTGGTTTATTTTCCTGCTCTTTGTGCTTGCATTGTGCATGATATATATATATATATATATATATGCGGCCTAAGCAAGATACAAAGAAAGAAGCCTTAATCTAGATTCATGGTTCTAAAGAAAAGGATAAGAGAGAGAAATAAAACCACTCGATGAGGCTAAACCTCATATTCTACTGAACATTGCCCCTTTTTGGGCATGCATCCTCTTGTTTGCATTCTTACCCTTTTTAGCTTGCATTTTTGTAGTTGCACCCTCGCTTTATGCGTGTACATGCTGTGGACGCAACGGGGGGAGAACGCCTCAGCCGAATGGACCGAGGCTGAGAAGAAAAATGGAGTTGCCACCTAGATTAGGTTTAGGAACCATAAATATAGCGCTGTTTGTAGAAGGACTGGTCTACTACTAGAGCATGTGTCTGAAATTTAGGTATGGGGATAGGAAGGTGTTAGGCACCTAACTCCACCCGACCCGTGGGTCGGGTTCCACTCATTGAGTCTTACATCTTAATCTTATTAAAGGCACATTCAACATTTATCATTCTAGACTCACACACACACACTAGCATACATCTAAGCAAACAACATAGCATTTTTCATCCCAAACCCTAGCATATATCTATCATGCATCTCATCATATCTCAAACCCTAGCATACATCTATCATACATGGCATTATATCATATCCAAGGTTGCAACATAGACATGGAAACAATCAAATAAGCATATTATCATATCCAAGGAATAACATATAAACTTGCACATCATGTTCATCAAAACTCACATCATATTCATCAAGGCAAGACAAGATCATATCCACAGACAAATGCACGTTCATGTGAATGCATGCCTTACCTCACTGCATCACAGCACCTATGCATCAATGCATGGACATGTTATATGCATGTTCATGGTAAAATATAAGGTTAAAACCCTAAACTAGCATACAAAGAACATACAAAGCAAACAAACATGGAGGCAATGACTCATAAGCAGAAAACAAGACAAAGTAGATGCATATTATATAAGTAAAATAAAGAAACATAAATAAAAATGGTCGGATTAGGGTTTCTGGGCATGAGTATGTGTGCGCATACATAAGGCTTGCGTGTGCAGCCCAGTTGTACACGTACACATACTTCAAGTATACGTGCGTATATAGTAATCATGCGTACGCATACACGCCCTAAACCCTAACCCAGGAACATAAGAACACAGTAGAACAAAAACTTTAAGTCTAGCAACCTAGCATACTTAAAAATAGTAAAGCTACGTAAACCTAACTGAACAAACATATTATAACATAAACAAACAAACAAACAAAAAAAAAAAAAAAAAAAAAAAAAAAAGAAAAAAGAAAAAGAAGAGCAAAATAAGGAAAAGGAAAAGAAAAGGAACTCAAACATCACACCTCAAAACACAAAACTCCTTAGCTTGATTTTGACCATTCCCCTTAGTCAATCAAATAAAGAAGAGATTAGTAAACTTGAAACTCGAAGATAAATGCCAAAAAAGGCCTTAATCAGAAAAAATATTAGCTTGAGGATGTTTGATGAAAAACTTCCTTTTTGATTTACTATTTCTAGTAAATCTTGTGTTGTCTTTTAAGATTTTCTGTGTCTTTTGAAAAGGTACCATGTATGGCCTTTTATAGTCAGAAAATGGAGGTTTGGAATGGCTCCTAGATAATGTGGGATTCATTCCAAAACAATCTTTAATGCAAAAAACTTGCCTTTCACTGTTTCTGGAACCTTAGCATGCACACACATGCTTGTGTATGTGTACGCATGCATGAAGCATGCGCACGCAGATCTTGAGCATGCGTGCGCATAAGCATGTATGCGTACGCATGCCCTAGGGTTTCTGTGACATTTCTTTTCCGAAAATAGCTTATTTAGTTCATAAAAGAGTTATATTTTTCCAAAAACACTTTCCTTAAGTCAATCTTAATATGATCGAGCCCTAAACCAACCTCGGGCTATAGAATTCCAGCATCATTGGAGAATGGGGGCCCGAGATATAAGGGGTACAAAAAGCGGTATCTACACATGTAACAACAAAGAAAACACAAATCCAGCAGACAAGTAAAAGAGATAACAAAGAAAGCACACAATGGGACAAACAAGGAAAGAAAGAACACAAAGAGGCAAACAAGCATTTTATCGAAAAGACATGTTATTAAGCAAAAAGGGTATCCTAGAAGGACAAATGTAGTTTTGGATTTGGTGTCTGTAGTTCCATTATATTGGAGTATGTACGACATATGTGCCATCAAGCAAAGTTCCTGAAAGGGACTTGGGATCTCGTATACAAAAGATGGGTGCAAACCCGCACGAGATTATATGTAGGAACTAGGCGTGACGATGCGAACAAGCATACAAAGACACATGCATGAACATATAAACAAGGATGCAAAGATGTAAAGAAACTGTAACGACCCAAGGAAAAGCGCTAGCCACATCTGCGCTATACCTCAAAAGGACTAGTCACAATTGAGGTTCCTTGTAGTTGTTAATAAAGCCCAGTTCAACCCAGTAAATACCCGATGTGGGACTCATCACACACCCACACATATCACACAATCAATCAAATTGGGGTATCACAATCTCCCCCACTTAAATCCCTAACGTCCTCGTTAGGGCCCACTTTGTGGGGTAGTGTCTCCGAGCCCACACGGGGTTACCGGGCCAGCTCTGATACCATTAAAATTGTCACGCCCCGAACCCAAGTAAGAGCTAGGCACGTGACAATAGACACACACTTATAAAGTTTACACCCTGCAAGTGTGTAAGACCCTCTTAACAATTAAATAATTATCCTCAAGGAAAATTTCATCAATAAATTTTCAAAATATCCTCAATAATGCAATTCTCAAAAGATCTCCAATAATAATCTTTCAACATCAAAATAAAATATACTAAATCCTTTAAATCTAAAAGTCTACACAAATGGAAATCTTAAACGTAAAAGTTCATATCTTATTCCATTGATTTCCTAAACCTCACTCATGCGCACATCCTAGCGGAAGCCCAAACATATGCTACTCTTCCTGATCAAAATCTGAAAGGAGAAAGAGGGGGGTGAGTTGACAACTCAATAAGTAACCAAAGTCCTAATAAGTTTTATCAAGCAATAGATCTGTAAAGTAATAAGATGTAATATGAGTCTTCAAAAGTTAAAATATACTATGGGTTTTCAAAAATAACTAAAGAAATTTCATAGTCTTCAAATAATAAGTTGCAAATAGATCACATACTTGAATTTGACAAATATATCATAGGTGGTTTAGAAAGTAGTCAGTTTTCCATATATCAAAGCTATAACTTACAATATGTTCCAAAAAGATACATAAGCAATTTTTAATGACCCAAAATAGTTCAAATAGTCAAACATTTCTAAATTCACATATGCAGTTTTAAGGACTCAAAATAGTTCAAATACTCAAACGTAATTCATATTCTTAACAATCTTATGACTATGGTCACGCTATATCCCCGTGACTGGGCATCAGAGTACCAATGAATAACCCCCATTGGCTGGGTATCAGAGTACCAATGAATAACCCCCATTGGTTTGGGTATCAGAATACCAATGAATAACCCCCATTGGCTGGGTATCAGAGTACCAATGAACAACCCCCATTGGCTGGGTATCAGAGTACCAATGAATAACCCTCATTGGTCTAGGTATCAGAATACCAATGAATAACCCCCATTGGCTGGGTATCAGAATAAATTCATAGTCAGATTATTCATAACCATATATATGACATCATAGTTTCTAACAAAAACATATCTTATTCAAATATATATATATATATATAATCATATATTCAATATTCAAATCTATTTGTGATATTTCTATAATTCTTTACTTTTAAAAAATATAGCTAAAAAACAATTAAATAAAATAAATCTTATATTCCATGCTCATATATATTTGTGAAAGTTCTTTATTCTTTAATTTGAATCGGTATAGCTAAAAACAATTAAATAAAATACATCATATATTCAATAATCAGATATATTTGTGATAATTCTTTACTTGAAATCAGTAATACAATAGAAATAAAATTGTAATAACTGTAAACAATTTTCAATAGTTAAAATACGCAAAATAAAACCAATTAGGATAAGGTTACTTACTTCCAAAAGTCATACCAAAAGAAACTTCACCCTAACACTTCTTCTAAAAATCCTTAAATATCATCACCTAAAACAATTTTGCAAGTACCATTTACTCAATAATTAAATAATTTAAGAATGACTTATAACAGTATCGGGCCAACAGAGCAACTACTAGAAATATCCAATAATTTCTTTTTATTATCTCAAAGTAAAAGTCCTTGTATATATCCTCTACTGCCTCTAATAAATCCTAGGATACATATTGTCATATAGGGTCAAAAGCATCACCTAGACCATGTTCCATGATCACTTGCTGACTTCCCCATACGCCTCAGTTACCAAACCAATGAACTAATAATAATAATAATATAATATTAATAATAATAGTAACAATAATATTAGAAGGAAGCTGGCGTTGCTATGACAAGGGAATTATTCTATGGATTTATATATATATGTCACTGCCGCCTCTAGCTTACTCTACCAAATCAACAAATAATAATAACTCTTAAAGAAGTTGGTGTTCCTTCTTTTCGTCAAGCGTTTCTTTTTTTTTTTTTTTTTTTTTTCAAACTCCATCAATCCGGTACTATTCCTTTAAGAAAATTATGCAAAACAGACCCATGCGGCCATGTCTAAAGAAATTCACACTGTTGGCTGAGATACTCACTAAAAAAAAAAATACCTTAATTCTAAATAATACTTAGATTTGACAAGAAAGAGATTCTTAAGCTCTTACCTCAGGACATAGTCAATCCTTCTTTACTTCAGTCTTTTGGGTAGTCTCCTCTCTCCAAATATCTCTCCATATACATTGGCATAATAAGCTTTTATAGCTAGGGTTTCAACCTTATTTTCTAAAAACCCCTTTTTATAAATATTAATTATAAAAATTGACCCCATAAACAAATTTACTTAAATAGCCTTCCTTTTAATCTTTTTTTTTTTTTTTTTTTTTTTTTTTTTTTTTCGGGGTATTACAATCTCCCCCACTTATAAGAATTCAGTCCTCTGAATTCATCACAAGCTGAACGAATTATGACGCTTCCACTGCGCTACTCTAAAGCCACAATTATATTGATCTATACAAATTTATCACTCATCACCATAGTTCAAAACTATTTCACAACATATGCGTAGACTTTTCCTTCCGAAGATTTGTAAGATAAAAATTTCCAAAGCAAATGGAGCCATGATGTTTCCGCCGCATAATACCATACCACTATAAAATCTCTTACTCAATTACCCATAGTTTAAGAACAACCGTATTACGAAAATTATAAGATTCTTTTAAGATCTACATATCTCTAGTCTAAATAGCTCTCTACGTTCCTTTCAATATGAATAAAAGTTCCAAGGCCCATTCATTTAGATCAACCCCAGTAACTGATTTTCCATTAATTATTAATTTCAACAAAATTTTGAGGCCTAAGTAGTCTCCAAAATTACAACAAGGGAAATCCACAATTTTGAGATTCACCGTAGACCATTGAATGCTAGCATCCATTTAATTCTATTCCTCAAAATTATGTAGTGCATCCAAAGTTCCAATCCTTCCTAAGTTTAAAACTATGGTGATGAGTGATAAATTTGTATAGATCAATATAATTGTGGCTTTAGAGTAGCGCAGTGGAAGCGTCATAATTCGTTCAGCTTGTGATGAATTCAGAGGACTGAATTCTTATAAGTGGGGGAGATTGTAATACCCCGAAAAAAAAAAAAAAAAAGATTAAAAGGAAGGCTATTTAAGTAAATTTGTTTATGGGGTCAATTTTTATAATTAATATTTATAAAAAGGGGTTTTTAGAAAATAAGGTTGAAACCCTAGCTATAAAAGCTTATTATGCCAATGTATATGGAGAGATATTTGGAGAGAGGAGACTACCCAAAAGACTGAAGTAAAGAAGGATTGACTATGTCCTGAGGTAAGAGCTTAAGAATCTCTTAATTTTTATTGTGCACGCCGCAAATAGTGGCATACGCCTATTTTTATTGTGATACCCCAATTTGATTGATTGTGTGATATGTGTGGGTGTGTGATGAGTCCCACATCGGGTATTTACTGGGTTGAACTGGGCTTTATTAACAACTACAAGGAACCTCAATTGTGACTAGTCCTTTTGAGGTATAGCGCAGATGTGGCTAGCGCTTTTCCTTGGGTCGTTACATATGGTATCAGAGCTGGCCCGGTAACCCCGTGTGGGCTCGGAGACACTACCCCACAAAGTGGGCCCTAACGAGGACGTTAGGGATTTAAGTGGGGGAGATTGTGATACCCCAATTTGATTGATTGTGTGATATGTGTGGGTGTGTGATGAGTCCCACATCGGGTATTTACTGGGTTGAACTGGGCTTTATTAACAACTACAAGGAACCTCAATTGTGACTAGTCCTTTTGAGGTATAGCGCAGATGTGGCTAGCGCTTTTCCTTGGGTCGTTACAGAAACAAAGGGAGCCAGATGAGATGGCACAAAGCAAGCAAAGCAAACATGTTATCACACAAAGAGGAGGGGTAAACATGTTATAAGGCGCATAGAAAGGATAACATGAGAAACCTTAACATGACCTACACTGGGGCAGTTTATTTTTGTGCGTCTCATCCGTCATATTAGAATATCTTGAACCTCATTGTTGAAACCCAGTTCACCCGGTTCAGGGGTCGGTTCAGCCCCCATCGCCAGGACATATGATAGGATAGTGCCAAAATCGTACCCACTCGTTAGGTAGCGATCCATCCAGGATGGAATGAAGACTGTAGAAGTTAATTCTTGCATTTCATTACTCTAAGGAGCCTTTTCAAAGCACCAATCAATTCAATGGATAGTCGGGTCAGTCAATGCATTCCACCACATGGCGAATCCAAGAAAATCTCGCTTGGGGAAGTCCATGTTCATAATCAGGGTCATTGAGGAGCCCATTATCATATAATCATCCAGTGTGAGTCTAATCCCACTTCAAGTTGGTTTACCTGTTTAGAACCCCGTAAAATCCACACTAGGGTAATTTATTTTGCGTAGTTTAGTCCATTTCTACGAATCAGTGTGCTCAAGGTCAAAACTTTGGGTACAATGATGGGTCCGTCCCGCCGGGAACATTTCCTCTCATGTTAGAAACCACATAAAACCTACACTGGGGCAATTTTATTTTATGCGGTCTCTCCCTTTTACATCTCCCCCAGCAGTTCAATCAATATCAAATTTTTTCGGTAAACCTGTGAGAATACGGTGTGATGCAGGTGAATATGAAGTATAAGCTGACGCAAGAATGTCATTATTCTAGAAAGACAACAATGCATAAGTAAGAACAATGGTACAACAGGCTCATAAGTGCTAAAGTGCTACTGGCATACATACATCTAGGGCCTACCAAGAGGCAATGTCGAGAAACATACACATGAGGCCTACCAAGAGGCAATGGCAACACATACATAAGGCCTACTTAGAGGCAATATAATATATACATCTAAAGCCTACCAAGAGGTGACATCAAGAAACATACATAGGGCCTACCAAGAGGCAATGTCAGGCAATGTCAATACATACATATAGGCCTACCGAGAGGCAATATCAAAATACAGTCCAAGCCCACTATGGGGCAATAATACATACATATCTGGCCTTTGTATATGAACTAATTGGACATTATCATAGTCCTTGAGATGCATTGTATGTGATTTATGTGATTTAGTTACAAAAGATATAAATCACAAGGTCCTTGTAAACTCAAAATGTAGTTCGTAGTTGGTGATAAAATTGGGCGTTTCATCTGTGAAGACTATAACACATCAACTAAGATAGTTTGTCTTGATCATGGAAGTGGAGACTTCTAATTGATGTGTTGATGTGTCTTAAGTGTGTAAGACATATTGAAACGGACCACTATAAGATTAATTATTCAATTAAAAACTGTCACCTAAATAATAAATCTCACGACTTCTAATTTCATAGACTTTCAATCCTGAGAGAATAGTGAACTCGATCATGAAATGTAGGTTACTTTGATATATTAAGAATGAGATCTAGTTTAACGGTCAAAACCTCAGTATGTTGGGTAATCGCACATAGTATTGAGGGAACATATATTCTTAAGATGGAATCCATAATCTATTTCAATAGAGACACAAAATATCCCCTTGAAATAACTTTAATGGGAACTGGTTATTTAGAGCCGACTACTTTAGTAAAGAGTTACTAAAGTTCATATTTTATGAAATTAGATTTCATAAATATGAATAACTAAAATATTAAATCGGGAAATCAAGGAATAAAATAGTTGTTTATAAAGTGACAGTTTACTATGACTTTGTTCACTATGGATATTTCATGGAGGGGTCAAATGACATATTACAGTCTTGGGATATAATTTATTAATAAGGCATAGAGTGTAATTATATTTCCATAGTGGTACTTGTTATATAATTAATGGTAACTTTGGGCTTATCAAGAATTGACAGATAAGTTTGAGGCCCATTGGAGCTAGAGCCTTCTAGTCCCTTTGGTCCCATCCCAAGCCACACACTTAAGCCTAATTGGGCTGGCCCAAAAGGCTAACCCAATTAGATAATCAGTTATTTATTAAATAAGAGTTATTAAATAAAGTAACTGCCAAGACAGTTAAAATGTACGTATGATTAAAAGAAGAGAAAATAGTTTTCCTCTGAAGTATCTTTTGAATACACCTTCCTTATGGAGAATCAACGTACTTAAGAATTGATTGAGAGACCACTCATCTTGGGTACCATGTGGAATTGAGATGAAGATTGAAGGTATTCTCAAATCTTGTTTTGAATTTTACTGCATCAAGGTACGCTTTTTGTTCTTTGTTCTAGAATTCAAGGTTACATGTTATCTCTCATGAATGAAGTAGATCCTTGTGTTGCTTTCAATGTGGGTTTTGTATGAGATGCAAAACCAATTTTTCCAACAATTGGCATCAGAACAAACTTCAATATAATGTTTATATAACGTGTTGATTGGGTTCTAGAATCAAAGAAAACTGTTTTCTTGGTGTTTCAAAAGTCTGCAGTAAGTTTTCTACATAAATTTGATTTAGAACTATTGTTCAATAAACCTATGTGCTGAGATTGGTATATGTTATATATTAATTGTAGTTTCGGATACTGTGGCTTGGCATATATATATGTGTGTGTGTGTCGGTAAGAACTTGATTCGTAAAAGCCATGGTTAGAGATGCACACCGCCAATGAGATTTCTAGGTTTATTGAGATATAATATAACTGCTATTGTAAGTTGTTATTTACAACTATGTGTTTTGTTGGCTTATATTTCGTGCCAAATTTGATTGTAATTTTATTCAATCTTTTGTACCCTGTATTTATTGTGGGATTTGATTGTAAGGGTTATGTGATAGAGAGAGAGAGTGTGAAGATTCAAGCAATTGAAGATTGAAGAGTTTTCGCGGGTAGCTCGTGACTAAGCATCCCGCGAAGTGACCCATGTGACTTGCACATGCTGGAATGCGAAGAGTCAAGCCAGGATGGAAACAGCTGTGCTTCGCGAGTATCTCGCGGGTAAGGCCTTCCCGCGAGACACCCGCGAGACATTCTGTTCTGTTAGACTGTCCATTTTGATACACACTTTCTGTGCCTACACTATATATACCCACATTACCCACAAATGTTAAGGAGTGCTTTTGAGAGAAAACCCTAGCCAAACACCTTAAGAGTTAGAGATTGTTATACCCACAATCATCTACACATTTGCTTGTGGAATTTCCTCAACTCCTACCTCTCTATTTCCATACCATTGAGAGGTTGATAGCCCAAACACTTACCACACCCTCTCAGAGTGTCAAGTGAAGATTTGGTGCTGCTGGGAAGCATTGGAAGAAGCCAAGGATGGCAGATGCAACATGGAGCTTTTTGTGGGATCTGAAGAACTAGTCAAGACACAGTTCCGAGAAGCCTTGTTGGAGTAGGAGCTTGAAAGGCTTA
Source organism: Quercus aquifolioides (assembly GCA_019022515.1). Taxonomy (NCBI): domain Eukaryota; kingdom Viridiplantae; phylum Streptophyta; class Magnoliopsida; order Fagales; family Fagaceae; genus Quercus; species Quercus aquifolioides. Next base: position 38,570,616 of record CM032329.1, on the reverse strand, counting down.
GGTACATCAGGTAGATTAGGCTTGGAGGGTCTCTTGCTAACCCATGTATCCCAACTGATTGTCTAGTGGATCGATTTCTGCTTGGAGGGTGGTGGAGAGGTTTTTCACCGAGTTCTTCGGTTTCCTCTTTGATAACACATCGGCGTGTTATCTTGTGTTTGCATCTTTCTTCCCTACTCTTTTACTTTCCATTTTACTGCTGTGTTGCTTTGATTATGGATTAGAGTAGCTTGTTTGTTTATCCGCTCGCTTTTATACTATTCCACACTTAGTATTAAGTTAATGTAAAATCAATCAAGCCGTAACTTTAATTTGGGGGGTCTAAATAGCTCTTGTATTTTCAACACATTTTCAAGCTTTCAATTGGTATCAGAGTGGGTACACTCGCTGTGGTTTTAATACCTGAGTGTGATCCTTGACCCTGTTTGAGATAGACCGGTCTTAATCTTTAAATGTTCCACCATATTTCGATGGTAGTAATTATGCCTTTTGAAAACTCCGAATGAGGGCATTCTCATGTACAATTGATGATACTATTTGGGATGCGGTAGAAGTAGGATGGACTAGGCCGGAGGTCGCTAAATCCACTTGGGATAAAGTAGCTCTTACGGCAGCTAACGCTAACAGTAAAGCTTTGAATGCAATTTTTTGTGGCGTTTTTCCAGATGAGTTTCACAGGATTTTTCACATAACAGTAGCCAAGGAAGCTTGGGAGATATTGGAGACCACCTATAAAGGAACAAAGAAAGTGAAGGATACAAAGCTTCAGATGCTTACCACCAAATTTGAAGAGCTTAAGATGGGAGATGATGAGCCCTTTGATTCATTCTATGGGAAGCTCAACGAAATCATGATTGCAAAGCTCAATCTCGACGAGAAGATTAAGGATGCTAAGGTGGTGAGAAAAATTTTGAGGTCCTTATCAGAGAGCTTCCGAGCAAAAGTCACAGCTATAGAGGAAAGCAAAGATTTAGATGAGATTAAAATCCAAGAGCTCATTGGATCTCTCCAAACGTGTAAGCTGGGACTACTTTCTCATAAGTCGAGCAAATCTCTTGCTCTTAAAACCATCACTAAAAGAATGGATGATTCATTCGAAGAAGATGGAGTGGAGAAGAAGGTAGCATTTCTTGCAAAGAACTTCCGAAAATTTCTGAAGATGAAGAACAGTGGGAAACCGTTCAGCAGAGGGAAGTTTTCATCCTCCAAAGGTGATAGAATGGAGTTTAAGAAGAAATATGGGAAGGATTCTCAATCCCCTCAAGACATTGTGTGTTATGAATGCAATGGCCATGGACATCTCAAGAAGGAGTGTCCCAACTATCTAAGAGGGAAGGGCAAGGCGTATGCCACAACACTTAGTGATTCAGACTCTTCCAATTCTGAGTCAGAAGAGAGCTATAATGGAGAAGAGAATTACTCCGCTTTTATGACTATTGCTCATGTTAAGCCCTCGGAGGACTTGAATTTGCCAGTGGAAGAGCTCGGTGAATATAGTGAAGTGGAGTCAATGGGAGTAGTAGAAGAATCTGATGCTGAAGAAGATGAAGATTCAGCTGGTCTTTAAGAAAACTACAATTCCCTACTTGAGAAGTCAGGAGACTATACAAGGGTGGCCAAGGCAGCTATTAAAAAGATGAAGAAGGCAGAAGAGGACTATAGAAGTCTCCTAGTGCGATATAAGGAGGCCAAATGTGAAATAGAGACGCTGAATGGAGAGTTGACTGAGGCCTACTCAAAGATAAAATTCCTTGAGCTTGAGGCGGTTTAAGCCAATGAAAAAGTAGAGCGAGTCTCCTCTAAGAAGCTTGATCCTCTCTCATCAAAAACCTTTCTCCGACAAAACCGAATTGGGATTACTGGAGAAAGTAGTTCAGCTGTTAATGTAACCAAGGAAGTGAAGTTTGCGAAAGCCAAGGAGCCAATTGTAGCTACCACAAAGGCTGAGAAAGCAAAGCCAGAGAAGAATAAGATTGTGGCTGACCAACGAGTGTTGAATAAGCCTCGTAACCAATCAATGGTTAGGTCTGAAGCCAAAGGAAAATCGCTTCCAAAATCACAAAGAGGTCCGAGAATTCAACATTTCTGTCATCATTGTGGACTTCAAGGACACACCAAACCAAATTGTCATAAGCTGAGGGCATTGAAGAATGCAAGTGATCAGAGGTCAAAAGGACCAAGAAATGACAAAAGGAATTGGGCTGTTGAGTCATCAAGAGGTCAAAATGGTGATCCCGGTGTGATGGACGTGATGAAGATGATCGGTGCATTCACCACTTGCTTGGAAAGCTTCACTAGAAGGTTTGAAAGTCCTAACTCTTGTACCCAATCCTATAGGGATATCACCCCAAACGAACGTTTCGTTTGGGTGAAGAGGGGTACTCATGCATAAACATTACAGTATGTCCATGCATTAATACTTCCGATGTTTAGGGACATATGTTCATGCATCACAACATGCATAATTTACTTTGTATCATTTGCTTCTAGTTTATAGCATGTTTCTTTTACAAGCTTTTGCTTTATTCTTGTTTTTGTTCTGTTTTTGAGTGTGTTCAAAAAATTCAAAAACCCATAAAAATTGAAAAATCTTCAAAAAGTTTAATCGCTTGTGTTGTGTATATCACATGTGAGTTTGGCCTAGTACCTTTGTACTAATGGCGTAGTGCATTTACGAGTTTAGCTTGTTATGTATGCACATTTATCTGTGTGGAAGAAATCTTAAAAACTATGTGTGATTGTTGTAAATAGATCTTCAAGCTTATCATGAATGATTGGTCAATAGTCTTGATGGTCTTGATACTTGCATAGAATTGTCCCTATATCTCTTCCCACTTTATTTTTATGTTTATGCAAAAAGAGCTCACCAAATGTAAATCTCCAAATGAAAAGAGATATTGAGCTGCAAAAGCCTGTCGCGCATACTAGTATTTAACTAGGAAAAAGGGAAAGCGACTTTTTGTTTTGAAATGTATGGTGCTCAAAAAGCCAAAGGCTAATTCTAAATGTTGAAATTGTTGGGGTTTATGCCCTAAAATCCAATTTATTGGCATGTTATAAATAATTAAATTGTTTAATTATATGAGACTATTTATGAACTAATGAGACATTATCTCAGTCCATGAGATGCATAGTATGTGATTTATGTGATTTAGTCACAGAAGATATAAATCACAAGTTCTTTGTAAACTCAGAATTTTAGTTCGTAGTTGGTGATGAAATTAGGCATTTCATCTGTGAAGACTAACTAAGATGATTTGTCTTGATCATGGAAGTGGAGACTTCTAGTTGATATGTTGATATGTTTTAAGAGTTAAGACATATTGAACTAGACCGTTGTAAGATTTATTATTCTCCTAACGACTGTCAAATGAATAATAAATCTCACGACTTCTATTTATATCAACTCTAAATCCTGAGAGAATAATGGACTTGATCATGAGATGTAGGTTGCTTTGATATATCAGGAGTGAGATCTATAAATAACAATCAAAACCTCAGTATGTTGGGCAGCCGCATTTAATGTTGATGGAACATATATTCTCAAGATGGAATTCATAATCTCTTAAATGGAGATATAAAATATTCCCTTGAGATAAGTTTAATGGGTTTGGTTATTCAGAGTGTTGGGCCCAACCACTTTAGTAGGGAATTACTAAAGTATATATTCATGAAATTGGATTTCATAAATATATGATGAATAACATAAAGGATTAAACCGGATACTCAAGGATTAAGATGTAGTAATTTTCAAAGTGACAGTCTATTTTATGACTTTGTATTACTACGAATATTTTAATGAAGGGGTTGTATGTATAATAAAGTTTTGGGATATAATTTATTAATAAGGCCTAGAGTGCAATTATATTCTTATAGTGGTATTGAATATAATTAATGGTAACTTTGGACTTGTCAAGAGTTGACAGAAAATCCCAAGGCCCATTGGAGCTAGAGTCTTATTTGCTCCCTTTGGTCCCATCTCAAGCCACAAATTAAAGACCAATTGGGTAGGCCTAAAAGGCTAACCCAATTAGATAATCAGTTATTATTTAATAAGAGTTATTAAATAATGAAAACTATGAGAATGGTTTAACGTATGTATGATGAAAAGAAAAAAATCAGTTTTTCTCCACAAGGAGAAAAAGAAGGTTTTTTCTTTGAGAGTCTATGTACAAAAGATTGATTGAGAGACCACACATCTTGGGCACCATGTGGAATTGAGATGAAGATTGAAGGTTTTCTCAAGTCGTGGTTTTGAAATTCACTGCATCAAGGTATGCTTCCTATTCTTTGTTCTAGAATTCAAGGTTACATGTTATCTTGCAGTGATTGAAGTAAATCCGTGTTTGTTGCTTCCGCTGTGTGTTTTGTATGAGATACAAAACCAGATTTTCCAACAGAAATATCAAAAATTTCAAGCACCGATCTCAAAAAGATGTTTATTATCCAAAATGGATCAAATGTTATGATTTTTGTAGAAGTCAAATGAAAAGCTTCTAAGATTTGTAATCAATTTGTGGGAGGTCATATATGTTCATTTCAATAATTGAGATAGACCACTTGATTTAGTACCAGTTGTGTATGACTTGATTGAATTGATTATTAAAGCTTCACTCTGGTCTAAGGACTATTTCACACTTGATACTCACCCACAACACACAAGACTTTGATTCAATTAATGCTTATTGATAGGCCACAATCTGAATGACCCCTTGTGAAAAACCCTAATTAATTAATTAATTAGCCAAGTTGTTAATTAATCAATTAAGCATGCAATTGCGTGGAAGCACAAACAAATCACCAAATACTAAATATGCAGCGGAAAATAAATAACATGGTGATTTGTTTACGAATGGGGAAAACCCTAACGGCAAAAACCCCACCGGGTGATTTTCAGGTCACCACTCCCGAAACTCCACTATTATCAAATCAAGCGGTTACAAGTAAAGGAATCCCAAGTACCTTACCAACCTACAGTTGAACCCTTACCCCAATACCCAATTGGACTTGATCTGTAGTGACAATTTCCACCTTTGATGCACGGCTCCCAAGTACGTGACTAACCAATGCGCGGATCCCAGTACGCGTCTTCAAACACCAACTTTAGAAGGAGAGGTTGGCTGCAAAGTTCTTCAGTTCATCATACACGATGAAGATCAGGAAGATGCTTGGTTACAAAACCCTATGGTGCAAATATACAACAACTTCAAGAGAGAAGATGAACTAGGTTAAGAACTTCGTCTTTTGATCACAATTTGCTTGAACAAGGATTGCTCAATGCTTTTTCAACTTGTGTCTTGTTTGACGGCTCTTAAAACAATCCTTTTATATGTTTAGGGTTAGAAGAAAAGAAAGCCCAAAACCATATTCACGGATCCCAAGAAAATCAAATCAGAAAATTGATTTTAGTAATTCTCGACAGATAGCAGGTGTCGAGGTAGCTATCGAGCAGGTGTCGAGAGTTAATGAAACTGCACTTCAGCTTGCTTTTTCTTGGACAGACTTGATGACTTCAACACTTGATCTTGAAACAATGTTTCTTGAAGTATTAAAAACACCTAGAACTACCCAATTACAAGTAGAGTGCGTTTTGTCATAAGGTTTAGCCAATTTACATAAAAAGTGACATATGTTCTTAACAAGTGAAAAACACATATGTCCTAACAATCTCCCCCTTTGGCAATCCGTGACAAAACCACAACAAACAAATGAACATATGAGAGAAGTCATAAATCACTCAACTCATACTCACTTGTTGAATACAATAAAATCTATCCTAACACAAACTCTTGAAAAACTTTGCAAGAAGAGAGTTTATGGCAAGTAGACTTTGACAACCTGTATTTCTGAAACACTTTAAACAAAACTCATCAAGGCATCTTGTGTGAAACAGAAATAAATAGATTGCATACAAGTATAAAGAACATGTGTATAAAGATAGAGAAGAAACAACACATGAAGAGAGAGGTGAAAGAAACATACATCCACATATATAAAGAATAAGTACCATGTATGTAAAACTGGTCACAAGACCTCATATACAAGAACAATGTATCTAAAAAGATAAGAAAAGAAAAGATACATCAAAACCTCACTACATCCCTCAAAAGTATCAACACTCCCCCTATCAAAATGTCCTATACTAACTCTCCCCCTAAGATGACTACTCTTATAACCCAAAACTACTCCCCCTTTTTGTCACGAGTGACAAAGGGTAGAGTGTCATGTAGACATCTCATCAGTAGAGCTAGCATCTCCATCATCATCATCATCATCATCATCCTCATCCTCAGAATCTGAAGCTACTGGAGTAGGTGGTGAAGGAGTAGCCTCTGGAGCAAAACCACCCATGGTCGCCTGTCGTCGTGCAATACAACCAACACGAACATTCACCTGATATAATTCAGCAGAGAGTGTATCAAGGTGAGTGTCCATGCGCTGCAGCTGCGCCATAATGTCTCCTAGAGATACATCGCCCGTAGAGGAAGAAGGAACAGATGTAGATGGAGCGGATCTGGATGGAGCAGATTTGGACGGAGCCGAACGGGAGGGAGGAGTGGCATCCATCTGTCTCGACCTAAACTGAGCCTCACTACGTTTTACGGTAGCGACATCTATGGCACAGATATGAGTGAAGTGGTCGGACACAGGAAAAGGGATAGAAAAATGGCGTAAGATCCTCGTGATAGCGGAAGGAAAGATGAGCTTATCACGGGACGCCGAATCGAGATGGACATCTATGATAGATAGGATGAAATGAGAGGGAAAGTCTATAGTAAGATGCTCTAGAAGTGATAGCAAAAACCGAGCACGAGGCTCTGTAATGGAGTTGTAGTGAGAGAGTGGATGGAGTACAAAAGTCATCACCATGTTAAGAAATCTAGGACCTTTAGCAAAAGGCCTACATGATGTGTACAGATGCTCACCCCAATCAGCAGGACGCTGACAGAAGGCAGAGATGAGCTCTTCTTTGGACACAGTCCTTAGACGCTCACAAGAAGGGTAATCGGGAAACTCTATCCTAGGTACCCTAAGCACATCCGCAACTAGCTGCGGAGTGACAGGAATGCGCGTACCTCGAACGCGAGTGAAGAAGAGAGGTACTGAACGATCAATCCCGTGCATGTTGGAGTAGAACTCCTGTATCAGCACGAGAGGGCAAGTGACCGGGATGTCACACAGTGACCCCCATGCCCTACTGTGAATGACAGAGGGAAGGTCAGTGTCGGCAAAGTCCGCCAAAATGACTTGGCGTTCCGAATGAACACCTCGTCTAGAAAAGTTCTCAGTAAATGCCTTTTGAGCATCTCCATCACGGAACCGAAGATTAAAAGGAGCAGAATCAGAAGATGAAGATGCTCTAGAACGCAGAGGGTTCCGAGCAGGAGTGGATTTACGTTTGGGTGCCATAGACACTACTAACGTAAAAGAATGAGAAAGAGATAGAGAGGGAGACAAACAGAAAAGGCCCAAATCAGTTCAAATATGACAGATATATGAACAAAGAGTACGTATGCATGGGAATGCATGAACATATGATGTGCAAAACAGAAATATCATCATGGGCTCAGCCCAATCCAATCCTAATCAGCATATAAACAAAGTACTCACATCTAAATGCATGAAAATATCATTATAATGCACATGAAATGCAATGTATGACATTTTAAAAACATTTAAGTGGAAACCCAACCCAAAAATTGAAGAAAAACCTCATCAATTTTGAAAAGCCCCAAAAATTTTCAAAAACCCCAAAACCTAAGTTTCAAAACATGAAATGCATGAATTATGAGGGAAAGAGAGATCATACCAAGTGATTTGAAGCAAGGAAGGGCCGAAAATCACGTGGATTAAGGATTTGGAGTGAGAAAAAGAAGTTTAGGAGATGAACAGTCGCGGACAGATCGAGAGAGATCGAGAGAATGAAGTGCAGATCACGAAAACACCTTATATAGACACTTCAGTAAATCTCGACAGCTGAGGTGTCGAGAGGTATCGAGGAAGCTGTCGAGGAAGGTATCGAGAAAATGGCCTTCGACAGCTAAGGTGTCGAGAAGGTGTCGAGGTACAAGACCAATTTCAGAGATCAGAAGCTCGATCGATCGAGAAGGTATCGAGAAGACAGAAGGTTTCTCGATCGATCCACCAAGTATCGAGGGAAGTGTCGAGATTGCGATAAGAAAAGCTTGAGAAGCTCGACAGATGACCAGGTGTCGAGGAGGTGTCGAGCCTTCAGTAAAAAGCAGTTTTCCGAGAAGAGAAAAACACAGACATGAATGCAATTCAACTTACACCTCAACCAGAGATCCAAACAACATATTAGGCTCTCAAAATCATCTCTCAAAAGAAGTTAAAAGCACATGGATCCTCAGAAACACACACACACACACTAAACAAGTCTAACCAATTTTATATTTCAAAAACAAGTCAAGACAGTTTAGTGAGCATACAATAGCATATGTAAACACTTGTGATGGCCAAATCACATTGTACCTGCACATGTATCAAGAGTAGCAAAGAATATTGCGTGTTGTGTGTGAAAAACATCGCAAGATTGCATATGTGTATACATGTTATGACGATCTGAGATATGAGAAAATAACTTTAACTCACACACAATCATAACTGTTTGATGGGGACTATCACCTTTGAGGTACATCCTATAACCCCCACATCTCCTAGAAAACACGCTTGCAATCATATTTAAAGCATCTTTAATCTTTTTGCTTTATATTTTCTTTGCATATTTTCTTTTAAGCATATCATGCATGGGCATAAAAAGAGAGAAAAGAAATACCCAAGATGTTAAGCATTTGACATCGCATTTTTGCTATGCCGAAGCATACGAATGTCTTTGACATTGCACTTTTGCTATGCCGAAGCATACAGGTGTCTATGACACTGCACTTTTGCTATGCCGAAGCATACAGGTGTCATACATGATTGGCGGGTAACAGTGGTGAGATGGTTATTTATGCCTTTCTCTTAGGATTTTCTAGTCCTACCCGTCAAAAAGAGTGATATGAATGTTAAGTTTAAGAGATAACTTAATCTTACTCATCACAAACAAGAGCCACAAAGCTCACTTGCTTAGTTGTGCATAGAGATGCTCATCTAAGCTACAATAGATACAAAGTTTAGAAACTTTGTTTCAATGGCCATCCAAGGTACACAAATACCAAAGTACATAAAACACACACTGTTTTTGTATTTTTCAATTTTTTATTTTTTATTTTTATATTTAAAAACAAAAATTAAACAAAACTGAAAGTAAACACACAAAACAAGTTAACAAAGCAAAGCAAAAACTAGACTGACTCAGCAGAAAAGTAAAACACACAAGCAATGCAACAAACAGAGAAACAAGAAGGGAAAAGAAAGTGATAAAATCACTTAGAGTCCTTTTTCTTCCACATCTTGGAAGAACCTTTCCTTTGGTTGAATCCTTGAACCGGTGGTGAGGGGGAAGAATTGAAACCGTTCAAGTTCGAAAGGAACATGAGGGCTTTCAGAAGATCTCCAAGAGGAGCAAGAGAGGATTGAAACTGAGTTTGGCTTCCAGATGCTATCATGCCATTGCTCTGTTGAGTGGCTAGCCACTTATAGCAATTTGGTCGAGTATGACCGGCAGCTCCACAATGATGACAGAGATGCTGCTTCTTTTGTTTAGGCTTTTGAGAGTTAACCTTCTTAGCCCTAGGGTTCTTAGCATCTTTCTTATCTTGCTTAGGGGGTGCTCCTAAGATAGATTTATTCTTGTCTAAGTTCTCACTAGCTAATTTAGTTTTAACATCAACATTCTCAATTTCAGTGTTATTAGCAGGAGGAACAAAAACAGTATTGCTAGTAGAAGCAGTATTAGAGAAAGAAAGACCATACCCCAAACCAGTTCGATCCGAAGCAGATTTCTGATTGTTGAGTATCTCATCAAGCTTTGCACTTAAAGTCCTCTCCAGTTGAGCTCTAACTTGAAACAGCTCCGCTTCAAGCTTCTTGGTCTTCTCAGCCAAAAAGTTGTTCTCAAATCTCAGTGCTCCAATAGTTTGATTCGCCTCATCAAACTTTGTGGATAACTCTTCACGATCGAGTTCCACCTCACTGAGCTTCTTGGTGGCCAGCCTATATAATTTCTCATGCTTTTCAGAGAGTTTGTAAAGCTTCTCATAGGCTGAATGGATATCATCTTGATCATCCATCTTTTCAAATTTTAACTCCACCAGTTCTTCTTCTTCATCCACTTCTTCAACAATCCCTTCAGTAGGATTGACTGTGGCAGTGAAGGCATTTAAGATTCCGTCATCCTCATTGTCGGAATCATCTTCAGGCTCAGTGTCACTTAAGGTTGCAGCAAGTGCCTTACTCTTCCCAATGCTCTTGAGATATGTCGGGCATTCATGCTTCATGTGACCGAACCCATGACATCCAAAGCACTTTGGTCCTGCAGGAACAGTGTACTGACCGCCATCCTTAGCATCCTTCTTCCCTTTGTCTTGGCTTTTAAACTGGGAAGAACTGAACTGCCTACGGTCCTTGTCGAAACTCCTTCCATTGGCATTCTTCATGAACTTCTTGAACTGCCGGGTGATGTAGGATTTCATCTTGGAATCTTCATCATCGAAAGACTCATCTGTATCACTACTCTTTGCCTTCAAGGCCATGCTTTTGCCTTTACTTGACTTGCCAATCCTAGATAACCCTATTTCATAGGTTTGCAAGTTTCCAACCAGCTCAGTCAAAGGAATCTTGTCAATGTCCTTTGATTCCTCTATCGCCGTAATCTTGGCATGGAATCTCTCAGGTAGAGATCTGAGCACCTTCCTTACAATCTTGGGTTCAGGGATGGTTTCCCCAAGATTGAAGGCTGACTTCACTATGTCCTTGAGCTTGGCATAGAACTCATCAAACGACTCATCCTCCTCCATCTTAATTTCTTCAAAGCTTGTAGTGAGCCTCTGAAGCTTTGAATTTTTGACAGCCTTTGTTCCTTCATAGGTTGTCTGGAGGATGGTCCAAGCCTCCTTAGTAGTTTCAGTTGAGGATATCTTCTTGAACTCCTCATTGGTGACTGCGCTAAATAGGGCATTTAACGCTCTGCCGTTGAAGTTAGCCGCCTTGATCTTTGCATCATCCCAATCGGCCGGTTCTTCTTTTGGCTTAGTCCAGCCAATCTCTACAGCTTGCCACACCTTTTCACCTAAAGACTGCAAGAAAGCTCTCATGCGTACTTTCCAGTATGCATAGTTAGTGCCATCAAATAAAGGAGGTATGATTAAAGATTGTCCTCTATCCATGACAAACAGGGGTCAATGGATCAACACAGCAAAGATTAAACCTAATCAGAGTGTGCCTGCTCTGATACCACTTGATAGGCCACAATCTGAATGACCTTTTGTGATAAACCCTAATTATTTATTAATTAGCCAAGTTGTTAATTAATCAATTAAGCATGCAATTGCGTGGAAGCACAAACAAATCACCAAATACTAAATATGCAGCGGAAAATAAATAACACAGTGATTTGTTTACGAATGGGGAAAACCCTAACGGCAAAAACCCCACCGGGTGATTTTCAGGTCATCACTCCCGAAACTCCACTATTATCAAATCAAGCGGTTACAAGTAAAGGAATCCCAAGTACCTTACCAACCTACAGTTGAACCCTTACCCCAATACCCAATTGGACTTGATCTGTAGTGACAATTTCCACCTTTGATGCACGGCTCCCAAGTACGTGACTAACCAATGCGCGGATCCCAGTACGCGTCTTCAAACACCAACTTTAGAAGGAGAGGTTGGCTGCAAAGTTCTTCAGTTCATCATACACGATGAAGATCAGGAAGATGCTTGGTTACAAAACCCTATGGTGCAAATACACAGCAACTTCAAGAGAGAAGATGAACTAGGTTAAGAACTTCGTCTTTTGAACACAATTTGCTTGAACAAGGATTGCTCAATGCTTTTTCAACTTGTGTCTTGTTTGACGGCTCTTAAAACAATCCTTTTATATGTTTAGGGTTAGAAGAAAAGAAAGCCCAAAACCATATTCACGGATCCCAAGAAAATCAAATCAAAAAACTGATTTTAGTAATTCTCGACAGATAGCAGGTGTCGAGGTAGCTATCGAGCAGGTGTCGAGAGTTAATGAAATTGCACTTCAGCTTGCTTTTTCTTGGACAGACTTGATGACTTCAACACTTGATCTTGAAACAATGTTTCTTGAAGTATTAAAAACACCTAGAACTACCCAATTATAAGTAGAGTGCGTTTTGTCATAAGGATCAGCCAATTTTCATAAAAAGTGACATATGTTCTTAACAAGTGAAAAACACATATGTCCTAACACTTATCTCATTTGTGTGATTGTACATGTTCAAATGTGATGTGTATGCTCAAGTACTTGCTGATCAAACCCAAAAAGATTTTTAAGTGTTTTATATGTTTTTGAAAGTGATTTATACTTTCGTGCCTTTAGTTTTTGTTCAAAACGCATTTTTTGTGTTTTTCTTCAAAAACTGGTTTAGAGGTTGTTTCGCAAGAAGCTCGCGACTTAGAGCTCCCCGCAAAAAAGTGCTTAAGGGAAATAAATTTTTTGTCATTTCACACAGAGACTCTTGCTACTGTCTCGCGAGCATTTCACGACTAACAACTTCTTGCGAAATGTGTTTTGGGCAAAAACTAGAATTTTTCAATTTCAGACAGAAGCTATTGCGACTGTCTCGTGACTGATTCGCGACTTAAAGATTCTTGCAAAAGCTTTTAAGCTTTAGTGGCCATTCTCGCGACTGTCTCACTACTGCCTAACCCGCGAAAAACGCGTGTTTTCAATTTTATAATGCAGATGTGACAGTTTTTCAAAACATTCCCATTTCCCTTGCTCAGCCTCTCTTGAACCCTTCTCAACCCAAAATCACATTTTACTCAAACCCCATCATTCTCAAGCTTATTTTCTGCATTTCCAACTTCAAGGTATGTTTTCTAAAACATTTTCTTCATGTTTTTCTAAGATTATGCAGAAATTTAAGTTAGGGTTCCAAAATTTGGGGATTTTTCGAAAATGGGTTGGGATTCTCAATTTTGTGAAATTTTTTCCAAAATCTTTGATTGGGCTGAGTCCCATTTGCTGTTTGTGTATCTGTGTTGGCCCCTTGTGGCAATTTAGCATGTATTGAGGCAAGTTTTCACCATGTTCATGCATTATTCATATTTGGATTGCTTTGTTGCATGTTAGGTGTTTGACAGAATGTTCGAGTGACATTCCTGTGTTGTATTGGACCCAAATGAATTCCAATTCTTGGGTTTCCTTTTGTTTGATCATGTTTACCATGCTTTCGTCAATGGTTGTGTGTTTTACACACTTTGCCCATTTTGTGCCTCAATGCCATGCCATGCACACACTAGGCACACACCTAGGCACCTTCTGGGCACACCTCATGCATCTCATGCTGCATCCTCATGCATCAGCACATGCACAGTCCTTATTTTCATGCATTGTGTTTATGTTTTCTTGTTTTATCTATTTTAGCATGTTGTTTTGAGTTGGTTATGCTCTGTTTTAGGCTGTTTTACCTTTTTTTTTTTGGGACTAACTTGAATCTAATCAAGTTTTGTGTTCTGTTTTGTGTTTTTGCACTTGTGTCTTTCCTTGTTCTCTGTGTAATTGTGCAGATGTCTCCTACCAAACATTCTGCGACCAAGAAATCCATAAAATGCTCTTGCACTGATTCTAACAATTTCAAGTCTGCTGATGCTGATATGAAATACAATGACTGCTACAAAAGGGCAACCATTATTATGGAGAGGGTGGTCCAGCTAGAAACCCTTGAGGACACCTTCATCGTTGAGGTGTTCAAAGAAAGGACTTAGACCAAGCTGTTGAACCCGGCTGGGGTTGTGTACTCAGAGATCATACAAGAATTTTTCTCAAATGCTACTATGGAAGAAGACTGTATAGTTTGCTGGGTGAGGCACAAAGAATTTACGATTACAAAGGATAGTATTCAAGAATTTTTGGAGATTCTTCCTCCCTCCCAGCCAATCTCAATCCGATATGAAGATAGATTGGGTTCTATTGAAGAGATGATAAAGATTCTTGGTGGTACACCGAAGAAGTCATCCATGAATACAATCCAATTTTCACCGAAGATGAGGACATTGTCTTATGTGATGATCCATAACTTGTATTTGGTCACCAACCTCACTACATTGTCTGCTCCAAGGACAAGATTTCGGTACGATCTTTTCACTCACAAGGAGATTGATATCTGTGGTCACATCTTCCACATTTTGAAGAAAAGCATTGAAAAGTGAAATTCCAGAATAATTATGCCTTTTCCCTCACTGATTATGGGACTAATTGCTAAGGCAAAGCTGAAACTTCCGAGTGGTCTCACTGTGATTCAAATGGACTATCCCATTGGTGCACACACAGTCACTAGGAGCACAGCTCACATCAAGGGCTCCAAAACAGGTGTGCATACGATACCATAGGATCGTGTTGAGGACATGGGTGGAGATACATAGGAGAAGATTGATAGATTCACTTCTACTCCAGAGTCTTCAACTCAGCCACCATCTTCAGCACTAGCACGAGGCTTAGACAGACTTGATCGCCTACTAGCTAAAATGGACCAGATGTCTTCAGTACTTGACTCCCATGTGCAACACACCGCGACACAGTTTGCATACCTCTAGGGACAGATCACTGCATTGTCTTCACAGATCGATGACTTGTCCATGGCGCGGGGATCAGATTCAGAGTCTGATCAGTTCTAGCCTCTTTGGCCATTCCGGTCAAAAAGGGGGAAAATATTTTGAGGGGGAGCTTGCACATTTTGAGGGGGAGCAGAGCATAGACATAGCTTAGGCATAGAATCTTTGGTTCATACAGGCGGTTTAGTTTTATTTATGTTTTGGTTTAAACTGTTTCAGTCTTTATATCTTTTGTTTACAGTTTTTACTGCTTTTGTTTAAAGCTTAAATACTTTGCTTTTTTAATTTCAGTTGATATTCAGTATTTGTGTTTACCTTATTGCTTTGTAGCATTTTTTTTGTACTTATAAGATATTGCTAGTATGTCTTAAGTACCTCACTCTTGTACCCTAGCAGGATCTTGTATCCTAGATGCAAATACTTCGTGTAGTTTGCATTGGTTGAGTGTTGGACATGCAATTGATCCTTGGGATTGTTCTTAATTGCATTGCGTGTCCGGATGAGCATTTACTAGCTAAATGTTCATTGTAGTCATTCTTTAATGACTGTTTTTGTTTGATCAAGACATGCTTACATGTTTTTATAGTGTTTACAAACTTAATCGCACTTTACTTGCTCATGTACGTATCTGGTGTTCAACTTGTCATAAGCTTAATGAAAGTTTTGTTTGTATGCAAGTGTTTCAGGTTACAGGTATATACGTGCAAGTGCTTCACAACTTCTAGATTAGGTGTGAGTGAGTTTTGCCACTATTCCCAAACTCACGTTTAAGTCTTGAATCTGTTTTAGGGGTTTTGTCACAGGATAGCCAAAGGGGGAGATTGTAAAGCTGTTATTTACAACTATGTTTTTTGTTGGCTTATATTCCATGCCAAATTTGATTGTAATTTTATTCAATCTTTTGTACCTTGTATTTATTGTGCGATTTGATTATAAGGGTTGTGTGATAGAGAGAGAGTGTGAAGACTCAAGCAACTGAAGACTGAAGTGTTTTCGCGGGTAGCTTGCGAATAAGCATCCTGCGAAAAGACCCATGTGACTCGCACATGCTAGAATGCGAAGAGTCAGGCCAAGATGGAGACAACTCTGTTTCGCGAGTATCTCGTGGGTAAGGCCTTCCCGTGAGACACCCATGAGACATTCTGTTCTACCAGATTGTCCATTCTGATACACACTTTCTGTGCCTACACTATATATACCCACATTACCCATAAATGTTAAGAAGTGCTTCTGAGAGAAAACCCTAGCCAAACACCTTGAGAGTTAGAGATTGTTATACCCACAATCCTCTACACATTTGCTTATGGAATTTCCTTAACTCCTACCTCTCCATTTTCATACCATTGAGAGGTTGATAGCCCAAACACTTACCACACCCTTTCAGAGTGTCAAGTGAAGATTTGGTGCTGCTGGGAAGCATTGGAAGAAGCCAATGATGGCAGATGCAACATGGAGCTTGTTGCGGGATCTAAAGAACTAGTCAAGACATGGTTCCGAGAGCCTTGTTGGAGTAGGAGGTTGGAGGGCTTAGGTACATCGGGTAGATTAGGCTTGGAGGGTCTCTTGCTAACCCATGTATCGCAATTGATTGTCTAGTGGATCGATTTCCGCTTGGATGGCGGCGGAGAGGTTTTTCGCTGAGTTCTTCGGTTTCCTCTTCGATAACACATTAGCATGTTATCTTGTGTTTGCATCTTTCTTCCCTACTCTTTTACATTCCATTTTACTACTATGTTGCTTTGATTATGGATTAGAGTAGCTTGTTTGTTTATCTGTTTGCTTTTATACTATTCCGCACTTAGTATTAAGTTAGTGTAAAATCAATCGAGCCGTAACTTTAATTTGGGGGTCTAAACAGCTCTTGTGTTTTCAACACATTTTTGAGCTTTCAACTATGTTTTATCATATAAATATAATCGTTAAAGCACTAGAACCTTCCTTATGATTCTAATATATATATATATATATATATATCTATGGAATCATGTGCTTGACATCATTCATATGCTTTTATATCCTTGGATTAAATGAATATATATATATATATATATATATATATATATGTAGATTCATGTGCGGGTATATAAACTATTGGCTTTTTGATATCAGTTCATGATTATATATATTAATATAGGTGTGATGTAACTTTGAAATTAGGATTTTATGATTTATAGTGTTCTTAATATATTAGGGTTCTTAATCTTGATCTCTTAATGTTTGATCTATAAATCTTCATTTATAAAATAAAAAAGTGTTTTTGATGGAAAACAATAAAAATGTCAAAAAATGGTTACTAGAAAATTCTAAAAAAATTTAGTTTTATGAGTCTCGATCGATCAAGAATTCATTTCGATTGATCGAATGATCTTTTCGATTGAATGAACAGGAATTGAGAATTGATCGAATCAGGTAGAGACTTTATGATGAATTTCTTCATTTTTTTGATTGATCGAGAAAAAGTTTCGACCGATCGAAGGTACTGAATTTTGAACTTTCACTTGTTTTTTTACTAAGTGTTAAAATTTTGGTAAAAAGCAAGGCAATGTGTGCTAAGATTACACATAATTTTATATAAAGTGATTAGTTTTTATAGTCCTTAAAAGTTAAGGTCATTTATTAATCATTATCTAACTAAGAGGCCTAATGAGATTAAAAGATATTAGTTAAATAGAACTCTTAGTCCTAAATTGTTTAGGACTTGTCTTTTAAGAAACATTCTAATGAGATTGAAATTGTTGTATGATTAAAAGTCCTTGATTTATTTTAATTAAAAGTTCTTAATGAGATTAAAGCTCTAATTAAAGTAATATATATAGTTTCTAATGAGATTAGAATCCTTTATCAAGTAAGTTAAGGATAGAGTTCTATATAACTAATTTTTGATCCATTAGATTACAAGGAATCCTGAATAGTTTAGGATTTCCATTTTAGTTAGTGATTCTAATGAGATTAGTCTTTAACAAATGCAAGGTTATAAACTGTGTTGAGATCACAATAGTCTAAAGAAAACCTAAATAATAGGTGGGAGTGTTGGATTTAAAATAACCATTTTGTTAAGTTTATTGTAATGTGAGTAGGTACCTTGTCTTGGCCTTGAGCCTTGCATCCCATGTAGAGGGTATTTACTTCACGGATTACATGATTAAACTTCTTTGTGATTACGCGAATGTTCATTACGCTATTGTGACGTGACTTAGTCAGATCACATCGAATTTAAACAATTAAACACATTTGATGTGTAGGTTTAAAGTTGTGATGAGATCACAATGTTTTCAAGAAAATCCACTTGTTTTAAAATTTCTAGTGGAAGAGAGATTCAAGGGTTGAGTCTCACGACCTCCATTGCCAATTTATAGTAGTGTGATTAAGTACCTCGCCTTGGCATATATGCCTTGCTCCCTACAGAGGGTGTTTAATTCATGGTACTACAGGTTAAACTTCTTAATGATGGATGAAGTTTGTTTTTACATTGAGAACGACCATGCTACCGTGGAGTTACTTGGTGACTCATATAGAGTCTAAGAAATGGTGTACACTAGACTAAGGGTAATGTTAACCTCCCAACGGAGTTATGTCATTATTACTTAGAGGCTAAGGGAAGAGCGGCAAATTATTTTTGTTTGGTAAGAGTTACTACGATAGCATTAATAATGAGAATAGTTCTGGCATAATCATAGTGATTGGTATGACCTCGCTAATGAGGAATATTAATTGCGAGATTGGGTTGTCGTTGCACCTAATATAATATGGTTTTAGGGTTCCACATTATATGGTTATGGTTGCAAAATATAATGTCCTTGTAATTACGTTCATAGTCTCAAATTAAAGTTGTCATAAATTTTTGTTCTCTAGCTACTATTTTAATTGAATCACATTGACTAAGAAATAATCTTGGACATTGTTCTTAAATGAGCCGAAGTACATAAATATGTTTAGATTCAGCATTGTCATAATTTTCCTTTACATGATGCATTTTTGGAAGATGGCTTATGATGTGATCATAGTCTCATTGAAATGCTAAAATGTTATATTGGCTTCTATCTCAATTATGCTATAGCATGAGATGTAAAAGTTAGCATTAGCTTTAGACTTTATATTAAGCCTAAATGAGATGTTTGGTAAGAAATATCGTGCTACTAGACAATATTCGATACAAATCATATTGAGTGCCAAGAAAAGCTTAAGGAGTTCCAATTCTATGTCATTTTATGAAAATATTTTCATTTTTAAATGAATTGGAATCCTTGGATGTAGAGATTAATTGTTAATCTCAAATGGATATGATCCACAAGTCCTTGTTAGAATTATTTGATCAATTCAAATTGTTTTGAAAATAAATAAATTCCTTTTATATTATCTGAGTTGAAAATTGAATTCTATGAAACGGAAGACATCCTAAAAGCTAAGGCTAGGATCAATATGACTTAATTCAAATTCTAAGCCTTAATCGAAAGGTAAGGGTAAGAAGAAGAATGATAATATCAAACAGTTGGGCAAGCTAGTTGCTAGGAGGTGCCAAAAGGAAATTAGACTAAAAAGCATGACCTAAAGGAAAGTGTTTCCATTATGTTAAAGCTAAGCATTGTCCATGATTATGATCTAGATGGAAATTTACATGTTTTACTTTTAAAGAAAAAGTTTCCATCCTTTGGTATTGTATGTTTTGGCACTTAAGTCTAGGTCTTATTAATCTAAATGATATTCAAGACTGGAGAAAGATGGGCTTTTAGAACCATTAGTTTTTTGTTATATTCCAGTCTACGAATTTTGTTTAGAGGATAATATGACCTAGGGCTCTTTTATTGTAAAAAAATATAGTTCCAATGACTTCTTTAAGGCAGTGCATACATGAAGGAGGAATAAGACTCTTTTAGAAATGGTAAAGTACATGATAAGTTTTTCTATTTACTCATTTCTTTTGAAGATGTCTAATTATTACTATACATTTTTTAAATTGATTCCAAAAGTTTGTTCCTAGGACATTTGTCAAATTGTGGATTGGGTGAAAAGCTAGTATACGATACTTCCACTTTTGGAGATGTCTAGCACTTGTGCTAGAAAGGAAGTCTAACAAATTGGAATCAAAAGATAGAAAAATGTATGTTTATGTTGGGTATCCAAAAGGAATTACAGAAGATTATTTTAGTAGTCATAAAGATAACAAGGTGTTTGTAAGTATAAATACAAAGTTTCTAGAAAATGACTATGTGAATAATCTTAAAGCTAAACGTAGAACTATTCTAGAAGAAAAATGTCAGAATTTGTTGTAGGACAACTATGAAATACATTTAGAAATGAGATGGTTGTATTAAATACACCACAAGACATTATTCTATGGATAGTTAGTACACCGATGCAATATCATAGTGGGAGGATTATCAGATTACTTGATAAATTCATACTTTTGGGATAAACTTGTGAAGTCATCCCATAAGGACATGAATTTGATCCTCGATCCTACGTAGAGGCAATAGATGATATGAATGAGGATTACTGGATCAAAGTTATGTAAATAAAATTAGATTTTATTTAAAGTCTAGAACTTGTAGAGGTGCCTAATGGCATTAAGCCTATTGTTTTAAATAGGTCTACAAGAAAATGAGATTGATAGATTCGAAGGTGTAAACCTTCAGAGTCAAGACTAATGGCGAAAAGATTTATTCAGAAAGAAATGGATAGATTATGAAAAGATTTTTTTCACCAATAGTCATTTTTGACTCTATCTAGATTCTCTTATCCATTATATTTCATTTGGATGAAATATGGCAATGGATATCAAGAAAGTGTCTCTTAGTAGCAATCTTGAGGAAGACATCTATATGATGTAACTAGACTAGTTCATAGCAAAGAACCAGTAGTATTTAGTATGCAAGTTGCTTAAAGTCCATTTATGGACTAAAGTAGGCATCTAGATCATAAAATATCATCTTTGATCAAGCAATCAAATTGTTTGATTTTGATCAAGTAGTGATAAGCCTTATGTGTAAAAGCTATAGATAGAGTAATAAATCTCTTAATGTATGTTGATGACACTTTAATCATTTAGAATTATGTATAGATATTATCATCAGTAGAGTTCTTTGTTGTCCAGATCAGTTTGATACGAAGTACTTGGGTGAGACTGGTCACATCCTAAGAATTAAACTTTGGTAAAATTCAGAAATTAGGATTTGGGTCTATCTTAAATTGCTTAAATGGATTAGATTCTAGTAAACTATAGCATGTGATACTTCAAGAAACGATTCCTTCCTTTCAAGTTTGAAATTCCTTTGTAAAGGATTATAGTCCTAAGACATATAAAAGGAAGAGCATATGAAGACGGTTCCTTATACCATGTTAAAAGGAAGTCTCAATTATGTTATGCTATATACTAGGCCAAATATCTATTTTGCAATGGGCATGGTAAGCAAATATCAATTAAAATCCAAGATTAGTTAACTTAGTGGGAGTAAAGGATATACTCAAGTATCTTAGGAGAATGGGAGATTATATGCTTGTCCACCAAAGTGAGGATTTGATAGTTAGTAGTTGTACAAATACTGACTTGTAGTTTGAGTGTGATTCATGAAGTTTAACTTCAGGATATGTGTTCATTCTAGGTGGTGAAGATACACATTAAGCTTAAGTATCATCTCATTAGAGTGATACTAGAGCGTGGAGTGTAGTAGCAAAAAAGATAATTTATGTAATAAATTTGGCTGAAACTTCTTTCCAGACCTTACCTTAGAGTGACTATGATTTACTCTAAAGCGAAATAAGTGTCAGATATATGCAAAATTGTCTTTAAGGGCAAGTGGGAGATTGTTAGGGTTTATGCCTTAAAATCCAATTTATTGGCATGTTATAATAATTAAATTGTTTAATTATGTGAGACTATTTGTATATGAACTAATTGGACATTATCATAGTCCTTGAGATGCATTGTATGTGATTTATGTGATTTACCAGAAGATACAAATCACAAGTTCCTTGTAAACTCAAAATGTAGTTTGTAGTCGGTGATGAAATTGGGAGTTTTATCTGTGAAGACTATAACACATCAACTAATATGGTTTGTCTTGATTATGGAAGTGGAGACTTCTAGTTGATGTGTTGATGTGTCTTAAGTGTGTAAGACATATTGAACTGGACCACTATGAGATTAATTATTCAATTAAAAACTGTCACCTCAATAATAAATCTCACAACTTCTAATTTCATAAACTCTCAATCCTGAGAGAATAGTGAACCCGATCATGAAATGTAGATTACTTTGATATATCAGGAGTGAGATCTAGTTTAACGGTCATAATTTTAGTATGTTGGGTAACTGCACGTAGTACTGAGGGAACATATATTCTCAAGATGGAATCTATAATCTCTTTATATAGAGACATGAAATATCCCCTTGAGATAAGTTTAATGGGAACTGGTAATTTAGGGCCGACCACTCTAGTAAAGAGTTACTAAAGTTCATATTTTATGAAATTAGATTTCATAAATATGAATAACTAAAAGATTAAACCGGGAACTCAAGGAATAAAATAATTGTTTACAAAGTGACAGTTTATTATGACTTTGTTCACTATGGATATTTCATCGAGGGGTCAAATGATATCATATTAGAGTCTTGGGATATAATTTATTAATAAGGCTTAGAGTGCAATTATATTTCCACAGTGGTACTTGTTATATAATTGATGGTAACTTTGGGTTTGTCAAGAGTTGATAGATAAGCTTGAGGCCCATTGGAGTTAGAGTCTTATTAGTCCCTTTGGTCTCATCCCAAGCCATACACTTAAGCCCAATTGGGCTGGCCCAAAAGGCTAACCCAATTAGATAATCAGTTATTTATTTAATAAGAGTTAATAAATAAAGTAACTGTCAAGGCAGTTAATATGTGCGTATGATTAAAAGAAGAGAAAATAGTTTTTCTCTGAAGTATCTTTTGAATACACCTTCCTTATGGAGAATCAACGTACTTAAGAATTGATTGAGAAACCATTCATCTTAGGCACCGTGTGGAATTGGGATGAAGATTGTAGGTATTCTCAAGTCTTGTTTTGAATTTTATTGCATTAAGGTACACTTTCTGTTCTTTTTTTAAGAATTCAAGGTTATATGTTATCTCTCATGAATGAAGTAGATCCTTGTATTGCTTCCCCTACCGGTTTTGTATGAGATGCAAAACCTACATCATGATACAACAACAGTGGCTAGCCTAAGGGGAGTCATCGTTTCTAATAGAGTCACTCATAAAGTGCTTAGCATTGCCGTCATCGGCACCATCACCAGCAATTAGACCAGAAGAAGGACCAACTCACCCAGCCGAAGAACCTAGGACTCATCCTAGAATCCAAAAGGAAGCCTATCTTGTTGTAAGGCCTTGCACCCAGTTTGAATCAGGGGCAAATCCCCATCCGCCAGCGAGACCTGGAGGAACTAGCATGCACTTGGTCTCATGCCTCCGAATGGGAGGATCCCCGCCTGGAATATAAGGCACCAGGGGCACTTGCATCGCTTGTCCCCTCATCTCGCCGATTAGGACACTGATATACCCTTGGAGCAAGCCTGTCTCGGTAATAAGCAGGCTCCTCTCCCTCTCCATGGCAATGGTCTGGCTTTCCTACTCTCTCTACCATCGCTCCCTCTCACGAGCTAATAATCTGGCAATCTCCTCCTACTTGTACCTCTCCTTAGTAGCAGTAGCACTCTCAAGATCTTTCACCTGAGCTTACAGAGTCTCCACATGCAATATCAAACGAGCCTCTGAAGCCCGTTGGGTGCATGCAATACCCCTGAGTACTCTACCCCCGCTCACAAGGCAATCATCAATGATGGGTCCAACCAATGACTTTGAAAACCAAGTGGAATAAACTGTATTCGATGTGACAAAGCCCTCGAAGGAACCTATCACGTAGGTGGGGTTATCCAAGACTAACTCAGGGCAAGATATCTTACGAGGTGGATCTCTAGGTACTCTAAAAATGCAATAGTGTGCATTAGTGGATGCGGAAAATAAGTAAAGGGAAAACAAAGACCACGCCCCTCGACCGTGGACCCTCTTAGCACCCTGTGTTCAAGATCAAAGAAAAGTTTTATGTCAACACACATATTCATATATCCCAGACTGACAAAGGGAGGGGAAAGAGGAGCATACATGAGCCTTCTGCGCTTGAGCAAAGGATGCCTCTTCAAATCATGCTGTAGATGAGTTTCCTCAATACTATCATCTATCTCTCCAGTATAAGCCTCTGATCTGGCTTAACGAGGTGGAAACCTCGGTCTACGATTGTTGCGCCTAGGGGCGCCAGGGCTTAGCCTAGCTGCATCATTGGCTTCCAAATTAGCATCTAAGTCAAACATGAGCTCACACTCAAGCTCGTCACCCCTTAGGCCTCTTCCCTCCTCAATCTGAGGAAATTGTGAAGAACCTCTGCCCAAGCTAGTGCGAAACTGAGATGAAGCACTGGCCGTCTCTATTGAACAACGGCTCCTAGTACGATGTGCTATGTACATGCCCCCGAAATGCGCAATATCATCACCTCCTTGATTAAAGCGTCTCTAGAGGGTTCGCACCACTTGCTCATTGGCCAAAATGGTATCGTCATCACTACCAAATGAATCTCAACTAGATGAAGCAAGAGCGGGAGCCTTCCCGTGATCTCCACTAGACCTTTGTCGTCTAGAAATACTCTACAAGGAAAATTCAAATTTAACAAATAAACCCAAATCAAACAGCAATGCAAGCAAACAGGTAAGTATTTCTAACCCTACTACCTAACAAATATCATGCATGATCATACCAAAATGTCATGTCATCTCAAAAATATCAAAATTTTCAAAATACCTCTCTCGGGATTCAGATTCGACGGCGATCATTTAATCCTACCTCTTTTATTTCAAAATACCAAGGTTTTCAAAATACCTCTGTCGAGATTCAGATTCGGCGACGATTGTTTAATCCTTTCTCTTTTATTTCAAAATATCAAGGTTTTCAAAATACCTCTGTCGGGATTCAGATTCGGCATCGATCGTTTAATCCTATCATTTTTATTTCGAAATATCAAGGTTTTCAAAATACCTTTCCCGGGATGCAGATTTGGCGACAATTGTTTAATCCTTTCTCTTTTATTTCAAAATATCAAGGTTTTCAAAATACCTCTCTCAGGATTTAGATTCAGCAGCGATCGTTTAATTTTATCCATCTTTTCGAGATTCAAATTCATCGTTTAATCTCATTGGGATTCAAATTCGGTGGCGATCGTTTAATCCTATCTATCTTTTAGAGATTTAAATTCAGCAGCAGTCATTTAACCTCATTAGGATTCAAATTCGACGACAATCATTTAATCCTATCCATCTTTTCGAGATTCAGATTCGGCAGCGGTCGTTTAATCTCATTAGGGTTCAAATTCGGCGGCAATCGTTTAATCCTATCCATCTTTTTAAGATTTAGATTCAACAACTCTGATCTTAGCCAAAACTCTCAATGGTTTTGATGTTGTTCATAGAGGGGAGGCAACTTTCTTTGCAGGGAGCCCTCTCCTCCTTCACGTATGATCCCTAACTTTTGCCTAGGTTCTCAACTTAGTGGGATTCCTCTAATTTTTGCATAGATCACCTTTTGGTTTTCAACCCATCGAGGCTCCTTATCGTCTTTGTTCATTATTTTTCTCTCTTTCTTTTCTCTCTCCTTTTTCCACTCAAAACTCATGCTTTCTTTTTCTCTCTCTCTTTTCTCTCTTTTCTTTCAGATATGGCTATATGAGAGGTTTCGATTGCTTCAACCTCCCTTTATCCCTCCTAGTCAATATCAACCAAAGCATTATCGTGACTGCAAGCTTACAAACAAAGAGATAGACTATACTGAGTTCACTGAGTTCTTGAAGCATTTTTCCCCCTTGGGTGTCCAATGGTTGGTGGAATGGTGGCGCATTATAGGCATGGTCAATCATGTCTTCAAAGACAACTGTGTTCCTTTGATTGGGCTTTGCCATTGTTTTTACTACTCCCCAGGCCACATTGCAAGGCAATTTGGTGACCGTTGTAGATACTGTATTTTGTCCGCTCTTGATCTGTGTGCCGTACCTTGAAAATTCCAAAAATATTAACTTTCTTCCGTGGGGTCTTAGAAACTTCTAGATTGACGTAGCGCAACCTGTTTGGACATTGGAGCACTCTAAGTGCCATTTCAGGTCAAATTGACCAAAATGCCCATGGTTAACCCTAGGTTGATCGAAATTCAAAGCTGATCAAAATCATCCCAAAACAACATTTTTCATGTTTCTACATCAAACTTGAGCTACTCGGAGATTTTGTCAACTTTGACCAAGTTTGACCCGAAGTTGACTCCCGAGGGCCCCAAAAACCCTAATTTTGATCCGACTGTTGGAACAGATTGAGACCAGCATCATTGCGAAGATTATTGACATTGGAGTTAAAAAAGTTGAGATATCCTAAAAACCGTGCAAAGCATGCCAGCTCGCTTCCCAAGGCCATAACTTTTGATCTGACCGTTGGAATTTCAATTTCTTTAGCGTTCTGGAACTATACATCTAGATATTTCCAAGGACACCTAGATTGGCTCGATCGGAGTTTGGCAAGGCCTTCAAATATGCATCCAAATCTAAATAGGGAAGAAGCCTAGATTGCTGACGCCAGCATTGGACTCGACGGCCACTAAAGGGCCGCCAGTCCCAACTGACGACCATTAAGTGGCCACCGGATGCTGAAGGGTCACTTTTGGCCTATAAATACCCCCAAACCCCCAGATTTAAATAATAGTAAAAAAATGATTTTGGGCATTTTGGAGAACTTTTCTAGGCAAATTCTCTCTCTTTTCCTCTCTAAATTCTCTCCCAAACACATCCAAAAACCTTTGATTCCTCTCTTTTCTCAATAATCAAGAGGTAGTGTTCTTGCACTCTTTTTCCTTTCCTTAGTCTTAGGACCTTGGATTTGAGGTTCTTAGGGTGTAGATTGTAGCTAAAAGTAGTTGTAGCTTTTTAGTTACAATCCACACCCTTTGCTTTATCTTACTTTATAATATGCTTTATTACTTTCCTTAATATATCTTTGCTTTATCTTGCTTCCTAGCATGTTTTATAGCTTTTCTAACATGTCTCCTTACTTTCTATCATGTTTTATTGCTTTGATGATGTTAGCCTAGCCTTTTTAGGCTAGGATATGCCTAAATATTGTGTTTGTGCCTAGATCTACATGCCTAGGTGCTTTTTGCCATGCCTAGATCTACATGTTTATGTGCTCCTTGCCATGTTTATACCTGGATCTATATCTTTGTGTGCTCTGTGCCATGTTCACATGTCTAGATCTACATGTTGGTTGCTATGCCATATGCTTCTATAGCCTTTTTGTCTCTTGATGTACCTCTTTCTTGTGTTTTGTCCCTTTAGGTAGGGTGTAGATCTAGATCTTGTGGTCTAGGCCTACAACCATATATGTACGCCTATATCCAAGGGATTGGATCATTTCCTTTATGCAGCATGTGTATGCTTGCTTGCTTCTATACTTTATATCCATGTTTGTTTGTCTCGATCTAGGCTTTGCCATGCTTTGTGCCCTCTATGGGCTTTTGCTCGTCGGTCTTTGGGGCCACTTGCTTGTGCGGTTTCATCCGTCCCTTGTTGCGACTTAAATAATGCTCCTAAGTGCAGGATTGTCGCGAAGTAATAACTCGGTAAGTTCGAGGTCAAATCTACAAGGAAAAGGGAATTGATTAGCAAAACACAAGAGAATGAAACTAAAATAATAAAGTTTAATTGAAGAGATTTTTTATGGTTTAGTAAAGGTAATTTAAATTAAGAGAAAATAACAATATATTAAGGCGCTAAGGTTTAGGGATTCACACATAACACATCTATTGGTAGTCTTAACAATATTTATTTTATAACTCAACTAAAATCCATATGAAGGATGATCTTAGTCAGATGATTTAACAATAAAAACTCAAGAATTAATTGTCTAAGGTAGTTTCATGAAATTGATTGATTTTAGGCAAAACAAAACTAGTGAATTAGTTCGCAGGGAATACTAAGCATTTAACATGCCCGAAGTCTACGATAAATCAAAGGATTATACAGAACTAAACACTTTTCTAGATGAGTAAATCAATCAAAAATATAATAATTTTTTTTTGGTAAACATAAAAAAATATAATAATATAAGCATTAAAACCATAAAATAATTGTTAAGAACATACCAATAAATCGTTGGGTTTCATCCCTTGCCTTAGTAAAGCTTTTAGCAAGCCATAACACAAATAAAACTCTAAAAACTATAAAGAAACTTTAAGAAAACCTAAATTACTTTCTACGGCAGCCCCCTCCTGAATTTCGCCCTAAAGAGCCTTTAAATAAGTCAAGGAATGCTATTACAAGTTGAATTCCTGTTTGGAGAAAATCCCAACTTTTTAGGCTTCACTTAACCAACGTTTTCGGCCCATTCAACTTCAAAATTATGACTTTTGGTAAAATACAAAGTTGTAGCCCTTTAAGTTAGCTTTCCAGCCAACTTGAATCATCTTGATTGGACATCTGAGCCGAAAGTTATGCTCCAAATACTAATTGGTGCGCAGGTTGAAATCCTAATCCGAATTGGACTTGGATTTGGTGCATATTTCCTTTGATTCCTTGCTCCAATTGGACTCGAATTTAATTGGGTTGGCCTTGTTTGACTTCATCGTGGCCCTTGTAAAAGTAAAGTCCATTAGCTTTCTTCTTTGCACAAATCCACTTATTTAATTTCATTATCCTACAAAATTCACACATTGAAATTCAATTAAGCACAAAATTGATTATTTAGTATTATTCTAAAACCAACTATAAAATGCATGAATTAACTCAAAATAAGTATGATAATGCTTTCTAATAATGATAAATATACAAAATTAAGCTGTTATCATCCCTCTTGTGGCTTGTTGGATGTGACAACTTGCAAGACACATCTTTGTGATGTTAGTGTGCTTGATACACACATTTCTCCACTCCGTGTGATGATGTTATGCTTGCCTTGCTTGCTTTGTGCCACCCGTTTGACTTCTTTACTTCTTTGCATTTTTGCATGCTTGCCTACATGTTCATGCATAAGTCCTTCCTTGCTTGTGTCATCGAGCCTAATTCCTACTATCTTGTGCGGGTTCACACCTGTCTTTGATACACGAGACCCCGAGTCCCTGATAAGAATTTTGTTTGATGGCACATGTGTTGTCCATACTCCAATCTCATGGAATTATTGACACCCGATCCAAACCTACATTTGTCCTCCTAGGACATCCCCTTTTGTTTGATAACATGTTTGTTTGCCCCCTTTTGGCTCTCTTTGCTGATATGCCTCTTTGCATGCTCTCTTTACCTCTTTGTTATCTCCTTTGCTTGTCTGCTAGCTGCTCTCTTTGTTTGTTGCATGTACACGCATGGAGCAAGGATTCTTGGAGCGAGGAGACAACCTTCTAGGCGCAAGCAACAAGGACAAGGGATGCAAGCAAGAAGACACAAGCCCAAAAAGGGCAATGTATAGTAGATTAGGAGGCCTAGCCTCCCCAAGCAGTTTTCTCTCTCTCCCTCTCTTCTAGCCTCTTCTCTAGAGCATTGTATTAGGGTTTCCTCTCCATGTACCCTTTATCTTTCCTACACCTTGTTTGGGCCGCGTTCCCTGGGTATAGCAATGTCTGTTTTACATATTTTGTACCTTGCTAGGCCATACCCTTAGGACGTTGGCAATGTCGGTTTAACTTTCCTACTCTATTTGATAGCATTGTGCATGATGTATGTATATCTATATTATATTTGTCTAAGTTTGTTTCGTAAGCTCAAGTTGCATGAGAAAACTTGAGTTGGAGACCATCTTAACTTGTTGATTATAGTGAATTGTTTGGAGCTCAGCATATTACATGTGGATATTGTGTACTCTATATTAACATGTCTTACTAGCTTAGCCTTTGTAGATGTCTTGGCTAAATTCGAATACCTATGTATTGATAAATTCACATTTGATAGATAATATTGATTGAGACTTTGCTCTTATCAAAAAGTGGGTAATTTTTTCTGACAATCAATGTAAAATTCTCCTTAATCCCTCCAAGTCAATAAAATCCCATGTATATTGTTACTTAAGTAAAATTCAGTGCTTATGATGTAGAACAGACAACACAGGCCTTCTTGGAGTAGCAAGGGCATTGGAAGTCATAGTGCAAGATCAATTGGAGGTGCTAGTAGAGGCCATCATGATGACAATGTAGGAGTTGCATGAAATTTGACAGGTTGAAGGGAAATGGCATTTTGATCCAAACTTAAAATTTCGAGGGGCACCCAAATTTAGGCAAATTCCTTTATTAAGGCCCTTAAAACAATGTTTTTGCTATTTTTAGTAATATTTGTTTTTCTTTAATAAATTTTAGTTTGAAAGTTAGAATAAGCTCCCATCTAATTTTGGACGTCTCTTAGAGACAGTATTTTCAATTTCCACAATTATCTCAATTTTGCCATTTTTAGCAAAAATTACTATTTTGCCACCTAATTATGTGATTAGCATGAATTAGGGTTTCTTGGAGTTTTTCCTAGCCGCCCTAGTTTTTCTTTTTACTATTTAAACATATTGTAGCCTCTAGAGTATTTTATTTTTCAGATTTATAAAAAATACAAACTTTGTCTATTTCTCTATGATTGATTCCAGAACCCAATCACTTTGTGAATTCAAGGGACCCCTCGTGGATTCAAGGTTTTTATTCAGAAGCTAACTTATTTAGTTTCTTTTTCCATTCAGAATGCAACTGATGGACCCAATAAATTTCATCATCCAGATGAACCTAATAAAGATCATCGTCCACGCAGACCCAGCCTGGATGAAGGAAGAAAGTCATAAAGAGGGCATTCAATATCCCGACGGTTACATATCATTAAGGAGACCGTTAGGATACCATCAAAATCCACATTGAATGGGCCAAAAAGTGTTATAAAGAAGACACTTAATCCACCATTAAAGGAGAGCAACAGCTAGAAGAAAAGCATGTATATATATATGCACCAAAAAACTGAACAAGGTACATATATAGATATTCTACTCAATCTAAACCCCTACAACTATGTTCTCTACATCTCTAAAAAGCTATATTCGCTAACTTTATTATCGGAGACTCCATGGATGGCACTGCACTGGTGACCAACCTAAGAGGGTCCCTTTCTTCTTTCTAAACTTTGCAGGAACTTGGACGAGTCCGTGCTGATCCATCTGGATGAATTTACTCATTGACGATTTTCGCATCATCAGTTTGGCACCGTTTGTAGGGACGACAATTTCACACTTCGGTCTGAAAGTGCAGTTCCACAGTTCCACTCAATCCTAAGGTCCAAATGGAGTTCAACAAGCCACCAGATTCTGCAGCACTAGCGCTACAAATCCAAACACTCACAGCCAGCATGGAGGAGCTCACCAGGCAGAACCAGGAGATGAGATCATAGTTACAACAGTAGGAGAATTGTTCACCCACGAGGACTGGGACGAACTGGAATGATGATGGAGATAGCCATAGAAGAGACGACCATCGATAACTGAACACTTCTGACGAAGCGAATTCGAACCTCCTCAGGGAAATTAGGAGAGAAATGGACGAGCTGAGGAATGCAATAAGGGAAAAGATGGATCAAAATCTGGATGGGATGGTCAGAAGGACGGATTCACCCTTCACCACGAAAGTCCTAGAGTGCCTTATGCTCCCGAAGTTTCGTCTTCCACAACTTGAGTTGTTTGACGGTCTGAAAGATCTGCTAGACCGTATTAGTACTTTCAAGATGACCTTGAGTTTACAACAACCCCCAGACGAGATATTGTGCCGCTCCTTTCCTACCACTCTCAAGGGAGCAGCGTTAGTGTGTTTTAGTAAGTTAGCAACATCGTCTATTGATAACTTCAAACAACTGGGCAACTCTTTTGTGCACCATTTCATTGGTGGACAACACTCGAAAAGGTCTGCAGACTATCTGCTCACCATTAGGCAAGGGCAGAACG
Source organism: Quercus aquifolioides (assembly GCA_019022515.1). NCBI lineage: Eukaryota > Viridiplantae > Streptophyta > Magnoliopsida > Fagales > Fagaceae > Quercus > Quercus aquifolioides. The sequence goes on along the minus strand of CM032329.1, from coordinate 38,538,903 downwards.
AGACCCTAAGGTCGTATGTGAAGTGTTTCACCCAAAATGTCCTAGAAATTGATGAAGTAGACGATAAGGTGCAAAAAGGTTTCACTCGAAAAGTCCCCCCCAGACAATGGTAGAAATGCTGTTGAAAGCTTAGAAGTATATGAACGCTAAAGATCCCCTAGCCGCAATAGGAGAGAAGGATAAGCCCAAAGAGAAGGAGGGTAGAAGGGAAGACATGAGGGGATTCAAGAGAGAAAGAGGATACCGTTTGGGTTCAGAAAGGAACAAGCGGAGAGACAATAAAATGTCTCGGGCGGTAAAATTTACCCCTCTAGTTATGCCTATTGATAAAATTTTAATGCAGATTAAGGATGATCATTACCTCAAGTTGCCGAAGCCACTGCACATATCACCTAATATGCGAGACAAGAGAAAATAATGTCGCTTCCACAAAGATCATGACCATTACACTGAAGATTGTAGAGACTTGAAGGAGCAGATAGAGGAACTCATTCACAAAGGGAAGCTACATAAATTTGTAAAGAAAGGGGAATCTAGCCAACCTAGAGATGACAACAAGGAAAACAAGGAGACTATACCCAAGGATGAGACTAATGCATTTGGTCGTCCACAAAGTGCGATAGGAGAAATAAAGATGATCATAGGAGGACCATCCAAGGGTGGGTCCTTCAAGTACCTCAAGAAGTCACAACAAAGAGAGGTAAATAGTGTCCACAAGTTACCACCTCTAAAGCAAAGAAGGAAAGCAGATGTGGACATCCTGTTCTTGGAAGAAGATGCTAGAGGTGTAAAGCAACCGCACGATGACCCCTTTATGATAGAAGGGTTCAACACCAGACAGATTCTCATAGATAATGGCAGTTCGGCAGACATTATATATCTCTCAGCTTTCCAGCAGCTGAAGGTAGATCCTAAAAGACTACGAACCTTTGAATCTCCCTTCATTAGTTTCAACAGAGACCAAGTGTACCCCAGAGGTATTGTAGCTCTGACGGTCACAGTGGGATCTCACCCTTAGCAGGTAACTTGCCAGCTTGACTTTCTAGTGGTGGATTGCCCATCCGCGTATAATGTGATTATTGGAAGGCCCACACTCAATTGCTAGAGGTGACGACATCCACATATTGCTTGAAGGTGAAGTTCCCAACGGAATATGGCATGGGCGAGGTAAAAGGAGATCAATTGCTAGCCAGAGAATGTTACCAAGCAGTGCTACATGGATGATTGAGGAGAAGGAGGAGGAGAAAGTGGAAACCTTGGAAACCATGGAGCCTATAGACGGGGAACCAACGAAGACGATGAAGATAGGGACAAACTTGAGCCCTCAGATGAAGAAGAGGCTAGTCCAGTTCCTTAGGAGCAATTTGGACATTTTCGCATGGAGTCATGAAGACATGCCAGGCATAGCAACCGAAGTCATCCAACACCATTTGAACGTAGACCTAGAGAAAAAGCCCATCCAGCAAAGACGACGAGTCTTTGCCACTGAACAAAACAAAGCCATCATGGACGAGGTAAACAAATTGCTTGCAACCAATTTTATCCGAGAAGTCTACTACCCGGACCGGCTAGCTAACGTCATCCTAGTAAAGAAAGCAAATGGGAAATGGAGGATGTGCGTCGACTTCATGGATCTGAATAAGGCCTGCCCAAAAGACAGATTCTCCTTGCCAAGAATAGATCAACTTGTAGACTCCATGACGAGACACAAGCTCCTCACATTCATGGACGCATTCTCAGGATACAACCAAATCAAGATGTCAGAAGAAGATCAAGAGAAGACTGCCTTCATCACTAACTAGGGGCTTTACTACTACAAGGTAATGTCCTTTAGACTGAAGAATACAGGGGTGACTTACTAGAGATTAGTGAAAAAAATGTTTTATAAACAGATCGGGAGAAACATGGAGGTATACGTGGATGATATGCTCGTCAAGAGGAAGGAAGAAGCCACACACTTGGACGACCTCGAGGAGACCTTCACAACCCTCAAACAGTACCAGATGAAGTTGAATCCTAGCAAATGCACCTTCGGGGTTGCATCAGGAAAGTTCCTGGGGTTCATGGTGTCCCAGCGAGGAATAGAAGCTAACCCAGAAAAAGTTCAGGCTATTAGAGATGACATCACCATGAACAGTGAAGGAAGTCCAAAAATTAACTGGAAGGATCGCAACCCTTAATAGGTTCATCTCTAAAGCAACGGATAAATGCCTACCCTTCTTTAAAACCCTGAAGCAAGCTTTTACCTGGACAGAGGAGTGCGAAAAAGCCTTCCAAGATTTGAAACACTACCTGAGTAACCCCTTCACTCCTAAGCCCGTCGAAGGAAGGGGAAAACCTGTTTTTGTATTTAGCAATGTCAGCCACCACTGTGAGTGTGGCCTTGATTTAAGAAGAGAATAAAGTGCAGCTCCCAGTTTACTATGTTAGCCAAGCTTTCCAAGGAGCTGAGGCAAAGTACCCATGGATTGAGAAGATCGCCTTTGCCCTAATTTTCGCCTCTCGTAAACTACGTCCCTACTTTCAGGCAAACCCTATTTTGGTAATGACTATCCAACCAATAAGGAAATCAATGAACAAGCCTAAAGCTACAGGAAGAATGGTGCAATAGGCAGTTGAGCTCAATTAGTTCGACATCGAATACCACCCCAGGACAGTGATCAAAGCATAGGTGTTAGCAGACTTCATCGCCGAGTTCACAATCCAAAATGAAGAAGAGATCTAAGACGAGTTGGCCAGATGGACGATCTAAATCGACGGGTCGTTAGACCGAAAAAGTGGGGGAGTGGGGGTCATCATCAACACTCCTGAAGGAAACGTCCTCTAGTATGAAGTGCAACTCCAATTCCCCGCCACTAACAATGAAGCAGAATATGAGACCATACTGACAGGGCTTAGGATCGGGAAGGCTTTGGGCACTAGAAACTTACTCCTTCAAAGTGATTCTAAATTGGTGATAGGGCAAATAAAGGGTGAATATGAAGCAAAAGAAGGCAGGATGCATAAATACCTCAAGCTGACAAACCACCTAACCCAAGAGTTTGATCGGGTAGACTTCACACAGGTCCCCAGGAACTAGAACTCAGAAGCAAACGAAGTAGCAAGGCAAGCATCATCTAGAGAAGGAACAATGCCGCCTAATTTGAGAATGGAAGTCCAAAAGCATCCCAACATTGAAGAATTCCACACTCTTGTGATTCAAAACCAAAATAGTTAGACGACATCAATTCTCTCTTTCCTCCAAGACAAACAACTTCCAGCAGATGTTAATGAAGCTAGGAAAGTCAGAAAACGAGTAGCTAGGTTCACAATCCTAAATGACACCTTGTATAAAAGAGGGTTCTCCATGCCTTATCTAAAGTGTGTCGAAGAAGACGAAGCTAGGTACATTCTAGAGGAAATCCATGAAGGAATATGTAGAGACCACATGGGCCTAAGATCCCTAGTAAGCAAGATCATTAGAATAGGTTAGTTCTGGCCTACCATGCAGAGAGATGCAAAGGAATTTGTTGAACGGTGCGACAAGTACCAGAGGTTAGGGAATGTCCAGCATGTCTTGAGAGAGAAGATGACAGCCATAACTTCCTCGTGGCCATTCACTTAATGGGGGATAGACATCGCAGGCCCACTACCTCAAGGTAAAAGACTGGTAAAGTTTTTATTGGTTGTGATTGACTATTTTACAAAATGGGTTGAAGTGGAAGCACTACCAACTATCACGGAGGCAAAAATCTAGAATTTTGTATGGAGAAACATAGTTTGCAGGTTAGGAATACCAAAGACAATAATATCAAACAACGGATGCTAGTTCGACAGTCAAGACTTCAGAAGCTTTTGCTCGAGACTAGGAAGCAAGAACCAGTTCTATTCTCCAGGACATCCACAAGCCAGTGGATAGAAGGAAGTGACGAATCGAACGTTGTTGAAGACCATCAAAGTTCAATTGGAGGAGGCAAAAGGCGCATGGCTGGAGGAACTGCCAAATGTCCTATGGGCATACAAGACCACCACGAGGACCCCGATAGGAGAGACGTCGTTCATACTCACCTACGGCACAGAAGCAGTAATTCTAGTTGAGGTAGGAGTCATCAGCTTGAGAAGAGAGGCTTTCGAGGAAGATGGCAACAACGATCAACTAAGAGTCAACCTGGATTGCTTGGATGAAATAAGAGAAGAATCATCTCAAAAGATGGCAAAGTATCAGGAAAAGATGACCAAGTACTACAACAAGAGAGTGAAGCTCAGAAGACTTGACATAGGAGACCTTGTCCTATGAAGAGTCAAACTGGCCACGAAAGATCCAACCTAGGGAAAGCTCGGACCAACATGGGAGGGACCCTATAAAGTCATCCACTATTCAAGGCAAGGAAGCTACCACCTGGAGTCAATGGATGGAAAGAAGTTGCCATGACCATGGAACATCAAGCATTTGAAAAAGTATTATCAATAGAGATAAGGTACTAGTGTATTCATGAAAGTAACATTTTCATTCGAAATAAAGCAATAAAAATACTATTCAGCGAATATTTCAGCAAATTGTGTGTAATGTATAAGAAAATAATGGCTAAGTGATAGAATTCCCTAGACGTATGTACATCACTGACAAAGCCAAGTGATAAGATTCTTTGAATGGATGTACATCACTAACAAATCCAAGTGATAAGATTCCTTAAATGGATGTAAATCACCCAAAAAAGGCTAAGTGATAAAATTCCCTAGACGGATGTACATCACTAACGAAGCCAAGTGATAAGATCCCTTAAATGGATGTAAATCACCCAAAAATGGCTAAGTGGTAAAATTCCCTAGACGGATGTACATCAATGACGAAGCCGAGTGATTAGATTCCTTAAATAGATGTAAATCACCCAAAAATGGCTAAGTGATAAAATTCCTTAGACGGATGTACATCACTAACGAAGCCAAGTGATAAGATCCCTTAAATGGATGTAAATCACCCAAAAATGGCTAAATGATAAAATTCCCTTGATGAATGTACATCACTGACGAAACTAAGTGAAAATTCCAAACAAAGATACAAATCATATGAAAATGACTAAGTCATGAAACATTGACAAAGTCGAGTTTCTTCGCAAACACAAATCACCAAGAACGGAGAGGTGACGACCAAGGATAAATAAAAGAAAAGCAGAACAACCATCAAAGGTAAGGTAAAATGAACAATGGCATAAACATATAATCATCGAGAAGATTGGTCCACGGTCAATATTTAAAGCCAAAAAACATACTGGGCGAGAAGATTGTTTCTAAGTTAGAATGTAAAGCCCAAAAACACACTGGGCACCTTAAAAAAAAAAAAAAAAAAAAAATTTAAAAAGCAAAGAAGGAAATGGCAAAATAAAATTTTGATAAACAGGGAAATAGTTTAACAGCAGCCTCGTCACCACCAGCTGCATCGGTAGAAGCGTTCTCAGGTTCACGACCATTCCCCTTTGGAGCATTCTCTTCGGGAATAGCAGCAACAGCCTGGGAAGCCTCATCAATCTCCATTTCTTTATCGACCACCTCGAAGTCCAAGTTCTCCAAGTCCATTCCAGAAGGATGCTTGACAAAATATCGCCGGAGGAGTTCAAAGCCCTTATAATACTAACTGAAGAGCTCAGTGTTGTACTCTTCGGTCTGTTAAAAGGCTTGAACAGCTTTAGCAGCCACAGTCTTGACTTTCTTGTTCGCCATCTAGAGTTGCTCATCTTTCTCCACAGTCAGTTGCTTCTCAACCTCCAAGTCGTCAGCCAAAGCCTTAGCCTTCTCCTTGGCGGTATTAACTTCTTCCATAACAGAGATAAGATCCCTCCTCAGCTTAGCATTCTCAAATTCTGGAGCCTCCATTTTGGACCCTGGTGACACTGCCTTTGCCTCATGGCTTAAGTACTTAGCCGTGATGTGGTTTGTCTCTCCCAGCACCTGAAAAAGAGATTATGTAAAATATGAAATCTTCAACCTCATGCGCCAAACCACAACAAGAAGAAAAAATGTGTGATATGTATACATCACTTGGACGAGCTTGGGGATGTGATGACTCACGTTCTCGTTGGAATGGATACCCGAAAACACCTTGAGATCCTCGGTGGTAAAAGCATCCTAGGCTCTCTTCAGGGCCAGGCCAACGTCATCCCAGATGCTTGACGATCGAGAACCTACTTTCTCCTTACCCTTGTCCATGGTCCTTTGTCTCTTTGGACGAGGGGTAATTTCCTCCACCGAAGTAGCAGGAGAAGCGGCCTTCGTAGCCTCTGGGACGGAGGTAACATGAGTGATCGGAGTTCCCTTCTCAACCACTCGCACCACCTTCTTCCCCAAACTCGAGAGGGGTTCGTTCTTCCTGGCCCTCATCTTGGCGTACATCTCTTGGTTGAATTTGGTCTTCATCTCTACAAGGAAGAAATATTTAAAAAAAAAAGAAAAAAAAAAAGAAGAAGGAAGAAGACCTACTCTTTTCCTCAATTTCAATAGCATGCAAGACGAAGGAAGAAGGCTCCGGGCCGAGATAGTGACGAGCCAAAGTCCTAGGGTCGACAAGATCATCAAAATCGTCTATTGTCTTCGCATATTCAGTAGCAGCCTAGACACGCATCTTGTACCTGCTCTTGAGCTTGGGGCGACAAGAGATTAGTGATGAAGTAAGAAGAAGGAGAAAAGGAAGCAAAGGATAATTAGAAGGACAGTGCACTTAGACTTGGGGCCCTCCAACAACGAAGGAACCTAGGAACTTCGCCTAAAAAATCATCAGAGAGAGTCTCCTAACCATCCCCAGAGACAAAAAAGAACCTTGAATTCCAATATCGGAAGGACGATGGAAGATCAGTGACGATCCAACCTTCCTGACCCAGGGCATGAGTTCATAAAACCAGAACTCCTTAGATTCCTTCAGACAATACAGGTGAACAAACTTGTCCAGCCTGATCATGTCCCCTTCAGTGACGATCATCCAAATCTCCATACAGCTAACCACTATCCTCTACGAGTTTGGCATAAGTTGCCTAGGAGCAATGTTGAAACGAGACAGAAGCTCCATGATGAAAGGCTGGACGGGAAACCTAAGGCCGCACTGGAAAACAACCTTATAAAAGCACACCTCCCCAGGCGATGAATGGCAGGCCTTTTCCCCTTCACGGGGAAGACGAACCCTAACCCCCTTAAGGAATTGGAATCTATCTCTAAACTTAAAAAAGGGTATCGGTATCCAGAACACACTCCTCCTTGAGGGTATGGAAAGCTCTGATCTCTCTTCGACCAAAAGCAGCAATATCCACCTCCGCCTCAATGGGGTCATCACTAGACGACAACCTCGTTTCTAGTTCGCTAGACCTCACTTCAGACATAACTCCTCGCTCACCCACCGATTCCTTGAACCAATTTACAGACTAACGTAACAAAAGGAACAAATCGGCCAACACAAAACCTAAACATTGTCCCTAGATACAAACCCTTCAATTGGGGGGCAATGGGTACGAAAAGAACCTAAAGATGCCCCTAAGCGTGCAAAGAGAAATGAGATAGAAGGACAATGTTTCCTAACCTTAGAGTTTTCAAACATGAATCCAAGGAGAAAAAGGGTATGGATTTCTATCCTAAAACATAATAAGAAAGGCAAATGAATGTTGCTATAGAAAGAAAAAGGAAAGGGAAAGAAGATTGTACCTTAAAGTTTCAAGCTCAGAAATTCAAGCTCAGAAAGGAGAGAAACACCAAAGGTTGAAAAGCTCAGAAAAAACGCAGAAGTGAGAAAATGGTGAGAGGCGAAAAGGTGAAGAAGAAGAAGGAAAAAGTGAGAAGTTTTTAAGAAAATCGAGCTTGGAAAACTAAAAACGAGTGGGAAAACCAAAAGGCCCTCGAACCAAACAAAGACATCCACCACTAGGAGCATGCCATGTGGCCACAACATGTATGGTGCCGCCAATATGCATTAAATGCGAATGAAACGGAATCCCAAGGGTCAATTCTGAACAAAAGACCTTCCATATTCTTATGATCGTCATCGCACTTAAGGACGACCTCAGAATAGGGGGGCAACTGATGGACCCAATAAATGTCATCGTCCAAGCAAACCTAATAAAGATCATCGTCCACGCGAACCCAGCCTAGATGAAGGAAGAAAGTCATAAAGAGGGCATTCAATATCCCGACAGTTACATATTAGCAAGGAGACTGTTGGGATCCCCATCAAAATCCACATTGAATGGGCCAAAAAGTGCTACAAAGAAGACACTTAATCCACCATTAAAGGAGAGCAACGGCTAGAAGAAAAGCATGTATATATATATATGCACCAAAAAATTGAACAAGGTACGCATATAGATATTCTACTCAGTCTAAACCCCTACAACTACGTTCTCTATATCTCTAAAAAGCTATATTCGTTGACTTTATCATAGGAGACTCCGTGGCCGACACCGCACTTGTGACCAACCTGAGAGGGTCCATTTCTTCTTTCTAAACTTTGCCCCGTGCTGATTCATCTGGACAATTCTACTTACTGACGATTTCTGCATCATTAGCAATGTTTTTGTTTTCTTATAGCTTCCGCGACATCAATTTAACAACTTCCTAATTTATCTTTGTAAAGTTGTTATTTACAACTATATATTATGTTGGCTTTTATTCCGTGCCAAATTTGATTGTAATTATTATCAATCATTTATACCCTGTATTTGTTGTGGGATTTGTTGTAAGGGTTGTGTGATAGAGAGTGTGTGAAGACTCAAGCATTTGGAGGCTGAAGGATTCTCGCGGGTATGTCGCGACCTAGCTTCCCGCGAAGTGAAGCATGTGCCCTGCACGTGCTGGAATGTGAACAGTCAGGCCAGGTGGAGACAGCTGTCTCTTGCGAGTATCTCGCGGGTAAGGCCTTCCCGCAAGACACCCGCGAGACAAGCTGTTCTGCCAACCTGTACTGACTGACTCACACATTTTGCACCTATCCTATATATACCCTCATTACCCACAAATATTGAGAAATGCTTTAGAGAGAAAACCCTAGCCAAACACATTGGGAATGTGAGATTGTCATCCCCACCTTTCTTTATACACTTGCTTGTGGTATCTCCTCAACCCTTCCCTCTCCATTTCCACACCATTGAGAGGTTGATAGCCCAAACACTTACCACACCTTTTGAGAGTGTTGAGTGACGTTTTGGTGCTGCTGGGAAGCATTGGAAGAAGCCTGGAATGGCAGATGCAACATGGAGCTTGTTGCGGGATCCGGGGTGCTAGACAAGACACGGTTTCGAGAAGCCTTGTTGGAGTAGGAGCTTGGAGGGCTTAGGTACATCGGGTAGATTAGGCTTGGAGGGTCTTTTACTTACTCATGTATCCCAACTGATTGTCTAGTGGATCGATTTTCGCTTGGAGGGCGGCGGAGAGGTTTTTCGCCGAGTTCTTCGGTTTCCTCTTCGAGAACACGTCTCGGTGTTTTCTGTGTTTGCATCCTTCTTCCCTACTCTTGTTTAATTCCATTATACTGCTGTGTTGCTTAGTTTATGGATTAGAGTAGCTTACTTGTTCATCCGCTCGCTTTTACACTATTCCACACTTTGTATTAAAGTTGTGTAAAATATATCGAGCCGTAATTTTAATTGGGGGGTCTAAACAGCTGTTGTGTTTTCAACACGTTTTCGAGCTTTCAATCTTGCCCAAGGTCAAGCCAATTTTGCGAAACCTACACCTGAAAGTAGTTAAGGAGCGGATATTTCCATGACCGTTTTAATCCAATTCACTTCGTCGAAGAGTTGAAATCTCAATCTCGATTTGAAGGTGAAGAAATATTCTATTGCTAGTGACATATGGGTATCAACTATCAAGCAAGAGTTCTAAGGAAAACGTGAAGTGATATGATTCGTTGTCAAGACGACACCTACAGAGCGGATCCGGATCCTCTCCATTTCTAGTAGAAATGGAGAGTGTCCAGTTAAGGGTCAAGATATGCTTAAAAAGAATCTAAGGTCTACAAAATGCCACCTCAATTAAAAGTTTTTAACTTAACCAAATAACAAATAACTATGCTAACCAAAGTTAACTATGGTTCAAAAACAAAAAAACGCACCAGATCCTCATCCTTGTATCTGGATTTTGGATAATGCCAAACACTGTTACTTTCATTTTCTCTTCTTCCTCTCTCTTTTCTGTCTTGTTCCTCTCCCCTTATTCTCCCTCTGTTCTGTGAGTTCTCTTTCTCAAAAATTAATTTTATTTGAGTGATTATAATCCCTAACAGCCAAACATCGTTACTTTCATAATACCCTTTACAAATAATCCCAAAGTACCAGAAAAATCAACACAATAACAATACCAAAATCTCTGAATCCATAAAAAACAGTATCAAAATCTCTACAAAAAAAAAAAAAAAAAAAAAAAATCTCTACAAAAAAAAATATATCTTTCAAAACCAATAGAAACCCAAAAAAACTAGCAAAAATCCAAGCCAAACAACACACAAATACCTTTGTAAATTCCTAATGAAATCTCGTAAAAATCCCAACAAAAATCCTAGCCAAACAACACAGAAAACCAACACAATCCCAACTATCTTCACAAGAGAAACCAGAAAAAACACATCATATCACAAGATCGGCCATGCCACGATCCACGACGCCGCCGCCGCGAGAGTCTGTTGAAGGCGAGATCTAGATTGAAGCACCACCACCTCTATTGCGTAGGTTTCGATCTGAGAGAGAGAGAGAGCGAGACAGGGACGAGAGTCCGTTGACGGCATTGATTGCGGTGGGAATCAAGAAGATCCTTGCATGGTAGTGTTGCTGATGCCGGTGACCAAGCCATGAGTCTTGAAGGGGATCCAAAATCCAGATACAAGGATGAGGATCTCTGAAGTGTTGTAACCAAAGGGCATCTGAGGGCGTTTTCTTATTTTGAACCATAGTTAACTTTGGTTAGCATATTTATTTGTTATTTGGTTAAGTTAAAAACTTTTAATTGAGGTGGCACTTTGTAGACCTTAGATTTTTTTTAAGCACATCTTGACCCTTAACTGGATACTCTCCATTTCAAATAGAGATGGAGAGGATCCGGATCCCTACAGAGCGACCCTTTGGACCTACTACTAAATATATTTCTCATCAAATGACTAACACATTTTTTTAATTTATTTTTTTTCCCTTTTCTTTCTTTTCGTTCTTTTTGGCTTTAAAAGGGCTAGCAATAACATCTTATTTTTCTTTCAACTTAGTAATAATTTGTTCAACTAAGTTCAAATATGACGCGCACACATAAAGGCAGGTGGGGTACTGTAGCCAGTGTGTGCACTAATACTCTATGGACCACCCACCTTGACAACCAATTACCAGCTAGTTTTCCTCTACACTTAATGCAACATATGCTGGGAGTTGCCAGCTTTCATACTTGTACCTTTGGTTTATAAATTACCCTCTTATTCCGGAGAAAGCTGGTTTCATTAGCCTCAATTAAGTACAACAGAAGTGGGATTTATCATTTGAGTGGTGATAACTACATACTATGCGAACGAGACATATAACTAAAATCGTGTTTCTAAAATACTATTTCAAAATTATAAATGAAATTGCGGACGGTAGGTAACTAGGTGTGTACAATAATAATTAGGATTATCATTTATAATCTAGTAGTAGTACAACAATGGGAGGCTGTAATTGCAGCATTCCATGATGCGCTAGCTTTTGTTGCGGAGAGAGTGCATGTTGAACCCTACAACCAACATATATTCCTTCTTGTACCAGGGGTTTCCTAAATCGTAATGAATGGCATATGCGGTGGTTGTATGAAATAATGGGTATTTACACTATGCATTCAAACAAGGGGGGCCTATATCCTAGATGTGCGTGAACTGTGTTACTCAGTGTAACTGATTCAGTATCAGAAACTCTCAGACCTAAAATAAAAAATAAAAAAATAAAAAAAAAACAGTGCCAGAAACATTAAGGGTCCGTTTGATTCGCGTAAAATAATTTCCGGAAAATAGGTTATTTTCCAAAAATGCTATTTTCAGGAAAGAAAAATATTTTCAGGTGTTTTGTTGTATTATAAAAATTGTTGTAGAAAATATTTTCATGTGTTTGGTTCTATTCTGAAAATGCTATTTTTCTACAATTTTTTCACATTTTCTCAGCCATTTTCTCACAATCCAAACAAATTTTATCACAAAAAATTTCAAAATCACAGCAAACTCTGACAATCAAAAGCAGAAACAAAACCAAAGAAAAAAAATATCAAATCCGGTCAGAGGCGATGGGTTCTGGGTTTGCATCGAAGACGATTGACTGCTGGACTCGATGGGTTCTGGGTTCTAGGTTCGATCGGCGACTGGGTTCAATCGGCGCGGTGCTCGGGGTTCGATTGGCGACGGGTTCTGGGTTCGCCGGTGCGAGATCGAAGGCGAGATCGGCGCAGTGCGATTGAAGGCAAGATCGGCGTGGTGCTCGGGGTTCGCCGGCGACGTCTCCGGCGTGATCTGGGCTCCTCTTCTTCCTCTCGTGCTCTCTCTCTCTCTCTCTCTCTTTCTCTCTCACTGTCTTCGTGCTCTCTGTCTCTTTGTTTTCCGGAAGCTATTTGAAGTGAAAATAAAAAGGGAAATCATTTTCACCCTTGACTCACGGTCAACTGAAAATGATTTCCGAAAAATTGATTTTCTATGCGCAACCAAACACCCGAAATTACAGAAAAGCATTTTCGAAATTGATTTTCACCCAAAACAAACACAGCCTAATTCCCAATTGGGTCATCTGTCACCCGAGCGATGATGTGATAAACCTGAAACTGTAACTTTTGATCGATACTAGACAGTCTAGACTAGCAACGAATGCACGTAGCTGTTTTATGATCTTATCCAGTTGTGGTAAAAATAATATTCAATACCAATCATTAATTCATATGGCATAATTTTCTTAGGGTGTAGTTACCAAGAAAACATTTGTACAGGAAAAATTTAGGATTCATATAATTAATTATAGTAACAAACAATCATAGTTTTTTTTTTTTTTGAGAATGAACAAACAATCATAGTTGGTATTGCATTCTTGGAAACTAATTAAACCGAGGCCACCAGACCACTTTTTGGTCTCAGTTGATGCATCTTAATTCGAAAATGGACCTTACCGAAGAATACAACCAATCCAATGAAAGCTCGCTCCATTAGGTTTTGCATATATATGAACCTTTTCACAATAAGAATACAAAGCCTACAAATAATAACAATAGCAATAAAACCAAGCTATATAATTCAAAAATATATATGGGTTTTACAAACATTCCTGTTTACCTTCTGTACAACATCTCTACCAACCAAATAACTAGGTATTCTAGAAGCTTAATATGGGATAGAATAGTTACTTCAAATAAGCTAGAATTAACAAAATAAGATGTTGTAAATCCTATATAGAAGAAGATGTATTATCTGAACATAGGTTAATTTTATTTTCCCAAAACTTCACAACAATCGCTTGTTGTGTAATGGGTTCGAACCTGTAGGCACCTTTCGCTTCTCTGACTCGAATTCTCCGGCTTGGCTGGCAAAGGGTGCGTTAGTCTTGGGACGAAAAGTTTGTTGTCTTGCGGTGGAGGGGCTTGGAAAGCTTGACCGAGCTGCGTAAAACCTTGGAGTAAATAGAAGGAGCAGAGCAACAAGGAGGCTGAGGTGAAAGCGGTTCATTTTTTGAAGAATATGTGTGAGAGAGATAGAGATAGAAATAGAAAGCAAGGGTAATTAACCAAAGCAGTGTTGTTATTTATGAACGTTACGGCTCGTTCATTTAATTTTTAGTACTATATATATATGTGTTTATGCAAGCACCTTAAAAATGCTCATTTTTGATATATGTTGGTAGTGGTTATAGCTTTGTTATCGTTTGATGATGATCAAATGGTGATGGATGAGTGTGATGTGAATTTTGTATGGTCAGATTCAAGCATGGGATCATTAGCCTAGAATGGCGGTTGGGGGTGGTGGTGGTGGGGGTGGCAATTCAATTGGGATAGTGACATGAGAATTATTCACTAACTCATATGTGAACTTGGAAGGGAAGAGTTTGAGCTGTGACTTTTGAAGTGCGTCAAGGACCAAAGTGCCCACTAATTTCTGTCTGAATCTTACTTAATTGCAAATCCAAAGACTGTGGAAACAGCTTTGGTGACTAGAATGAGAAAGGGTATTTTGGCAATAAAAAAAAGGTCAAAGGTTCCATGCCGACGCACTCAATTAATCATGTAGAAATTGGAAGCCATTACACACGCGTATGTTTGCATTACATACATACATTAATATTAGTCAAATACAACATCAAATATAATAATAGATTACAAGGAAATTGTCAAATCAATGGTAGGCTACGTAGGTATATGGTCATTCTTGAGGGTACAATTACAAACACGTGGAGTGGGAACATTGGATAATTTATGACAACAGTCTACAAAAACACATTGCTTCTTGAAGAAATCTGCTGCCAAGCCAATGGGACTGTGGTCTGTGGAAAACTTTTCCCACACAACAAGCCAATTCTATAGTATAGTAGTATATATAATCGGTGATAAGTGGATCTTTCTTTCTTTCATTGTGATGGGAAAAATTCATGTCCAACATGATTGTGTCATATACAAGATAACCCGCTTTATTTTTATTTTTTTAAATAATTAATAAAAGTAATGATTTTTTAATCTTGTGTCACCAGAAAGTTAATACTACTTTTCTCAAATTCTCCTTTTGGTCGCTACTCTGAATTCTTTTATTGTCCGATATACATTATAGTTTCCTAGACCAACATTTTGCAATTCCATTTTCAGAAAAAGGCGAAGTTCAAACCTATTAGATTAGAGGGACTACACGATAAAAAAAAAACTAAGCAATATGCGGTGTAATATAAATCAATTTTTAACGAAGTAGTCAATAATTTCCAAAACAATGACCTAACTAAACAAAAATCATCAGACTTTCCACCTTTGAGCAAGCCAGGAAATAATATTTAGAGTGTGGAGGAGAAGAAATGTTGGACGGAAAGTTAAATGAGCAGTACTTTCAACACCTAACAATGATCAAATATGCAAATCTTCAAAACCATCATAGCTAATAACTTTAACGTAACCCATTTTGTTAAAGTGGAGAAAATCTATTACAATATTCATAATAACAAAGATTGAAATAATATGGTATAGGTCAATGGGTCACTTTTCCAATTTGTACGGCAAGTTTTGAGGCTATCAGTTTCTCATCTAACTAAAAGAAAATTATGGGTATTATCATAATTTTCTGTGGTCCGCCAACATCTATTATATAACTTTCACAGTCGTGTTCATTGCCAAATTATATTAACATTCACCGACTTTTATTAGTAAAAGAGAGATGATGTGGTGATCATCAATACTACTTAGCATATTAAAATCATGAAACATACAGAACTTGAATTTGGATGTTCAATTCTACATGGACCATTTCTTAATATTAATTTCTACAAGATTTTTTTTTTTTTTTTTTTTAAATCTTACTATTCTCTGAGTCATTGGTCGTTGAAGTTGAACAACTAGCTTTGGTAGCTGTCATATTGAAAAGATGACCTAAAATTAAAATCTTAATTATAATCAAATGGAATATTGAATATCAGCGCACGTACTGATACCCGTGTCGGTTTTAGGATTTACCGTCAACATATATAATTATAATTTCAAATGTTTTGAACGTAGTTTTATCTTCCTACAAATCCTATTTTGTCCCTTTAAGGACCCATTTAATTATTTGATTACTGATTTAATTTCTACCAAATAAACTTCATCATTACAATCAAGAAAGAATGAAATGGGTCTCCAATGGTGTAGACATGTCTGAAATGATGGGGCGTAGGTGAAGGGTCTCTCAGTTCATGAAATTAAGTGGCTTAATTCATTCAGTTAGCTGTATCATGGAATGATGTTGTTGTATGTCTACACAACAATGTCACAGAACTAATTGGAACCAAACCCATGAAATTATTATTACAACGGAGACTTAAAAAGAGAATCATTTACAGCACTGTCTTGCTCATTTACACCTTAACGCCATTAATTTTAGCAACCAAAAAAAAAACATTTGTTAATGGCATCAAATTAAGTCCATACTATTGTTTTCCTCAAAAAAACAAGTCCATACTATTGCAGCCAAATAAATAAGATTTTTTTTTTTTTTTGGGATAATTCAATAATTATAATAACGAAAGAAGGGAGCTTCAAATTATAGTTCTCTTAATAAAGGATAACATGAATTTTAAGACTCTTGGTTAAATAAGAATATTTAGTTAGTTGCTAAGAGCTTTATAACTCAATTGGTTGGCATCTCCTAGTCCTTCTCTCAATCCTTTTAAGAAATTCAAAAATTCAAATCTCTCTCACTATTGTAACTATTAAATTATAAATTAAAATATATATATATATATATATATATAGAGAGAGAGAGAGAGAGAGAGAGAGAGAGAGAGAGAGAGAGAGAGAGATATGAGTTCAAGTTAATTACACCTAACCTAGTCTTTCTTTTCTGTTTTTGATACAAGATAGAAATTTTACTCTTTTGTAAAACTCCCTCTTGGAGACTTAAATCTCGGTCATTCCTCCTCATACCTCACAAGCACTTATATTTGTACAGTGACCATTGCGCCAAGGATACACGGTGGTAATTACACCTAGTCTAAGTTCATAAGAGTTGCATCATTTTTACACCGTAAATTCTAAAAAGATTTAATGGTTAAAAATAAACTATGGTCATGTCATTAGTCCTAATTTAATGTTTTATTCTTATCTCGAATTCCTAGCCTCAAAAAACACATCTATCCTTTTCCCACAATCAATCCTCTTTCTTTCGAAACTAAACATGCTTCCCTCTATTACTTTCTCAACCTCTTTCTCTTTCTTATTTCTTCCATATTTGCGCTATACCTCAAAAGAATCAGTCACAATCTCTCCCATTTAAATCCCTAACGTCCTCGTTAGGGCCCACTTTGTAGGGTAATGTCTCTGAGCCCACACAGGGTTATTGGGCCGGCTTTGATACCATATGTAACGACCCAAGGAAAAACGCTAGCCACATCTACGCTATACCTCAAAAGAACTAGTCACAATTGAGGCTCCTTGCAATTGTTAATAAAGCCCAATTCAACTCAATAAATATCCGATGTGGGACTCATCACACACCCACACACATCACACAATCAATTAAATTGGGGCACAATCCTTTTATTTTTTTTACAAATTAATATAAATATCAGAGTTATTCAAATGAAAAATATAAATATCGTTGGGTTTCTAATGTCTATTTCAATTAGACTTCAATTTAAATCGGTTCTTAAACAAAAGAAAGTACAGAATCCATAAGGCAAAATTTTGAACTGCCTTCTTGATGACTTTAAGGATGACTTGATGAAACTGTTACCTCTTGAAGGATCTCCATCAAAATCATCATCACCGAATTGATTTTAAATTGATGACATGGCAGTAATTGTCTGTGCTAATTACAGTTCCTGTTGTTAGTATTTTGTTTGAACACTTTGTAAAAATAGATGAGGAAAGTGACAGAGAAAAAATGGATTACAGTGAAAGACTTAAATAAAGAGAGAAAAATAGACTCAAGAAGTATTTAATAATTATGGAGAGAGATAATAATGATACTATTAATTAGGTAAGTGTTTAATGATGATATGAAAAAATTGTGTTTTTCTTTTAATCGCTAGATCTTTTGGAAATCTAAGGCTTAAAAAAGACGTAACTCTTGTGAAGTTACACCATGTGTAACTTAAGTCCATCTTTTATATATATATATATATATATATGGGTTGAGTTCAAATTACACATGATATAACTCTAAGCAATGTTACACCACTCAATAATTTGTTATAGAATTCTTATTTTGAAAATCCCACTGTTGAATTACATATTTTATATGTTTTTAACATTCTTGCCAATTTTCATGTCAATTAGATGTTATTTACTATTTGATCCATAAACTCACCTTTTATCCATAACTCTAAGCAATGTTACACCACTCAATAATTTGTTATAGAATTCTTATTTTGAAAATCCCACTGTTGAATTACATATTTTATATGTTTTTAACATTCTTGCCAATTTTCATGTCAATTAGATGTTATTTACTATTTGATCCATAA
The DNA here is from genome assembly GCA_019022515.1 of Quercus aquifolioides. Classification (NCBI taxonomy): domain Eukaryota; kingdom Viridiplantae; phylum Streptophyta; class Magnoliopsida; order Fagales; family Fagaceae; genus Quercus; species Quercus aquifolioides. Next base: position 38,520,778 of record CM032329.1, on the reverse strand, counting down.
ACTCACCTTTTATGCATTATTTTAAACTACAAAAATTTGAATTTAAACAATTGATTGATAACATGGCTATTAATTTTTTATCACCATGAAAATTTGTAAGCATAGAGAATATACGAAAATAATGTAATCTAACAGTAGATTTGTCAAAATTTGCATTCAATTAAAAAATATTAAGTGGTGTAATATTGTTTAGAGTTACACTAGTGTAACTTGAACCCAACCCTATATATATATGTACACAAGTATCTTCTTAAGTTTCGATTCAATTTTCCCTCATAATACAAAATAGGGCTCATGCAGCTAGCCTATATCATATATATACTGAAACTTGATCTTGGCCAAATTAAAGGTGGAAAAACGCAACCATGTCGATGAATCTGATAATTAGTGAGTAGTGGAAGTCTTGTTTGTATAAGCACCAAAGAGGTGATGATATGGTTGTGGAGGATGAAAAGGAATGGCCACCTGCCGAAATGTAATCCCTATCTAATCTTCCAAAAGTCAGATACTTAAATTCCTAGTGTGACATCAAAATTTGACGTTCTTTCCATTTTTGTTTCCCACCATACCAACAATTTTTCTTGGGTGTTTATTCATAATCAATTACTATTTTCCTTTAGAATGATGGTACGTTGTTCAGTGTTCTATAGATTATTAGTGCCTATGTTAGCTCACGATATATCAGTACCTTCGGTCTAAAGTGGTGGCATTGCCCCTGAAGCCCATGTGGATGCATCCATGTTTTGAGTAGGTAAGGAGCCGTTTTGTACCCGAGTTTAAATACATGTTTTTAATTTTTAAATAATATTACACGTATTTCTATATATTTTTTCACCCATACGTATTTTTAAAAAATACAAACAATATTACTAGAACAACGTTACTAAACGGTCTCTAAATGTTTGGACTTGGCCTGGCCATAGCTACTTATAGTACGGGACCTTTTGGAACCATTATGGTTCAATGGATTAGGATATTTTTTATACTCTAGAATATTTAAAATTTTATTTATTTACTGATGAATGATGATGTGACAAAATCAAGTCCGCTAATTTAAAATAAGTGAATAAGATTTTGGGAATTTCATGAATAAGTTATTTTAAAAACTCTAGCTAGAGATTCATAATCTGTCTAATGAACTTGATTGACTGTTGAAGTGCCATTCATTTGTATAAACCTAGTGACAAATGTACTTATCAATGTAAATATGTAATACTTTGCAATTTTTTAAAGCGTTACGCATGCTCAAATACACGAAAAGTATCTTATAATAGAGTTTTATGAAATTTTTCTTTGGCATAATTTGTGAGTTTCACGTAGAAGGTGATCTCACGAGATACACCTCCAAACATGTCTAGACACACAAATTAATTAATAGAAGATCGAAACACAGAAATCTATGCATATCCCATCTATAGAGGGGAAGTGATAAAGAGAAAAATAGCACTTCTAAAGATCTGGGAGGAAAAAGCACTCAATTTTCCAAAGATTATGAGGAAAAAAGTAGTCAAATTTTCCTCAATACGGTTCGGTGTGGCATCAAGTCTAGCACTTGAAAAGATACATGAGAAAAGCACTCGATGTTCCAAAATTTTGTTAGAAAAAAAAAATTAATAATAATAAAGTAATCAATTTTAGCAAGTTTAGGTGTGGCATCGATTCCATTAGACCTGAAAGGCATCTTTTACTTTTTGTGGTTCTTGTCTACAAAGACACTTGAGTGAGATATTGAAATATATAATAGTTCTCCATATGACACAGAATTCTAGTATTTGCTCCTCGCGGATGAAGCCCCGTAAGACTGCAGTAAGTCAACCTACTTTTTACAATACCTTCCACGTTGAGGGACTGATATGGGTCAACCCTTGAAAAAAAAAAAAAAAAAAAAAACTCCGTGTGGAAATTTTAAATTAAGTTGGCTCTCGGTTTAACCATTGACATAACCACACGCAGCTTCAATCTAGTTGAACTCTTCCACTCATGAATCTCTTCAGTACATGAATACCCAATCCGTGTCTAACACTACAACCAAAAAATTGATTAATGTAGGTTCTTGGTACAACTACTTCACTAATTGCAACAAAATCTCATCTTGACAATGTGTTCTCCTTATGGGCAACTTTTATGCAATCGCCTAAGGCTCCCAAGTGGAAGAATGCCCTCATGTTTAACCAATAGAGCTCCAAATATTAGTCAATAGATAACAAATAATTTTTCATTTTAAAGGAAAATTAAAATAAAAAAGAAAAATGTTAAAACTATTTCAAATTTTACTGCATAAATACTGTGGCAATAAATGAGATTGATGGATTTCAATTATCTAATAAATTCATATTTAAATTGTTTTGTTGTGATTAACGACACATCAGTTTATAAGCAATCAAATTTGTAATATTCCTAAAATCACTCAAAAACATTTCTCTTCAAGTATGGGCTATGCTTATGGTCCATTTTCTCCCAAAAACATAAAAGAAAAATCTCTCTCTCTCTCTCTCTCATCAAAGCAAAACTTATAATTTGATAAAACTTATAGCAGTCGTACTTGGAAACAGATAATACTGGTATTGTAGTATAGGTTTGTTGGAGCTCTTTTTTTGTGCGTAGCCACGTGTTATCTGCTGGAGTGGTGACCTTACTAGACCTGAGTTTGTTTGGAGAGTTGAGCCCGGAACTCAACATTGGACCGAAGATACCAATGGCTTCTGATGCACTTTTAGACTTACGAAATAAATAAAGCCCATAGTCTAAGAATCATGAAAATGGTTGCAAGAAATAAATAATATGTTTTGTATAATAAATTTAATTAATGGTTGAAATAAAGTAATATGTATTTAACGTAATAGCTTTGATTGAATGACGATTTAAAGATCACAATGATGTATATTGAGTGATGCCCAATATTAGATAATTAATAATTACGTCTCCAACAATGAGATGGGTTCAAAATAGTCCATGCTCAGCTTTGGTATAGTTCATTTTCAACACAATAAGGTATGTCCAAATAATGTATGTCTAGGGACAGGGCCCCCTTGGGTCCAATTTTTTTTTTTTTTTAATAGTTATAATATTTTTCATTTTTGTAGTTAGGCCTCCTTCCAAAATCTTAGGCCCCCTTTCTCCATAATAAGCCTAACTAGACTCACCCAAATAACAACTATTCAACCAAAATACTTAACAAAAACAATAAAAATATTCACAATGCTGATTGTATTTAAGCAAAACAAAAACTATTTTACCACCAAAGAACCAAAATATCATGTGTTATTGGAGAAGTTAAAGTTAAATTTTTTGAAACTACAGTAAACTAGTATAAATACCAGTTGACTATAGCAAGCTGTTAAAAATAAAATACAATATTTTATTAAGATTATATCTCTTCCTTCAATAAAAAAACTCAAATTCTCTCACTTCCTTTATTATTTTAATGAATTATTTATATTATTTTAAATGAAATTATAGTAAATAAATAAAAAGAACATTTGATATTGGATGTATTGTAAAGTGAGGTGGTAAAATAGATAAAATAACTTTTTGAGGTGCTAAAAGCTAAACTTTTTTGCACCACCAATGTGAATGCTCTAACTTCAACAAAAATAAATAAATAAATAAATAAATGATTGCATTTTAATGTATTTAGAAACAACGATTTTGAGTATTTATAATTTTTAATACTATATGGATGTCTATTTGGAGTTTTTTTTTTTTTTTTTTTTTTTTTTTTTCTTTATACTTCGGCCCCCGCTAGCTTAAAATCCTGGGCCCCTCCCTGTGTATGTCTAGCAATTGGGGATCAATTGATTAATGCATATGCTTGTGGACGCAACGAAAATGGAGTCGCCACCTAGTTTTTGTAATGGCCTAGGAACCATATATATAACATCCTTTTGAGGAAGGACCTTTTGATCTTACTACCAGAGATATGGGTTCGAAATTAAGGTACAGTCTTAGGAAGGTGTTAGGCACCCAAAACCACCCAACCCTAAGGTTGGTTTCCCACCTTTGTGTCTTATGTCTTAACCCTATTAAAGGCACACTCAATACTTGTATCTAACTCACACACACACACACTAACATGCATCTAAAAAACAACATGGCATCAAACATCCCTAACCATACATCTATCATGCTCGCAAACAAAACCTACCATACATCTAATCATGCATATCACTTCATCATAGACCCTAGTGTCATATATTTAAACATGCTTCATCATATTGCATCATAGCATACCCTAATATACATCTCATCACATCATCCTAGCATGGCATCACATATCATATCAAATAAGGTAGCAACATATGAATCATTGAATCACAGTAAGGATATAGGCAGCAAGCACATTATATCATCATTAAAAGCATTGTATGTACACTTTGGAAATACTCAACCAAACAAGCATGTTCATCTCTATCATCAAAGCAAGATCATACCACAAATGCATGAACATTACAAATGCATGACTTACCTTTTACTTACCTTGCAGCAACTCAACACCTATGGCATCATGCATGAGCATGTGAATGAATTATCATGGCATTAAAACAAAGAAAACACAAAATAAACCCTAATTCTAACATGTAAGACAAACCAATTAATTAAACATGTGAAACATAGACATTGAAAGCATAAAAACATGGGAAAAGAAGCTAAACAAACAAACATGTGAAAGCAGAAACGAAATAAATGATTGGCCAAGAATGTATTGACCCCTTATGGTGAATTAACCAATTAATTAGCCAAGTGAATTAATTTAGTCAACTAACATGCAATACGCGTGGTAGCACAAACAAATCACCAACTAAGTTAAATGCAGCGGAAAATAAATTTGACATAGGTGATTTGTTTACAAATGGGAAAAACTTCTAAGACCAAAAACCCCATCGGATGAATTTAAGATCACCACTCCCGAGAATCCACTATTATCAAAACAAGCAGTTACAAGTAAAAGGAATCTCAGTACCTTATACCAACCTACAGTTGAACTCTTACCCCAATACATAATTGGACTTGTAATATAGTGACAATCTCTCCTTTTAATGCACGGCTCCAAGTACGTGACTAACCAATCGATGCACGGATCCCAATACGTGACTAACACACTAACTTGAGAAGGATGTTAGCTGTAAAGTTCTTCAGTTCATCCAGACGATGAAGATCAAGAAGCTCCTTAGTCACAAAACCCTATGACATACAAACGCAACAGCTTCTTAAAGAGAAAGATGAACTAGGGCATATGTCTCCAGTCACAATATGCTTGCATAAAACCTTTACATCAAGTAAGACGGCCCTTAAAATAATCCTTATATATGTCTAAGGTTGTGAGGAAAGAAAACATGAAAAATAGATCTGAAATTTTGATTTTCATAATTCTCGATAGATACAGCTGTCGAGCTTATCTGTGAGCTTCACCTTTTCAATCTCGATAGATACATCTGTCGAGCTATCTGTTGAGCTTTAAAGAACAGCACTTCTTCACTTGATTCTTGGACAGATTTGCATGGCTTCAATACTTGGACTTGAACTCTTGTTCCTTGAAGTATTAAACACATCTTAGATCTACCCAATTACAAGTAAAGTGCGTTTTGTCAAAGGATTAGCCAATTATAAATGACATATGTTCTTAACATGATCCACATATGTCCTAACAATCTCCCCCTTTGGCAATCCGTGACAAAACCACAACAAACAAATGAAATATGAGAGAAGTCATAAATCACTCAACTCATACTCACTTGTTGAATACAATAAAATCTACCCTAACACAAACTCTTGAAAAACTTTGCAAGAAGAGAGTTCATGGCATGGAAGATTTTGACAACCTATATTTCTAAAACACTTTAAACAAAACTCATCAAGGCATCTTAGTGTGAAACAGAAATAAAAGATTGCATACAATAAATAAGAAGCATGTGTATAAAGAGAGAAAAGAAACAACACATGGAGAGATAGGTGAAAAATGTAATAACAACCTCATCAAATATATATAGATCAAATGAATACAACGTTTGCTATCACTAAGTGGTCATAAGACCAATGTACAAAAAAATGTATCTAAAGGAGAAAGAAAAGAAAAGATACATAAAGTCCTCATTACATCCCTCACAACAAAAACACTCTCCCTAACAAAAATGTCATATGCCAACTCTCCCCCTAAGTGTATGACTACTTTTATACCCAAAACTACTCCCCCTTTTTGTCACGAATGACAAAGGGCAAGTCACTGAGAAGCAGTCATCTCCTTGTCACCGGAAGAGCTAGCATCATCATCCTCATCAGCATCATCATCACTGGAGCCATCATCATCGCCTTCATCCTCTGAAGCCTATGGAGGTGGATATGGAGACGCGGTGAAGCCACCCATGACAACCTGTCGTTGTGCGATACGACCAACATAGGTGTTCACCTAACACAACTCATCACTGGGAGTATCAAGACGAGCATCCATGCACTGAAACTGTGCCATGATGGCCTCGAGAGTCACACCACCCGTGGAAGAAGAAGGAGCGAAGGTAGATAGAGTGGAAGAGGCTGGAAGAGTTGCCATCTCTGTCCGTGGCCGCTTCAGTCAAAGCTGGGCCTCACTTCGTCTAACGGACGCGCCGCTAATGGCACCCATGATAGAGAAGTGAGCAGACTCAGGATAGGAGATAGAAGCATGGTGAAGGATCCTTGTGATAGCAAAAGGGAAGATAAGCTTATCACAAGTCGTCGTATCCTTATAGACATTTATAAGGGAGAGTATGAAGTGAGAGGGAAAGTGAATGGTAAGGTCCTCAATGAGGGATAGAAAAAATCGAGCACAAGGCTTAGTAATAGAATTATAGTGAGACAAAGGATGTAAAACAAATGTCATCACCATATTTGTGAGACACATGAGTTCATCTTTGGATACAGTCCGCAAACAAGGACAACCGAGGTAATCAAGATGTGATACCCTCGGGACATGTAGCACATCGGAGATAAGCTCCGGAGTGACTACTATACGTATTCCTTGAATAGAAGTGAGAAAGCGAGGTATGGAGTAATCAAATCCGTGCATATTGGAGTAAAACTCCTATATGATCATGGAAGGACAGCTAATCGGGATACCATAAAGGGATTCCCAACCCCTACTATTAATGACAGTGGATAGATCAATATCGGAGAAGTCAGAAAGAATGACCTGGCGTTCCGCATGAATGCCACGTCTAGAAAAGTTCTTCGAGAAGTCCGTCCGGGGCCTTCTTATCACGAAACCGAACATGAAGAGGAGTAGAATCAGAAAAAGAAGATGCCCTGGAACGAAGAGGGTTCCAAGACGAAGTAGTTTTGCGCTTGGGTGCCATGCGCAGACTATCCAAAAGAAAGAGAGAGAGAAAAAGAGACAAGCAGAAAAGTACCAATCAACAAAAATATCAAAATAAAGAAAAGAATTGTACATATGCATGAAAAATGCATGAACATGTGACATGCAACAAAATAAACATCATGGGCTCAGCCCAATCCAAACCTACCAGCACAAAAAGTTGCAACACATAAAACACACATCTAAAATGCATGAAACATTGTGAAAATGCAAATGTGATGCAATGCATGAGCATATAGGATCATTTAAACATAACCCAACCCAAAAATTTCACAAATAACTCATCAATTTTGAAAAACCCCAAAAAATTTTCAAAAACCCAAAAACCTAGGTCTAAATGTATGAAATGCATGATAAATGAGAGAAAAGATATCATACCAGAGGAAGAAAACACGATTTGGGCCAAAAATCAAGTGGGGAAGGTGAAGGGGTTGAGGGAAAAGAGTTTGGGAGAGAAAGGAGAGAGTTTCTGTCGAGAGAAATCAAAGAGAAATTGCACTGAAGCTATATATAGAAACACGAATCTCGATGGATCGAGAATCTGTCGAGAGCTCTCGAGCACTAATTCTCAACAGATAAATCTGTCGAGGTGCTGTCGAGCATTTGTCGTCGGCAAAAGAACCTCGATGGATCAAGCAGCTATCAAGAAGCTATCGGGCAAACAAAAACTTTCTCAATGGATCGAGAATCTGTCGAGAAGCTATTGAGACAAATTCCAGAAAGCTTCGATGGATCAAATATGCAATAAGATCTGTCGAGAAAAGCAATCCAAGGGTCTCGATAGATAGCTATCTATCGAGAAGCTGTCGAGATGGGCAAAAACAGTTTTTCAAAGGAGAGAAAAACACAAACATGAATGCAATCAAGCATGCTACCTGTTAGGACATATGTGTTTCACAAGTTAGGAACATATGTCACTATTTTATGTAATTGGCTAATCCTTTGACAAAACGCACTTTACTTGTAATTGGGTAGATCTAAGATGTGTTTGATGCTTCAAGAAACCTTGTTTCAAGTTCAAGTGTTAAAGCCATGCAAATCTGTCCAACATTCAAGTGTAGAAAGTGTTATTCATTAAAACTCGACAGCTAGTATCTACCGAGATTTAAAGAGAGCTGTTTCAGCTCGAGGCTTAACAGCAGCTTGACAGATAGGGCATCTGTCGAGGTTTATGAAACTCAGATTTTCTGATCTGTTTTTCATCCAATCTGTGATTATATGTTTAGGTTTTCTTTTCTCACAACCCTAGACATATATAAGGATTATTTTAAGGGCCGTCAAAAGAGACACAAATTGCACAAGTATTGAGCAAAGTTTGTTCAAGCAAATTGTGGCCGGAGAGAGAATTTGCCTTAGTTCATCTTTCTTGTGAATAAGCTGCTGTGTTTGTACACCGTAGGGTTTTGTGACCAAGGAGCTTCTTGATCTTCATCGTGTGCTGAACTGAAGAACTTTGCAGCTAACATCCTTCTCTAGTTGGTGATTGAAGTCGCATACTGGGATCCGCGCAATTGGTTAGTCACGTATTAGGAGCCGTACATTGAAAATGAGAGATTGTCACTACAGAACAAGACCAATTGGGTATTGGGGTAAGGGTTCAACTGTAAGTTGGTATAAGGTACTGGGATTCCTTTACTTGTAACCACTTGTTCTAATAATAGTGAATTCTCAGGAGTGGTGACCTTAAAATCACCCAGTAGGGTTTTTGCCTTATAAGTTTTACCCATTTGTAAACAAATCACCATGTCAATTTTTTTTCCCACTGCATACTTAGTTTAATTGGTGATTTATTTGTGCTACCTCGTGTTTGCATGCTAATTTGATTAATTAATAAACTTGGCTAATTAATCAATTAATTTCATCACAAGGGGTCAATACGTTTTTGGCCTATCACTACCCAACCAAGGATTCAACCAACATATTTAAGCTTCCAAAAACATCCCTTCAACAAGAAAAATGTCAAGCATTTAGATCCAAAACACACACACACACTAAACAAGTCTAACTAATTTTATATTTTAAAAACAAGTCAAGACAGTTTAGTAAGCATACATTTGCACATGTATTTCTTGTAATGACCAAATTATATTGTACCTATACATGTATCAAAAGTAGGAAAGAATTTGCATGTTGTGTGTGAAAACATCGCAAGATTGCATAAGTGTCTACATGTTATGATGATTTGAGATATGAGAAAAGCAATTTAACTCACACACAATCATAATTGCTTGATGGGGACTATCACCTTTGAGGTACATCCTATAACTCCCACATCTCCTAGAAACACGCTTGCAACCATATTTAAAAGCATTTTGATTCTTTTTGCTTTTATATTCTTTGCATATTTTTTTTTTGAGCATATCATGCATGGGCATATAAGAGAGAGAAAGAAAATACCCAATTATGTTAAGCTTTTGGCATTGCACTCTTGCTATGCCGAAGCATACATATGTCATTTCATGATTGACGGGCAATAGTGGTAAGATAGTTATTTATGCCTTTCTCTTAGGACTTTTTTAGTCCTTCTTGTCAAAAAGAGCGATATAAGTGTTAAGTACAAGAAATTACTTAATCGTACTCATCACAAACACGTGCCACAAAGCTCACTTGCTTAGTTGTTCATAGAAATGCTCATCTAAGTTACAAGAGATACAAAGTTTAGAAAACTTTGTTTCAATGGCCATCCAAGGTACACAAGTACTAGTGTACACAAACACATTGTTTTTGTATTTTTCAAAAATTTTTTATTTTATGAAAAACAAAAATAAAGCAAAATTGAAAAAAAAAAAAAAAAAAAACAAACAAAAACATGTTAAACAAAGCAAAGTATAAAACTAGACTGACTCAAAAACAAGAAAGCAAAACACACAAGTGATGCCAAAAAAAAAAAAAAAATTAGAGGGAGAGAGAAAAAGTGACTAGATCACTTAGAGCCTTTTCCTTTCACACCTTGTAAGAACCTTTCTCGTGTGGCAAACCCTTGATCCGGCGGTGAGGGGGAAGAATTGAAACAGTTCAAGTTCGAAAGGAACATGAGGGTTTTGAGAAGATGTCCAAGAGGAGCAAAAGAAGATGGAAACTGATTTTGGTTTCCGGATGAGATCATATTGTTGCTCTGTTAAGTGGCTAACCACTTATAGCAATTAGGTCGAGTATGTCCAGTAGCTCCACAGTGATGACAGAGATGCTGCTTCTTCTGTTTAGACTTTTGATTATTGCTCTTCTTAGCCCTAGGGTTTTTAGTCTCTTTCTTATCAAGCTTAGGGGGTGCTCCTAAGATAGATTTACCCTTGTCTATGTTCTCACTAGCTAAAACAGTTTTCACATCATTATTCTCAGATTCAACATTATTAGCAGGTGAAACAAACACAGTAGTACTAGAAGAAGCAATATTAGAGGAAGAGAAATCATACCCCAAACCGGTTCGATCAGAAGCAGATTTCTGAAAGCTAAGCATCTCATCAAGCTTTGCACTTGAAGTCCTCTCCAACTGAGCTCTGACTTGGAATAGCTCCGCTTCAAGCTTCTTAGTTCTTTCAACCAAGAAATTGTTCTCAAACCGTAGTGCTCCAATGGTCTGATTAGCTTCATCAACTTTGTGGAGATTTCTTCTCATTCAAGCTCCACATCATTGAGCTTCTTGGTGGCTAGCCTGTACAATTTCTCATGCTTTTCAGAGGCCTTGTACAATTTTGCATAGGCTGTATGGATGTCATCCTGTTCATCTATTTTCTCAAATTTAGACTCTACCAAGTCTTCTTCTTCATCTACCTCTTCGACAATCCCCTCAATAGGATTTACCGTGGTAGTGAAGGCATTCAAGATTCCCTCGTCATCATTATCTGAATCATCCTCAAGCTCGGTGTCACTCAAGGTAGTAGCAAGGGCCTTGTTTTTCCCAATAGTCTTGAGATAAGTTGGACATTCTTGTTTCATGTGTCCAAAACCTTGACATTCGAAGTATTTTGGTCCGAAGGGAATAGTGTACTGACCATCATCCCTTGCATCCTTCTTCCCTTTTCTCTTGGCTCTTGAACTGTGAAGAGCTAGATTACTTTCAGTCCTTGTCAAATCCTTTAGCATTGGCATTCTTCATGAACTTTTTGAACTGTCTTGTGATGTAGGATTTCATTTTAGAATCTCCATCATCCAAAGACTCATTTATGTCACTGCTTTTGGGTTCTGGAATGGTTTCCCCAAGATTAAAGGTAGAGTTTACTATGTCCTTGAGCTTGGCATAAAACTCATCGAACGACTCATCCTCCTCCATCTTAATCTCTTCAAAGCTTGTGGTAAGCCTCTAAAGCTTTGAATCCTTGACAGCCTTAGTTCCTTCATAGGTTGTCTGGAGGATGGTCCATGCTTCCTTTGCAGTTTCAGTGGAGGATATCTTCTTGAACTCCTCATTCGTGACTGCACTGAATAAGGCATTCAATGCTCTGTTGTTGAAGTTAGCCGCTTTGATCTTTGCATCATCCCAATTAGTCGGCACTTCTTTTGGTTTAGTCCAACCAATCTCCACAGCTTGCCACACTTTTTCATCTAAAGACTGCAAGAAAGCTCTCATGCGTACTTTCCAGTATGCATAGTTAGTGCCATCAAATAAAGGAGGTATAATTAAAGATTGTCCTCTATCCATGACAAACAGGGGTCAATGGATCACACAACAAAGATTAACCCTAATCAGAGTGGACCTGCTCTGAATGACATATGCTCTTAACATAATCCACATATGTCCTAACAATAAACAAGATAAAAAAAAATAGGGTTTATGGGCAGCGGCCTGCGCACACAAGAACAAGCCTGCGTGCACATAATCAAGCCTGCATGTGCAGGCAAGATTATGCGTACGCAAGTTCTTGCCCAGAAAACCCTGAAAACACAACCAAGCCTAAAACATTAAATCTAGCATCCTAACATGCATTTTAAACATACAAAAACGTAAACCTAAGCTAGATAAACATGTTAAAGCATACTATAACAAGAAAACAAGACAAACAGAAGAATTATAGAGCAAAAAAAGAAAGAAAAGAAAAAGAAGGGTTTAAAACTAATACCTCAAAGAAAAGCTCTTCAAACTTGATTTTTGTAAAGTTGTGATTTACAACTATGTTTTATGTTGGCTTTATTCCATGACAAAAAGTGTTGTAATTGCTTTAATTTTGTTCCTTGTATTTTGTGGGATTTTATTGTATTGGGTTTAGTATTAAGTTTGTGAAGACTCAAGCTTAATTAAAGATCAGTGCATTTCGCAACTAGCTCGCGAGAAGTTCGCGAGAAGGGTTCTCGCAAAAAAAGCATGTGAGAAGCACATGACTGGAAGCTGAAGAGTTGTGTCAGACTGTCAATTTTGCGAGTATTTCGCGGGTAAGGCCTTCCCGCAACATACCTGTGAGACTCTCTACCTGGAAGTATTTTAAGTGTGACTTTCTTACCCTTCACCCATACTATATATACCCTCATTACCCACAAATGTAAAGGAAGCCATTCATAGAGAAAAACCCTAGATAGGTTTTCTACAACACACACCCATCTTTTTAAGAGAGAGCTACACATCCTTAGTAAGAAATCATTCTAGCATCTTCTCCTTCCCTCTCCCATTCTCATACCTTGAGAGGAGGTTTGTATCCAAACACAACCCACACCTTTTCAGAGTGTAGAGAGTGTTTTGGAGCTTGGGAAGCTTTGGGGATTTGACAAAAGAAGCTAGTGAGGCTTGGCAGATGCAATTGGGTGTATTGTGGGATCCGGAAAGCTAGACAAGACACAGTTCCGAGAAGCCTTGTTGGAGTAGGAGCTTGAAGGGCTTAATTACATTGGGTAGATTAGGCTTGGAGGGTCTCTTGCTATTTGTGTATCCCAACTGATTGTCTAGTGGATCAATTTACCGCTTGGAGGGCAACGGAGAGGTTTTTTGCTGAGTTCTTCGGTTTCCTCTTCAATAACACATCACCGTGTTATCTTATGTTTGCATCTCTCTTCCCTTACTCTTGTGTTTTACTTTTATTGTTTGTTGTTCATGATTATGCACTAAAGTAGTATCGGTTGTTTGCGCTTCATTTACTCTTCCGCACTTAGATAAGTTAGAGTAAAAGCAATCTAGCTGTAATTTTTAATTGGGGGTCTAAACAAGCTCTTGTGTTTTCACACATTTTTGAGCTTTCAATTGGTATCAGAGCGGGTATACTTGTTTTGGTTTCATTACCTAAGTGTGATCCTTGACCCCTTGTGTGTTTTGCCATGGATACTGCTTTGTATGCTTCTATGGATGTTGTTGATTGTAATATGCCATGTGTTTGTGAAAATGCCTCTATGAGTGTTTATCCACATGATTGTGATGACATGTTACATGAATCTATGGGTGTTGTTGTTGATATTCAAAATGTCAAACTCTTAAAGAAAAAGGCTAAGAAGTTTCATGAGAATTTCAGCAAGTTCATTTGTGAAAGAATGATTTGATTGCTAAGCTCAATGAAACAGTCTCTTGAAAAACTAAAGGAATTTGAATGTTTGAATATGGACTTGGATGCTAAACTTGTTTTGTCTAACAAACTTATTGAGGAGCTAAAATGTGAAAATGAATCTCTTAAGATGCATGCCAAGTATTTGATTGATGAACCTACTATTAAAAAGGATGAAAATATTTGTTGCAATAATGTTGTGGTACCCGATTTTGTGCCTATTGTGTGTTCTACCTTAAAGGACAAATCGGTGTACATTCCTCCACACAAAAGAAAACAATAAGTGGAGAGAAAGGCTCTTAAGCCTAAGCCTCTGTTTAGGTCCCATCCTAGGGAATTAAGTGGATCTAAGTTTGTTCCTAATTGCCATCATTGTGGTGTGATCGGTCACATAAGACCTCAATGCCCCATGTTGAAGAAAGAACAAAACCATGGTGCTAGATCCCTCCCTAAAAAGCCTAGTGGATCTAAACCCATTGTTTGTCACCATTGTGGTGCCCTTGGTCGTCTTAGACCTCATTGCTTTGAGTTTCAAGCTCTTAAAAGAATCAAAAGAAAATAGAAACTTGAGCTTTTCGGAAGTTGTGCTATGAAAGCAAAACCGGCTTTGGGGGAAAATGGTAAGTTGTTGAAGAAAGTCTTTGATGTTCTTATCTCCTTGTCTATGTGCATCTCCAGTTATCATTCTTCCAACCCTCGTCTCACTTTTCATGAGACACTTATTCCAAACAATTATTCTGTTTGGATGAGGAAGGGTTCCTATGGTTGAGCTTTTGCTCCATTGGTCCTTTATCTAATTCTTTCGATCTTTGTAGGAGCCTTCATGCATTAGATGCTTCATTGTCATGCATTTGTGCATCATGCATATCTTTATATGCATTGTTTTTGCATTTGATCTTACTTTTATGCTTTTGTTTTTGTGTGTGTTAAAATCCAAAAGCACATAAAAAGTGAAAAATTCAAAAAGTTTGATCGTATATGTTTAAGCACATGTCACATGTGAGTTTGGGCTAATACCTTCGTACTAATGGCGTAGTGAATTTATGAGCTTAGCTTGTTTTGTATATACATATATCTGTGTGGGAAAAATCTTGAAAACTATGTGTGATTGTTGTAAATCGATCTTCAAGCTTGTCATGAATGATGGTCAATAGTCTTGATGGTCTTGATACTTGCATAGACTTGTGCCTATATCTCTTCCCACCTTTATTTTTTATGTTTTTGCTTAAAGAACTCAACAAATGTAAATCTCAAAATGAAAAGAGATAATGAGCTGCAAAAGCCGTCACACATACTAGTATTTGACTAGGAAAAAGGAAAAGCGAATTTGTATTGAAATGTATGGTGCTCAAAAAGCCAAAGGCTTACTCTCAATATTGAAATATCAAAAAATTTAGGCACCAATCTCAAAATGAGATGTACTGCTCAAAAATGATCAAAATGTTATGTATTGTAAAGAAGCCAAATGAAAAGCTTCAAAGATTTTGTAATCATTCTTGTGGGAGATCATATATGCTCATTTCTATAATTAAGATAATCTACTTGACTTAGTACTAGTTGTGTGTGACTTGATTGAATTGATCATTGAAGTTTCACTCTAAACTAAGAACTATTCCACACTTGATCCACACACACAACACACAAGTCTAATGTTCAATGAATGTCTATTTCATTTGTGTGATTGTACATGTTTAAATGTGATGTGTGTGTGCTCAACCTTATGTGGATCAAACCAAAAAGATTTTTGTTCTTTTTGTTTGCTTTTGGAAGTGATTTGTATCACCCATATTTTTCAAAGTTTTTCAAATTGTTTTTGTGTGATAAACATGTTTTCTGGGTGTTTTCATGACTTATTTGATGTTTAAGTTCAGTCATGAGTTAAAGGGTCTCAAGTTTTTCATCTTTGTACAAAGAGTTTTACGACTGTTTCGCGACTATTTCGCGAGTAAAGCTTACCAACGATATACCAGCGAAATTTCACAGGATTCTAACTAGCAAAAATTTTCGGATCAACTTTTAAAGGGCATTTCGTGGGTCATTTGTTTTAAACTTCTCCCATCTTCTCCCAAACCTCTATTTTAATGTTTCTACATCAAAACCCAACTAAATTCAATTGTTTTTCATTCCATTAACATCTCTAAGGTAATCTTTAACTCTTTTCATTGATTTTGATCCTTAGATTATGTTTTTGGGGGTTTTATGTTCATAGTTGGGATTTTTTTAAATGGGAGTTGGAAAACTTAATTTTTGTCAATCTTTTTGACTGGGCTTTGTTTTAAATGTTGATTTGCTTTGGATGTTGGCCCCTTGTGGCAAAAATAACATGTATTTAGGCAAGATTTTTATATGTTCATGCATTGTTTAACATACATGTATAGTGTGTGCACTCTATGTGTTTGATAAAATGCCCAAATGGCATTTTCTCGTTATTTTGGACTCTGATGAGTACCAATTTTTGGGGATCACCATAATTATTCATGTTTATCATGTTTTGATCATTAGTGGTGTGTTTTATACACTTTGCCCCATGAGCGCTTGCTCATGCATTGGTCATGCATCTCACATGCACACTAGATGCACCTTTGCTGCACACATTATAACATTTGACATGTTTTGCATTCGCTCATGCTAGTTAAGTCTTTTTAGACCTTTTAGCATATATAACATGTTCTTGTGTCCTTGCCATGCCTTGGTCTACATTTGTTTCATCATCCTTAGCATGCCATGTTTTCTTTATGCTTTGTAGCATTATGTCTTTAAGATTTTTTTTTTTTTTTTCGTTTGAGCTTCATTTTCTCATTCATCTTGCACCCCTCATGCATCATCTTTTACCCTTGTTCATATTTTATTTTCTTTCCCTCCTTCCTTTTGATTCATTTGTCTATTCGTGACAAAAAGGGGAAGAGTATACTAGAGAATACCAGAGTGTATCGTCATTTCTATATGACTCATGTGCACATTCTTAGGGTGAGAAATTCTACCTCGTGCACGTTTATAGGGAGAGAAAGCAATAGGGAAGATGCATATACTAAGGGAGAGAAGACATCTTTCTTGAGAAAACCTTGTTTTGTTTTGTTTTACCTTATGCTTGTTTTCTCATTATTTTATGGTGCTTTGAGTTATGTTTAGTATCTATGCTTTGTTGCTCTCATTGCATTGTGCTTATGTGTTGGACATGCATACATCCTTATGTTATTGTGCTTTATTGATTGCATGTTCGAATGGTCATTTGCTTTACTATATGATCATTGTAGTCATTTCCATATGACTGTTTTGTGTTTGATCAAGTTGTTCATATGTTTCACAACATGTTTACTTGATCGCTTTTTACTTGTTACATTATACTTGTCCTTTTATCACTTGATTTACCTTGAGGGTCTAATGCGTTTTGTGCAAGTGTTTCAAGTTACAGGTATATATGTTCCAAGTGCTTCACAACTTCTAGATTTAAGTGTGAGTGAGGCAAACTCACGTTTAAGTCTAGAGTCTGTTATAGGGTGTTTTGTCACAGAATAGCTAAAGGGGGGGATTGTAAAGTTGTGATTTACAACTATGTTTTATGTTGGCTTTATTCCATGACAAAAAGTGTTGTAATTGCTTTAATTTTGTTCCTTGTATTTTGTGGGATTTTATTATATTGGGTTTAGTATTAAGTTGGTAAAGACTCGAGCTTAATTGAAGATCAGTGCATTTCGCGACTAGCTCGCGAGAAGTTCGCAAGAAGGGTTCCCGTGAAAAGGGCATGTGAGAAGCACATGAGTGGAAGCTGAAGAGTCATGCCAAGCTGTCAATTTCGCGAGTATTTCGCGGGTAAGGTCTTCCCGCGAGATACCCGCAAGAATTTCTGCCTGGAGGTATTTTAAGTGTGACTTTCTTACCCTTCACCCATACTATATATACCCTTATTACTCACAAATGTAAAGGAGGCCATTCAGAGAGAAAAACCCTAGATAGGTTTTCTACAACACACACCCATCTTTTTGAGAGAGAGCTACATATTCTTAGTGAGAAATCATTCTAGCCTATTCTCCTTTCCTCTCCCACTGTCATACCTTGAGAGGAGATTTGTATCCAAACACAACCCACACATTTTCCAGTGTAGAGAGTGTTTTGGAGTTTGGGAAGCTTTAGGGATTTGCCAAAAGAAGCCGGTGAGGCTTGATGGATGCAATCGGGCGTATTACGAGATTCCGAAAGTTAGACAAGACACGGTTTTGAGAAGCCTTGTTGGAGTAGGAGTTTGGAGGGCTTAGGTACATTGGGTAGATTAGGCTTGGAGGGTCTCTTGCAAACTCATGTATCCCAACTGATTGTCTAGTGAATCGATTTACCACTTGGAGGGCGACGGAGAGGTTTTTCGCCGAATTTTTCGGTTTCCTCTTCGATAACACATCACTGTGTTATTTTGTGTTTACATCTCTCTTCCCTTACTCTTGTACTTTACTTTTATTGTTTGTTGTCCATGTTTATGCACTAGAGTAGTATTGGTTGATTGCGCTTCATTTACTCTTGTTTACACATTTAAATAAGTTAGAGTAAAAGCAATCTAGCTGTAATTTTAATTTGGGGGTCTAAACAGCTCTTGTGTTTTCAACACATTTTCGAGCTTTCAATTTTTAACCGTTCCCCTCAGTCAAATCTATTCACAAACCAATAAGAAAAGGATTAGCAATATTAAACTCAAAGATCAAGGCTAGAAAATGCCCTAATCAAAAGAAAATTGACTTAAGGGTGTTTTATGAAAAATTCCCTTTTTGATTCACTATTTCTAGTGAATCTTAGTGTTTTCTCGTGGGATTTTTGTGTGTTTTGAAAATATATCATGTAAGGCTACTTATAGTGTGAAAAAAAGGGGGTTTAGAATGATCCCTAGATGATGTGGGATTCGTTCCAAACCTCAATATAAATGCAGAAAACTTGCCTTGTATAGTGTGGTGACCAAAGACTCTTATGTGTGTTAGTATTTGGGCCCCAATTTATTTATACGTGGGATATGTCACGATCCTATAGACTAGGCCCTAAACTTCGCCTGGTTTGTCTTCCCCCAACCTTTAATACAATGAAATTCTTCTGGTTTCCCTCCGATTCCCTGTATTTCCCTATGTTTCCCTTGCTCTCTCTCTCTCTCCCCAATTTTTTCCAACCCCCTACAATGTTCACCTTCTCCTCCTTTTATAGTCTCTCCTTAGTAGGGATGTTATCATTACTTCCCCACTTGACACATTCCTACATCTATCTGAATTCCCAGGAATCCTCACGACTTCAGAGGCTTCTCTTGGAACTTTTCAAGACGTAAATTAGTGTTCGGCAGTGAATTCCCCAAAGTCGTTTGACAGTGTTCGATTCCAACCTCAATTTAGCTGTCCTCTCACGGCCTTTCCTTTGGCTGGCTTGTCGATATTGGGCCCAACTTGGCCTGAGCGTAACTCTATTTCACCAAGGACTCTTGCCCATTTTATTAGCAAGCTAATCATATCTCCTCCGTGTCTAACTTTAGCTATACGGGGCCAATCCCACTGTAACGCACCTTGGCCGCATAGGCCCCTCTTTGTGTTGGACTTTGGTGACATGGGCCATTCCCGGTTCAAGGGCCCAAGCCCCTATATATAGTTTTTGGAAATCGCTATACGTGCATAAGATCGAGCCTACATACGCATGCAAAAAGCTATGTGCGCAGGCTGATTCTTATGTGTGCATAGCAAGGGTTTCCTTTGGCCTTATTTTTCAAAAATTGATTTATTTGCTCATTAAAAGTTATGTTTTTCATTTTAACATTTCTCAAGTCAATTTAACTTCTGATTGGACCCTAAACCAACCTTGGGTCTTAGAATTCAGTATCATTACAGAACGGGGGCCTGAGTCGTGAGGGGTACAAAATGCGGTGTCTACAATGCTCATTAGTGAAATCATGTTTATTAAATAGTAATATTAAAGTAATTTGCATCCAGTAATACAGTAATAATGAGTTGACACATGCTTAATAATGTAATTTCAAAGATAAAGAAATATTGACTTATCTTGTATGTTACTAACTCTAGTCGTATAGTATCAATGAACTGATGATATTCCAATAGCATGATAACATGAGTATAGCAATGGAGAGGCAATATACTATGATGAGTCCTTCCATGGTGACTTTAGATTGAAAGGAGAAAATGGATGCAATTAGAGGGAGAGAGTGTATGTCTAGTCGAGTGCAAAGGCTAGTTAAGCTTATTCTCTTTATCGTGCATTTAAAATGAATTTTCCCATGATAATGCTCTTTAATTCTTAGAGAAGTATGAGTGATATTGGCTTCCAAAAGAATGACTTTTGTAAGATAAATTTGTGCCTTCCATGACGAGGACTTTAATATGAGATCTATATGCTTTCTAGGAGAAGGGCTTTAGTATTAAAAGCTTATTCCTTCCATGAGAAGGGTTTTTGTAAGAATGTTTGATATCTCTTGAGGGGTACAGAGATGGTAAGAAATATAGATACTTTGTGGGATATAGTGTTTGTAATATGTGTAGGAAATATGTATTGGAAGTATGTATGGATACTTTGTGAGAAATGAGTTTCTAAGATATATGAGAAATATAAGAGATATGGACATCAAAGATAGTAAATATTTCCTCGACAAGTTGTAGGTGATTTTGTGTTACGGTAATGTGTTGTGTTGCCTTCTAAGAGATGAGATTTTGTAAGAGAAATGGAGAAGGATGTGTACTTAGGTGTTTGGAGATATGGGAAACAAGATAGTAAAATTTCATAATAAAAGAATGAGAAGGTTGTGTCTAAGATGGGTTCTAATGTGTAGGAAAAATGTGTTTAAGGCTTAACTTAGTCCTCTTTATATAGAGCAAAGTCTAAAACTAAATCAGGATTAGTTGAAGAAAAATCAGCAAATAAGGAAAGGTTTTTAGTAAGAATAGTGGTTTCTTGAGTGGGTTTTGATTTTTTAGCCAAAAGAGGAAAATCTGTAAAGTTAATCGTTGTCACAGCTATCTTTGCTTGGAGTTGAAGTAGATGATGTCAGCTTGCTGATGTCATATTATTGGAGAGAATATTCAGCATATCTTTTATGGATTTAACTAAAAATGGTAAGATCTCTTTTGTGAAATTTTACTATTTTTGGTATATTAGCTAGCTGCTAGGATTGAGCTAATCTTTGCATTAAATGCTCAGATTTTAGGATTAGTTTCAACCAATAAGATTAGAACATGCATTAAGGTTGGCTGCTAGGATTAGAATATTAGTTGGCTGGTAAGGTCACTTTAGGACAAATGTCACTTTTTGAACCCACTATTGGTTTCTACTGGCTAAGTGTCCTCTTTTGGAAATTATATGTTTGGAACATGGTTCTATTATGATAATATTTTAGTAAGTAATAAACTAATTGGTTGATATTTAATGAAACTTTAGAGATCTAGTTATGGTCTCTTTATATTGTGACCAAATCTTGGGTAGCAAGAAGAACATTTAATGCTAAAATCAGGCAGCTGACAAGAAATATTTGGGTTAATCTTGCATTTAATGCTAGATTATGGTAACTGGTTGAGATATTTAGGTACTATGGGAAATTAGAGATAGCCAATCAAATTTAACCATATTTTTGGGCTAGATTTAGCTGAAAATTGTAATATAGCTTATATGAAATAATAAGATGGTTAGATTTCCAATTTTGTATTATATGATGAGCATTAAGTTTTAGGTAAAAAGTAATGGGGAGTTTTATCATTTTAAGTGCTATGTGATATGAGACACTTACCAAAGATTACCTATTGCATACTAACCCGTCAAAGTTTAAGGAATTGGAGAAGACATTGCCAAGCAAGATGTTTCTTTTAGCAACTTTAAACTATGAAGCTTTTCTGAACATACTTATTGGCATTCCAAACCACAATTCCCAAAGTATCCTCAATGGAACTCATGAGCTTGGATCATGAGTTGAAAATGAGATGACTTGCCATAAACTTGAACCACGGGCTTTGAACCATGAGCTTTGATGTTGTCTTTTGTAAATATGAGCTTTCATTGGAGAAACCGATTTCTATGAGTATAAGAGAGATAATGTGAGCCGTGAGCCTTGACTCATTGTTTGAGCCCGATCCATATAATGATGTTGATATTGTTGTGGGACATGCGCCCAATTGATGAAGTAAAAGATCTTGTGGACCATGAGCCCAATCCATGTAATTGAATAAAATATAGGCTCTCTTGGGCTTTTAAGAAGATTTATCCAAAAATTCATAATAATGTTGATGTGGCGTGATTTGCCAATAAAATAGTGCCATGTGGTGCGTGAAAAGAGTCCTCAATAAGGTTTTATCTAAACAAAAAAGAATAGCTATAGGTGGTCTGCCACCCACTCATTTTTTATTTTTAAAAAAAATAAATTTTTATAGTCTGCATTTTTTGTTATTGTTATATATATATATAGAGAGAGAGAGGGTAGTTTGTAACAAAAAATTAAGTTGTGTGAAACGCAAAATATCAAATAAATATATTAAGTAATTACTATTAAATAAATTTATAATTAAAATGGATATAATTTCATTACAATTTTTTTATTATTATTTTCTAATATTTGGTTGCTTAACCCAATAGATAGCGTTTCTTTTAGTTGTATTATGTTAATTTTATCCAATTCATTGAGTAATTTAATAAAATGATTTTTATTTAAGATTATCAAATAATGTTATGGTTAGGTGAAGCTATAATAGTACATTTTATAAATCAGTTGCTATTGTTCTACGTATAAATAAAATATTATTTAATTGATATTTAAATATATAAAATACTTTCAAATGCATTGAACTGGCCTTGCATAAAGACAAGGAAAGCCCTTGTCTGTACGCTACAATGGTTTGAAAGTCTGGGGAACATCCTCCATGTTGAAACCCCTCCTAGTTAAAATCTGCGTTGCTATCATGCCCCCACCTGAGATCAAGAAGCAAGCATCACTGTAAGAGAGAAAGAAAAATCTGCGTAGGGCAGAGGCATATAGGGTTCTATTGATGAGTAGGGTTTGGAGTGACCTCTCTCAATGTCAAAGAAACTTGCTGGTTCATGAGTACAAAAAGGAACTCAATCCAATGATCATGTCAAGTTGTTGATAAAAAATTCTACTTGGACCAATTACACACAAGTGGTACATGCCCCCAAAATGCAATTTTTATTTCATCAGCATTATTAATTCTCTGAAGTGACACACCTGATTTAAGATTTCAAATCTCAGTAGCCTCTGGATTCAGCTATCTCAGGGGTCACTTTTGAGAATTTTCCTAAGGTGGATGTGGAAATATAAAATAAATTAATATATATGTAAAGACGTTGAAAATATTAATTATACTAATTGACATGACAAATAAGCTTTCACAGTATGTGCATTGTAGATCGTCATTGTTAGTGTATTCTAGTTGTAGGAATGAAGAAAGTATACCATGTAGTGGCAATATGTAATATCTTTCTCATAGCTGGTGGGTCGCACACTTATAATTTTTGGTGGAGAACAACTCTAGTGAATCCTACATGTTATATTATCTTATTCTTTTAATTATACTTAACATCACCATACTATACTGACATGAAATATAAACCTCTTTGAATTCGTTTAGCACAAAACAATTGCTATGCAGAAGAATATATCTTGTTTTTGTCCTTCAACTTTTGTTTGTTCTTTTCAATGTATGCTCTTTTAAGATGTTCCCATACGAGAACTACAAGTTTAATTTCAAGAGTAGTATTTATCACTCGAACATTCAAACTATTTCATATTCAAAAAACAACAAAAATTGTGACTTCGTGATTTCCAAGTAACTTATAGTCTATTTGGTAGTGACTTTTAAACAACAGTTTTTAGTATTTAAATAATAATAACATTTCTGACACGTATTTCTATCATGCTCAAGCACATATTTCCATAACACTAAAAACTGAACAGCAATATTTAAACACTGCTATCAAACGAGCCTTTAAATTCACAATTTCAGTTAATTTTTAGGATATGTGTAAAATAATTTATGTACAACAAGTTTAACACTAATTTCAATATATCCCAGTAAGATTTCTTTTACTATCCTTTTTAGTAAGCAATGTTAGGACATATGTGATTCAATGCTAGGAACATATGTCAACATTTTATGTAATTGGCTAATCTTTTTACAAAACCCACTTTACTTGTAATTGAGTAGATCTAGGATGTGTTTAATGCTTCAAGAAACAAGGTTTCAAGTTCAAGTATTAAAGCCATGCAAGTTTGTCCAAGAATCAAGTGATGAAGTGCCAGATTTTAAAGCTCGATAGCTAGCATCTATCGAGGTTTAAAAGCTGCTGAAGCTCGTGCCTCGACAACTAGCTCGATAGATGGCTATCTATCGAGGTTTATGAAACTCAGTTTTTCAGAGCTGTTTTTCATCAAATCCGTGAATGTATGTTTGAGCTTTCTTTTCTCACAACCTTAAACATATATAAGGATTATTTTAAGGGCCGTAAAAGGTTACTCACAGTTGCACAATAGCACAATTTCACAAGTGAAGAAAAGTGAAACCGGAAACCTAGTTTGCCCTAGTTCTTCTTCCTCTTTAAGAAGTTGTTGTGTTTGTACACCATAGGATTTTGTGACCAAGCAACTTCATGATCTTCATCGTGTGATGAACAGAAGAACTTTGCAGCCAACATTCTTCTCAAGTTGGTGATCAAGTCGCGTACTGGGATCTACGCAATTAGTTAGTCAAGTATTGGGAGCCGTGCATTGAAAAAAAGAGATTGTCTCACTACAGAACAAGTCCAATTAGGTATTGAGGTAAGGGTTCAATTGTAGGTTGGTATAAGGAACTGGGATTCCTTTACTTGTAATCGCTTGTTTTGATAATAGTGGATTCTCGAGAATGGTGACCTTAAAATCACCCGGTGGGGTTTTTGCCATGCAGGTTTTTCCCATTTGTAAACAAATCACGGTGCCAATTTATTTGTTGCTACATACTTTAGATAGTTTGTGATTTGTTTGTGCTACCACACGCTTTGCTTGTTAATTTGATTAATTAATAAACTTGGCTAATTAATAAATTAACTTATCAAAAGGGGTCATTACATTCTTGGCCTATCAAGTGGTATCAAAGCAGGTACACTATGATTAGGGTTAGTTTTTACTGTGTGATCCATTGACCCCTGTTTGTCATGGATAGAGGACAGTCTCTTATTATTCCTCCTTTATTTGATGGCACTAACTATGCATACTGGAAAGTACGCATAAGAGCTTTCTTGCAGTTATTAGATGAAAAGGTGTGGCAAGCTGTGGAGATAGGCTGGACCAAGCATACAAAAGCGCCGGCCGACTAGGATGATGCTAAGATCAAGGCAGCAAACTTTAACAGCAGGGCACTGAATGCTCTATTGAGTGCAGTCACTAATGAGGAATTCAAGAAGATATCCTCTACTGAAATTGCTAAGGAAGTATGGACCATTCTCCAGACAACCTATGAAGGAACCAAGGCTGTCAAGGATTCAAAGCTTCAGAGGCTCACTACAAGCTTTAAGAGATCAAGATGGAGGAGGATGAGTCGTTCGATAAGTTCTATGTCAAGCTCAAGGACATAGTGAACTCAGCTTTTAATCTTGGGAAAACCATTCCTGAACCCAAGATTGTGAGAAAGGTGCTCAAATCTCTACCCGAGAGATTCCATGCCAAGATCACTACCATTGAGGAATCAAAGGACATTGACAAAATTCCTTTAACAGAGTTGGTTGGCAATCTACAGACCTATGAGTTGGGTTTGACAAGGATCGGGAAATCGAGTAAGAGCAAGAGCAAGAGCATAGCATTGAAGGCCAAGAGCAGTGATACTGATGAGTCTTCTGATGATGAAGATTCTAAGATGAAGTCCTACATCACCAGGCAATTCAATAAGTTTATGAAGAATGCCAATGCAAAGGGCTTCGACAAGGACCGTAGACAGTCGAGTTCTTCTCAGTCTAAGAGTTAAGAAAAAGGAAAGAAAGATGCTAGGGATAGCGGTCAGTACACTGTTCCCTCAGGACCAAAGTGCTTTGGGTGTCAAGGTTTCGGTCATATGAAACAAGAGTGCCCTACATATCTCAAAACCATTGGGAAGAGCAAGACACTTGCTGCTACGTTCAGTGACACTGAGATGGAATCCTAAATGCCTTTACTGCGACTGTAAATCCTACTGAGGGGATTGTTAAAGATGTGGATGAAGAAAAGGAATTGGTGGAATCTAAGTTTGAGAAGATGGATGAACAAGATGACATCCACACAGCCTATGCAAAGTTATACAAGGTCTCAGAAAAGTACGATAAGTTGTATAGGTTGACCACCAAGAAGCTTAGTGATGTGGAGCTTGAGCGAGAAGAAATCTCTACAAAGTTTGATGAAGCCAATCAGACTATTGAGCATTGAGATTTAAGAATAATTTATTGGCTGAGAAGACCAAGAAGCTTGAGGCAGAACTGTTCCACGTCAGACCTCAGGTCTTCAAGCACTAAGCTCGATGAGATGCTCATTCTTTAGAAATCGGCTTCCGATAGAACTAGTTTAGGGTATGATTTCTCTTCTCCTAGTATTGCTTCTACTAGTACTACTGTTTTGTTCCTCCTGCTAATAATGTTGAACCTGAAAACAATGATGTTAAGAATGAATTAGCTAGTGAGAACATAGATAAGGGTAAATCTATCTTAGAAGGACCCCTTAAGCTTGATAAGAAAGAAATTAAAAAACCTAGGGCTAAGAAGGGAAATAATCAAAAGCCTAAACAGAAAAGTAGTATTTCTGTCATCACTGCGGTGCAGCTGGACATACTCAACCTAATTGCTATAAGTGGTTAGCCACTCAAAACAACAATAGCATGATCGCGTCAAGATATCAGAATCAGTTTCCATCCTCTTTTGCTCCTCTTGGAGATCTTCTCAAAGCCCTCATGTTTCTTTCGAATTGGAATGGTTTTAACTCTTCCCCCTCACCACCGGATCAAGGGTTTGCTAAATGAAAAAGTTCTTCCAAGGTGTGGAAAGAAAAGGGCTCCAAGTGCTTCTGTCACTTCTTCTCTCTCTCCCCCCTTCTTGTTTTTGTTTTTGCATTACTTGTGTGTTTTGCTTTATTGTTTTGATTCAATCTAGTTTTATGCATTGCTTTGTTTTTTTTAACATGTTTTTGTTTGGTTATTTTTCAGTTTTGCTTTGTTTTGTTTTCATATCAAAATAAAAAATTGAAAAATCAGAAAAATACAAAAACAGCGTGTGTTTGTGTACATTGGTACTTGTGTACCTTGGATGGCCATTGAAACAAAGTTTTCTAAACTTTGTATCTTTTGTAGCTTAGATGAGCATCTCTATGCACAACTAAGCAAGTGAGCTTTGTGGCTCGTGTTTGTGATGAGTAAGGTTAAGTGATCTCTTGTACTTAACACTCGTATCACTCTTTTTGACGAGGATGACTAAAAAATCCTAAGAGAAAGGCATAAATAACCATCTCACTACTGTTGCCCGCCAATCATGAAATGACATCTGTATGCTTCGGCATAGCAAAAGTGCAATGTCAAAAGCTTAATATCATTGGGTATTTCTTTTCTCTCTCTTATATGCCCATGCATAATTTGCTTAAAAGAAAAATATGCAAAGAAAAATAAAAAGCAAAAAGAATCAAAATGCTTTATATATGATTGCAAGCGTGTATTCTAGGTGATGTGGGAGTTATAGGAAGTACCTCGAAGGTGATAGTCCCCATCAAACAGTTATGATTGTGTGTAAGTTAAAGTGATTTTCTCATATCTCAAATCGTCATAACATGTAGACACTTATACAATCTTGCAACATTCTTCACATACAACACACAATATTCTTTGCTACTCTTGATACATGTGTAGGTACAATGTGATTTGGCTATCTCAAGGAATACTTGTGTTAATGTATGCTTACTAAACTGTCTTAACTTGTTTTTGAAATATAAAATTGGTTAGACTTGTTCAGTGTGTGTGTGTGTGTGTGTTTTTGGGATCTATGTGCTTAACATTTTTCGTGTTGAAAGATGTTTTTGAGAGTTTAAAATGTTGTTTGGATCTTTGGTTAAGTAGCATACTTGATTGCATTCATATCTGTGTTTTTCTCTTCTTTGAAAAACTATTTTCAAGCAATCTCGATAGCTTCTCAATAGCTCTCGACAGATGGCTATCTATCGAGACCTTTCAACTTTTTCTTATCGCATTCTCAATAGCTCTCGATAGCTAGTTCGATCAATCGAGAAACTTTCTGTTTGCTCAATAGCTACCTCGATCCATCGAGCTTCTTTGTTGAGAAAACCTCTCGTTAGATCCTCAATAGCTGGTTAGACAGCTAAAAGGCGCATTTTTAAAGCTCGATAGCTTCTCAATAGCTCTCGATCGATAGATTTCTATATATACGCGCTTCGCAATTTCTATCTCATTTCTCTTCGATCTCTCCCGATAGACAGACTTCTCTCACACTCCCAAACTCTTCTCACTCAACCTTTTCATCTTCCCTACTCATTCTTTGGTCTTTTTATTGCATTTTTCACAAGTATTACATTTCATGCATTCTGACCTCAATTTTGGGATTTTTTGAAAACTTTTGGGGTTTTTAAAAATTGATGAAGTGTTGGTGAAATTTTTTGGGTTAAGTTATGCGTATATAATCAAATAACTTCATGCATTGCATCACACTTGCATTATAACTATATTTTCATGCATTATAGATGTGTGCTATATTTGTTGATCTGCTATGTACTTTTAGGTTTGGATTAGACTGAGCCCATGATGCATTTATATTTGCATGTCACATGTTCATGCATTTTCATGCATACGTACCTTCCTGTTTTTATCATTTGATATTAAAACTACTTGGTACTCTTCTGATTGTCTCCCTCTCTTTCTTTCTTTCTCTCCCTTTTACGTTAGTTGCGTCATGGCACCTAAACGTAAGTCCATTCCGTCCCGAAACCCTCTTCGTTCCGGGGCATCTTATTCTTCTTCTCCATCTGACCCCACTCCATCTCACGTCTGGTTCCATGATGAGAAGGCCAAATCGGACTTCTTGGAGAACTTTTCACGATGCGGCATTCATTCGGAACGCCAAGTCATTTTGTCAGACTTCTCTGACACTGACCTACCCACTGTCATCCACAGTAGGGGTTGGGAGTCACTTTGTGGCGTCCCGGTCACGTGCCCTTCCGTGATCATACAGGAGTTCTACTCCAATATGCACGGATTTGATTACTCTATACCTCAGTTTTCTACTCGCGTTCAAGGTATACGCATGGTAGTTACTCTAAAGATTGTTTTCGAGGTACTACACATGCCTAGGGTAGTGCATCCTGACTAACCTAGTTGTGCGCGTCTGAGGACAGTGTCCAAAGACGAACTCGCGTCTCTATTCTGTGAGACACCATCATCTTGGGGTGACCGTCAAAACACCCCTTGCTCGGCCTTTACTAAAGGTCCGAGATTCCTAAACATGGTGATGACATTCGTTCTCCATCCATTGTCTCACTATAACACTATCACAGAGCCTCGTGCTCGATTTTTGTTGTCCCTCATTGAGGATATCTCTATCGACTTCCCTTCACACTTTATACTCTCCCTTATAGATGTCTATAAGGACATGGCGACTCGTGATAAGCTTATTTTTCCTTTCGCTATCACAAGACTCCTTTGCCACTTTTCTATCTCCTATCCTGAGTCTCCCCACTTCTAGTATATGTGTGCCATTAACACCGCTACCGTGAAGCGGAGTCTTGTACAGCTTTGCTCGAGGCAGCCCTAGACGTAGATGGTAGCTCCTTCGGCTTCTGCTGCTCCATCCACCTCCGCTTCTGCTTCTTCTTCAGTGGGTGGAGTGACACTTGAGGCCATCATGGCACAGCTTGTATGCATGGATGCTCGCCTTGACACTTTCAGCGATGAGTTTTGTCAGGTGAACACTCGTGTTAGTCGTATCGCATGA
Source organism: Quercus aquifolioides (assembly GCA_019022515.1). Taxonomy (NCBI): domain Eukaryota; kingdom Viridiplantae; phylum Streptophyta; class Magnoliopsida; order Fagales; family Fagaceae; genus Quercus; species Quercus aquifolioides. Next base: position 38,491,018 of record CM032329.1, on the reverse strand, counting down.
CGACAGGCTGTGATGGGTGGTTTCACAGTGGCTTCCTCTTCATCTCCACCAGCCTCTGAGGATGAGAGTGACGATGGCTTCGACAGTGGTGATGATGCTGATGGCTTGCCTAGTGATAATGAGATGTCTACTTGATGTACTTGCCCTTTGTCACTTGTGACAAAAAGGGGGAGTAATTTTGAGATGAGAGTAGTCATACTCATAGGGGGAGGGTTAGTTTAGGAGGTAGAGGGAGTGTATATTAAGGGATGTAGTGAGGATTTTCGTATCTTTTATTTTCTTTCTATTTCAGATACATTATCTTTTGTATATTAGTCTTATGACCATTTTGACATACATTGTATTTATATTTGGTCTATATATATTTTGATGTATGTTCTTTCACCTATCTCTCCATGTGTTGTTTCTTTTCTATCTTTATACACATGTTTCTTATTTATTGTATGCAATCTTTTATTTTTGTTTCACACTAAGATACCGTGATGAGTTTTGTTTACAATGTTTCAAAAATACAAGTTGTCAAAGTCTACTTGCCATAAACTTTCTTCTTGCAAAATTTTTCAAGAGTTTGTGTTATGATAGATTTTATTGTATTTAACAAGTGAGTATGAGTTGAGTGATTTATGACTTCTCTCATATGTGCATTTGCTTGTTGTAGTTTTGTCATGGATTGCCAAAGGGGGAAATTGTTAGGATATATGTGATTTGATGTTAGGAACATATGTCAACATTTTATGTAATTGGCTAACCCTTTGACAAATGCATTTTACTTGTAATTGGGTAGATCTAGGGTGTGTTTAATGCTTCAAGAAACAAGATTTCAAGTTCAAGTGTTAAAGCCATGCAAGTCTGTCCAAGAATCAAGTGATGAAGTGCCAGATTTTAAAACTCGACAGCTAGCATCTATCGAGATTTAAAAGCTGCTGAAACCCGTGGCTCGACAACTAGCTCGATAGATGGCTATCTATTGAGATTTATGAAATTCAGTTTTTCAGGCTGATTTTTGTCCAATCCATGAATGTATGTTTGGGTTTTCTTTTCTCACAACCCTAAACATATATAAGGATTATTTTAAGGGCCGTAAAAGGTTACGCATAGTTGCACAAGAGCACAATTTCACAAGTGAAGAAAAGTGTAACTGGAAACCTAGTTTGCCCTAGTTCTTCTTCCTCTTCAAGAAGCTGTTGTGTTTGTACACCATAGGGTTTTGTGACCAAGCAACTTCATGATCTTCATCGTGTGATGAACAGAAGAACTTTGCAGCCAACATCCTTCTCAAGTTGGTGATCAAGTCACGTACTGGGATCCGCACAATTGGTTAGTCACGTACTAGGAGCCGTGCATTGAAAATGAGAGATTGTCACTACAGAACAAGTCCAATTGGGTATTGGGGTAAGGGTTCAATTGTAGGTTGGTATAAGGTACTGGGATTCCTTTACTTGTAACCGCTTGTTTTGATAATAGTGGATTCTCGGGAGTGGTGACCTTAAAATCACCCGGTGGGGTTTTTGCCGTGTAGGTTTTCCCCATTCATAAACAAATCACCGTGTCAATTTATTTTCCGCTGCATACTTAGTTTAATTGGTGATTTGTTTGTGCTACCACGCATCTTGCATGTTAATTTGATTAATTAATAAATTTGGCTAATTAATCAATTAATATATCACAAGAGGTCAATACATTCTTGGCCTATCAAGCAATACTACCATAAATGTCTTAATGTTAAGACTTAAGACCAATAAATGTTAAACAAATAGTGGCTTAGCAAATTGCAAGAAACCTCCTATCAGAAAATGCAATTAGCCTGCGGGTTCATAATGAAGGACTGTTTCAAGGTCTTCCTCTACGTCCCTGACTTGAACAGTGGCCTAGGTTGTATTAATAAATAAATAAAAAGAAAAAAGAAAGGAGTATCAATTAGCCGACAGTGTTAGTTGCTACCACTACTCAAGAAATGTCCAGAATATTTGCTGCTATCCTAAAACGCGGTTACATGACCCAATTGCATGGTGGTCAGACGTTTGAAATTTGCAAATCTTTCTAGAGACAAATTCCAGTAACATCTACAAATTGATAAACAAATAAATAGCCTAGAAGACTATTATGGTTCTTCAATTTATTTATGGTGTATACAAAAGTGAAGAAAGTTGGTAATTAGAGCATTCACATGCTAAAAAATTTAGAACATCAAAAAAAATATTTGGACAAATTACAACTTATCTACTTGTGGTTTGGTCGAAATTTATGTTACCTACCTATAGTTTGAAATTTAACACTTTACCCACCTGAAACTAGCTCAGTTAGAATTCTATAACCCACATATGTTAAAAACAGGCTAAATATGTAATTTTGCTTTACTTTTATGTCTCTCTCTTCTAAAAATACAAAATAACATAAAAATATAAGATCAAAACAAATCAAGCGAAACACTTACATAATGGGATTTCAAAATTCAAGTAGATAACTTAAATTTCGATCAAACCACAGGTGGATAAGTTGTAATTTTTCCAAAATATTTTATCAATTTTAACTCACTATTTCAGAACTCACCCTACATTCCATCTGTTATTTTTCGCATTGCAATCAAACACTGTTTATTTATTTATTCTTCTCTCTTTCTCTCTCTCTAAATAAACCCAACAACCACTAAAACCACCATACCTAGCAACTGCCACCTAAAATCAACCCACCATCATCACCAACCATCCTAGCTCAAAGCCACGCCCCAAAATCAATTGATAACCACTAGATAGAAACCCCTGACCCAAAATCAACCACCATAACCATATCAAACACAGACCCATATGAACATACACACGAAAATTTCACAATGGTCACAAAAACAAAAACTCAATCACAACAAACATATCCAAATACGATCTCAACCCACCATCGTCAATCTCGTCGATCAACCCAAAGCTATAGCAACTGGTCACAGCACTACAAACCAACTACTACAATCATCACGGAAAACACTCTCATCCTTAATTTATGCTTTTTTTTTTACCGATTGAACCGCCGGTTTTTTCGGTTTTTACTTGACCATTTGGTTCATTTCTATGTTCGGTTTCCAGTTGAACCGGTTCAACTGGCCAGTCTAGTTTAAAAAATAGAAGAAGAAAAGCTCAACGGTCCAAAAGATTTAAACAATTGTCACCCTCAATTTCTCTTTCTATCACCTGCTCAATTTTATGTCTGAATCTTTGATTCCAAAAAAAAAAATTCTAGATTTGGGCTTTGAATTTTGGAACTGATGAAACCTGAATTTGGGATATGTTTCTTAGCGCTAGTTTCACAGCCAAATCATCACAATGTAGCCAAGGGTGTAAGTTAGCTTTGGCTTCATACTTTGTATTGCCATCATCTGACAACCACACAACTGTAGCTAATTATTTTGAAATAACTGACTATAATGTAATCCAAAGCTACAACACTCACAATTTCAACCTGTTTCAAAGCTTTTCAAGATATAAATTTCTAGGAATGGCAACGGGTCGGGTTCGGGCCGGGTTTTTCCATACCCGGACCCGACCCGCGGGCCAAGACCCGTGGCCCGGACCCAGCCCGTTTACTAAGCGGGTTTTTTTCTCGGGACCCGGACCCGCCCCGCCGGGCCCCGCGGGTCCCGCAAGCCCCGTTAAGGGATTGGGCCTATTTCGTGGCCCAACAAAAAAAAAAAAAAAAATTTTGAAGCCCAAATTTATTGAACAGTCTCAACGGAGAAGCGAGAATCGTCCAATTCTGACCATTTCTTGAACAGATCCTTGCACAACTCTCTGCAAAAACCAAAACGAATTTGAATCAAATACTTTCAATTTCATGCTACATCATAATTAAGCTTTGTTGCATTAGCTCAAAACAACACCCAATCCTTTTGCGAACAAGATATAATAACCCAGATGTTGGCAAAAGAGAACTCAAACCCAGATTAACGAAAATTTCCATAAACAATCACCAACCCAGAACAAACACAACACAAATCGTACAAAAATTAATCCAAACCAAACAAATCAACTTACTACCCATTAAAAATCAAGCATGTTTGCTAAAAACACAATAAGAATAAAATTAGTTTTATATACTGCCCATTCTAATTACTCTCACGAATCTAGTGCAAATCCATCAAAAATAAATAAATAAACCAAAACCACAACAACCCAGATAAATTTTTCTAATGATGGTTACATTTTAAAGGCGAGGTGTACCTGAGGTCCTGAGGAAGAGCGAGGCTGTGAGAGTGAGAAGGCGAGGCGTGGCGTGACTGAGAGTGCGTGAAGGCTGTGAGAGTGTGAGGCCGTGTCGGACTGACTGAGCTAAGGGAGAGGGAGTTTCAGTGGGAGTTTCGGACTGAGCTCAGCTGAGGGAGGCGTGAGTGCTGAAGAGTGAAGAAATGAGGGATTAGAAATTAGGGTTAGATTTTAGGTATATATATATGGTATTTTTGTAATTTCAGTTTACCGGGTTTTTATTCGGGCCGGGTTTCAGGTCGGGTCCAGATTTTTTAGATAAAACCCGGACCCGTTTCGGGTTTTTTTTTAAAAACCCATACCCGACCCTATTCCTAATCGGACCGGGTAAAACCCGACCCATTAGGGTCGGACCGGACCGGGTACCCGCGGGTCGGGCAAAAATTGCCATCCCTATAAATTTCCATTCCCATGTGATTGCATCGGTGGTGAATTCTTGGGTCATGTTTTCCACTACATTACTCAGCCAAATGACACATACAATATAGTTGCAATAACACGCTACGCAAATTTGACCACACCGGAGTGGTTGCACAAGTTCAATAGCTATGACCCCAACAAACCTCTTCCAAGTAACTCAACTTTGAATGTCACTGTTAATTGTGCATGTGGGAATAGCTCGGTTTCAGAGGATTATGGGTTATTTATTACGTACCCGCTAAGGCCTTATGAAACTGTCAACAAAATTGCATACGCGACGAATCTTACTGCAAATTTGCTGCAAATGTACAACCCAGGTGTGAATTTTAGCCAAGGGAGTGGTATAGTGTATATTCCAGGCAAAGGTGATAATTTTTTTTTTTTTTTTTAATTCTTTTACTTTATAATTCTTGTTGCAGAAATCTGAATATTTTGTTCATGTTGCTTAACTGAATTATAAGTGTGTTAAAAGTGAAAACTAAATGGGGATTGGATATCTTGAGTCTTACATTATTATTTCTTTCCTAGTATTTTTTGTGTGCTATGAAATATTTTATCTTGCCTCACCAAATTTTCTTTTTTAGATCAAAATAACATATATCTGCCTCTGACATCAAGGTAACTTTCACCTATTTAATCTTCAATACCAAATAACTTGAAGTTGCATCTTTTTACAGCACTGAATCCATTATTAATCTTATAGTATGAGTAATTTCTTTTCCCTTCTGCAGAACAGGTGGTTTGTCTTGCTTCAAACATTGGCTTTGATGATTCTTCACTTTAATTTTCAGATGAAATGGTGAGATGATAAAGCAAATACCTGATGCTACTTTGAACTAATATTTTCCTTTTAAGAGACAGGACTATCAGCTCTTATTATTGCTGGCATATCCATAGCTAGCGTGATATTATTGGGATCTGGTATATTTGTATGGTATTACCGAAAGAAGAAGGTGGACTCAAAATTGTTCTCAACAACATCTGATTATCTATCTGTTGAAGCTAGAATTGGTATTTTACTTATGATGCATGATGAACCAGAAATTTATGATCGTCATTATACGTAGATCGTCATTCACCCAGAGAAGACGTTACGCATTTATTACACACATAAATAACGAAACGTAACAAACGAAGCAATGATCACAGAATGAGTTGTGATCTCCAGGCAAAGATTTTGTAACGCACTAGCCGTTGAGCATAAATACAGCACATCATTGCCCATTAATGAGACACATATCTATAAAAGAGAAGACAACAGAAGTTTAAGGTATACATATATACTCTACGAAATCACTCTTAACTCATTTTCTCTCTAGAATCTTTCTCCCTTACTGACTTAAGCATCAGAGGCGGTTTGGTTAACGCCACACTAGCGTGTTACTCTTCCCCTCAGTTCATTTTGCAAGATTCTCACCTACAAAGATGATCTCATTCATAGCATCATCCGTCCGCTATGACGAAGAGCTCAGCTGTTGATTTTTTGCTTCATCAGTTTGGCGCCGTCTATGGGAAACGCTAATCATTCAAGCCATCTTTCCTAGTGACAAAAGAGTTCCTCGAAGTACGAAATGGAAGCAGAAACTGGACCTCAACCAGATGCTACGCAACAACAACAAATCCAAGCCCTTTTGGCCAATGTGGAAGAGCTGACTTGCCAGAATGAAGAACTGTGAAAAGCAATGGAGTCTCAAAACGTAGAATGTCTGCAAACAGGTGAAAACCAAAACGAAGAAGAATTAAACTCTCAAGCCAATAGGCGAGAATGAACTTCAGGAGAAGATTCCGATAGGGTGGAGAATAAGCTCCGCAACATAAGAAAAGAGGTGGACGAACTAAAAAGCGCCATGAAGGATAAAGGCAGAGAGAATCTAGATGGGATGATTCGAAGGACAGGCTCACCATTCACCAATGAAGTGCTAAATCGTCCCCTCCCACCAAAATTTCGTCTCCCATAATTGGAGTCATATAACGGTTCCAAGGATCCCTTGGATCACATCGAATCGTTCAAGCCACTGATGCTACTATAGATGACCCCAGATGAAGTGATGTTTAAGGCATTCCCAACAACACTGAAAGGAGCGGCCATAGTAAGGTTTAGCAAAATACCCCCAAGAACTATTGCAAACTTCGAACAACTCAGCAAGGGTTTTGTTCGTCATTTCATTTGGGGGGCAAAGACACAAAAAACCAACTGGCCATCTTCTCAGCATTCAGCAAGCAGAATGAGAATCACTAAGACAATACGTCACTCGATTCAATAAGGAGCTACTGCAAGTAGATGAAGCTGAAGATCAAGTAATCTTAACCACCTTCCAAGCAGGGTTGCTGCTAGGGGATTTCTTCCTCTCAATCACTAAAAGCCCACCAAAAATAGTTGCAGAGTTGCTTCGTAAGGCTCAAAAGTACATGAATACAGAAGATGCAGTGCTCGCAAAGGAAATGAAGGGAAAGAGGAAGAGAGACAAAGGAACAAGCAGCAATCGCGATAAGAAGAAGGAGACACGAAGTGTTGGGCAGGCCACAGGGAAAAAGAAGGAGCTTCCAGACAGGAAACCCAAGTTCACCAACTTCACTCCTCTAATAATGCCAATTGAGCAGGTCCTTATGCAGATAAGAGATGATCCTTCCTTACAATGGCCAAAGCCAATTAGCACTCCATTAGAAAGAAGAGACAAGAGCAAGTACTGTAGATTCCACAAGAACCACGGGCATTATACTAATGAGTGCAGAAATATCAAAGACCAGGTGGAGACTTTAATTCAGCAAGGGAATTTGCAGAAGTATGCCAGAAATATGGAGCCACATAGGTACCAACGAAAGGACTACCAGGATAGGATTCCGGAGATAGGGGATACCTAACCCCCTGCTGGAGAAATAAAGACAATCTCAGGAGGACTAACAGCACGTGGAACGTTGAAATCCCTGAAAAAGGCACAGGGAAGGGAAATAAACAACGTCCATTCACATCTCCTTCCAATGAAGATGCCAAAGAATGACGAGCCTGATATTGTCTTCTCAGAGAGAGACGGTCACGGCATTAGGCAACCCCATGATAATCCACTAGTAATCATGTTCATAATGGAAGAATTCAACATCTACCGGGTGCTCATTGACAACGGAAGCTCAGCAGATATCATCTACTTGCCCACGTTTTAGTAGATGAAGTTGGATAAGAAAAGGATTAGGCCTTTCACCTCGCCTCTAGTAAGCTTCACAGGGGATAGAATCGTCCCTAGGGGAATCGTCACTCTAACTGTGATCGCAGGAACTTACCCAGCACAGGTCAACAAGAAAATTGATTTCCTCATAGTTAATTACCCTTCAACATACAACATCATCTTGGGAAGACCTGCACTCAACATATCACTTAAAGATGAAGTTTCCAACAGCCTATGGAGTAGAAGAAATCAAAGGAGACCAAGTTCTAGCTAGAGAATGCTATCAAGCTACCCTAGCATCAGGAGAGAACCACACATGGGTAATCAATGAACTAAAACCCATTCCCGAACCTCCAGAAACACCTCAAGAAGTTGAGATCGTCCTAGGAGATTCAACAAAGGTATTGAAGATCGGAACAACACTCCTAACTTCTGAGAAAGAGAAAATGATCTCCTTCTTAAAGGCAAACCAAGATATTTTTTCTTGGAAACACGAGGATATGCCTGGGATTGATTGGAAAATCATACAGCATCGTCTCAACGTCAACCCAGAAAGCAAACCTATACAACAGAAGCGGAGAATATTTGCACCAAAACAAAACAAAGCTGTAACTGATATCAAGCTACCCTAGCATCAGGAGAGAACCACACATGGGTAATCAATGAACCAAAACCCATTCCCGAACCTCCAGAAACACCACAAGAAGTTGAGATCGTCCTAGGAGATTCGACGAAGGTATTGAAGATCGGAACAACACTCCTAACTTCTGAGAAAGAGAAAATGATCTCCTTCTTAAAGGCAAACCAACATATTTTTTCTTGGAAACACGAGGATATGCCTGGGATTGATTGGAAAATCATACAGCATCGTCTCAACATCCACCCAGAAAGCAAACCTATACAACAGAAGCGGAGAATATTTGCACCAAAACAAAACAAAGCTGTAACTGAAGAAGTAGAAAAGCTGCTGGAAGCTGATTTCATTAGGGAAGTCTTCTATCCAGATTGACTAGCAAACGTGGTCATGCTAAAGAAGAGCAATGATAAGTGGAGAATGTGCGTCGATTTCACAGACCTGAATAAGGCCTGCCCAAAAGACAGCTTTTCCTTGCCACGGATTGACCAGCTGGTAAATTCAACTGCTAAACACAAGCTCTTGAGTTTCATGGATACATTCTCTGGATACAACCAGATTCTTATGAATGAAGACAATCAAGAGAAGACCTTGTTCGTCACTAGCCAAGGGTTATACTGCTACAAGGTTATGCCCTTTGGACTGAAGAATGCAAGAGCCACCTACCAAAGATTGGTGAACCGTATGTTTTCTCACCAGATCGGGAGGAATGTGGAGGTGTACGTGGATGATATGCTGGTGAAAAGTAAGGACGAAGCCAATCACTTGGACGATTTGAGTTCTGGTGGAGCCCAGACCTGACCCGTGGACAGCCTTGCTCAAAAGTATCATTACTATTTTTTCATAAGGAAATAGTATCCCAACCTTTGAAGAGAATATTCCACTGAGTACCTATGAAATATCTTAGAAACCCACTAGGTTGATAATGTGGTGCATGAAACTTAAAACTTTAAATTTACGGCATATCCTTCCATTACACGCTGTTATGGTGAGTGGACAAGTAAAATGCTCAAAAGTAGACCTAGCAAACAAGTCCAGCTGGGTCTAGTTAATTGAGTTCAAGTCTAATATGGATCATCCTAAACAAGTTACAAGCAGGTCAAGTCAATCAAGTTAATCAGTTTACAAGTTGACCCATATTATTTCACATGCAAGAATATAATAAAATTATAAATAAACATAAAAATACTAAATGTCAAAAATAATAGAATACTCAAAAATAATAGTTAAATAATACATATTCTTAAGTTTACATTTGTACACATTTCAAAGTTCACTAATATTATCATCACCGTAAAAGTTAGGTGATTTGTTGTCAAGTTCCCAAAAACTATGTAATATTGATTTTTTTTCTTTAATTTTTTAAATTAGAAAATTATTTTTAGAAAACCTTTTTTTTTTTTTAATTGAACAATAAATGCCTATAATGCTGGTGGCATTCTTAAGCGAGAGTGGCAGATTCCTTGGGCTCTCGTCCTTTCAAATACAGACTTTATTCCTCGTCTTTTGGTAACAGTGAAAAAGATGTTGGTTCACTTGTTGTAAATGAGCGTGGCAATCGTAAGGATCTTATGAGTTTTACTAAAAAAATGTAGATATGTTGTTTCAATCTAAGTTACTTGATGCTCTCAAAATTTATATTATAAACTCAACTTCTCATAGTTTTGTTGCTCTGTGGTAAAATCAGAAAGATTACTTTTTTGTGGCTGCAATTTGATTCAACGAAGTCATTATTTTTGGATGTTTGATGTCATGTTACATTTACATGATTTAGTATTTATAGTGATTTGCTAGCTTATACGGTTTGATTTAAAATAAATAAATAAACGGTTTAAAAAATGGGTCGTGCCATTTTGCCAGGTATGCTCAAAGGTGACCCCAGAAATGCCAAACCTGATTTACAGACTCGGCAATTTGGCATTTGATCAACTGAAACCGCGGGAATTGACTATTGGACCCACTAAGATTCAAAAAAATATAACAATCAAGGAGTGGGACAGATAATAGTTACATAAAAATATAAATAAATAAAACACAGATAATAGTTTCATTTGCTCTAATCTCTAATCTTAGAAAAATGGTAGGTTTAACAACTCCTGATTCTTTATTTTAATAGCAACAAATGTAGGGGAAATTATTTTAACAAATGGTCAACGGTCCAAAAAATTTAAACAATTGTCACCCTCAGATTCTCTGTCGGTCACCTCCTCAATCATTCATGTGTTTGAATCAGTGAATCTCCGGTACCAGAAAAACTCAAATCTAGATCAGGGTTTTGAATTTTGGACCTGATGAAACCTGAATTTGGGATATGTTTCTTAGTGCTAGTTTCACTCTGTAATACAGTCAAAGCATCACAGTGTAGCCAAGGGTGTAAGGTAGCTTTGGCTTCATACTTTGTATTGCCAGTGTCATCTAGCGACCCCGCACCCGTAGCTAAACTTTTTGAAATATCTGACCTTAATGTAATCCAAAGCCACAACACGCTCAATGTAATCCTGTTTCAAAGCTTTTTAAGATATAACTTTCCATTCTCATGTGATTGTATCGGTGGTGAATTCTTGGGTCATGTTTTCCACTACACTACTCGGCCAAATAACACATACGATATAGTTGCAAAAACAAACTATGCAAATTTGACCACGCCAGAGTGGTTGCAAAAGTTCAATAGCTATGACCCCAACAAACCACTTCCAAGTAACTCAACTTTGAATGTCACTGTTAATTGTTCATGTGGGAATAGCTCGGTTTCGGAGGATTATGGCTTGTTTATTACGTACCCACTTAGGCCTTAGGAGACTGCCCACTCAATTGCATATGCGACGAATCTTACTGCAAATTTGCTGCAGATGTACAACCCAGGCGTGAATTTTAGCCAAGGGAGTGGCATAGCGTATATTACAGGCAGAGGTAATAAAATTTTTATGCTTTTACTTTATGATTCTTTTTGCAGATATCTGAATATTTTATTCAGTGAGTGTGTGTCAAAAGTGATAACTAAATGGGAATTGGATATCTTGTTGTAGATAATTCAGATTAGACTTAAGCAGGACAACCTCTTAGATTAGTGATAGCATGTTGTATTTTGATCCTAGATCATCAATATCATCTGTGGCTGTTGAATGATGAGATGGGGATGGTTGGAATGATTAGATTGTTCATGTTTCATTTTACGATGTGGTGGGAGGTGTTCTGCCCACAAACATCTACAAAAGAAAATGTAAATTGTGAGCTTGAGCATCCAATTTGCTGTATTGACATCTGTCGTAGTCTTTTTCCTTTGGTTTGCTTTGCTTTACCTTTTTTTTTTTTTTTTTTGTCACTCAGACTAAAAAACGGGTAAAGGGGAACAATGAACCAGTAGGCCTTTAGTTTGTTAAGTTTTTTGGTAGGCAAAGTTACCCAATTTGAACGATCAGCAGTATTTATAGTCACCAAATGAATTATAGAAAAAGTTCATTTCTTCCTAATCACAAGAAGAAAAGCCGGTCACAGATTCTATCAAGTCTTAAAAATCTGAACATATAAGCCTCCTGCTAAAGCCTTCTTTCAGCACAATAGCCACCTGCAACTATAATCATCTGCCCTGCCTCCTTTCCTGGTCTTCTTTTTTTGGCAATATCAGCTTTAGTTACAAGGAAGAGTTAAACCAACTTTACTTTTAACTTCATTTGCTACTTCAGTATCCTTTTCTTCTGAGCAATCAGAAAAGGTCAGTTTATCAACAATATCTGTGTTCTGGTTAAATTGTTATTTTGGTCATACTAGTGTTGATTTCATTTTTCACAATGCACATGTTTCCAGACGATATAAAAAGACATTTGAGTCATTTCACTTTTCACAATGCCACATGGGAAATAAATGCAATCTTACCAAAGTAAATGATTGGATATCAAGCATCTTGAGTCTGGCATCAATATTTTTTTCCTAGTAATTTTTGGGTGTAGTGAATTTTTTCATCTTGCCTCACCAAATTTTCATTTTTTTTTTCTTTTTCAGATCAAAATTTCAAATATCTGCCTCTGAAATTAAGGTATCTTTCGTTAATCTTCAAAACCAAATAACTTAAAGTAACATCTTTTTACTGCACTGAATCCATTATTAATCTTATAGTTTGTGTAATTCTTTTCCCTTTTGCAGAACAGGTGGTTTTTCCTTCTTCGAACATTGGTTTTGATGATTATCTTCGCTTAAATATTCAGATGAAATAGTGAGATGACAAAGCAGATACCTGATGCCACTTTGAACTTATATTTTCTCTTATGAAGCAGGACTATCTGCTCTTGTTATTGACTGCATATCCATAGCTGCCGTGATATTATTGGGAGTTGGTATATTTGTATGGTATTACCGAAAGAAGAAGGTGGACTCCAAATTTTTCTCAGTAGCATCTGATGATCTATCTGCTGAAGCTAGGATTGGTATTTTACTTATTATTCATATCCTTCATTCTCACCTTCTTCTTTGTTTCTATAGATATTTATGAATGAAAAAAAAAATTGTTTCTTTCATAAACTGCTTTCAACAAGAATTTTAAAAGTAATTTAACTCATGTTGGAAATGCTGGAAATCTAAATCAAAGGAGGTAACTGATGTACATAATCATAAGTCATATTACTCCTCACTCTAAACATATCATGCTTACTGTTAACCATTGCCTTTTCCTAACCAATTACAATGGGTGTCCTATGTAAAATTGATATCAATTAGTTAAAGCATTTAAGTTTTCGCACACTAGCTTTCTTAAAGTTTTCAACAGATGTTACTCTTTCAAGGTATGTGATCGTCTGATTTTTTCTGGGAAATTGTTACTCTATATTCTAACTAGTGTAATACTGCTCATCTTAGTTTCTTTGTTCATAAAAGTGAGCCAAATTGGTCTTAGCAATATCATTAACCAACACAATTAAATTAGTTGACAAGTTTTAAGTTATGAAGTAGTGAAAAATAGGAGCATCCTGTTTAAGCCATTGACACTGTTTACTTCCTTGCAAACATTAAATTAGTTGAAAACTTTTTTTCACTAGTTATTCTTGCTTGTGCTTCAAATAGAATGAAATCAAATGGATTACTGGACTTGTGTGCTCTGATTGATTTCCCTCTCTTTTGGGTTTAGCACTTGGAAGTACCCTGGATAAAGCAGTGGAATCTACCGATCTGGCTGCCAGTGATGGTTCTGCTTCAGGGCTCACAGGGATGAATATGGACAAATCAGTGGAGTTCTCATATGCAGAACTTGCCAAGGCTACTGATAACTTCAGTATGGCTCATAAGATCGGAGAAGGTGGTTTTGGTGCAGTTTATTATGCAGAACTGAGAGGAGAGGTTTGTAGTCACATACATTAATCTGTTTTCATAACTGGGTTGTGAAAGAAAAGTTTCATTCAAATTACTATGAGGCATCCTTTATCACATAGCATTGCAACTTGCTGAGTTTCTTAGTCAAGACTCAAGAGTAAGAACAATGAATCTTTACAGTAAATGATATGCTACCCACTGCATTGCGAAGTGAAGCATTCGTTTACATATAAAATGGTGAAGGCCTTCCTGTTTACCCAATTAAAAAGCTCAGAAAGGTAATCTAAAGGTTCATAATGATAATCTATTTTCAACACACATAGCTGGAAGTTGGGCATTTTAGGAGGTTAATTATAAGGGATTTGTGTCAGATGGACATGAATGGTGAAAATAGGACTCTTAGAGTCAGCTCCAAATAGTTATAACTTATCTGTGACTAGTTGGGTGGAATTTAATTTCAATCTGAATGAGAGGAAGCAGATGTGAGATAAAATGTATGAACAATTCAGTCAGCCTTTAATTTTTTCTTCAGTTAGAGCTGAAACGGTTTCGTTGCCTTCATAATACAACTTGGCGCAGTTGCATAGTGGTGTTTATTCTGCATTGTATGCAGCACTTGCTAATGCTCTTTGTGGATACCGGATAGATATGCAAGCATCATATTTTTTGTAGAGATACTGTTCTTCACACATTCTGATAGCTTACATCTGGTAAGTCAACCGAAGTACAATGTCAGATACCATCAATACTGAAAGTTTAAGCACATACCGACATCCTAAGTAGATGAAAAAAACATCACCTTACTCTGGTGACATGTATCCAAATGTACCCACGAGACGTGTGGGAAATGATATAATTCCAACAAATTCTGTGAGTTTTGCTAATCCGAAATCTGCAACCTGCAACATATGTATGTCAGTACCAAATGTGAGAAGGCTTTAAGCTCCATACTGACAATAGAGGTACAAATACAACCTTCGCGTTGAAGTTTTTGTCTATCAATATATTTGCTGATTTAATATCACGATGGATGTAAACTGGGTCAGTATGCTCATTAAAATATATTCAAGACCTCTTGCTGAATCCAGAGCTATTTGCACCCTAGCAGACCATGGCAGGGAGTGCTTATTCCCTGTGAACAATTAAGCATAATTCTTACCATTTCTTTGAAAGCAACGATGCTAAAATAGATCTCCACAGTGCACATATATGCTCACCTGAGCCTCGCAAATGTTGGTTCTTAATGAACTCATAGACTAGAAAAAGAGAACCCTCAACGCAATATCCAATCAAGCGCACCTGCAGTGATTGTAAGTAATGCATGGTATCTGGAAGTTTAGAAGTAACCAAATCTCATAAAACTCATTCATCCTTGAGACAAAAAAAGCACAACTGCATTGTTTGCATAACCTGACTAAGGAATTATATATGCAGGGGACTTAGAAAAATCCTCCCAGACAAAAGATTTTATTTATCGGGTGGTTACTTTACATGAATAAAAAACGTTTTTAAATTTTTTTATTTTTAAATAAAGCTTTTTACCAGGTTCAAATAATCTCCTCTGATAACTAATCCATAAGGTCTTACTTGTAATTTAAAATTCAAAGCAACAACTTTTAATTCTAATTTTGTGCTTGGTTTGGGGGACATAAGGTATTCATGATAGAGTAAATGCATAGCTGACCTTTGAAATAAATAAGTAATTAGTACAGAGAAGTAGCGTTTCAAGTCCTATGCGGTTAAGCAAAGAACAAGTAAAATTATCTGTGTTTCTACTGAACGGAATATATTATAACAATGTAAAGGCTTAAATTGATACAGTAATCTATATTGGTAGCTCTAGAACAGATAATAAGACTGTTCTACAGTCACATAAGCATACACTGGATACTTAAGCTGTGCATGTAAGTATACAACATAAGCTTTTGGTCTTTGACAAAAAGGGCCAATTGTGCCTCACTTGGGAACCATGTGAAATTCAGTATCAGGTTTAGATGAATGCAATGATATGATGATATTGATATTCTCTGAAAAAATAAGACAGGCATGCACTTCTAGACAGCTTTCTAGCTGATGCCAGCGATTTTTCTTTGGTAAGTAACATGCCAGAGATTATCCAAACTAATTAATTAGATAAAATATCAGTTATATCTATTTGCAGAAAGAAAAAACATTTTCATTCAAATTTCATCTTCTCAAGCAATGATCATATTCACTTCTTGTTGATGGGGAAAAAAGTGTATTACCAGGTTCAAGTGATAAACACGTGTTAGAACCTTTAATTCAGCAAGAAACTCTTTTGATGCTTGCATATCCATCTTCTTAATTGCAGCTTTCTACATAAACAGATTAATGGGTGATATTTAGATAGTAAGACAAGGTAAACAAAGAGAAACAACATAACACGGCCTTGGCTATTCTAAAATGCTTCTGATAGTTTTCCCCCAGTATATAAATTTATGACTAATAGGGCCGTTAGATTGTAAATAATTGTTTAGTACTGTCCCACATATCAAAACCGGAATTAGTTGTTTGCTGCTGCTTTCTGAAAATTCATTTGAGATCGTGAATGGTTGTTGGCATGCCTTTAGAAATGCAACAGGCCCTGTCCTGGATTTTTATTTATTTGTTTGTATTACTAGCTGACCAACAAACAGGTTCAGGATCCACATGGAAATGGGACTAATCTTCTCCCAAAATAGATGTCTATGCTTTTGGGGTTGTTGTTTATGAACTTATTTCTGCAAGACAAGCTGTGCAAGACGAATGAATTCAATGTTGAATCAAAAGGCCTTGCCAACATGGTAAACCTCCTTGCCATTCCTCCACTTACACTCGTATCACTTTTTTCTTTTGTGCCAATAGCTTTATATGAAGTGATGAGGATGATTTTTGACTGATCAGTATGGGGTGCCGAACCTTCCTGACGACCCCAAAAGGGGATGACCGACCCATGGGCTGATGGATCGGGCAATCCCCAATCCCGACAATCTATCCCCCTAGTTTTTCCATGAGGTTTACGTGGGGCCCACCCACACATCATTGCATGGAAATTACTTGCACATCATAACCAAAGACCCTACCACGCAATCAGATCTCCTTTATATGGAAAGGTGATCCCGAGTATCTTGGATACTTCTCTCTACAAGGAAACCCCCCTGCATCAAGAAATTTGGGTCAGCTCTCTACTACTATATAAACCACAAACCTTACCCTTCTTGAGGTACACGAATTCTCCCTAGCTCTTGCACTCTTGGGTTCTTGAAGATTCTTCTATCTCTGACTTAACCTTTGGAGGGTCTTTGGCCAATACCCACCAGTGCCATTTTATTGGTTCTTCTCTTTTGTTCTTCAGATACACTCATTGGTGCGTGTGTGGACGATCAATTCACTAGCGATTTTTGTACATCATCATGAAGCTTACACTTCCTCCTGTCAAATGCTACTCATAAGCTTTAAGAAAGCAACCTGAGCTTACTGCCCTTTTCTGTTTTACAATTTGATGATGTTCTTAATCAGCCTAGCCCTACAGAAGGCCTTCTCAAACTAGTTGACCCTAGGCTTGGAGATGATTACCCACTGGACTCAGTCTTCAAGGTAAAATATTTTCTGAAAGAACAATCTATCAAGTTAAACTTAATGATTCCGATTCTAATAAATTTTTTTTGTGACTGTTTTGGTTACAGATGGCTCAGCTTGCCAAAGCATGCATACATGCGAATCCTCAATACAGCCGACTATGAGGTCTATTGTAGTTGCCCTGATGACGCTAACATCTGCTACTGAAGATTGGGATATAGGCTTCTTGTATGAAAAACAAAATCTCTGCAATATAGTTCAGGGAAGGTAGAATCTGGAGAGAGAAAAAAAATAGCATTAAGAGAGATTTTTTTGTTTAAACCACACTATATTTTTTTGTTTTGTAGTTGCCTAGAATTAAATTCTTTCTTTGGCTATGTTACCATAAAAGTATTCCAACTTGTGAAGTTTTAGGTTCAAGGGGCACAAATCTTGACACAACATGTGAACTATGTGGCCAGGCCATGGAATCTATATCCCATGTCCTAAGGGATTGTATTGTCACAAAAATTTTTTGGAAGCTGCTTGGCATCCCTGGTAAGCACCATGATTTCTTCCCACTTGATCTTGAGGAATGGATGAAAGTGAACTGCTCCTCCAAGAGTACATCGAGGCACCATCAGCTGCCTTGGAAAATTGTTTTTCCGTTTGGTATTTGGTAGTTATGGAATCAAAGGAATTCTTTTCTATTCTCTTCTGGTACGGTGACTAGAAACATCCAGGACCTTTGTATTAAAAAGAGTGTTGAATTCTTTGCAATTGTTGGTGACAAACCCAACAAGAATCTGAGAACTAATATTCAGGTGAAGTGGACCAAACCTCCTGTGGGGTGGTTGAAGCTAAATTCGGATGGATCTGCTGTTGGTAATCCTGGGATAGCAGGTGGTGGAGGGTTGATTTGTAATGAGAATGGTGATTGGATTATGGGATTTGCTAGATCACTGGGAATAACTTCTGGAGTCATGGCAAAGTTATGAGCTCTAAAGGATGGCCTCACGCTAGCTTCGCAACTTAGAATTGCTGACATTTGTGTAGAGCTTGATGCTGAGCTTATTGTTTTACTTCTCAATAACTACTCGATAAATAATCTCATGCTAGAGCCTTTGCTTGGTGATTGTAGGACCCTATTGAAGAAATTCCACAGTCCAACTATCCAGAACATTTTCAAGGAGGCAAACCAATGTGCTGATGCATTGGCTAAGTTTGGAGCCACCCTTTCATTGGATTTTGTTAATTTTGTTAACCCATCGCCTGTGGTGGAGGATTTGTTGGTTTTAGACAAAGCCGAGCTTTTTTGTAACAAACTTATTAGTACTTAATCTATTTCAGCGTTGGTTTACCAAAAAAAAAAAAAGATGTGTGATACTTTTAACTTTTTGATTTGGTTTTTTCTTTTTCTTTTTCTTTTTTTTTTCTTTTTTTTTTTTTTCCTTTAGGGGTAAACTTTTTTACTTGGTTCAAGTGTTAATAAATGTTATAACTAAAAATTATGGAACAAGTTTGTAAATTGTAGTCATGTCAATTTTTTTTTTTAAGTCAGAATTGTGCCTAAACTTTGTCCTAATCAAAATGTAAAAAAGGTTGTGAGTTTCAATTGGCTCAATTAATGTAAAGCCTCATATTATCTAACACAGGACTTGGGATTTGAATTTCATTTTCACCAAAAATCATCTAATAGTATCTTGATCTAATGATATAAAACAGACATCATGGAGTGGATTTCTCTCTCTCTCTCTCTCTCTCTCTCTCTCTCTCTCTCTCTCTCATTGAATAGTTCAAAAAGTGGGGAACTTCAAGTGGTACTCTTGACTTAGTATTGGGGCGACAATGTTTGCTCTATGTCCATAACATTTCACAACAATTTTTAGTGACAAGTTACTAGTGAATAAAAAAGTTACGTCAATAGTGGACTTGTCACCACCTAAGATTTGTTGTAAAATTGTTTTGGTGGACTTGTTTATTTACAATAGTTTATTTGGTAAGACAAAAAGTTAAAAACTAGTTTTTTTTTTTTTAAATTAAAAGTTGGATTATTTGAAATAGGGGCCTAGTAATGGATGCCCTTAGAGCATTCACATCAGCCTTTACAAAAGTTTAGCTACACTAATCCAAAAACTTCATTTTTTCTAGTTTAACAAACCTATATCCAAAGGGGAATGCATCGGCCTCAATATTTGTTTCTCCACTTTATTTAAATATTATTTTTTCACTCTCTACAAAATAATAAACAAATTAGCAATTTTTTTTTTTCCTTTTTCCTATTTATCTTCCCCAAACCCCAACCCTTTCCCAACAACCCAACAATTTGAGAGGTGAAGTTGGCTGCCTCCTTGGTAGGATTATCCTTGGAGTTGGAGGCAACAATCCCACGCTTTAGATCCCTCACAGAAACATTCTTAACATTGAAGCCAACATTGTCACCAAGAAGAGCCTCTAGGAGAGCCTCATGATGCATTTCAACGGACTTAACTTCGATGGTCAGCCTGGTGGGACCTGAAAGCTCAATAGTAAAAATACTAAAGCTTGCTTAGACTCCCAATTCTTAATTACTACTTGATTAATTTTACGCTTAACACACTTGAAAGCTCGAAAACGTGTTGAAAACACAAGAGCTGTTTAAACCCCCCAATTAAAATTACGGCTCAATAGATTTTACACAACTTTAATATAAAGCGCGGAATAGTGTAAAAGCGAGCGGATGAACAAGTAAGCTACTCTAATCCATAAACTAATCAACACAGCAGTATAATGGAATTAAACAAGAGTAGGGAAGAAGGATGCAAACACAGAAAACACCAAGACGTGTTTTCGAAGAGGAAACCGAAGAACTAGGCGAAAAACCTCTCCGCCGCCCTCCAAGCGAAAATCGATCCACTAGACAATCAGTTGGGATACATGAGTAAGCAAAAGACCCTCCAAGCCTAATCTACCCGATGTACCTAAGCCCTCCAAGCTCCTACTCCAACAAGGCTTCTCGGAACCGTGTCTTGTCTAGCACCCCGGATCCCGCAACAAGCTCCATGTTGCATCTGCCATTCCAGGCTTCTTCCAATGCTTCCCAGCAGCACCAAAACGTCACTCAACACTCTCAAAATGTGTGGTAAGTGTTTGGGCTATCAACCTCTCAATGGTGTGGAAATGGAGAGGGAAGGGTTGAGGAGATACCACAAGCAAGTGTATAGAGAAAGGTGGGGATGACAATCTCTAATTGCAAATGTGTTTGGCTAGGGTTTTCTCTCTGAAGCATTCCTCAACATTTGTGGGTAATGAGGGTTTATATAGGATAGGTGCAAAATGTGTGAGTCAGTCAGTACAGGCTGGCAGAACAGCATGTCTCGCGGGAAGGCCTTACCCGCGAGATACTCGCGAGAGACAGCTGTCTCCACCTGTCCTGACTCTTCGCATTCCAGCATGTGCAAGGCACATGCATCACTTCGCGAGAAGCTAAGTCGCGATATACCCGCAAGATTCCTTCAGCTTCCAAATTGCTTGAGTCTTCACACACTCTCTATCACACAACCCTTACATCAATTCTCACAACAAATACAGGGTATAAACAATTGATAATAATTATAATCAAATTTGGCACGGAATAAAAGCCAACTAAACACATAGTTGTAAATAACAACTTTACAATCTCCCCATTTGGCTATTCCGTGACAAAACCCTAAAACGGACTCTAGACTTAAACATGAGTTTGGGAACAAAGGCAAAACTCACTCACACCTAATTCTAGATTCTGATAAGCTCTTGGACATATGAACAAGTAACTCCTGAAACACAACAACAAAATAATATCATTGTATGCAGAAAACTTGAAAAGCATATGGAGTAATAATAGCATGATCAAGCAAAATGAAATAGAAACACTAGATCATGGCAAGATCAAACAAGTAATCACTATACACAAGCAATTACCATGCTCATTCACACAAGGAATGAACATCCGGATATGCAAGATGATAAGCTCATATGAAGAGTACCATTTGCAAATCCAACACTCAACCAATGCAAAATACTTGAAGTATTTGCATCTAGGAACAATCCTACTAGGGCACAAGAGTGTTCATCACTCAACCAATGCATAGAACGTATATGCATCTAGGAACAATCCTACACGGGCACAAGAGTGATGTACTGAAGTAAATGTATGACATTAACCTTCAATATCACAAGCATAAAGGCTGCATAAACAAAGTACTGAATATGCATGGCACAAACCATAAAAGCCTACAAATAATATGCAATGAAACAAACCCTTAAACCTTACAAAAGCAACATGGGTACATGCAAAGTATGCTACAAAGCATAGAGAATATCACAAAAGAACCATCTGAAATAATACTTAAATAAAGCATAGTATCAAAGTTTTAAACCAAAAGCAGTAAAACAGTTATAAACACTAAAAGAAACTGAATAAAACCGTCTTTAAAACCAATAACCAATGCTACTATGTTTCTAAGCTATGCTCCCCCTATCGCTGTGCAAGCTCTCCTCCAGCTCCCCCTCAGAAATTTCTCCCCCTTTTTGACCGGAATGGCCAAAGGGCTAGAACCGATTGGACTCTGAATCTGAGCCATGAGTGGAGGACAATTCTTGAACCTGCGATGCTAATGCGGTGATCTGTCCTTGAAGGTACGCGAACTGATCTGCTATGTGCTGCACATGAGAGTCAAGCACTGTAGACATCTGATCCATCTTAGTAAGCAACTGATCAAGTTTGCTTAAGCCTTGTGGTGGAGCAGAAGATGATGGCTGTGCAGAGGGCTCTAGAGCCGAGGTGAACCTGTCAATCTCTTCCTCTGTATCTTCACCTTCATCCTGCTGAACCTGTCGTGGTGGTGGTATGGTATGCACACCCGTCTTGGAGCCTCTAATGTGTGCAGTGCTCCTAGTCAGTGTATGACCACCAATGGGGTAATCCCTCTGAACAGCTGTGAGGCCACTGGGTAGCTTGAGCTTTGTCTTGGCAATCAATCCTATGATCAACGAGGGGAATGGCATCATAGTCCATGAATTCTGCTTTGTGATGCTCTTCTTCAGGACATGCATGATATGGCCACAAATATCAATCTCCTTATGTGTATAGAGATCATACAAGAATCTGGTTCTCGGAGCAGATAGAGTGGTGAGATTGGTGATCAGATACAGATTGTGAATCATCACATAGCTTAGTGTCCTCATTTCTGGAGAGAACTTGAGAGTGTCCATGGATGATTTCTTCGGTTCACCACCAAGGACTGTAATCATATCAGCAATAGAACCCAGTCTGTCCTCATAAGCAACTGTGATTTGTTGAGATGGAGGACGAGTCTCCAAAAAGTCTTGGATGCTCTCTCTTGTAATCTTAAACTCCTTGTGTCTTACCCAGCACTCAATACAATCTCCGTTGACAGTGGCATTAGAGAAGAACTCCTTGATAATCTCTGAATATACCACTCCAGTTAGGTTTAGCAGCTTGGTCCACATTCTATCCTTGAACACTTTAGGGATGCAAGTGCCCTCAAGAGTCTCTAGCTGGACTACCCATTCCATGATGATCGTCTTGTCCTTGTAGCAATCATTGTACTTCATATCAGCATCTATAGACTTGAAATGTTCAGAATCAGTTCGGGCTCGCTTTGAAGTCGATTTCTTCTTGGCTGCATGCTTGGTGGGAGGCATCTGCACAATTTCACAAAGCAAAGAAGGAAAAAAAATGCACAAACACAAACCAGAAGACAAACTTTATTAGATTCAAGTTAGTTCCAAATCAGACTTAAACTAACTGAAAACAAAGCATGGTAGACTCATAACATCATGCTTAAAGACTCCAACCTATAAAGCATAACCACAATGCAACAAATTAAGAGACAGTGCAAGTGTGTGTGTCTGTGTGCATGTGCTGATGAGTGTGTGCGGCATGAGATGCATGAAGGTGCCTAAGTGTGCCTAGAGTGTGCAACATGAGTAAAGTGAGTGAAACACACAATCAATGACCAAACCAAGTACAATAAGGTCAAACAAGTGAAAGTCCATGGATTGAAATCACTTGATTCCATTTTGGCACAAAAATGTCACTCGGACATTTTGACAAACACTTAGTGTGGGAGGAGATTTTTCCATCACATCTAAAGGGTTAGTGAGGTGTAGTAGTGGTACACTAACTCAAGCTCCAGAAGCATATAAAGGGTTAGTGGGGCGCTCCTCTTTCCGATGTGGGATCAATCCCCATCTGGTCGAAAAGGACAAAACCTTATCTCTGTCTGGCTCCAGAGTCAGGCTACAATTAGATGTGATGGAAAAATCTCCTCCCACAAAAAGCGCTTTTTGGGGTGAGGATGAACCACCTGGGTTGCCACCGCCCCATTTAATTGTAGCCTGACCCTGGAGCTAGGCAGAGATACAGGTTTTGTCCTCTTCGACCAGATGGGGATTGATCCCACATCGGAAGGAGGAGCGCCCCACTAACCCTTTATATGCTTCTGGAGCTTAAGTTAGTGTACCACTACTACACATGTGTAGTGGTGGTACACTAACTCAAGCACCAGATGCATTATAAAGGGTTAGTGGGGCGCTTCTCCTTCCGATGTGGGATCAATCCCCATCTGGTCGAAGAGAACAAAACCTTATCTCTGCCTGGCTCCAGAGTCAGGCTACAATTAGATGTGATGGAAAAATCTCCTCCCACACTTAGCATGCACAAATGTAAATATAGCATGAATAATGCATGAACATGGGAAAATCTACCTTCAATACATGATAAAATGCCACAAGGGGCCAACACAGATGCAGAAACAACAAATGGGACACAGCCCAATCAAAATATTTGAGAAAAATTCACCCAATTTTGAAAACTAACCCAAAGTTTCGAAAATCCCCAATTATCAAAACCCTAACAAAAATTCTGCATAATCTAAACAAAAACTTAAAAAGAAATGATTAACAAACATACCTTGAAGAAGAAAATGCATAAAAAGTGTTTGGATTGAAGGGGTTTGAATGGAATAGTGATTTTGGGTTGAAAAGGTTCGAGAGAGGTTGAGCGAGGGAAGTTTTAGAGTTTTGAAAAACTGTCACATCAGCTATATAAAAACTGAAAACACGCGTTTTTCGCGGGTTAGGGAGTGGTGACACAGTCGCGAGACAGTCGCGAGAAGGGCCTCTGAAGCACAAAAATTTCACGAGAAGCTGTTGGTCGCAAGACAGTCGCGAGACAATCGCGAAAGTTTCTGTGTGACAAGAAGAAAAAAATATTTCCCTCAACTCCTTTTCGCGGGAAGCTCTAAGTCGCGAGCTTCTCGCGAAACAACCCCTGAACCAGTTTTTGAAGAAACACAAAAACATACATTTTAATTAAAAACAAAAGACAAGAAAGTATAAAATCACTTTCAAAGACAAATAAAACACTCAAAAATCTTTTTGGGTTTGATCAATAAAGATTGAGCATGTGAAAACACATTTAATCAAGTACAATCACACAAATGAATATGACATTCATTGAACATAGACTTGTGTGTTGTGTGTGGATATCAAAAATGAGATAGTTCTTAGTCCAATGTGAAGCTTCAATGATCAATTCAAACAAGGCATACACAACTAGCACTAGATTATGTGACCAATCTCAATTATAGAAACATGCATATATGACCTCCCACACGTACTTGATAACAATTCATTGAAGCTTTTCATTTGGCTCCATATTCAACATATCATTTGCAACTTTTGAGCAAAGAAAATCTCATTTAGAGAAAGATGCCTAAAATTTTTTATATTTCAATTGATGAGTTAGCCTTTGGCTTTTTGGGCATCATACATTTTATTTTGGTCGCTTTCCCTTTTTCCTAGTCGAATACTAGTTTGTGCGACAGGCTTTTGCAGCTCTATATCTCTTTTCATTTGGAGATTTACATTTAGAGAGCTCTTTTAAGCAAAAAAAATAAAAGTGGGAAGATATATAGGCATGAGTCTATGCATGTCTCAAGATCAACAAAACCATTCACTAATCATTCATGACAAGGTTGAAGATCTATTTACAACAGTCACATGGATTTTAGAATTTCTTCCACAATGATATGAGTGCATGAGAGACAAGCTAAGCTCGTTAAATGCACAAAGCTATAAGTACAAAGGTACAAGGCAAAACATGCTTTGAGACAAAACTCAACAAAGTGATCAAACTTTTTGGATTTTCTATTTTTTATGTGTTTTTGAATTTTTGAACACACCCAAAGCAGAACAAGAAAAGTAAGATCAACAAAAACAGTCGGTACAAACCAACCGGACAAAGTAACAACAGTAAACAAAATGCATGAAAAGATGCAACAGCAAATGTCCCTAAACATTGAAAGAATTTATGCGTGGACATGTTATAATGCTTATGCATGAGTACCCCTCTTCACCCACACGTCACGTGCGTTTGGGGTGATATCCTTAACGGATTGGGTACGAGAATTTGGACTGTCAAACCTTCTGGTGAAACTCTCCAAGCAGGTGGTGAAGGCACCAATCATTTTCATCACGTCCATCATACCAGGATCACGATTTTGACTTCTCGGTTGTTCACCACCCCAAGACCTCATGTCATTTCTCCTTCCTCATGACCGAGGTGCGCTTGAATTGTTGTCTGATCTCAGCTTTTGACAGTTGGGTCTGGTATGTCCTTGCATTCCGCAGTAGTGACACACATAGTCCGTTCTAGGACCCCGTTGTGATCTTGGGAGATATCTTCCTTTGGTTTCATGTTTGCCCATAGACTGATTTCGGGGCTTATTCACCATCCGTTGCTCACTCACATTCTTGTTCTCAGCCTTAACATTCTTAGGGATGGTTTCTTCTACAATAGGCTCTATGGCTTTCACAAATTTCACTTCTTTGGTAGCTTTGGCTGATAGCTACTTCCTTCGGTGTATCCCAACCTGGACTTGTCTGAAGAAGGTTTTTGAGATGAGATAACATCATCTAACTTCTGAGAGGAGACTCTCTCTATCTTGGCATGAGCTTGCACTACCTCTTGCTTAAGAAACCTCACCTTCGTATAGGCTTTAGACAGCTCGCCATTTAGTGTCTCAATCTCACACTTAGCCTATTTTTATCTGATCAAGAGACTTTTGTAATCTTCCTCAGCTTTCTTCATTTTCCTTACAGCTGCCTTGGCTATTCTGGTATACTCTCCCGACTTCTCAAGTAGTAAGGAGTAATTTTCTTGAAGATTAGCTGTATTCTCTTCTTCTTCTTCAGCATCTGATTCTTTCACATTCCCAATAGACTCTGAATTAGAATGCTCACCAAGCTCCTTCACAAGTGCACCCAAATCATCCGATGACTCCACATGAGCAATGGTCATGAATGCGGAGCAGTTTCCCTCTCCGTCACAGCTCTCTTCCGAGTCAGAATCAGAGGAGTCTGAATCACTGAGTGTCGTGGCATAAGCTTTTCCTTTTCCCCTCAGAAAATTTGGACACTCCTTCTTTAGATGTCCATGGCCATTGCACTCATAGCATACAATTTCTGAAGAAGGTTGAAACTCCCTCCCTTCTTTCCTTGTAAACTCTTTCCTATCACCTCTTGAAAATGAAAACTTCCCTCTGTTGAAAGGTTTCCCACTGTTCTTCATCTTCAGAAATTTGCGGAAGTTTTTCGCAAGAAATGCTACTTCCTTTTCCACCCCATCTTCTTCGGAGGAATCATCCATCATTTCGGTGATGGTTTTAAGAGCAAGTGATTTACTCATCTTATGGGAAGGCAGTCCCATCTGATATGTTTGGAGAGACCCAACTAATTCTTGAATTTTAATCTCATCCAAATCCTTGCTTTCCTCTATGGCTGTAACTTTTGCTCTAAAACTTTCAGGCAAGAACCTCAATACTTTTCTCACCACCTTAGCATCTTCAATCTTCTCCCCAAGATTGAGTTTAGCAATTACAATTTCATTGAGCTTCCCATAGAATGAATCAAACGCTTCATCATCACCCATCTTGAGCTCTTCAAATTTGGTGGTAAGCATCTGAAGCTTTGTGTCCTTAACTTTCTTTGTACCTTCATAAGTAGTCTCCAAAATCTCCCAAGCTTCTTTGGCAACTGTCATATGAGAGATCCTGTGGAATTCATCAGGAGACACAACACAAAAAATAGCGTTTAAAGCTTTACTATTAGCATTTGCTGCTGCAAGAGCTGCCTTATCCCAATTAGCCTTAGGAGCCTCCGGCTTAGTCCAGCCTATCTCTACCGCATCCCAAACGGTATCTTCTATAGAGCATAAAAATGCTCTCATTCTGACTTTCCAGAATGCGTAATTGTTCCCATCAAAAAATGGTGGAACATTGAGCGATTGAGACCGGTCCATCTCAAATAGGGTCAAGGATCATACCAAGGTATTTAAACCACAGCAAGTGTACCCGCCATGATACCAATTGAAAGCTCGAAAACGTGTTGAAAAACACAAGAGCTGTTTAGACCCCCCGATTAAAATTACGGCTTGATAGATTTTACACAACTTTAATACAAAGTGCGGAATAGTGTAAAAGCGAGCGGATGAACAAGTAAGCTACTCTAATCCATAAACTAAGCAACACAGCAGTATAATGGAATTAAACAAGAGTAGGGAAGAAGGATGCAAACACAGAAAACACCGAGACGTGTTCTCGAAGAGGAAATCGAAGAACTCGGCGAAAAACCTCTCTGCCGCCCTCCAAGCGGAAATCGATCCACTAGACAATCAGTTGGGATACATGAGTAAGCAAGAGACTCTCCAAGCCTAATCTACCCGATGTACCTAAGCCCTCCAAGCTCCTACTCCAACAAGGCTTCTCGGAACCGTGTCTTGTCTAGCACCCCGGATCCCGCAACAAGCTCCATGTTGCATCTGCCATTTCAGGCTTCTTCCAATGCTTCCCAGCAGCACCAAAATGTCACTCAACACTCTCAAAGGGTGTGGTAAGTGTTTGGGCTATCAACCTCTCAATTGTGTGGAAATGGAGAGGGAAGGGTTGAGGAGATACCACAAGCAAGTGTATAGAGAAAGGTGGGGATGACAATCTCTAATTGCAAATGTGTTTGGGTAGGGTTTTCTCTCTGAAGCATTCCTCAACATTTGTGGGTAATGAGGGTATATATAGGATAGGTGCAAAATGTGTGAGTCAGTCAGTCCAGGCTGGCAGAACAGCATGTCTCACGGGAAGGCCTTACCCGCGAGATACTCGCGAGAGACAGCTGTCTCCACCTGTCCTGACTCTTCGCATTCCAGCATGTGCAAGGCACATGCTTCACTTCGCGGCATGCTAAGTCGCGACATACCCGCAAGATTCCTTCAGCTTCCAAATGGCTTGAGTCTTCACACACTCTCTATCACACAACCCTTACATCAATTCTCACAACAAATACAGGGTATAAACAATTGATAATAATTACAATCAAATTTGGCACGAAATAAAAGCCAACTAAACACATAGTTGTAAATAACAACTTTACAATTAATGCGAAATATACGTGATTAGCAAATTAATCAATCAAAGCATTCAACAATTGCATGGATGAACATATAAGTGCAAGGGAAATATGAATAGGGAAATAAGGAAAAGGGTAACAAACCCAAGAAAACATGGCAATATGTTATCGAAGAGGAAAACTGAAGAACTCGGTGTAAAAACATCTCTGCGGCCGTCCAAGCTGAAATGATCCACTAATGAATAAGTTTGAGTATAAAGATAACCAAAAAGACCCTTTAAGCCTAATCTACCTAAAGTACTTGAGTCGTCCAAGTTCCAGCTACCAATGGACTTCTCGGAATCTTGTCTTCACTAGCTTCCTAGATCCCTCAATACTGCCCGATTGCACTACCAAGCCTCACCGGCTTATTTTGGCAAAGACCTAATACTTCCCAAGCTCCAAAACACTTTCTACACTCAGATTGAGTGTGAGTTGTGTTTGGATACAAATCTCTTCTCAATGTATGACAATGGGAGAGGAGAAAGGGTAAAGACTACAAGAATTTCTCTTTTGAAGATGAGTAGCTCTCTCTAAAAGGTGGGTATTATGAAAACTACTCTCTAGGGTTTTTCTTCTGAATAGCTTTTTTACAATTTTGTGGGTAATGAGAATATATATATATAGTATGGGTAAAGGGTATAAGAGTCACACTTAAAATCTCAACTGTCAGTGCATTTCGTAAGTCATCTCGAGGGTTGGCCAAGTCACAAGATTACTCGCGAGATACACTAAATCTTCAACTTCCAATATGTGCTCCTCGTGTGACTTCAACTGTCTTGATAAAATCTTCATCACTTAAAACTAAACCCATTACAATTAAATCTCACAAAATATAAAGAAATAAATTAATGAAATTACAACACTTTTTTTATGGAATAAAACTAACATAAATAAAGCCAACACAAATGTAATGCGAAAAACATAACTTAACAGGACCAAAAGTCACAACCATACCAGGCTTTACAAAACCTCCTTTTGCAACCTTGTTGAATCTCCTTCAGCAACACCACCAAGCAAAATAAAAAAAATTCACATTCCTTTTCACAGAAAACCAAATTAAAACCACCACACCACTGCAAAAATCAAACCAAAAATAAACACAAACCCAGCAACCACCTCTCCCATTGTCAGAAACAAACACACCCACCGCAAAAAACAACACAAATCCAGCAACCACCGTACCCACCTCAAAAACTACCACAACCACTGCAAGAATCCCATCTCAGTTCCTCTCTCTAGTTCTCTGCTGAACCTCTGCCCTTGAAGACCCCATTCAAATCCTAACAGAAAATCATAATCCTACTACCCTTCAACATCAACGGTGCCTTGATAAAGTCCAAAAGATCCGAACCCTCCTCCAACATGGCCGAATGGAAACTGCTTATAGGCTCATTAGGACCTTATTCACTCCAAAGATCCATTCTCTTCGCCGTTTGATCTTTTCACCCTCTGCTCTCTCTTCACCTTCCATGAAGCCCACTTTTTCAAATATGCTATTATCGATTTGCTCAAAGTCCAAAATGAAGACCGAGAGTCAGGTGAGAAAAGAGAGAGGGAAGAGAGGAGAGAATGAGTCAAAGGGGAGAGGAGAGAGAAAAGAGAAAATAAAAAAATAATTTTCTTAGGAGCAGCGAGGAACATGTCTCCCTGGTTGTGGCGAGTGAAAACTGAATGTTAAAAATTTTTGGTAGTTTGATGAGACTGATGTGTAGGTTTTCTTTTGTGGGTTTTAGCTAAAATTTTAATGTTATGCTAGTTTGTTGAGACTTATGCGAATACTTTTAGAACATTTGTTAATGGACTATAAAGTTTTGATACCATTTTTTATAAAAAATATAAAAAATTGTCCAAAAAAAATCAATTGATTTTTTCTTTTCCTATAAAAAGTTCTTTGAAAATATATATATATATATATTTTTTTTTTTTAGATAAGAGATAAACAATTTTTTTTTTAAAACCAATAATTTTAGATTATCCGTTAACTTTAAAAAAGAAACAAAAAAATAGTGTGAAACTGGCAAATAGTATGTATATATATATATATATATTATTAATAAGAGGATTCTCCTGTTTCGTCTTCAATTTTTAGCATACCAAAATATCCTTATACAAGTTCTGAAATAATATATATTTTAGTTTTTTTTTTTTCCTATAAAAAAGCAAAAAATGTTAAAACGGTAATACCATCTCACATACAAAAGGAAAAAATAAACCCGTTATTCTCAACACCTACTTGTATTCAAATGTCTAATTCCTATCTGTATTTATTATCTGTTTGAATTCAAATACTTTAATTAAAAAAAAAAAAAAAAAAAAAAAAAAAAACTCACTACCCCAAGTAACATTCTTATTCTGAAAATTTTATGGTTTTTTTTTTAATTTTTTAAAACATTCTAAAATTTATACGTTTCCTTACCTCCTTGAAAAAAAAAAAAAAAAAAAAAACACACACACACACACACACATATATATATAACACTAAACTAAAAAATTAAGGCGTAAATGCACTTTTAGTCCTTACATTTTGGTTTTTTTTTTTTTTTTTTTTTTTCTACATTTTCATTTTACCACATTTTGTCCCTAAACCAATTAACGCGTGACATTTAAGTCCTTATTGTCTCCCAACTAACAGAAAAAGCTAACGTGGTTGACGGCACATTAAAATAATAATTAAAAAATCTATTTTGGCATTAAAAAATATCACATCAGCATCTAAATTAATTTTAATTAAATAAAAAAAAAATTAGGAATCTCTGGATTTGAAGGAGCAGAAAGGGCTGAGCATCTGAACGGTTGAGCTGCCATGGGTTCATCACAGAATTAGGAATCTCCGGAATATCCACAGAGAATCCACTCATTTCTTTGATCATCTGAAGCATCGAGTTCAAGGATCGTAAGCGATCTGTGAGTTCCGCATGCTGAGCTCTGAGAACGTTGTTGGCAGATTCGATCGCCCCGTAGTTTTGCTCCTTGGCGTTGATCTTCTGCAACAGATCACAATTTGAGAGCTACAACCGAGTCACCTCATTCGTCAGATCCTCCAGCTACTTATGCTTCCTCATCTGAGATCACCTCACCGATTCACGATTCGACAACATCCTCTTCCTCTTTGTTAGGACATATGTGGTTCACTTGTTAAGAACATATGTCATTCTTTTATGTAATTGGCTAATCTTTTGACAAAACGCACTTTACTTGTAATTTGGTAGATCTAGGATGTGTTGAAATACTTCAAGAAACCATGTTTCAAGATCAAGTGTTGAACCCTTCAAATCTATCCAAAAAAATAAGCTGAAAGTGCAAGGTTACTAAAACTCGACAGCTAACATGTGTCGAGGTTTAGAAAGTTGCTCAAGCCCGTATTCTCGACACCTGCTCGACAACTTCTATCTATCGAGGTTTACAAAAATCAGAATTTCTGATCTAATTTCTTGGGATCCGTGTTTATGTATTTGAGTATTCTTTTCTCCTAACCCTAGACATATAAAATGATTGTTTTAAGGGCAGTCAAAGAATACACAAGTTACACAAGTATTGAGCAAAGTCTGTTCAAGTAATTTGTAACCGAAGACAAAGTTTTGCCCTAGTTCATCTCTTCTGAAGAAGTTGTTGTGTATGTGCACCTTTGGGTTTTGTGACCAAGTATCTTCTTGATCTTCATCGTGGATGAACTGAAGAACTTTGCAGCCAACAACTCTTTTTAGTTGGTGATTGAAGTCGCGTACTGGGATCCACACATTGGTTAGTCACGTACTTGGGAGCTGTGCATCAAAAGGGGAACTTGTCACTACTAGGGGTGTGCATGGGTCGGATTGAAGGGATTTTTTGACCCAACCCATCATGGTGGGTCAAAAAAAATTCAACCCAACCCAACTCATCACATAAGTCTAACCCAACCCACAAGGGTCGGGTTGGGTCGGGTTGAACCCATGGGTTTGACAAATTTTTTATTTATTTATTATTATTAAATTGAGTAGAAAAAATATATAAATATTAATATATTAAAAAAACCCAAAGATTAGTATTAATGTAACTCCTTAAAAGCAAACAACACTAATGACTAAACAACAATAGTAATTTATTAGGGTTTGTGTGAACTAATTGGCTTTTATATATGATAGGAAGAATTGGTTATTTTAAAAATTTTATTAATTATATAATATTATATATGTATGTATGTATATTAAATTAGTATTAGTAGGAGGAACCGAGGAAGTGCTGCTCTACAGCTAGTTTTTTTTTTTGTTTTTTAAATTATTAAATATATAATATATATTTAATATATATATATATATATATATATAAGTGCCCTACAGTTGGTTTTAAAAAAAATTATTAAATATATAATATACTTTAAATATATATTAAATATGGGTGGGTCAGGTCGGATTTGGCGGGTTTGTAATTTTATGACCCAAACCCAACCCGACCCACTATAAAAATTTTTTTTGTAACCCAACCCAACCCACCAAGCCTTAAAAATCGACCCAACCCGGCGGGTCCGGTTGGGTTAGGTCGAGTTTGGCGGGTCGGTGGGTTTTCTGCACACCCCTAGTCACTACAGAATAAGTCCAATTGGGTATTGAGGTAAGAGTTTA
Organism: Quercus aquifolioides; assembly: GCA_019022515.1. NCBI lineage: Eukaryota > Viridiplantae > Streptophyta > Magnoliopsida > Fagales > Fagaceae > Quercus > Quercus aquifolioides. The sequence continues at coordinate 38,457,615 of CM032329.1, read as the reverse complement.
ACTGTAGGTTGGTAAGGTACTTGAGATTCCTTTATTTGTAACCGCTTGTTGTGATAATAGTGGAATTTCGGAAGTGGTGACCTGAAAATCACCCGGTAGGGTTTTTGCCGTTAGGTTTTCCCCATTCGTAAACAAATCACCATGTTATTTATTTTCCGCTGCATAATTAGTTTATTGGTGATTTGTTTGTGCTACCACGCATTTGCATGTTAATTTGATTAATTAATAACTTGACTAATTAATCAATTAATTTAATCACAAGGGGTCAATGCGTTTTTGGCCTATCACTCTTCCTCTCGTCGATCGCCACATTGGATCCAGATCCAGAACTCGCAGGTCGTTGAATCGAAGCCATTAATTACAAATTCTTTTTTTTCTTTCGAACAAATTTGTCAAAATCTATGAAAATGTATTTGGTCATATTCGCTGATGTGAATATTTTTTATTTATTTTTTTGGGTGAACAGATATTCAATCTTTAAAACAAAAAAAGTAAAAATTTTGTTTGTTTTTTATTTGGATTTCAAATAAAGGAAAATGTCGTTGCTGGGTTTGCTCTTTGATTCTAGGCTTGATGTCTTTGATAATCAATCTAGGTTTGCTCTTTGATTTTGGATTTGATGTCATTGCTGGGTAGCCTAGGTTTATTTCTTTATTTAAGAACATTGAAGAACAAGTTCTTATGTTCTTAGATTTGTAATTTTTTGTTTTTAATTTTTTTATTTAATTAAAATTAATTTAGATGCTAACGTGGAATTTTTTAATTATTATTTTAATGTGCCATCAGTCATGTCAGTTTTTTCTGTTAGTTGGGTGATGGTAAGGACTTAAATGTCACGCATTAATTGGTTTAAGGACTAAAAGTGGTAAAATGAAAATGTAGGAACTAAAATGAAAAAAAAAAAAAGCATTATTGCCTTGTGCGTGTAAAGATTGTAAAGAGGAGAGGGGGTTAGAGCATCCACAGTAGTGGGTTTTAAAAATCGGACCGGACCGGCCGGTCCGACCGGTTCAACCGGGAATCGGAAGCCAATCCGGTCCGGTTAAAAGCCTCAAAACCGGTCAACAACCGAAAAATCGGGTTTGAACTGGAAATTAGAAAAAAAAGGTTCGATGACCGGTTCGGTTTTTAAAACCATGGGTGGAACTAAAAATTTAGTTATTTGGCACTACAAAAAGTTACTTTATCTATTTTACCTACTCACATGTTGCTGCAGTGGATCTATTTTAACTTTCAACACAATAAAATAATATATATATTACAATAAAATAATATATATATCACAATAAAATAATATTTACTACAATAAAATAATATATTTCACTACCAAAAAATAATCACAAATCGATCAATGGCACAATCCATAACCACTACCAACCAAGAACAACCACCCACAACCACCCAACAACAACTAGCAAGCCAAGAACAACCACCCACAATTATGGCCAAAAATCCAAATTAACCAAAAACCATCACACAAATCACCACCAAAAAAAAAAAAAAAAAAATCAAACTCAAGCTAACTTGGCTAAATTGAAGTGATTTTGATGACTAAACCATAAAACAAAATAAACCCAAAAAACCCAATTGGCAATTTGGCACAGCTAGCTAGTGGAAACAGTGCCGAAACTTAATTGTATCACATAACAACCACCACGCCAAATTGCATCAACCACCACAACACCGGCGACTTCTCCAACTCCAAAAACCTCGACACCACCATGCCGAGGACTCTCTCGACCTCGATTGCCGCCGCCAAGTCCTTCGCTGCCGCCGTTGTTTCCATTGTTGTTGTTGTTGTCATTGTCTCCGCCGGGGAATGATACGGCGATGTTTGCGGTGGAGAAAGCGGTGAGGAAGTGGCAGTGGGGTTGTTGTTGTGGTGGTGGAGAGAGAGCAAAGTGGGTGAGAGAGAGAGACAGAGGTGGAGGGAAGTAGGTGATGGTGATGAGAAAGAGAGTAACGGACGGTGAGGATTGGGTTTGGAGAGAGAAGCGTTAAATGATGAGGGAGTGACGAACATATATTATTTTAACTAGGCAAAGAATAAAAAATTATTTTTTACTTTTAGCTCTAGGCTACATTGCTACCGTGTATATTTATAGATAGACGTGCTGTACCAATGACGCTAAAAAAAAAAAGATTTAGCTTTGCTTTTGGGCGGAATGTCCTCTCAATGAGAATTAAAAAATATTTCTTTCACGGAGTGGAATAGTAGAAAATTGACTTGGTCTACCGTATAATTTCTACTCAGATAGAGACCGTCGTCATCAGCGAGTGGGAATTAAAAAAATAGAAAAATCAAACTATTCAAATTCATCTCTTTCTTTCCCAATTCCAATGACCAAAATCCGAATTCTTGATTTTTCCTAAATCCCACAAATAAGGGTTCCATTTTTGCCAATCCGATGAAACCCAAGTTGTGGCTTTCGTTATTGGTGTTGGTCTCAGTTTGCTTTTCCATAGCCGAATCCAAATGTAGCAAAGGATGTGATTTGGCTTTAGCTTCATACTACGTGATGCCGGAGACAAATCTCACTTTCATGGCTCAAGTTTTGCAGTCCAACCTGAATATCAACCCTAGTACAATTGTCAGTTACAACAAGCAAACGATAGCCAATGTAAACAGTGTTCAAGATGGTGTAAAAGCCAGAGTTCCATTCCCATGTGACTGTATCAACGGCCAGTTTCTGGGTCACATGTTTGAGTACACGGTTCATTCAGGGGTTACGTACATGACGGTGGCACAGGAGTATTATGCCAATCTGACCACATATCAGTTGTTGCAACAGTATAATAGCTATGACCCCAATGATACCAACACCAATACCAATACCAAGTTGAATGTCATGGTCACATGTTCCTGTGGCAATAGCTCGGTTTCAAAGGATTATGGTTTGTTTATTACATACCCGCTTCGGCCAGAGGACACCATCGAATCGATTGCGTCGGCTACGAGTCTTAGTGTGGCGTTGCTGGAGAGTTACAACCCGGGAAAGAATTTCAGCCAAGGAAGTGGTGTGGTGTATATCCCTGCCAAAGGTGAGTTTTACTTTATTTCAGTGAAACCAAATAGATTTTTTTAAGTTTGTTTGGATGAGTTTATTTTTTGGGTTATTCTATTTATTTGAATTTTATCTAAACTCAACCTACGTAGTGTACTTCGCTAAAGTAGCTCAGATTCTTACTTTTGTTTCTTTCTAATTGAACATACGTTTTAAATCCTATTATATCTATTAAAAATAAATAAATAAGAAACAATTTCGGCACTTGCAATCATTTAATTTCATTGTTAGCATGCATGCATTTGTTAGAATATACAAATTTCTCATCCATATAGGATAAGATAAGGCAATATTACCATGTATTTCATTGAGTTTTAAGCATACCGAGATGATACCCTTTTCCTTTCAAAATAGTTTCTGGGGACCATGAATTTCCATTTGCTTGACATTTTTTCCCCTTTCTTTTCATTTGCAGATCAAAATGATACTTATCCACCTCTGGTATCAAGGTACCTTCTAAAATTTTATCCTCGTGCTAAATGAACCTACAGCTTACATCCGTTTCTCATTTTCTAATGTTTCTTTTCATTTTGTCCCTTTTGCAGCACAAGCGGTTTGGCCTTCTCCCACAGTTGGTTTTACAGTGATTAAGTTTTCTTTGATTTTTGGAGACAAATATGAGATTGTAAAGTGGACAGCTGATACTACTTTTGTGCTTAATATTTGCTTATCAATAAGCAGGATTAGCAGCTGGAGTTATTGCTGGCATAGCTATGGGAGCTGTAGTTATTCTGCTGTTACTTGCAACTTGTATATATTTCGGATGTTACCGAAAGATGAAGGTGGAGGCATTGTTGCTCTCTACAGCTTCTAAGGGTCAGCATGGGCGTGGTATATTTATTTGTTTAGAACTCTTCCCCACCTGTCTTGTTAACTTTTATAGATATCTGTCAAAGAATGATTGCTTCATGGATCTACTGAATGGAAATGCTAGAAATCTCAATTAAATGAAGTGTAAATCTTATTCAATCATCATCACATTGCTCATAGATAACTATAGATCTTATGCTTATTTATTGTTAAGCATGCCCCTACAACCCCACCCCCCCCCACCCCCCGCCCCCCCCCCACCAAAAAAAAAAAAAAAGCATTATAGTTTTTTTTGTTTTCATTTGTGAATGAATTTATCTGAAGTTGCTGACAGATGTTACTATTTTAATGAATGTGATTGCTGATTTTATTTGAAGAGTTTGCAACTTGAAACTCTCACTAGTGTCATTACTTTGATCTATCCTTTTTTCTGCAAAATAGTTTGCAAAGTTAACATTGGACATCCTATTTAAGCAGCTCCACTGAATCCATTGTACTGTATATAAAGAATCATTGTGACTCATAGAAACAATGAAATTGTATGGATCTTTCTACTTCTTTTGTTCCATAAAATGGGAGGTTAGACATGATTTCACTAATTGCTTTTCCATCAATTTTATATTTAGACCCTAGACCTACCATGGGTAGAAATGCAGAATCAACTGGTCCTGCTGGTGATCCAGATAAAGCTTTGGGATGTATAGGTATAACTGTGCACAAATCAATAGAGTTCTCATATGAAGAACTTGCCACAGCTACCAATGACTTCAGCATCGCTAGTAAGATTGGTGAAGGTGGTTTTGGGGCTGTTTATTATGCAGAGTTGAGAGGCAAGGTTTGTAGCCACATGTATTTTTATTCATCATAGGCGGATTGCACATTAATCATGCACGGCAGATGCAAATTGATTAAGTAGTTGCTCTGCAACTTGACTGATTTTATTAGTTGAGCTTTGTTCATGTAGGTCTATATATAATGATATGCTAGTCCCTCTACATAGCAGGTTTGCAACCTTTCATGACGTTTGATGATAAATCTTTTAGGGATAGATGTCAAATAGGAACACCATGCCAATCCTTTTAGATGGGAGATGGTGAGAACTTTGAATTTTAATTTTAATTTTTAACCAATTTAGAAGAGTTTGGGAATAAAATTATTAAAGCACATATAAAGGTTCAAGGTGAGGACTACTTTGCAAAATGAATAGCTGAATAGATTAAATGACTTTACGTAACTGTTGTATTCTTATCTGAATCTGTGATCTATGACATATTGTTGGATATTTTAGCTACTCTAAACTAGAAATTTTGAGTTTGATTGTAAGAAAAAATTTAGTACAGAAGTCAAGCTGGACAAAATGGTATATATGAAATTTGCAAAGTTAGCTCCAGGTTGGATGTATGAGGGTAATTGAGTAGGGTTCAGCACCCAATCTGGAGAAGTGGGAGTGGATGAGAAAATAATCTAACGGGTGAGAAAAATGGATGCACAGTTCAGTCAGTCTTTAGCGTTTGCTCAGGTTAAATATGAAATATACATTTATCAACATCTGTGCTCTATGTTGCGTGTTGCATTTGTCATTACCCTATATGGATGGCTAAACAGGCACATCAGCTTTTAGCCATGTCATCTTGTTGTCAGTTCACTTTCCTAACAGTCCCTCCCCATCACTCAATTTGTGCAGAAAGCTGCAATCAAGAAGATGGATATGCAAGCATCCAAAGAATTTCTTGCTGAATTAAAGGTTTTAACAAGTGTTCATCACTTGAATCTGGTAATATACTTTCTTTCCCAGGAATTTTAAAAATATATTCTTATTAAAGGTTGTACCCAAAGCACAAAGCTCCCATTTTTGTAGGGTCTGGGGGAGGTCATGGTAGGCTACCTTACCTCCAATATTTTTTTGGAGAGGCTGATTCTGGGTTCGAATTCGCAACTTGTTGCTTTTGGTGGAAGGCACTTGCCATCACAACAAGGCCCGACCTCTAAACATATAATGCTTATTGTTTGGAAAAAAATGAACTAAAGTTTTTCCAATCATAGTCTTTGGAGAATTGTTCACATAAGCCAGAAGCTTTATATAAATTTTCATTTATGTATCATATATGGGGGATATGATCCTCACCTCATTGCACCTATCTCATTATTATCTCATTTTTAAAGTGAAGCATCATTGGCTCATGGACCAAAGTTTATGTTGTATGCTTATATAACCAGTAATTGTCTAAATCAGTAAATGTCTGTGCAATTATATCCGTATATATGATTTTATTAACTGATCCCTTTACTCCTTTCCATCATGTTTATACATGTACAAACACACACAGGTGAGCTCAATTAATATGTCCATCCAGGGTTAGCCATGCCATTTATTTATCCCTTTGCCAATGCCATCCATGCCCTAAATATGACCAAAAGAGTTTTTTAAAAAGTTGAATAATAGAAGCCCTTAGAGTTGTGGTAGTTGCAAGTAAGACCTTAATGCTGAGGTGTTAGACGCTTGTATGCAGTAGTAGTCATGTTATTTTCTCTGTTATGTAGACAGAGCTTTAAGATGTTTGATTCTTTTTTATCATCTATACACTATATATTACTTATTATCAACCAATGCAGGTGTGCTTGATCGGGTATTGCATTCAGGGTTCTCTTTTTTTGGTCTATGAATATATTGAGAATGGCAACTTAAAGCAACATTTGCGTGGCACATCAGGTGAGATTGTATGTATCATTTTCAAAAAAAAAAAAAAAAAAAAGGTGAGATTGTATGTGCATAGTGATGATCTTTTTAAGTGATGTCACATTCAGATCAATGGTCATAATTATGTTTATATGTTTCTAGGGGGGGACCCGTTGACATGGCCTACTAGGATACAAATTGCACTTGATTCAGCCAGAGGTCTTGAATATATCCACGAGCATACCATTCCGGTTTATATCCATCGAGATATTAAATCAGCAAATATATTGATAGACAATAACTTCCATGCAAAGGTTGCATTAGTAACTCTATTCTTGCTATGGATCTTCAAAAATGTGTTCACATTGTTTTATTGCATTATATTGTAGGTTGCAGATTTTGGGTTAGCTAAACTGTCTAAAGTTGGAGGTGTATCAAGCTCCACACAAGTCATGGGAACATTTGGATACATGCCACCTGAGTAAGTTTACTTTTGTTTGTAAAATTATTAACCTACGGTCATTGTTCACTGATCCCCTGGACTTCTTTGTAAATGGGGACAAAAAACTTTAGCTATGATTTCTGTAAAAAAATGGATTATTTTTTACCTATCTTCTGCGCAGATATGCTTGGGGCGGAGATGTTTCTCCCAAAGTAGATGTTTATGCTTTTGGGGTTGTCCTTTTTGAGCTTATTTCTGCCAAGGAAGCATTGCTCAAGGCATATGATTCCACTTCTGAATATCAGAGCCTTGTCGCCTTAGTAATCTTCTTTCCATCCCACTAATTAAACAGCTGGATGCTATGCTTTTACTAGGCTTACTCATGTCTGGTACTATTCTAGGAAACCAACCTTGGACATATATTTATTTTATTTTCTGTGTTTCATAGTTTGAGGATGTTCTTAAGCAGCCTGATCCCAGAGAGGCCCTGTGCAAAGTAGTTGACCCTTGTCTTGGAGATGACTACCCACTTAACTCAGTCTGGACGGTAAAGCAACTTATACAAAAACCTATTTTTACATTTTAATTATTTCATTTCCCATAATTCTATAGAGGTGTTTGGTTACAGGTGGCTCAGCTTGCCAAAGCATGCACACAAGAGGATCCACAACTACGTCCAAGTATGAGATCTATAGTGGTTGCCTTAATGCAGGACAAGCCAAAACTTTGACAGAAAAATTAAACAATAACAAAAATAAATGATAGAAACCTAGGAATCAGTATCAAGTTTTGCTTGGAGTAACACTAAGGCTTTGTTTGTTTGGGGATGGAAAAATAGGGGATAAAAAATGGTAAGATGATGAAAAAGTGGGAGGATAGGAAAAAAAAAAAATTAGTTTCCTCTCTTGTATGTTTGGTTGGGGGCAGAAAAGTGGAGGGATAAAAAGCTTTTTTATTTGGTTAAGAAGAAAAATAAGATTATAGACAACAGAATTTGTATAAATTTACTTTAATGCGTTTATTACATAATTTTTTTAAAATATTTTATAAAGGAAAAAGAAGTATTGTTGGAATAAATAAATAAATAAAAATAAAAGGCTCAAACATTAGTTTTTAAAAAAAAAAAAATCAATGCACATATGGTTTTAGGGTGTAGATAAGTAATTTTCTTCAAACCATGTCTCCTCCCCCATTTTTTCCCCAATTTGGGGTGTTGAATTTTGGTGAGGCTAGAAAGAAAATACGAGTCCCACCTTCCCTCCCAACCAAATATCTCCCATATTTTCTCCCTCCCCCTCCCCCATCCCCTCCCAACCAAATATCCCCCCTAAATATTATCCCCCCTAAATATTATCCCCACAAATTAGCCCAACCAACCAAACACAACCTAAGTAAAAAATAAATAAATAAATAAATAACTACTAAGAGTTGGTACTTGGATTGGTTAGAGTTGGTACCAAATCATGGAGACAATCTCAATTGAAACTTTTATTCATCAAAATAAGTTCTTACGATAGGAGTATAATATTTGTTTATACATGAATACTAAATCTTATTTCTAATTCACATAAAAAAAAAAATCTAATTGATATAGAAAATCCTAATTACATTTTTTTTTAGAAAACCCTAATTATATCATTACAAAGATAACCCTATCTTTAAATAAATCCTAATAAACCCAATTAGAATGCTATGACCCAATTAGAATCCTAATATTTGTTTATGGGAAGGTTTCTCAAAAAAAAAAAAAAAATGCTATGACCTAAAAATAAAATAATTTACTAGCAAACTTAAATGATACTAAATTAAAATAATTATCTTCTTGTGTCTCATACATCATGCCCTCATTATACTTTCTTCCAAGTAAAGATTTGGATCTTGGCTCCTATTACAAAAATCAAGCTCTTGTCAATCTAATGCTTGGAAAGGTAGAAACATCTAATTTGTTAGTCCCAGCTAAGTGTGTTAGCTATCAAAAGGATTAGTAATTCACCCAAAAGAAAAACTGTGGTAGTAAAATAAAGAAGTTGAAACTGTTGGTAGACAACTCGGCTGTTATTCTAAGGAGAAACCAAGCAAACTCTAGAGCATCTCAATGAATCCAAAAGCAACTAGAATTCATCTTTTGTTCTACTGCATACGGGAAGCTCATGTAGTCAGTTTAGCAGCGACCGCGAACTTCTATATAAAACCATTCATGTAATAACAAACAAATAAAATAAAATGAAATAGCAAGCAGTGCGTCCTTTGTTATTAAACGTGCTCCTCCTCGTAGCAAACAAAATTAATTTTCTTTACTTATTAAAAGCATGTTATCAACCTACCCGTTCCTATGCTTCTTAACTAATCAAAAAAAAAAAAAAAAAAATCTCCAGCCACTTACAATTACAATCTTGCACCCATCTTGGTATCAGAGTAAACTAACCATAAACTCTGGCAACAAGTTCTAGGAAGATTCTAGCATTTTACCCTTATTTTTTTAAAAATTTAGCAATATGTCTTTGTTTTGAAATTATTTAAGTCCATGCCCCTTGTAGGGACCGGTTTCGAGCGCTCTCCACGGATTGAGAGAGTGGACCCAAGCCCAGCTAACCCTCCAATGAATTTATAGAGTATGGGTTCAAGAGCTAGGCCCTAGTAAGGAATGCAGCGGTCATGCATGGTTGTACATGAATGCTGATAACTTAAACGTGGGTTGGAATGCACAATAAGGCTCTTCGGACGGGTCTTATAGAGCTTGAAGTTCTTATTATCTCTTTTCAGAAAGGTTACAAGGTTGGAGAGAATATAAACTGCTACAGTATTTCTTTTCTCTGGTTTTCCGTTCGTCCCCGTCTCAAGAGGGACTTCTTACATTATATACTTCTTTTTTTGTTGATCCTAGCCCTACATTTGTTGATCAACCCGGTTTCCACTTGAGAGCCTGTCCCATCAGTTGCATTCCCATCCCCCCTGTGGGTTGCAGCGCCCAAGACGGCACTGTTCAGAGGTCCTATCCTCATTAATGCGGCCAGAGCGTTAGTTGAAGGCATCTAATGTGGAGGTGACAGTTCATCTGGGACTTGCTCCTCCACCATGCTTCCATGTCCGGTGCTTGGTACTTGCTATTTGCTCCTTGGATGCTCAGGGAGATTCCCCTTGAGGATGTGCTGCTTGCTCACTTTCTGATCTCGGTCTTCCGAGGATGTAATCATCCTTGGCAATGCTTCTTGGGCACTGGGCTCTACACTTTCGTCCTCGGACCTTGGACGCGTCCTCGGCACGGGCTTTTGGGCCTGGTTCGAAGTGGGCCGGGGTTGCCTGACTCTTTCTGGCCCCACAATAGCCCCTCAAAATCTTGCTGTCCGCATCCTCAGGCGGAAATGAGGATTTTGAAATCCTCGGACCTGCACCGTGTCCAATCAAGTCTTGTCCCTCGTCAGCGTCGGGGCCTTTTCATCTGCCCAAGGTGCGTTAGTGGCGCTTCGGTGCGCGTAACGTGTCCTGCATTAAATTCAGGCGGCTTTGTGCTCCCCACGTTAAACGGTCAGATGACAATCAAACGGTGGGGATGCGCCTAGCATTTATGGGCGGGAAAACTCGCGCGGCTCTTCCATCTAGGGTATAAATACCCATTCGAACCGCTTTCTCCTTTTTCATTCACAATCAAGAGCTCTTGCGCCTCCATCCAGAGTCCAGCCAAATTTCCACCTACATCTCCAGCATAAAAAGCCTGTCCGAGGAGCTCATCCTCATTTCTGTAAGTCGCTCTATCCCTCTCTGAGCTATTTTCCTCTCTGCTCCTCCTTCTCTTTTATTTGCTCCTCCTTTAGCTCTCTTAGGCGTCATTTAGGATGGGTAGGCTTAAGAAGTACGTTTTCTCTGAGGAGGCGATGGAGAAATTCATCGCCGATTACAAGATACCGGCCAACGTGGGCTTGAGGTATTGTCAGGAGGGGGAGTGGTACCTCCGGAGGCAGGAGGGGGAGGTGGTGATTCCCATCATCGCCTTCCTTGAAGGGGGGATGAGGATCCCCATGGGGCCGGTGACGAGGGGTTACCTTACATACTTCCGGTTAACCCCCACCCAGTGCGCCTCCAACATGTTCAGAATTCTGGGCAGTGTGGATGCTCTGAATGAGAAGATGGGGCTAAGGTTGACCTATCACGACGTGAACTACTGCTACAATCTTCAACACTTGAAGAACAAGTCCTATTACATGAGGACGAGGGACGACAGGGTCCGGTTTATCCAGTGCCTCCCTGAGTCCAACAAGGGGATGAACGAGGATTTTCTCATCGTGTCTGGAGCGTGGCACGATGGCCTTCATTGCACGACGACAGAAGGGACACCAGGTGGGGCAGTGGGAATAGGAGGGGATTCAAAGATTCTAACTTGTTTCCTGCGTCATTTCTTTTTGTACTGTTTGGTTACTAATGTGAATGTGTTTTCTTTTTGCAGATCCGCACTCCCTCACGCGCAACTTCAGCTTGATCAACAGGGAAGACTTGCAGAAGGCGCTCAAGTCTGCGGCTTTTGAAAACGAGGCAGACCACCAAGTCAGAGCTGCTTACAAGATCTTGGGGTACACTCCACTCCAAAAATCATTTGTGGCCCCCAAGTACGTGATCAGAGCAAAGGATCCTCGGCTGCAGAAAATAGAAGTGACCGAGGACGGGTTCGAGTTTCCCAAGGATCCCTCCACTTCAGAAGGCGTCACAGTAGCAGTCCCCTCTTCTTCCCACACACTCTCAGAGGCCGCGGAAGAGAACTTAGAGAGGGAAGGAGTGGCTGCAGATTTTGGTCCTGCCGAGGACGATTTTGACGTTTTTGAGCAACTCCATCAGTCCGAGGACCCTTCTGGAGACTTGGGTGATCCTCGTCTAACCGAGGCAGACCTCTTAGCGTCAGAGACATCTTCTCGGCTTGAGATGGGCTACAAGAAGAAGGCCCAACCTAGTCTACTCGACCTCATCGAAGGTCAGCCGGGGAAGTCCAAGCCGAGGCTTCCTCCTCATCCTCCTCCAAAGACTCGTCCTGCTCAGACCAGGTCAGCCTCAACCCAATCCAAGCTTCCTCCTCCTTCGCCTCAGACGAGCTCGCCGTCCAGGCACGAACCTGCTGATCCTAAGCAGAAGAAGGATAAGGGCAAGAGGACCCTTGACGACAAATCTGGGCCCACGCGGGAGGGCGATGACACTCGGCGGCCATCGAAGCAGCTGAGGATAGGCCCCACAACCCAGGACAAACAGGTTGCTACCCCACCCGAGGTTCAGGCCTGGCTCCCCGCCCCAATGCTACGTGGGGCGCCCTTGAGGGATGACTCCTCCCTCAGGGACTTTAGGGATGCCTGCTCCTTCCCGCGGACATGGCGCAGCTGGGGACCATGAGGAGTAGGGATGTCTTCCTCTGCCTCAAGCGATATTTGGGGATGGTAAGACCCTTAACACTTGTGTTTTTTTCTTGCTTTAGTCTTTTCTGCCTTCCTTTCTTTTTTGAGCTCGGCTAATTATCACGTTTCTGTTTTGTTTGGCAGGCTGTCCAGGCCACTTTCAGGCTAGAGGAGGCGGTCAATGACCATGGTAAGGCCATGGACGAAGAGCGCGAGAGGCGCCTGGTGGCCACTCGGACCCTCAAGACCTCCGAGGAGGACCTTGCCAAGGCCAGGGAGGAGCTGAAGGCAATGACCCAGGCTAGGAACAGCGCAATGTCAGGCCTTGAGGGTGCCCAGAGGCAGGCTGAAACTCAGACGAAGCGTCTGGGTGAGGTACAAGGGCAGCTGAAGCTCGCCGAGGAGCTGATAGCTGGCCTGACAAAGAAGGTGGCCGATGCTGAGGAGGCCAAGAGGGTGGCTGAATGGGCCAAAGGGGAGGCCGAGAGGGCCAAGTTTGAGGCAGAGCAAGGCAGTGAAGAGGCCTGGGCCACCAAGCAGGAAGCTGAGGAGGCAGCCTATACTGCCGGGGCAACTGAGACAGCAGCTGCCTACAAATCCCAAGTCCCTGGGGTATGTAGGCGCTACTGCTCCGAAACTTGGAGTGAGGCCCTCAGACAAGCTGGGGTGGAGGCCTCTTCTGACTTGTGGAAGGAGGAGAGCGTGTACTACCCCCCTGTTATCCGCGAGGCTGCCCCAGATGGCTCTGAGGCCGAGGAGGCTGCTGTGGAAACTGCTGCTACTCCGGGTGAGGAGGCCTCGGACGCTGGGGCCACTGGTGAGCCAGTCCAAGGGAGTAATCCTCCCGCAGTGGTTGAATTGAGTGACGGCTCTAATGAGGATGTGCCTCAGCAGGTTGCAAAGCCCTCCCCTGATGCCCAGGTTTCTTCTGCTGAGGGGGCAGCTATTCCTGCCGTGCCTCTGCAGGCCATCCCACTCAGTCAGGGCTCAGAGGACCCTGAGGCAGCCATGGGCCAGCCACCCACCGAAGCGGGCAATTAACTAGAAGGACTAGCCTCTTTGGCGCCTTTGCTTGCCTCACTTTACTCTTTGCATATTTTTCTTTCTTCTTTCTTTGTTTGTAATGTAATCCCCTTTGTGTAATTCCTTTGGACTTAATGAAATGCAAGCTTTGTTTCTTTTTCTGTTTGTTGTGGCTGTTGGCTTACTTGCACGCTATCCGCTTTTTCTTTACTTGTATGATTTTAACTTCAATTGCATCTCGGCCAATCGCGGCATTAATTATTATAATGAGGGCAGGTATGCTCGGGTGGACTTTTCGTTTCCTAAGGACCAGGTAGAATTTCTTCGGGTAGACACTTAGGATCTCTTCAATGTAGTTAACTTCCCCACAGGCCTGAGTCTGAGGACCTTGCAGAGCCTTGGTCCTGCTTGACACTTAGTTTCCTGAAGTAGTTAGTTTTCCCACAGGCCTGAGTCCGAGGACCATGCAGTGCCTTGGTTCTGTCTGACACTTCGGTTTGGCTGTAAGTAACTAGTTTCCCCATAGGCTTGAGTCCTTGGACCATGCAAGACCTAGGTTCTGTCTAGCACCCAGATATAAGTGGTTAGCTCCCCATAGGCTTGAGTCCGAGGACCATGCAAGACCTAGGTACAATGCTAACCTTCAATTGGCTGTAAGTAACTAGTTTCCCCATAGGCTTGAGTCCTTGGACCATGCAAGACCTAGGTTCTGTCTAGCACCCAGATATAAGTGGTTAGCTCCCCATAGGCTTGAGTCTGAGGACCATGTAAGACCTACGTACAATGCTAACCTTCAATTGGCTGTAAGTAACTAGTTTCCCCATAGGCTTGAGTCCTTGGACCATGCAAGACCTAGGTTTTGTCTAGCACCCAGATATAAGTGGTTAGCTCCCCATAGGCTTGAGTCCGAGGACCATGCAAGACCTAGGTACAATGCTACCTTCAATTTGGCTGTAAGTAACTAGTTTCCCCATAGGCTTGAGTCCTTGGACCATGCAAGACCTAGGTTCTGTCTAGCACCCAGATATAAGTGGTTAGCTCCCCATAGGCTTGAGTCCGAGAACCATGCAAGACCTAGGTACAATGCTACCTTCAATTTGGCTGTAAGTAACTAGTTTCCCCATAGGCTTGAGTCCTTGGACCATGCAAGACCTAGGTTCTGTCTAGCACCCAGATATAAGTGGTTAGCTCCCCATAGGCTTGAGTCCGAGGACCATGCAAGACCTAGGTACAATGCTACCTTCAATTTGGCTGTAAGTAACTAGTTTCCCCATAGGCTTGAGTCCTTAGACCATGCAAGACCTAGGTTCTGTCTAGCACCCAGATATAAGTGGTTAGCTCCCCATAGGCTTGAGTCCGAGGACCATGCAAGACCTAGGTACAATGCTACCTTCAATTTGGCTGTAAGTAACTAGTTTCCCCATAGGCTTGAGTCCTTGGACCATGCAAGACCTAGGTTCTGTCTAGCACCCAGATATATTTGCCGTTGGGACGCGAGACGTGTGATCATGATAGGCAGAACATCTGAATCAAAAGAGACTTCTTTATTAATAGTAATACCTTTTCAGGTTATTTACATTCCATGGACGAGGTACAGGTTTGTCATCTAAATCTTCTAAATAGTATGCTCCTATCCCTGCCACTGAGGTGATTCGGTAGAGCCCCTCCCAGTTCGGTCCGAGCTTTCCCCAGGAAGGGTTCTTGGCAGCTCCTACGACTTTTCTCAGCACCAGGTCTCCCGGTGCTAGTGGTCTGAGCTTTACATTGGCGTCATATCCTTGCTTGAGCTTTTGCTGGTAGTGGGCCAGCTGGATCATTGCTTGCTCTCTTCGTTCGTCTACCATGTCCAGGCTCCGCCCTAACAGTTCATCATTGCTGCCTGGGGTGAAGGAGCTCGTCCTTAGTGTCGGGAAGTTGGTTTCCAGGGGGATCACTGCCTCCGCACCATAAGTCATGACAAAAGGTGTTTCCCCCGTTGAGCGCCGGGGCGTAGTCCGGTACGTCCAGAGGACGTGGGGCAGCTCTTCTACCCATCTCCCCTTGGCATCATCCAGTCTCTTCTTAAACCCGTTGACGATGACCTTGTTGACCGCCTCGGCTTGTCCGTTTCCCTAGGGGTAGGTTGGCGTTGAGTATCTGTTTGTGATCCTAAGTTCACAACAGTACCTCCTGAAGGCCTTGCTATCGAACTGGAGCCCATTATCCGAGATGAGGGTATGAGGGACCCCGAACCGTGTAACTATGTTCCTCCAAAGGAATTTCTTCACGTCTACGTCCCTGATGTTAGCTAGTGGCTCGACCTCGACCCACTTGGTGAAGTAGTCCGTGGCCACCAACAGATACTTCTTATTCCCTGGTGCTTTGGGGAAAGGTCCCACAATGTCTAAGCCCCATTGGGCGAACGACCATGGACTGGACAAAGGGTTGAGGACCCCTCATGGCTGATGGATGTTTGGGGCGAACCTTTGGCATTGGTCACACTTCTTGACATACTCCTGGGCCTCCTGTTGCATTCCCGGCCACCAGTATCCTTGTGTGACGGCTCGGTGAGCCAGGGATCTCCCCCCTGTGTGGCTCCCACAGATTCCTTCGTGTAGCTCTTCGAGCAAGAACTCTGCCGCTTCGGGGTGGACACATAGAAGGTATAGCCCAGAGTAGGACCGCCTGTATAGCTTGTGATCCTCGGACAACCAGAACCGAGGAGCTTTCCTTCGTATCTTTTCTGCCTCCGACCTCTCCTCAGGCAGGACATCATCTTTGAGGAATCTCACTATGGGGTCCATCCAGCTGGGACCCATCACAACTTGATGGACGGGGGTCACTCCCTTTGGCATTTCACTTGCCCTCTCCAGGTGCTCCACAAGTATGATCCGAGGCAGAGCCCCTGCCGAGGAGGTTGCGAGTGTGGCAAGTGAATCGGCATGACTGTTCCCACTCCTAGGAATATGGGACAAGCTGAAGGGGCCAAACTCCAACTGCAAGCGCTTGACTTGGCTCAGGTATTCTTGCATTCTCGAATCTCTGGCCTCCATCTCCCCCTTCACCTGCCCTACCACCAATCTGGAGTCTGAGAACATCTCTATCGACTTTCTTCCCATCTTTTGCACCATGATCATCCCTTGCAGTAATGCCTCATACTGGGCCTCGTTGTTTGTGGCCGTGAATCCGAGCCTCAGGGATTTCTCAATGACATGATCTTCAGGGGATACTAGGACCAGCCCCACTCCGGACCCCCTTTGGTTTGCCGCGCCATCCACATATACTTTCCAACATGGTGACTCCAAGATGGAGATTGCTCTAACTGATTTCTCATCGCAGCTCTTATCCTCGGCTGTCACTTCTACGACTGGTTCAACGAACTCGGCCGTCAAATCTGCCAGAACCTGGCCTTTTATGGAAGTCCGAGGCATGTACTTGACGTCGAAAGCCCCCAGAATTGTGTTCCACTTCGCGATTCTTCCCGTGTAGTCAGCGGTCCGGAGTACAGACTTCAAAGGCAATTGGGTTAGGACAACCACCATGTGAGCTTGGAAGTAATGGGGGAGCTTTCTCGTGGCGTGGACCACCGCCAGTATGGCCTTCTCCAGGGGTAGGTATTTGACCTCCGCTTCGTGCAGTGACTTGCTGACGTAGTAAACTGGCTTTTGAACGCCATTGTCTTCTCGTACCAGTACTAGGCTCACTGCGTGGGGCGCCACCGCAAGGTAGGCGTACAGGACCTCGTCGGGCTCAGGATTGGACATGATAGGCGGCCGGGATAGATACTCCTTGAGTTGCTGGAAAGCTACGGCACAATCCTCGGACCACTCGAATCCTTTCCATTTGTTGATCAGGAGATAAAAGGGCCTGCACCTGTCGGCCGACCTGGAAATGAATCGGTTCAGCGCCGCGATCATCCCAATAAGCTTTTGGATCTCCTTGGGGTTCTGCGGAGGCTTCAAATTGTGAATGGCCTTGATCTGGTCAGGGTTGACTTCGATCCCACGGTGGGTGATCATGTACCCCAAGAACTTGCCAGAGCTTACGCCAAACGAGCATTTTGAGGCGTTAAGGCGGAGCTTGTGCTCTCTCAGGACGTCAAAAGTGCGGCCGAGGTCCTCCAAGTGCTCGGACACCAGCTTGCTCTTCACCACCATATCGTCAACATAGACCTCGATGCTTTTGCCAATCATCGGCTCAAACATTCTCGTCATCATCCTCTGGTAGGTGGATTCAGCGTTTTTCAGGCCAAACGGCATAACCTTGTAGTGGTAGTTCCCAATGGGCGTCACAAAGGCTGTCTTCTCTTGGTCCTCCAAGGCTAGTGGGATTTGGTGATAGCCCTGGAAGGCGTCTAGGAAGCTCATCCGAGGATGGCCTGCCGTCGCATCTACTAGCTGGTCTATTCGTGGCATTGGGAAGGGGTCCTTTGGGCATGCTTTGTTCAGGTCTGTGAAGTCTACACAAACCCTCCACTTCCCACTTTTCTTCTTGACCACCACAGTGTTGGCCAACCATTTGGGGTAAAAGACTTCTTTGATAGCCCCCGCGCGCTTAAGCTTATTGACCTCTTCCCTGATCGCATCAGCGTGCTCCTTCGACGGGCGCCGAGGTGGCTGCTGCTTGGGGATCACAGATGGGTTGATGTTAAGGTGGTGACAGATGAAGGATGGATCAATCCCAGGGGCATCGCAGGGGTCCCATGCGAACACGTCAAGGTTCCTCTTGAGGAACTCAAGTAACTCCTCCTTCTCCTGTGGAGGCAGCTGGGTTCCGACCTGGAAGAACTTCTCCGGATCATCGCCAATTACCACCTTCTCCAGGTTCTCACATTTAGCATCCTCGGCAGGTGCATCCGGAGGCGCCACCTGGGTCTTTGATTGCTATGAATCTTCCTCGGCTGGGGCCGAGGACTGTGCATCAAGCCGATAGGATATGGCAGCCACCGAGCACTGCCTAGCCGTGGGTTGGCAACCTCGGATCTCCAGAACCTAATCCCCTGAAGGGAATTTCACCTTCTGGTGTAAGGTGGAGGCTACGCCCCCCAAGGCGTGTAGCCAGGGCCTTCCTACGATGGCCGTGTAGGGGGAGTATGTGTCCACCACTACAAAGTTTGCCTCCACCACCACTGGGCCTGTCTGTACGGGCAGTCTGATCATGCCTTTTGGGATGACGAGCTTTCCGTCGAAGCTCATTAGGGGGGAGCTATAAGGTGTGAGGTCCTCCGATTTTAGCCCCAGCCCCTTGTAGAGGTCCGGACACATGACCTCGGCTGCGCTGCCACCATCCACCATCACCCTTTTCACGTCGTAGCCCCCGATTCTGAGGGTGACGATTAGGGCGTCCTCGTGTGGTTGGATGGTCACAATCTTGTCCTCCTCCGAGAAACTCAGGGCTGGGGGAGGATTCCTCCTGGACCTCTTTGGCCCCATCCGAAGGTCTTTGGCAGGCAGTTGGGCCACAGACAACACTCGCAAAGGGGGTGTGCCTGTTCTTCCTGGCGCGGCCAAGATTATGTTGATCGTCCCAGCGGGCTGCCCCATAGACGGCGCCAATTGTAGGGACCGGTTTTGAGCGCTCTCCACGGATTGAGAGAGTGGACCCAAGCCCAGCTAACCCTCCAATGAATTTATAGAGTATGGGTTCAAGAGCTAGGCCCTAGTAAGGAATGCAGCGGCCATGCATGGTTGTACGTGAATGCTGATAACTTAAATGTGGGTTGGAATGCACAATAAGGCTCCTCGGACGGGTCTTATAGAGCTTGAAGTTCTTATTATCTCTTTTCAGAAAGGTTACAAGGTTGGAGAGAATATAAACTGCTACAGTATTTCTTTTCTCTGGTTTTCCGTCCGTCCCCGTCTTAAGAGGGACTTCTTACATTATATACTTCTCTTTTTGTTGATCCTAGCCCTACATTTGTTGATCAACCCGGTTTCCACTTGAGAGCCTGTCCCATCAGCCGCATTCCCATCTCCCCTGTGGGTTGTAGCGCCCAAGACGGCACTGTTCAGAGGTCCTATCCTCATTAATGCGGCCAGGGCGTTAGTTGAGGGCATTTAATGTGGAGGTGACAGTTCATCTGGGACTTGCTCCTCCACCATGCTTCCATGTCCGGTGCTTGGTACTTGCTACTTACTCCTTGGATGCTCAGGGAGACTCCCCTTGAGGATGTGCTGCTTGCTCACTTTCTGATCTCGGTCTTCCGAGGATGTAATCATCCTCGGCAATGCTTCTTGGGCACTGGGCTCTACACTTTCGTCCTCGGACCTTGGACGCGTCCTCGGCACGGGCTTTTGGGCCTGGTTCGAAGTGGGCCGGGGTTGCCTGACTCTTTCTGGCCCCACACCCCTATTTTGAAACTTGATTTTAATAAAATCAAGTTTCAATTAAAAAAATCGATTGGTTTAAAATCGAGTTATGCCAAATGAAACTTAAAAAAAAAAAAAAAAAAAATTTGTGAAACTCGAGTTCCATACTTATAGCTGCGTTTAAGGAGCCCTATAGTGGCGTTTTAAATGGAACTTAGAGCTCCATGAACTTGAATTCCATACAAGTTTTTTTATTTACTTATTTATTATTATTATTTTTTAGTTTCATACCTATAGTTGCGTTCAAGGAGTCCTATAGTGACGTTTTAAATAGAACTCGAGCTTCATGAACTCAAGTTCCATGCAAGTTTTTTTTTTTTTGATCGCCGCATACTCGATTTTCTACCAATCGAGTCTTTTGATTGAAACTCGATTTTAATAAAATCAAGTTTCAAAATAGGGGCATGGACTTAAATAGTTTCAAAACAGGGACATATTGCTAAAAAATTTTAAAAATAAAGGCAAAATGCTAGAATTCCCCAAGTTCTAGTGCATTTGCATTCATTTTCAACTATGTCCAAAATGTTGTTCCGGTTTTTACCTATGAGGGCTATGATTTTTGGAGCATACCAATGAAGACATTTTTCATTTCACAAGATTTGTGGGGATTTAATTGAAGAAAGCTACGAAGAACGTACAAGTTCAGAAGACTTGTCAACTTGGATAGCTAAAATAAACAAAAAAAGAATTCAAAAAAAAAAAAAAAAAATACAATTTCTCTACTCTTCATCCACCAAGGGTAAGTAAAACTCCTTTTTTTTTTTTTTTTTTTTATAAACAAATCACACTTTTTATTTTTATTTTTTATAAACGTATAAAGAATTCACTTGTTTAGGTAAAGAAGGTATAAAATACAAAATCTTCTCAAACCTTAATAGGTTTAAGAATGATTTCAAAATTCAGCATCTTTTTTTTCCTATTTTGTAGGAGTTTCTCTCTCTCGTTTTTTCACGAGAATTCCCTCCCTAGGGTTTCCTATGGGGTTGCTTTTTTTGATTTCCTTTTGCCATTGTTTCTCTTCTGTCGTGAAGTTCACAAACATGGCAAATGATGTTTCACAAATCCTAGAGAAGATGAAGTTAACCTTGGAAGAAGAAGAGACAATCAACATATCTGATGAAGGTCAACAAGAAGAATTAGAGAACTGTGCTTTGAGTCTTATTGGGAAGTTTTTAACTTGCAAACCTTTTAATAAAAGAGCAGCGTTGGAGACACTCAAAAAAGCTTGGGGACTGGAGGATGGTGTGCAAGTGGTTGAAGTAGGGTCAAACTTGTTTCAGTTTAAGTTCAGATTTGAATTTGAGTTGAACAAAACAGAGTCTATAATGGAGGCCTATGGAGTTTTGATAATCAAGCACTACTGTTAACAAGATGGAAGTTGGGGATGACGGCGACGAATGTTAAGTTTGATTCAATAGTTCTATGGATACAAATATGGAGGGCACCTTTTGAGATGAGATTTGGCTGGGTAGCTGAGGAGGTGGGGAACCGATTAGGGAGGGTGTTGGAGGTTGAGAGAAGGCGTAACACTAATAGGCATAATTTTTTATGCGGGTTAAGGTGGCTATTCCGCTAGACAAAGAGATATGTTGTGGGGCTTTCTTGGCAGGTTCGGATGGGAAGAAATATTGGGTGGATCTTAAGTACGAGCGATTGCCGATATTGTGCCATTACTGTGGACTGCTTGGGCATGAACTACGGTTTTGTGCTCAGTATTTTAGCAAAACAAAATCTGGGACTGAGGTTGAATGCGATTATGGTGATTGGCTGAAGGCTTCGAGGGGTAGAACGAGATCACCCCAGAGGAGGGAAGTTACAAAGGATGATGAGTATGTGGGAAAGAAAGGTATCAATAAGGGTCAGTCCGCTTCACAGAATACGGCGGAGGTGGTAGCCAACGGTGGTGGGGAAGGGAGTAAACATACTAACACGGTTATAAAGGGCGTGAAGGGTGTTACCGGAACTGTGGGAGAAGATTGGGCTGACAGTGGGAACATAGCTGAGATTCAAGTGAATGGAGACGTGAATAAGGGAGGTGGAGATTCTGGTTCCTTAATTTTGGGAAGGCAGAAACCATGCTTACATGAGAGGTCTGAGGTGGCGCTAACAGAACATGAAGAGCATGTGCAAATCAATAATGCTGGGGTTAGGCTAAATAACATTAGAAAGCCCTCTACATGGACCAGATTGGTCTGGATGGATGTTGGGCCTGTGGGAGTATTAAAAGAGGGAGCTAAATCCATTTTGGGAAAAAGAAACAACCCGGCTATGGTAGCTGATGGGGAGGCAAAGGCAGACAAGAATATTGGGAAAAAAGGGAAGGTTTGTGAGGATTTAACTATGACTGAAGCAGTGGGGGTGTTGCAACACCCTTGCCGAGAGCAATGAGGCTTTTAAGTTGGAACTGCCAAGGGCTTGGCAACCTTTGGACAGCTCAAAGCTTTCACAAATTAGAGAGGGAACAAGCTCCCGATGTATGTTTCTTAATGGAAACAAGGTTGGATCGAAGTGGTTTTGAGAAGCATTGTGGTGATGTACCTTTTAAAAATAAATTAATAGTGAAAAAGCCTAATTCAGGTGGAGGGTTGGCTTTGCTTTGAAAGGAGGAGGTGACTTTAGATGTTATTCATTTTACTGATAACCATATTTTGGCTAAGGTTGTGGAAAAGGATGGTTTTGTGTGGTTTCTCACAGGGTTTTATGGATGGCTAGAGGCAAATGAAAAGTGGAAGTTATGAGCGCTGTTATCTCATTTAAAGTCTTTTGTTGAGGGTCCATGGTGTTGTATTGGGGATTTCAATGCTATACTTCACGCATCGGAAAAACAAAGTGTTAATGCACCTTACCATAATCAGATGGAGGATTTTCGGGTTGCTTTGGAGAATTGTGAGTTGACAGATTTGGGTTTTACTAGGCATAAATTTACTTGGACAAACTGGCGGCTAGGATCAGCCCACACAAAACAACGATTGGATAGAGCTGTTGCTAACAAAGATTGGATTGAAACGTTCCCTGCCAGTTCGGTATCTCACTTCTTTAGCCATGCTTCTGATTATATTCCTATTCTGTTGAGAACTATGAATGATAGGCAGCTTAGGGGAAGGGGGGCTGGTGGTTTCAAGTTTGAGGAGAGTTGGTTGTTATAAGATGATTGTGAGGAGGCTGTGCTTAAGGCGTGGACAAAAGGAGGGCAGGGCAATCTGGGTTTGAGTGGGGTTAGGGATCGAATCCAAGGTTGTGGGGCTGATTTGTATGCGTGGGGTTCTTCAAAGACTAAACCCGAAACAGAGGAGATTAAAAGATTACAAAGGAGGTTGGAAGTGTTGAATGCAAATGAGATGACCGACGATAGCAGAAGTGAATTTCTCTTAGTGAGTAAACAGTTGGATGATTTATTGCTTAAGCAAGAGATTTTTTGGCGTCAAAGGTCCCAGGTGTCGTGGTTAAAGTATGGAGATAGAAATACTAAATTTTTTCATTCCAAGGCCTCCCAACGAAGGCGGAGGAATTTTATTCAGGGAATCAAGAATGCTAATGGGATTTGGGTGGAGGAGGTGGATGAAGTGGCGGATGTGGCATCTGATTATTTCATGAATATTTTAAAGCAAGCACTTGTGACAGAATGGAGGAATGCCTTAACACAGTCAACAAAAAAATAACTGATGATATGATGGAGGTGCTGTCTAGGCCGTATAACAATGAAGAAGTGAAAGCAGCTTTGTTCTAGATGGGACCAACAAAGGCTCTGAGACCCAATGGTATGAATGCACTCTTTTATAAAATTTTTTGGCATATTGTTGGTAATGAGGTGACTGATGATGTGTTAGATTTTTTACATACTGGTCATATGGTGCCTGACATTAATTATACTCATATTGTTCTGATTCCCAAAGTAAAGAAATTGGAAAAAATGGCAGACTTTAGACCTATTAGCTTATGTAATGTGATATATGAAATTATTTCAAAAGTTTTGGCGAACAGGTTAAAGTTGATCTTGCCACAGTTAATCTCTCCTACTCAAAGTGCTTTTGTACCTAGATGCCTTATTACTGATAATGTGCTAGTAGCCTATAAGACTTTGCATGCCATGCATATTAGAAAAAAGGGGAAGAAGGGGGCTTTAGCTGTAACGACAGAGCCCATACAGTTCCCGACTGCCGCGTGCACATACTTCAACCCGGGTTTAGGTCCCCAAGTTTTCACAAGCTTCTGGGGTAAAAACTTGTGCACACGGTAGGGGTTGCCCATCACTTATGAACCTTTGCTTTGGTCGCTCACTTTGCGATATGGGATCAGGACTTTTGGGCTTAGATCCCTTCACCCTACCCACATCGTAAAGTGAGCGACCAAAACAAAGGTTCATAGGTGATGGGTAACCCTTAACGTGTGCATAAGCTTTTACCCCAGAAGCTTGTGAAAACTCGGGGACCTAAGTCCGGGTTGAAGTATATGCACATGGCAGTAAGGAATTGTGGGGGCTCTGTCATTATAAATGGTATTAGAGCCGAAGTCAGCTCTCCTCTTGAAGGTGTGGTAAGGTGAGGGGATCTAAGCCCAAAAGTCCTAATCCCACATCGCAAAGTGAGCGACCAAAGCAAAGGTTCATAAGTGATGGGCAACCCCTAACGTGTGCACAAGCTTTTACCCTAAAAGCTTGTGAAAACTCAGGGACCTAAGCCCGGGTTGAAGTATGTGCACACGGCAGTCGGGAACTGTGAGGGCTCTGTCGTTACATTAGCTTAAATTGGATGTTAGGAAGGCTTATAATAGGGTGGAATGAGGCTTTCTTAAAGGCATGATGATTAAACTGGGGTTTCCGAAGGTTTGGGTGGACAAGGTTATTAGCTGTGTCTCTACACCCTCCTTTTTAGTCCGAATTAATGGCAAAGCATATGGGAATATTGTTCCTACTAGGGGTATATGACAAGGTGATCCGTTGTCCCCTTACTTGTTTCTGATATGTGCTGAAGGCTTTACGTCGCTCCTTGCTAAAGCCGAATTTGAAGGGAGGTTGCACGGAGTGGCAGTATGTAGAAATGCCTCATCTGTAACTAATCTGCTTTTTGCTGATGATTCTTTGATTTTTTGTCAAGCTATAAAAATGAAATGCAGGTTGTTTCTGATACTCTACAGCTATATGCTGACGCCTCGGGCCAATGCATAAATCTGGAGAAGTCTTCTACCTACTTCAGTAGTAATGTGTCTGTGGAAAAGAAAACATGGATAATTAACAAACTAAAGGTAAAGGAAGTGGAGAAATTTGATGATTACCTAGGGCTGCCTACTTTGATAGGAAGAAGGAAATATGATACTTTTGCTTTCATTAAGGAATGGGTTTGGAAAAAGATGCAAGGTTGGAAGGGGAAGTTGTTATCTCGGGCCGGCAAGGAGGTTCTTATAAAAGCAGTAGCTCAATCCATTCCCACTTATACAATGGGGGTTTTTCAGCTACCTGGGAAATTATGTGATGAGTTGGATGTCATGTGTGCTAGATTTTGGTGGGGACTAATTGGGGAGGAAAGGAAAATACACTGGAAAAATTGGAATTTTTTAACACTGTCAAAGAAAGAGGGGGGAATAGGCTTCAGAGATTTACGATCATTTAATTTAGCCATGCTAGCAAAACAAGGTTGGCGTTTAATGCAGGACAAAAACTCTCTTATGTATAGTTGTTTCAAAGCAAAATATTTTCCGAGGTGTGATTTCCTTGAGGTGGAGGATTGTCAAAATAGTTCCTATGTATGGAAGAGTTTGATAGCAGCTCAACCACTTTTGAAGAAAGGATGTTATTGGAGAGTGGGTAATGGGGCTACCATTCGGGTTTTAAAGGATTGCTGGCTACCTAATCAACCAACAAAAAAAATTCTTTTTCAACAGGAGGAGGAGATTTAGGAATGGAGGGTCTTAGATTTAATTGATTGGCTGAATCATTAGTGGGACAAGGAACATATCACTGCCATGTTCCATCCATTTGATGCAGAAGCTATTCTCCAAGTTCCTTTGAGCAGGCGGGTAGTGCAAGATGTGATGGTGTGGTCTGGTTCAAAGAAAGGAAATTATACAATGAAGTCCAGGCATTATGTGGCAAAGCAGCTACAAATGGAAGAGAGCAATCTTGGGGAGACATCGATGCGAAGAACGAATGGGGCACTCTGGTCACGTATATGGAAGGCCAACGTTCCTAACAAGATTAAAATTTTTTCATGGCGTGCATGTCTTAACATTTTGCCTACACAAGAAAATCTGACACGCAGAAGGGTAGTGGAGGAGGCACGGTGCTGTTTCTGTCAGAATGAGGTTGAATCAGTCTTGCATGTGTTGTGGGGCTGTGGGGCGGCTCAGGATGTTTGGGCTAGGAGTTTAAGCCCTCTTCAAAAATCAAGTACTGTGCAGGTTGATTTTCTACAGCTGGTTACAGGTTTAATGCCGAAGCTTTCAGGGGAGGAATGGGATTTGTTTTGGGTCACTTGTTGGCAGATATGGAATCAGCGCAACGCAGCCTTGCAGAGGGGTGTATTCCAGCATCCTTTAAGGTCGTCTCAGCGAGCTTTGGATTATTTGAGGGAGTATACAGAAGCACAAGATCAGTTGAGTGTGCCAGCTCCAATTCAGTCTCCATCGCAACAGACATGGCCGCCTCCATAGGGAAATTTCTTCAAATTGAATTTTGATGATGCTTGCTTTGATAAGGGAGTTGCTTCGGGCTATGGGGCTGTGATTAGGAATGAAAATGGCGAAGTAATGGTTGCTCTTGCTGCGAAGGACGGTGTTGTAAGGGATAGTGAAGAGGTGGAAGTGTTGGCATGTCGTAAAGCCCTAGAGTTTGCAATAGGTGCTGGCTTCATAGAGATAATCTTGGAGGGTGATAGTGCATTGGTGATGCATGTTAGGACATATGTGTTTCACATGCTAAGAACATATGTCTTACTTATTTATGTAAATTGGCTAATCCTTTGACAAAACGCACTTTACTTGTAATTGGGTAGATCTAGGTGTTTTTAATACTTCAAGAAACCATGTTTCAAGATCAAGTGTTGAAGCCATCAAGTCTGTCCAAGAAAAAGCAAGTTGAAGTGCAGAATTTTTAAATCTCGACACCTCTCGATAGCTACCTCGACACCTGCTATCTGTCGAGAATTAAAAAGTCAGAATTCCAAATCTGATTTTCTTGGGATCCGTGAATATGTTTTTGGGGCTTCTTTTCTTCTAACCCTAAACATATAAAAGGATTATTTTAAGAGCCGTTTTTGTAGACACAAGTTGTATTATCATTGAGCAATCTCTGTTTATGCAAATTGTGCTCAACAGACGAAGTTCTTGACCTAGTTCATCCTTCATCAAGAAGTTGCTGTGTCTTTGCACCATAGGGTTTTGTAACCAAGCATCTTCCTGCTATTCATCACGTGGATGAACTGAAGAACTTTGCAGCCAACCATTCTTCCTCAAGTTGGTGTTCTGAAGTCGCGTATTGGGATTCGCGCATTGGTTAGTCACGTACTTGGGAGCCGTGCATCAAAGGTGGAAATTGTCACTACAGATCAAGTCCAATTGGGTATTGGGGTAAGGGTTCAACTGTAGGTTGGTAAGGTACTTGGGATTCCTTTCTTGTAACCGCTTGATTTGATAATAGTGGAGTTTCGGGAGTGGTGACCTGAAAATCACCCGGTGGGGTTTTTGCCGTTAGGGTTTTCCCCATTCGTAAACAAATCACCGTGTTATTTATTTTCCGCTGCATATTTAGTATTTGGTGATTTGTTTGTGCTTCCACGCAATTGCATGCTTAATTGATTAATTAAACAACTTGGCTAATTAATTAATTAATTAGGGTTTATCACAAGGGGTCATTCGAAGTGTGACCTAACAAGTGGTATCAGAGCGGGCACACTCTGATTAGGATTTAATCTTTGCTGTGTTGATCCATTGACCCCTGTTTTGTCATGGATAGAGGACAATCCTTAATTATACCTCCTTTATTTGATGGCACTAACTATGCATACTGGAAAGTACGCATGAGAGCTTTCTTGCAGTCTTTAGATGAAAAAGTGTGGCAAGCTGTAGAGATTGGCTGGACTAAGCCAACAGAACAACCGGCCGAGTGGGATGATGCTAAGATCAAGGCGGCCAACTTCAACAGCAGAGCGCTGAATGCTCTTTTTAGCGCAGTCACCAATGAGGAGTTCAAGAAGATATCCTCAACAGAAACTGCTAAGGAGGCTTGGACCATTCTCCAGACAACCTATGAAGGCACAAAGGCTGTCAAAGACTCAAAGCTTCAAAGGCTGACAACAAGCTTTGAAGAAATAAAGATGGAGGAGGATGAGTCGTTTGATGAGTTCTATGCCAAGCTCAAGGACATAGTGAACTCAGCCTTCAATCTTGGGGAAACCATCCCTGAACCCAAGATTGTAAGGAAGGTGCTCAGATCTCTACCTGAGAGATTTCATGCCAAGATTACGGCGATTGAGGAATCAAAGGATATAGACAAGATTCCTTTGACTGAGCTGGTTGGAAACTTGCAGACCTATGAGATAGGTTTATCTAGGATTGGCAAGACCAATAAAGGCAAAAGCATGGCCTTAAAGGCGAAGAGCAGTGATACAGATGAATCTTCCGATGATGAAGATTCTAAGATGAAGTCCTACATTACTCGGCAGTTCAAAAAGTTCATGAAGAATGCCAATGGAAGGAGCTTCGACAAGGACCGCAGGCAGTTCAGTTCTTCTCAGTTCAAAAGCCAAGACAAAGGGAAGAAGGATGCTAGGGAGGCCGGTCAGTATACTGTTCCAGCAGGACCAAAGTGCTTTGGTTGTCATGGGTTCGGACACATGAAACATGAGTGTCCTACATATCTGAAGAGCATTGGGAAAAGCAAGGCCCTTGCTGCAACCCTGAGTGACACTGAGCCTGAAGATGATTCCGACACTGAGGATGACGGAATCTTAAATGCCTTCACTGCCACAGTCAATCCTACTGAAGGGATTGTTGAAGAAGTGGATGAAGAAGAGCTGGTGGAGTCAAAATTTGAGAAGATGGATGATCAAGATGACATCCATTCAGCCTATGAGAAGCTATACAAGCTATCTGAAAAGCACGAGAAATTATATAGGCTGGCCACCAAGAAGCTCAGTGAAGTGGAACTCGATCGTGAAGAGTTGTCCACAAAGTTTGATGAGGCGAATCAAACTATTGGAGCATTAAGATTTGAGAACAACTTTTTGGCTGAGAAGACCAAGAAGCTTGAACTGGAGCTGTTTCAAGTCAGAGCTCAACTGGAGAGGACCTCAAGTGCAAAGCTCGATGAGATGCTTAGCAATCAAAAACCTGCTTCGGATCGAACTGGTTTGGGGTATGGTATTTCTTTCTCTAATACTGCCTCTACTAGCAATACTGTTTTTGTTCCTGCTGCTAATAACATTGAAATTGAGAACACTAATGTTAAAACTGAATTAGCTAGTGAGAACTTAGACAAGGGAAAATCCATCCTAGGAGCACCCCCTAAGCTAGACAAGAAAGATGCTAATAACCCTAGGGCTAAGAAGGCTAACTCTCATAAGCCTAAACAAAAGAAGCAGCATCTTTGTCATTATTGTGGAGCTGCCGGTCACACTCGACCAAATTGCTATAAGTGGCTAGCCACTCAACAGAGCAATGGCATGATAGCATCTGGAAGCCAATCTCAGCTTCAATCCTCTCTTGCTCCTCTTGGAGATCTTCTGAAAGCCCTCATGTTCCTTTCGAACTTGAACGGTCTAAATTCTTCCCCCTCACCACCTGTTCAAGGATTCAATCAAAGGAAAGGTTCTTCCAAGGCATGGAAGAAAAAGGACTCTAAGTGATTTCTTCACTTTCTTTTCCCTTCTTGTTTTTCTGTTAGTTGCATTGCTTGTGTGTTTTATTTTTCTGCTGAGTCAGTCTAGTTTTTGCTTTGCTTTGTTTAACATGTTTTTGTTTGTTTATTTTCAGTTTTGTTTATTTTGTTTTTGATATAAAAATAAAAAAAAAAAATTGAAAAATCAGAAAAATACAAAAACAGTGTGTGTTATGTGTACTTTGGTATTTGTGTACCTTGGATGGCCATTGAAACAAAGTTTCTAAACTTTGTATCTTTTGTAGCTTAGATGAGCATCTCTATGCACAACTAAGCAAGTGAGCTTTGTGGCTCTTGTTTGTGATGAGTAAGATTAGGTTATCTCTTAAAACTTAACACTCATATCACTCTTTTTGACGGGTAGGACTAGAAAATCCTAAGAGAAAGGCATTAATAACCATCTCACCACTGTTACCCGCCAATCATAGTATGACACCTGTATGCTTCGGCATAGCAAAAGTGCAGTGTCATAGACACCTGTATGCTTCGGCATAGCAAAAGTGCAGTGTCAAAGACATTCGTATGCTTCGGCATAGCAAAAATGCGATGTCAAATGCTTAACATCTTGGGTATTTCTTTTCTCTCTTTTTATGCCCATGCATGATATGCTTAAAAGAAAAATATGCAAAGAAAATATAAAGCAAAAAGATTAAAGATGCTTTAAATATGGTTGCAAGCGTGTTTTCTAGGAGATGTGGGAGTTATAGGATGTACCTTGAAGGTGATAGTCCCCATCAAACAGTTATGATTGTGTGTGAGTTAAAAGTTATTTACTCATATCTCAGATCGTCATAACATGTATACACATATGCAATCTTGCGATGTTTTTCACACACAACACGCAATATTCTTTGCTACTTTTGATACATGTGCAGGTACAATGTGATTTGGCCATCACAAGTGTTTACATATGCTAGTGTATGCTCACTAAACTGTCATAACTTGTTTTTGAAATATAAAATTGGTTAGACTTGTTTAGTGTGTGTGTGTGTTTTGCATGATCCTTGTGCTTAATTTCTTGTTGAGAGATGCTTTGAGAGGTTTATATGTTGAGTGGATTTGTTGGAAGAGATGTGTGTTGGATTGCTTTCATGTCTATGTTTTTCTCTTCTCGAAAAACTCCTTTTACTGAGGCTCGACACCTTCCTCGACACCTCCTCGATACCTGGACATCTGTCGAGATTCTCAAGTTGTTTCTTATCGCAATCTCGACACATCCTCGACACTTGGTCGATCGATCGAGAAAGTTTCTGTCCTCTCGACAGCTTCTCGATACCTTGTCGATCGATCGAGATTCATGTTTCTGAAATTTGTCTTATTCCTCGATACCTCTCGATACCTTCATCTGTCGACGGTTTATTCCTCGATACCTTCCTCGACAGCATACTCGATACCTCTCGACACCTCAGCTGTCGAGAATTACTGAGGTGCCTATTTAAAGGCTGATCGCGATTCTGAACTCATTTTCTCGATTTCTCTCGATCTCTCCGTGGCTGTTCATCTCCTTTTCACTCTCCTTTCACTCAAATCCTCCAACCCTCTTGGATCTTGCTCATTCTTGCTTCAATCTCTTGGTAAGATCACCTTTTCCCTTTCATTTTCATGCATTTCATGTTTTGAAAACCTAGTTTTGGGATTTTTCATAAAAATTTGGGGTTTTTCAAAATTGCTAAGTTTTTATTGAAATTTTGGGTTGAGTTTGGACTTAAATGATTTTAAAATGTCATACATTGCATTTCATGTGCATTATAATGATATTTTCATGCATTTAGATGTGAGTACTTTGTGTATATGCTGTTAGGAATGGATTGGGCTGAGCCCATGATGATATTTCTGCTTTGCATGTCATATGTTCATGCATTCCCATGCATACGTACTCTTTGTTCATATATCTGTTATATTTGAACTGATTTGGGACTTTTCTGCTTGTCTCCCTCTCTATCTCTTTCTCATTGTTTTACGTTAGTAGTGTCTATGGCACCCAAACGTAAATCTACTCCTGCTCGGAACCCTCTGCGTTCTAGAGCATCTTCATCTTCTGATTCTGCTCCTTTTAACATTCGGTTCCGTGATGAAGCTGCCTCAAAGGCATTTACTGAGAACTTTTCTAGACGAGGTGTTCATTCGGAACGCCAAGTCATTCTGGCGGACTTCGCCGATACTGACCTTCCTTCTGTCATTCACAGTAGGGGATGGGGGTCACTGTGTGACATCCCGGTCACTTGCCCTCTCGTGCTGATACAGGAGTTCTACTCCAATATCCACGGGATTGATCTTTCAGTACCTCATTTTTCCACTCGCGTTCGAGGTATGCGCATTCCTGTCACACCGCAACTTGTTGCGGATGTGCTTAGGGTACCTAGGATAGAGTTTCCTGATTATCCCTCTTGTGAGCGTCTGAGGACTGTGTCCCAAGATGAGCTCATCTCTGCCTTCTGTCAGCGTCCTGCTGATTGGGGTGAGCATCAGTTCACTTCATGTAGGCCTTTTGCTAAAGGTCCTAGATTCATGAACATGGTGATGACTTTTGTTCTCCATCCTCTTTCTCACTATAACTCTATCACAGAGCCTCGTGCTCGATTTTTGCTTTCTCTTCTTGAGCACTTGACCATAGATTTCCCTTCTCACTTCATCCGGTCTATCATAGATGTTTATCTTGATTCGGCGTCTCGTGATAAGCTCATCTTTCCTTCTGCTATCACGCGGATTCTACGCCATTTTTCTGTTCCCTTTCCTGTGTCCGACCACTTCACACACATATCTGCCATAGATGCCGCTACCGTAAAACGTAGTGAGGCACAGTTGAGGTCGAGACAGCCTGGTGCCACTCCTCCCTCCCGTTCAGCACCATCCAGATCAGCTCCATCTACATCTGCTCCTTCTTCCTCTTCGAGCGATGTATCCCTTGGTGATATTATGGCGCAGCTGCAGCGCATGGACACTCGTCTTGATACACTCTCTGCTGAGTTGTATCAAGTGAATGTTCGTGTGGGTCGTATTGCACGACGGCAGGCGACCATGGGCGGTTTTGCTCCAGAGGCTACTCCTTCACCACCTACTCCAGTAGCTTCAGATTCTGATGATGATGATGATGATGATGATGATGATGATGGAGATGCTAGCTCTGCCGATGAGATGTCTACATGACACTCTACCCTTTGTCACTCGTGACAAAAAGGGGGAGTAGTTTTGGGTTATGAGAGTAGTCATCTTAGGGGGAGAGTTAGTATAGGACATTTTTGATAGGGGGAGTGTTGATACTTTTGAGGGATGTAGTGAGGCTATATGTATCTTTTCTTTTCTTATCTTTTTAGATACATTGTTCTTGTATATGAGGTCTTGTGACCAGTTTTACATACATGATACTTATTCTCTTATATATGTGGATGTATGTTTCTTTCACCTCTCTCTTCATGTGTTGTTTCTTTTCTATCTTTATACACATGTTCTTTTATTGTATGCAATCTATTTATTTCTGTTTCACACAAGATGCCTTGATGAGTTTTGTTTAAAAGTGTTTCAGAAATACAGGTTGTCAAAGTCTACTTATCATAAGCTCTCTTCTTGCAAAGTTTTTCAAGAGTTTGTGTTAGGATAGATTTTATTGTATTCAACAAGTGAATATGAGTTGAGTGATTTATGACTTCTCTCATATGCTCATTTGTTTGTTGTGGTTTTGTCACGGATTGCCAAAGGGGGAGATTGTTAGGACATATGTGTTTCACATGCTAAGAACATATGTCTTACTTATTTATGTAAATTGGCTAATCCTTTGACAAAACGCACTTTACTTGTAATTGGGTAGATCTAGGTGTTTTTAATACTTCAAGAAACCATGTTTCAAGATCAAGTGTTGAAGCCATCAAGTCTGTCCAAGAAAAAGCAAGTTGAAGTGCAGAATTTTTAAATCTCGACACCTCTCGATAGCTACCTCGACACCTGCTATCTGTCGAGAATTAAAAAGTCAGAATTCCAAATCTGATTTTCTTGGGATCCGTGAATATGTTTTTGGGGCTTCTTTTCTTCTAACCCTAAACATATAAAAGGATTATTTTAAGAGCCGTTTTTGTAGACACAAGTTGTATTATCATTGAGCAATCTCTGTTTATGCAAATTGTGCTCAACAGACGAAGTTCTTGACCTAGTTCATCCTTCATCAAGAAGTTGCTGTGTCTTTGCACCATAGGGTTTTGTAACCAAGCATCTTCCTGCTATTCATCACGTGGATGAACTGAAGAACTTTGCAGCCAACCATTCTTCCTCAAGTTGGTGTTCTGAAGTCGCGTATTGGGATTCGCGCATTGGTTAGTCACGTACTTGGGAGCCGTGCATCAAAGGTGGAAATTGTCACTACAGATCAAGTCCAATTGGGTATTGGGGTAAGGGTTCAACTGTAGGTTGGTAAGGTACTTGGGATTCCTTTCTTGTAACCGCTTGATTTGATAATAGTGGAGTTTCGGGAGTGGTGACCTGAAAATCACCCGGTGGGGTTTTTGCCGTTAGGGTTTTCCCCATTCGTAAACAAATCACCGTGTTATTTATTTTCCGCTGCATATTTAGTATTTGGTGATTTGTTTGTGCTTCCACGCAATTGCATGCTTAATTGATTAATTAAACAACTTGGCTAATTAATTAATTAATTAGGGTTTATCACAAGGGGTCATTCGAAGTGTGACCTAACAATGCAGACGGTTTCCCAGGCTCAACCGAATCTGTCACGGCTTGGTTTAATTTATGAGGATATTTGGTGCTTGGTTCCAAGTTTCAGATCCATTTTGACAAATTGTGTTAGGTGCACTGCTAATAATGTCACTCATGCTTTGGCTAGATATGCTAGATCAAATGATAATGACATTGTTTGGTTGGAGGAGGATCCTCCACCTGCGGTGGATGCCTTGTATTTGGATGCTAGTTCTCTAAATTAATGAAAATTGGTTGGTTCCGGTCTCACAAACAAAAAACAAAAAAAGAAAAAGAAAAAAAGAAAAAGAAAAAAAGAATGATTTCAAAATTCAAATCCTCCTTAAACTCATTTAAAAAGGTTATAAACGGGTTGGCTCCAAAAACCCACATAATCAGACCCATTGCCATATTTATTTTTTTCTTAACAAAAAAAAAAAAAAAAATTTGATGAAATTGAAAAATTATTAAATATATGTAATATGTATTTAAGGGGAAAAAAAAAACTAAAACAAAATTTTTAATCAAAACAAAAGCAAATGTTGACCGGTGTACCCTCACACACGCTCATGACTCAAGAGACCACTTGACAGCCCCCACGAGTTTTGAAGTCTCAATTTAGTCCAGAAAACCGCGGGAATTTTCTCTAAGTCAATGGTAAAAGTAAAAATAAATCAAACTCTTCAGTTTCAATTTCTCTCTTTCTTTCCCAATTGCTATAACCCAATTCTTGATTTTGCCGAAATTCCACAATCACGGTTCCAATTTTCCCAATAGAATGAAACCCAAGTTGAGATTTTTAGTGTTGGTGTTGATGTCAGTTTGTTGTTCCATAGCAGAATCCAAATGTAACAAAGGATGTGATTTGGCTTTAGCTTCATACTACATGTGGAAGGACTCAAACCTCACATTCATAGCTCAACTTTTTCAGTCCAACCTTAACATCGACGCTGATACTATTCTCAGTTACAACAAGAAAACCATAAACAGCAAAGACAGTGTTCAACAAGGTGTAAGAGCCAATGTTCCATTCCCATGTGACTGTATTGATGGCAAGTTTCTGGGTCATGTGTTTGATTACACGGTTCAATCAGGGGACACGTACGAGAAAGTGGCGCAGACTTGGTATGCGAATCTGACAACGTACCAGTTGTTAAGGCAGTACAATAGCTATGATCCCAATATGATACCTGATGAGAATGCAAAGATGAATGTGACTGTGACATGTTCGTGTGGGAATAGCTCGGTTTCGAAGAAATACGGTTTGTTTATTACGTATCCACTACGGCTAGGGGACACTGCGGATGCAATTGCTTCTGTTACAGGTCTTAGTGTACCGTTGCTAAGGAGTTACAACGCTGGTATATATTTCACACAAGGGAGTGGTGTGGTGTACTTCCCAGGAAAAGGTGTGACTTGTTTGTCAAACCTTTTGAGTTAAATAATTTTTTTTTCTTTTTTTAGATATGTGATTTGGGATTTTGTTCATTAGATTTATTTGGTTAGCTTCAGAGGTGTGAAATCTTGTCTTATTTCTTCTCACCAAAACAAAACAAAAACAAACTAACTTGTCTTTTTCTAGATGTATTTGTATTTTTATATGCTACCTTTTTTTTTAATTTCTTTTTATATTTAAAAAAAAAAAACCAATGAAAATGACTCACCTCTCTATTGAATTAAAGCAACTAGCAGTAAACAAAATCTGATAAAATTAAATTTGGTCTTCTCTAAACAAATTCTAGTTAAATTAAACATATATGGTTTTCCTTTTTGACATTATTCTAGCATGATTATCACATTGGTGATTTTGACAGTGATTCCTTTTTGTTTTGTATACCATGATCATATTTGTCCAATTCCAAATTCTGTGAAAAGTATTCACTATTTCCTTTGTCTATTGCACCAAGGGGCCACAATAATTATGCAATATTATGCTTTCCTTGAGATTAAAGCATATCGAGATGATACTCTTTTCCTTTCAAAATAGTTTCTGGGGACCATGATTTTTCAAATCAGCTTGACATTTTTATTCCCATTTATTTCCATTTGCAGATCAAAATGATACTTATCCACCTCTGGTATCAAGGTACCTTCTACAAATTTTATCTTCATACTAAATGAACCTACAGCTTACATCTGTTTCTCATTTTCTATTGTTTCTTTTCATTTTATCCCTTTTGCAGCACAACCGGTTTGGCCTTCTCCCACAGTTGGTTTTACAGTGATTATGTTTACTTTAATATTTGGAGACAAATATGAGATTATAAAGTGGGCAGTTGATGGTGCTTTTGTGCTTAATATTTGCTTATCAATAAGCAGGATTAGCAGTCAGAGTTATTGCTGGCATGGCTATGGGAGGTGTAGCTAGTGTGCTGTTACTTGCAGCCTGTATATATTTCGGATGTTACCGGAAGATGAAGGTGGAGGCATTGTTGCTCTCTTCAGCACCTGAGGGTGCATCTGCTCAGCATGAGCGCGGTATATATATTTTGTTCAGAACTCTTACCCACCTGCTTTTGTGCTTCTAAAAATAATTGTCAATGAATGATTGCTTCATGGATCTACTGGTCTTGAAAATAATCTTTGTGCTTAATTTACCTCTGAATGGAAATGCTAGAAATTTCAATTTAATCATCGTCAGCCAGACAGTCACATTACTCATAGATAACTAAAGATCTTATTCTTATTTACTCTTTCAATGAATGTGATTGTTGATTTTATTGAAAAAGTTTTCACTGGTGTTGGTGCTCTGATCTAATCTTGTTTTCTGCAAAATGGTTGGCCAACCTAACCTTTTAAGCATCTCCTCTGAATTGTTTGAACTGTATATAAAGAGTCATTGTGACTGATAGAAACAATGAAGTTGTATGGATTTTTGCTTTTTTTTTTTTTTTTATTATTATTATTATTTTTTTTTCAAGCGGGAGCTTAGACATGAATTCACTAATTTTTTTACCTCTGTTTTTATTTAGGCCATAGACGTACCAAGAATAGACATGCAGAATCGTCTGGTCCCAGTGGTGGTCCAGCTTCAGGTCATATAGGTATAACTGTGCACATATCAGTTGAGTTCTCATATGAAGAACTTGCCACAGCTACTAATGACTTCAGCATGGCTAGTAAGATTGGTGAAGGTGGTTTTGGGGCTGTTTATTATGCAGAGCTGAGAGGCAAGGTTTGTATTCATAAGTATTGTTTTTCATCATAGGTGGATTGTACGTTAACAATGTATGGCAGATTTGCAAATTAATTATGTAGTTGACTCTGTAACTTGACTGATTTTATTAGTCAAGAGTTGTAGTCATTTAGGTCTATATTAAATGATACGCTAGTCCGTCTACATGGCAGGTTTGCAACCTTTCGTGACAATTGATGATAATCCTTTTAGGGAAAGATATCAAATAGGAAAACCATAGTGATCCTTTTAGATAGGAGATGGTGAGAACTTTGGTTTTCAATTTTTATTTTTAATCAATTAAGATGATATTGGGAACAAACTTATTAAAGTACATATAAAGGTTCAAGGTGAGGACTACTTAGTAAAATGAATAGTTGAATAGATCAAATGACTTCAGTAACTTTTGTATTCTTATCTGAATATGATTATATTTTTTGTCAATTTTAGCTACTCTAAACTAGGAATGTTGAGGTTGATTGAAAGAAAGAATCTAAATATGGAAGTCAAGCTGGACAGAACGGTATATATGGAATTTGCAAAGTCAGCTTTAGTTTATTTGTATAAGGCTAGTTGAGTAAAGTTTAGATACCAATCTGGAGAAGTAGCAGTGGTAATGAGAAAAATGGATACACTGTTCAATCAACCTTTAACCTTTGCTCATGCTAAATAAGAATTTGTAAATTCATCAACATCTAAGCTCTACATAGCATTTTGCATTTGTGATTACTCCATATGGATGGCTAAGCAAGCACATCAACTTTTAGCAATGCCGTCATATTATCAGTTTTCACTTTCCAAACAGTCTCCCCCCATCACTCTTATCTGTGCAGAAAGCCGCAATCAAGAAGATGGCTAGGCAAGCATCTAAAGAATTTCTAGCTGAATTAAAGGTTTTAACAAGTGTTCATCACTTGAACCTGGTAATATACTTTCTTTCCCAAGAATACTAAAAGAATATGCTTATTGCTTTAAAAGCTGAATGAAAGTTTCATCAATCATATTCTTTGGACATTATTTCTGGAAAATATAATCTGCCTCCCAAGTATTGAAATGATTGCAGACAGAAGGCAATTTTGGTTGATTTATTTACTTGTATTTGTGGTTATTGGGGGAATCCTATATCCATTAACTAATAATAATGATGCTCTGGTAGGATGGTTTTTTATTAGGTAGCTGTGTGTATTAAATACAAGTGTGCATACAAAAAATGCAGTAGCCATGTTATTTTCTCTGTAGTGTAGACAGAGCTTTAAGATGTTTGATTCTCTTTTTTTTGTCTATATGCTATATATTACTTACTAACAACCAATGCAGGTGTGCTTGATCGGGTATTGCGTTCAGAGTTCTCTTTTTTTGGTCTATGAATATATTGAAAATGGCAACTTAAATGAACATTTGCGTGGTTCATCAGGTGAGATTACATGTGTATGGTGATGATGTTTCTAAGTGATGTCAAATTCAGATCAATGGTTATAATTATGTTTATATGTTTCCAGGGAGGGACCCCTTGCCATGGTCTACTAGGGTACAAATTGCCCTTGATTCAGCTAGAGGTCTTGAATATATCCATGAGCATACTATTCCGGTTTATATCCATCGTGATATTAAATCAGCAAACATATTGATAGACAAGAACTTTCACGCAAAGGTTGCATTAGTATTTAGTAACTCTATTGTTGCTATGTATCTTCATAAATTTGTTCACATTTCTTTATTGCATTGTAGGTTGCAGATTTTGGGTTAACTAAACTGTCTAAAGTTGGAGGTGTTTCACTCCCCACACGTGTCATGGGAACGTTTGGATACATACCACCTGAGTAAGTTTACTTTTGTCTGTAAATTTATCAAGAGAGTAACAATTTCAGCAATGGGAGACGGGATTGGGGTGTTTTGCAGATGTGAGCTGCTGTTAGAAGGATCCTATATAAGCTCAATGAGTGGCTATCTAGAGTTTTCTCTGCCAGTCTATAATTTTCTGACCAAAGGACTTGCATTGTGTGTGATTGATAAGCAATGTCCAACATTTGATACATATCTATGAGATTATTTGGGCTTGACGATTTATTAATTTCACTAGTGGTTAATGGCATGGCAGCTGCCATCAAAAATTTGAGAGACCTTTCGTTAGCGATAATTTATGCTTTTTTAGGTGCCAGGATATGCCTCTCTTTTTTCCCCTATTTCTGCCAATATTGTATCCTGTGTTACTGTTGATATTTTGTTCTTCTGGCCACTGATGTTCTCCTTGGAAATGGATTTCACAAAGATGAGTTCGCTACTCCTTCCTAATATGGGAGGAAAAACTTTAGCTACAATTTCAGTAAAAACTGGATTATTTTCTACCTTCTTTGCAGATATGCTCAGTATGGAGATGTTTCTCCCAAAGTAGATGTATATGCTTTTGGTGTTGTCCTTTATGAGCTTATTTCTGCCAAGGAAGCTGTTCTCAAGGCATATGATTCCACTTCTGAATCTAAGAGCCTTGTCGCTTTAGTAATCTTCTTTCCATCTCTCTAATTAAACAGCTTGATTTGATGCTTTTATTAGGCTTACTCCTGTCTAAAACCACTTTCAAAGAAATCAAGCTTGGACATATATTTATTTTATTTGTTGTGTTTCACAGTTTGAGGATGTATTTAATCAACCTGATCCTAGAGATGACTTGCGCAAAGTAGTTGATCCTCGTCTTGGAGATGACTACCCCCTCGACTCAGTCTGGACGGTGAAACAATACTCACACAAAAACCATTAAGTACTTTTTTGTGATTAATTTCATTTACAATGATTCAATAGAGGTGTTTGATTGTAGGTGGCGCAGCTTGCCAACGCATGCACGCAAAAGGATACGCGACTACGTCCAAGCATGAGATCTATTGTGGTTGCCTTGATTATACTTTCATCGACAGCTGAGGATTTGGAGGTTGGCTCCGTTTATGAAAATCAAGCTCTCGTCAATCTAATGTTCAGAAAGGTAGAATGCAGATAGTGCAATATCTTTTAACGTCAGGGTTTTTCTTTCTGTGAGTATTATTAAGCCATTTCAATAATAGCATCCTCTGAATCACTTCAATTATTTCTTTTATAGACGGAATCAATCTCCATGCTAGGAACATAATTCCAGCCCCTCAAGGCTAAACCAAATATAGGTTTTGCAATAGCTGACTGCTGACCCTATTCTTGTTCCCAGCCATTTGTTAAGAGCCTGAAAGTCTATAAATTTGTAATGAGATTTGATTATCATGATAATATCTTTAAAAGAATGAGAAATTGAAATAATTAATTTGAAACTAAAAAGAGTTTAGTTTTACAAAAGAAAGACATAACACACTATACTACCGCGCACCTTGGTGCGGTGGTTACTCCACAAGTCTTTAGGAGGGAGTTTCA
Source organism: Quercus aquifolioides (assembly GCA_019022515.1). Taxonomy (NCBI): domain Eukaryota; kingdom Viridiplantae; phylum Streptophyta; class Magnoliopsida; order Fagales; family Fagaceae; genus Quercus; species Quercus aquifolioides. The sequence goes on along the minus strand of CM032329.1, from coordinate 38,416,766 downwards.
CACACATATACGATTAGGCTAGAGTAGAAATTCTATCTTGTAAAAAAAAAAAAAAAAAAAAAAAAAGATATAACACTATAACAAAAGTTTGAAGAACATAAATCACTTACCCCATCCACCATGGTTGGGTAGCCAAAAAATATTAATTGATAATTCAGGAAGAACATAAATCACTTCAAAAAATAATAATATTAATCAAACACATCGAAGTTCATATAAAAAAAAAAGAAAAAAAAAGAATGATATATTTGTAGTGATAAAGAGATAATAAAAATACTTTTAAAAGTAGTTCAATTTTTAAGAAGAACAAATTGTCTTCACTAAATTTTAAAGAATAAACTATATATTATACCACATATTGTGAGTTTTTTTTATATATATTTTTAGAGAGTTTTAACTTATGGTGTCCACTCTTGATGATAATTCTTTATTATCAAACCAAGACACCTTCTTCTCAAAAAAAAAAAACTAAGACACCAATCAGTTTTTGGTGTAGGCGAGAACACATATTGGGAGATGAAAAGGTAAAAAGAGGGAGAAAAATTAAAGAAAGTGTAATAATAAGTTAAGAAATTAATAATAAGAAGTGATAATCCTGGAAAATCAGTGGGTTGAAAGTCTCCGGGCTTCGATGATCTTGAAGGCTAAGTCCTGAAAAACCAAGTTCAATCAGAGAAAGACCGGTGGAGGCCGGTCTAAGGTCCTCCGATGGTAAAGTCAGTGAATTGGAGTAGAGAGAGATATTTCTAAGACTTTCTTTTGTTCTGTAAAAAAAAAAATGTCCGAATCATTTCAACCCTTTATAAGAGAAAGAAATCGCAGAACTCAACAAGTACAAGAGCGACAAATATTTCTTCCCCACAGACGGCGCCAACTGATAATCCTGAAAAATCAGTGGGTTGAAAGTCTCCGGGCTTCGATGATCTTGAAGGCTAAGTCCTAAAAAACTAAGTTCAATCAGAGAAAGACCGGTGGAGGCCGGTCTAAGGTCCTCCGATGGTAAAGTCAGTGAATTGGAGTAGAGAGAGATATTTCTAAGACTTTCTTTTGTTCTGTAAAAAAAAAAATGTCCGAATGGATTACCTCTTCGTAGAGAAACGTTTATATAGTGCACATGGAACGGTTACTTGCTTTGATAACCGTTCCTATTGTCGAGGAATTCATCAAAGTTAGAGGTAACTTCCATAACTTCCATGGAAGTTACTTTATCTGGACTGGTGCTTCATCACGTATGATGGAGGCCTTGGTTCATAGACTTGAACTAAATTTGCAAGTTCAAATTATTTGCCTCGTCCGTCCTTAATTAAGGACGGACGAGCCCTGGTTCAAGTTCAGGATGTTTGTCTCGTCCGTCATTTGGGACGGACAAGGCCTCGTCTGTCCTTAATTAAGGACGGACGAGGTTTGATGGGGACGGACGGCTTTTTTGTTGCGCCCTTCCTCCATTCTTTCTCCAAGGACGAACCATATGGACGATTTTGGAAGTTGCATTTTATAACATCATCAAGAAGAGTTAAAAATAAGAAAGAGATGATATTTTGACTATTATATGTTGGAGTTTTAATTCACCTAAAGCGAGTAAATGTTTAAAAAAATTAGGAAAAATTGGAAAGAAAAAGGATAATGTCATTACAGCTAATATGGCTAAATTGGAGTAACAATAATAAATGTTAAAATTAATTAATAATTGAAAATAAAAATTAATTGGAAAAGACAATCTAATTATCTTAAGGAGAAAACTATATTAAGAATAAGAAGATTACATGATTATACAAAAATTATTATAATGTTAACAATTGTGAAAATATTTTGTGAATAATGATAACAAAGGTTAACAACATAGTCAACCATATAATCTTCTTATTTTAAAATATTTTACATCAGAAAATATTATAGGAACAATATGAACGGATGAATACAATCAATGCAAAATTTATTTTTTGTATAAAAAATAATAGAGTTACATTCATCATGAGCCACCTTTTGGACTGTAGGGTAGAACAAATTGGCCAAATTTTCCATATTATACACATTTTCAAACATATTCATTAGTTAGCATTGTTTCCAAACTTATTAGCAAACTAATATCTCGAATCTTTTAGACTCGAGTTCACTATAGCAACTCAAATCTTAAAGCCTCGAGTTCCATATGATGGCAGAGTTGAGGTGGAATAAAATCCACGTGGAACTCGAGTCTAAAAAGACTCGAGTTCTTGCTCTGCACAAATAACAAATCTAATTCATGCAATTGATCAAAGAAGAAGAAGAAGAAAAAAATTAAGGAATTAGAGGAAAACCTTCACTTGGAGCATTTGCCGCCTGGGTTCAGTTTGAGCTGCTGCTTGGAGCCTTCTTCATGGTTTGTGTTTTTGATCTCTTTGGGTTCGTTGCTTTGTGTTTTTGTTTTTGATCTCTCTGGGTGTTCATGGTTTCTGTTTTGATCTCTTGCTTCGTGTACCTGTTTTTGTTGTTTCTTTGGTCTTTTGTAGGAACTTGTGGATCTTTTTCAGAGGTTCAAAGAAGAAGAAGATGCCCATGTTTTTTTATTTCTTCTTTTGGTTTTCTTTTGTGGAACTCGAGTCTTAGAGACTCGAGTTCCACATGAATTTTTATTCCACTTTAGCTTTGCCACCTCATGGAACTCGAGTCAAAGACTCGAGTTTCTTCGTTGAACTCGAGTCTTAAAGACTCGAGATGCTAGTTTCTTAAATAGTTTCGGAAACATGCTAACTAATGAAATTGTTTGCAAAATGGTGTTAAATTGCAAAAAAATCCGAACAAATTAGGTTTGAGAAATTTTGTTTAAAACTAAAAGAATGATTCACAAATTCTATATATTTTTTAATGATACAAAAAAGGATATAAATAGTGTAAGGACTAAATTTGGGTTCCATTCCACTGTGTGGAGAGACTTTAGGCCCAAAAAACCCAAAACAATAAATTTGTAGAGAATGGGTTGAATACTGAGCCTTAGTGGATCATCCAGACACTATAATGGATTCCAATGTCAAGAGAATGGACAGAAAAAGGTTTATATTAGAGATAAATTGTCCTCGGCAAGGTCCAAGGTGATTTATTCTTATATATTCTTCTTAACATTCAACTACAAGTTCTGTTCTTAGACGTTACAGTGTTTTTCTTCCCCCCCCCCCCCCCCCCTTAATCTTGTCTCCATCCTTTCCTTATATACTCTCATTCTTCCTCATTTCCACCTGCCACGTGCATTCAAGATGGTTGGTCCTGATACTTGTCCCATCAGTCCTTTCCATCCCTCTCCATTTAGTAGCTGTAAGGCTTAAATATACTGCTCAGGTATCACCTCCATATTAATGCGGCCAGAGAGTTAGGTGCAGTGCATTTAATGCGGAGATAGCAACTTTCTCCTTGGATATTTTAGGGTGCTTTCCTATCGGATGTCTTTGCCATACTAACTTGCACCAACAGATCTACCTGGAATATTACCATAGTTGACAAATGACCTCTTCGGACTTCAGCCTTGATCTGTTGTGGATGTATTTGTCCTCGACTCATCCTGCTGAGTCATTGTGGACGAAAATAACCTTTTTACTTACCATCACACTTTCTTTAAACAAAGATTTTTCTTCCTCGGACAGGATTGTGTCCTCGGCTTAGGCCAGAGGCCCCAAAATCCAAATACATAATGAATTTTTAGGCCCAACACCCCTACAAATAGCTTTTATTAAAATGTGAATATTTTCACTAACTTACCTTTCAAATTCCTGCAGAAAAATTGTATTATTTTTTAATATTAAATTTTATTTAAAAATATTATTAAGATGAATTAGCAATTATTTATTTTCCTTTTGCGCATTGCAACGTTTCATTAGGACATTTTATGAAGAAAATTTTATTTATTTGAATTCAAGTTCTTCCAACAATTATGAGAATTTCAAGCAATAATTTGAAAGGTAATTCATGTTGTATTTCTTTTTTTTTATTGCACAGTTGTATGATGGAATTGGGTTGTAATTTATAAGTGCTTTTTATTTATTTATTTATTATTATTATTATTTTTATAATCATAATTTTATAAGTTGCTTAGGATTGAATGTTGTGTAATGTGTGATTTATGGAGTAGTCAATTGGTTTTTCATTATTTTTAAGTTAATAAAAACCTTATATATACTTTTTTTTTAGCCTTATTCCAAATTGCTTAAAATAATAATAATAATAATAAATTATCATGTGCAATATGCAGGTCTGCACTTCTTTCAACATTTTCCCTTCCTTTTTTTCTCTTTATTTCCCCACTACTCTTTACTTTACCGTTACACTTTCTTCCTCTTTCTAATATTTTGACTCTTTTTCTCTCCATTTTATTTTGTATAAATTTGATATCATTTTCTCAATTCAGTCCATATTTTTCCACCACAAAACTATGAGTACTCTCTCTCTCTCTCTCTCTACTTTCTTTTGGTAGATTTTTGTTCTTTCTTATACATCTAATTAAGGTTGATTGCTCTTTTTTCTTTTTTCTTTTTAATATGTGCTTTGGTATTGTGTTTTTTTTTTTTTCCTAATTTCCCATTAGAAAGTCTTCTCTTTCCCTTTAATAGCTTTAGTTGAATTTTAGTTTGGGTTAATACTTAGTTTCTTTTGGAAATAGGAATTTGAATATGCCTACTAATTGTTTGAATAATAAATTATTATAAAGTCTATTTTTTTATTCCTTTAGTTTCATTTTAATTTTGGCTAAAATAACATTGTATTTCTGTGATGTGAGTTTTTATTATTATGATAATTTTCTTATTCCTTAAGAGATGAGAAATTTGAATCAGAAATTTGAAACTTATAAAGTTTAGTTGTGTATTAGGCAAATATAATACACTACAATAAAAGTTAGAAAAATATGGTTCACTTTAAAAAAAATATTAATCAAACACACAAAAATAAAATAATAAAATGATATATTTGTAGAGATAAAAAGATTAAAAAAAATACTTGTAGAAATATTCTTAAAAAATAAACAATACTTAAAATAATAGTTACTTTTTATATGTAACACCTCATTATATAATATTTATATTCCCACGCATCGCGTGGGTCTGTGGCTAACTAGTGGACTTAATAGTCAAGACCCACTCATTTCTTTGCTTCAAAACGATATTCCTTCACACTCATTCAAGGGTTAATATAACATGTTTCTTTGTTTTAACTTCCTAATTTTGATGTCGATCTAAATCCATATAGAATAATGTTAGAGATATAAATTTTTTTACAAAAAAATTTACAAACTGCTGATGTGGTGAGTAGTTATTGGTAAATGAAAAAATAATGTTAATGATAGGCTAAAATGAAAACCAATAAGAAGCTGACCACATCAACAGTCAGTTTGTAAAAATGTTGTAAAATAATTTGTCTATAGCATTACTCATGCATAAATGATTACAATAGCGTCAATTAAAACAAGACTGCTTACCTTGTGCAGGAAATAAATTATCAAGAAGATACTGAGGAAGAACCCAAAATGCAAAACAAAACCGCGTTCAACTCTACTTAGCCCTGGACAATATGATCCATTACAATGGCTACAATTTTATCAGCCATCCTCAATTACCATATCTCCTCCATTGATCTATTGTATCTCTCGTCTTTCCTTCCAACATTAATAGAGCAGTTACATTATAAATAATTAACTTTACTTTTTTGATAAGTTGCCAAGTGCAGCCAGATTTTATGCAAATGTAATCTCACACTTTTTCAAAATGCTAAGGCTAAATTGCAAATTGCTGAAGATTCAACAGACTGCTTAAACGACAGTCGTATGCTTGTTGTGGTCTACTCTAGACTGCAAGTCATGTATTTCCTTCCTATTCATTTTATTGTAACAACTAACAACACGTGATTAACTAAGTCCAGGTGTGTCCCTGTATGATTGGATGTCAATGTAACTGATTTAGGAGATAGTCTGTTAGGAGTTAGTTTTTTTTCTCCTAGCCTTTATTTTCTATTATACTATAACATAGAGGAGCTGTACAGATTGAATCAATTAAATTAATACAATTGAGAACTTCTCTGCAATTCGATATGGTATCAGAGCTGCGAGTTGACACAAACCATTTCATTGACGTCAATTTCTTCAACCCCAACAATTGATGATTCTCACCCTCCGTGGAGAAAGCCCTAGCGTTGTGTTAGTTTTCCAACTTGGTCTCGTCACGTGTAATGGAGAGGTCTCTAATTGCAAAGAACAAATTGGGGTTTGTAGATGGGACTCACTCTTAGTACAACTATGGTGCAAGCCTAGACACGTTGCAACAATATAGTTGCATTTGGATTCTCAATTCTGTCTCACCAAGGGTCGAAATGAGTCTAGTTTATCGCAATACTGCTCTTGAGGTTTGTAACAATCTTAGAGAGATATTTTCTCAAGGGAATGGACTAAGAGCATTCCAGTTACAGAAAGTCCTTTCTAGCATTTCACGAGGTGAAGTTTCTGTGAGTGATTTTTCTTCACTCAATTGACGATCCTCTGGGATGAAATTCATAACTTCAGGCCATTACCATTTTGCTCGTGGAAAATTCACTTGCAATGTTGATGAGAGGATCATTGTTCTTCAGCAGCAAGAATCGGTCTTACAATTACTTAAGTCTCAATGATTCCTCTGATCAGATCTGAGGGCAAGTTCTTCTAGCTAATAGATCCATTTCCATCTCTTCACAAGAATAAAGACAGGGATCAATTGGACATTCAACTAGATCTTTTGTTGAATCCACTACCCTTGCGACAAAAATTGGGAATTTTGGTGCAAGGAACTCCAAAAACAAAGGGAAAGCAAGGCTTGTGTGTAGTCATTGTGGAATCACTGGACATATCATCGATAATGCTACAAGATCCATTGATATCCTCATGGTTATAAGTCTAAATGGAAGAATCCAATGGCCAATCAAGTGTCAAGCCAAGATTTTTCCTCGAAATTTTCAGTTAGTACAAATAAGAAACAATTTCCTTTTACACCATAACTATACAAGAAGATTCTTGCTATGATCGTGAGATTCAAGCAACAATTGTGGCCATGGAAAACAATGTCTCTTTCAATCCACATCAGCCCATTTCACACCAATCCACTCCTTTAGCAAGTAATCATTTTTTTTTTTTTGAGAGGTACAGTTTCAACTTATGGCGTCTGCTCATGATAATTGTCATTTATCATCAAACCAATACACCAGTTGGTTTTTGGTGTAAGTATGGATAGAACCCCAGATTTCTTATTTAACCATCAGAAACTTTACCAATTGAGCCAACTGAAACTCACACAAGTAATCAACTATTGCCTAAACATTCCTTTGATCTTAGGCATTCCATTTTTAGTGCTAAAGTCGTAAATTGAACTGCATTTGGAAATAATACTCAGGTTCTAGATACAGGTGTCATTGATCACATTGTTTGCTCTATGACCTTGTTAACCATAATTATTTCCATTAATCTATGTGTTGTTGAATTGCCTAATGGATAAATTACCCAAGTCACACACATAGGTTCAGTTAGAATCTCAGCACATTTATTTTTAACTTTTTTTTCATTCAACTTGTTTTCTGTTAACAAAATTACACAGAAATAACCATACTTCCTTGTATTCTTGTCCCAATTTTGCTTTTTTAAGAACCTTTCTTGTTGGAGGACAATTGGAGTAGGTGAAGTGCACAATGGATTGTATTTGTTGCAAAGATCCACTTACAAAGCCATAATTCCCTCTTACTTGACTGAATGTCTTTCCAATTTGAATCTAGCTAATTCCTTTCAATATTCTGTTGTAAATTCTATCAGTGATATGTCCAAAGTGTAGCATTACAAATTAGGACATCCCTCTTTAAATAAAACTAGTAAGTTACCCGTGCGATGCACGGATAATATTGTAATATTTTATGTAAGATGGTTTTGGAGAATGTTGTATATGTATTATAGTATAATTGTTATAAAACTTTATTAGTAATAAGTTCATCAAGAAAAGCAACAATTATAAATTGCAGACACGTCCATTATAATTATTCAATTGAAGTAATGAGGAAAAAAACAAAAACAACTTTGGAGGAATATTATAGAATAAAAGTTGATAGAGAAATAGAATGTGTCTTTCTCTTTTCCTTAATTCTAAAAAAAAAAAAAAAAAACAAAACACATTTTAATCACCCACAGTCAATCACATCATTTACAAAATCCACAAACTCACAATGTCCAACCTTAATATTAAAATCGTAATTGTCGTTGTCATCACTCAATATAAAATGCAAGCCCCCTTTCCATGGTTGTAGCCAACTTATACAGGTTAGAATTAGATGAGACATAATATTAGAGCTAGGTAGGTGTTGTTCGAACTGACCGGTTCGACTGGGTTAAATTGGGAACCGGTTTTATAAGAACTCAGTTCATCCATGTCATTATTTTGGTAAAAATTGATGAAAATATGCTACTGGCAAGACTTCTTCCTCTCAGCAAGTGAAATAACATGTCCAGCATGCAAACCATTAGGCCACACACATCTTATTGGTCAAGAATGAAAAATTAATAAATATAAACCAATTTAAGTATCAAATATATTAAAAAATTAAATGACACATCACAGTTTGACCTCGGTTTAACTTTGATTCGACCTCAAAAATCTTGAACCTCTCCCTTTTCCAGTTCATTAAACGGTTCAGGTTTCAAAACCATGGATAACATGAAGGGCTACAGGTAGGTATATATAAAGGGGTAGAATTGCAAGAGATGAAAATGGTAAATTAAAATGCAAAGAGATTTGTGTGTATGTGTGAGGGATGAAAAATATTAAAACATTGAACCAAAGGATACAAAGAATATTTATTGTTTAATTAGAAATATCTTGTTTCTCCCAAAAAAAAAAATAGAAAAGTCTTGAAACATTGAACTAAATGAAATAAAAATTCAATATTTAATTCGTTCTTATCTCTAAAGTGACACTTGAGAATATTTTAATACTCTGTATAGAATGCGTCACTTGGCAGATCCTCATGTTTTCCCACATGAGGTATTTACCTTTAAATGGTATTTACCTGCCTTTTTCAAATCATTGTAATGACACTTGTAATGTTTGTACAAAGAAGATTGTCATTTCCTCTATATTATAACAAATATATATGCAAGTGATTCTAGAAAGATTTAAAGATCCTTTGCTCATTCGGTTTTGTAGATCTTGAATCAAGTTATTTTAACATGTATGGGGTCATATTCTGTTCCTACTCATGAAGGATATAAATATTTTTAGACAGTTGTTAATGATACCAGAAAATCTACTTGGGCTTTTCTCAAGAAAACAAAATCTGAGGTTAGACCTCTTTGGTTTCTTTCTATACCATGGTGCAAACTCAATTCAGAGTTAGCATAAAATCCATTATATCAGACAATGGGCCAGATTTTTGTAAGATTTATTTCTATAATTCTCATGGAATTTTTACATCAAAAGAGTTATGTTTACGCTCTAAAAAATAACTCTATAGCAGAGAGAAAACGCCATCATATTCTCTCTATAGCCAGAGCTCTAGACTTCAATCCAACATTCCTTTAGCATATGCCAATCGAAATTCACTTAGGCTCCGCTTGAGAGTTCATAAGGGAATGGAATGGAATGGAATGAGATGATCATAAGGGAATGGAAAGGAATGGAATGGAATGGAATGTATTTAAGTAAGGGAAAGGAATGGAAAAGAATGGAATGGAATGGAATTAAGTAACCTTGATTGGATGTTTTAAAATAAAGAAATGGAAAGGAATGAAAATGAATGGAATGTAAGTAATCCTGTTTGGGAGCAACATGGAGGGAATGGAATGGAATCATTTTATGACAATATTACTATTAGACCCCTATTTTAAAATAAAGGGTTGAATATATAGGGGTATTTTGGGAGTTTTAGTAAAAAAATCATTAAATCTAATTCCATTCCCTCCCATTCCTCCCAATTTCGGGGGGAATGAAAATTTGAGGTTTTAAGGGAATAGAGAGGAATGAGTGTTCCCTCCTACCCATTCCATTCCCTCCCACTTAAACTCCCAAATAAGGGAATGGACTTTCCATTCCCTCCATTAAAACTCCCAAACAAGAGAATGGAAGAATATTCTAAAATTATTCTTTTTATTCCTTTCTATTCCATTCCATTCCCTCCTCCCAAGCGGAGCCTTAAGGGTGGCCACTTAATTCATTGAAATAATAGTAAATACACTTATTCATAGAATAAATCTTCATCACAAAACAAAGAACACACATAGCTAAGGAATAATCAAATCATGAAACTTTCACTTACTCAATTTCAACTCAAGATCGATTTGTAGGAATAGGTGCTGCCTAGTACAATACTTGCCTCTTTTCTTTTCTATTCAATTCATGTTTTAGCTATAAAAAAAATGTTGGCTGCTATAGTGTAAGATTCTGGACGAATTGGGCAACAATAGATTGCAAAATTAGATGGTTGCATGGGCAAGTAGGAGGTGGCAGCAAATGAATTAGGTGTCATATGGTGGGAGCCTTCTGCCTTCATGCATAGGGAAGTATGAGGTGTTGTGAGGGAAGGCTGTTAAGACTCTGTGTAGATATTGTAATTGGGTTGTAATTGATTGTAATAACCTGTTGTGATTGAATGAGTGTATCGGGTCTGTATAGATGAGCTGATACAGGGGGTTGTACAGTTAGGATAAAAAGAGAGGGAAAGTTAGTTAGAAGGGGAGTAACTGCCAAAATGTATGGAGTTAGCTATAAGAGGATTGTATGGTGTACATGAGAGCATAACAAAAATAATACCAGATTACTCTTCTTGATTCCCTAATTCTCTCTCTGTTTCTTCCCTATTCTAAGGAGGACTGGTTCCCTCGAAGTAACCACCCACAATTCCCAGTCCACCATTAATGTTCACTTAGAAGCTTAACATTGGTATCAGAGCAGTTCATCGTGGGCACCAATGGCTGAAACCAGATCAACAACACTTATAAATGAGACTATCGCTTCACTCAAGAAAACCTCAGATTACCATACCCATGATATTCAAGAGATTCACCACGAGATTCATCAAATGAAGGAATTACATAGCCAGCATTTCCAAGAAGTTCAACAGCAACTTGGTGCGATTCTGTAGAAGTTGTCTAATTCTGATTCAGAGAAATCTTCAGCTTACACTCCATGATCTAATGAAGACATTCCCTCAAACAATACTCTGGCATTGACATTTCCAAAATCTATCAAACTGGAATTTCCTAAATTCCGAGGAGAAGAACCAACAGCTTGGGTGTATAAAGCCAATCAATACTTCAGGTATTACAAAACCCCTGATCCTGAAAAGCTTTTGATGGCTGCATTCCACATGGAAGGTGAAGCCTTAATATGGTTTCAAGATGGAGAAGAAGCAGGACTGTTTGGGGATTGGTTAGCTTTCGTTCAAGCACTGCAAGTGAGGCTTGGAAGCACTGCCTATGATGATCCGATGGAGGCATTAACAAGATTGAGGCAGACAACTAGTGTGATTGTTTACAAAAGTCAATTTGAAGCTCTCTCAAATAGGATTAAGGGTCTCTCTGAATCTCACAAACTCAGCTATTTCTTGAGTGGGCTCAAGGATGAAGTGAGACTAGCAATAAGGATGTTTGCCCCTCAATCTTTGAATGCAGCTTTTGGTTTGGCTAAAATTCAAGAGGAATACTTACTCAACTCCAAAAAAGGATCTAAATCCTTTCAAGAAGTTATCAAACCTTCCATTCTTGGGGCACCTCCTAAGCTAGATTGGAAGGGAGAATAGAAAATGAGATTGCCACTAAGAAGATTGACACCTGCTCAGATGGATGAAAGGAGGAAATGAGGTCTTTGCTTTAATTGTGATGAGAAGTACCAGGCAGGTCATCAATGCAAAGGTGGAGCAAAAGTGTTTCTGTTAGAGGGTTCTCCTATTGCTAATGAACCATCATCTCAAGCACAGTTGTTAGAATTGGAGGACAATGAGGTAGAGGTTCAAGTGGAGCAAGAATTGGGAAATAATGCTTTGGAAGCTGAAATTACCCTCTATGCCTTAGTGGGTAGCCCTTCACCAAATACAATGAGGGTTAGAAGCAAGATTAAGGAATTTGGGTTGGTTTCCCTTATTGATTCAGGGAGTACACATAATTTTCTTGATCTTTCTATGGTGTTAACTTTGAAAATGCAAATAGATACTTCTCAAATGATGGAAGTAAAGGTGGCTAATGGGGCTGTGATTCAGACTAAAGGTGTTTGTCCTGGTGTGTCTTTATGGATTCAAGGTCATCAATTCTTTGTTGACTTGAATGTTCTTCCCTTGGGGGGCTATGATGTGGTGTTAGGGACTCAATGGTTGAGCACATTGGGGGAAATCTCATGGGATTTCAAGTTGATGACTATGAAGTTTTGGTACCTGTAAAAATTGGTGCTGCTATAAGGGTTATTATCATCAGGATCTTCAATTTTGGGAAGTGAGGAGATGTTTAAAACTTCCATCAAGAAAGGGTTAATCTTGCAAATCACCACACCTGAGTCAGGGGCTGCAACAGCTCCAGATCAGCTTCCAGCAGCTTTGCAAGATCTGCTCAAGGAGTTTGGTACTATGTTTGATGTTCCAGTTGGTCTACCACCCATCCGAGGTCATGAGCATGGCATTACACTCAAGGAAGGAACTCAACCAGTTTGTGAAAGACCCTACAGGTACCCTTACTATCTAAAATCTGAGATTGAAAATATTGTGAAGGAGTTATTAGAAGTAGGCTCAATTAGACCTAGCCAAAGCCCTTTTTCATCACCTGTTTTGTTAGTTAGAAAGGTTGATGGTAGTTGGAGAATGTGCATAGATTACAGGGCTCTCAATAAGGCTACTGTGAAGGATAAATTTCCTATTCCTGTTGTGGATGAGTTGCTTGATGAACTCCACGGGCTAGTATTTTTTCTAAACTAGATTTAAGGTCGGGTTATCATCAGATTAGAATGAAGGATGGTGATGTGCATAAGACAGCTTTTCGTACTCATGAGGGTCACTATGAATTCTTGGTCATGCCCTTTGGGTTAACCAATGCACCCTCTACATTTCAGGCCTTAATGAATGATGTTTTCAAGCCATTCTTGAGACACTTTGTTCTAGTGTTTTTTGATGATATTTTAGTCTTTAGCAAGAACTTATGTGATCATGTCAATCATTTGAGGGTTGTGCTGGAAGTGCTGCTTAAACATCAGCTCTTTGCTAAGAAATCCAAATGTGTCTTTGGCTGTCCTGAGGTGGAGTACCTGGGGCATGTCATTTCTGGTGAAGGTGTCAAGGCTAACCCAAAGAAGACAGTTGCTATGTTGCATTGGCCAAGACCCCAGAATGTTAAGGCTTTGAGGGGATTCCTAGGTTTGACTGGATACTATAGAAAATTCATTAAAGGTTATGGTTCCATTGCTCATCCTTTAACTGATTTTCTTAAAAAAGACACTTTTCACTGGAATGATGCAGCTGAATCTGCCTTCAATCAGTTGAAAGAGGTAGTCTCTCACCCTTCTGTTTTAGCCTTACCAGATTTTACTAAACCCTTTATTATTGAATGTGATGCATCAGGGGTTGGATTGGGGGCTATCTTAATGCAGAATATGAAGCCTATAGCTTTCCATAGCCAAGTTTTGAGGGGTAAGAGTCTGCATTTTTCTACTTATGAAAAGGAGTTGTTAGCTTTAGCTACTGCAGTGAAGAAATGGAGGCCTTATGTGCTTGGAAGTCCTTTTATTGTTCGAACTAATCATCAAAGCCTAAAGTTTTTGTTGGAGCAGAGAGTGGGTACCCCAGCTCAACAGAAATGGATCACTAAACTGTTGGGTTATGTTTTTGTTGTGGAATATAAGAAGGGCAGTGAGAATAGAGTTGTTGATGCCCTTTCAAGACAGATGGAGTCAGAATTAAAAACCTTTACAGATCAGGCTGACCTCACTCATGGCACAGTTAGCTGTTGTTTATTGTTGTCATTTCCATATCCTACTTGGTTGGATAAGCTCAAGGACAGCTATCATCAAGATGCAAAAGTTATGCATTTGATTCAATCCTTGCAATCAAAGGTAGCTACTCCAAAAGGTTTTTCTCTACATAATGGGTTTCTCTTGTACAAGGACAAGTTCTACTTGGGCTATCAATGCTCCTTAAAGCCCTTGGTTCTTGCTCATGTTCATAGCAGCCCTGTTGCAGGTCATTCTGGCTTTCTTAAGTCCTTCCATAGGGCTAAACAAGAATTTTATTGGAAGGGCATGAAGTCAGACATCAAGAAGTTTATTAGAGAATGTGATGTTTGTCAAAGAATAAAGGCTGAGACTGTTGCTCCTGCAGGTTTGTTACAACCTTTAGCTATTCCTACTAAACCATGGTCTGATGTGAACCTTGATTTTGTTGAAGGGTTACCAAAATCTCAAGGGTTTGAAGTTATCTTGGTTGTGGTTGATAGACTAACCAAATATGTCCATTTTATACCCTTGAGTCGTCCTTATTCAGCTGCTAAAGTTGCTGGGCTCTATATGCAAAATGTTTTCAAGTTACATGGTCTTCCAACTTCTATAGTGAGTGACAGGGATGCTACTTTTACTTCAAAATTCTGGTCTGAGCTGTTCAAATTGCAGGAAGTTGATTTGGTCATGTCTACTGCATATCACCCTCAGTCAGATGGCCAAACTGGGATTGTGAACAAAAGCTTAGAACAATACTTGAGAGCATTTGTTGGAGATAGACCTCACAGGTGGGCTGATTGGCTTTCATTGGCTGAGTATTGGTTTAATACCAATTTTCACACTGCCATTAAACTCACCCCATTCGAAGCATTATATTGCTATCCTCCTCCTAGACTTCAAGATTATATTCCAGGCACTTCAAGGGTGGTAGCAGTAGATTCTCTTCTTTCTCAGAGGTAGCAGATTTTGGCTACACTAAAGGCTAATCTGGTGGCTGCTCAAGAGAGAATGAAGTTTTTTGCAGATAAACACAGAACTGAGAGGTCTTTTTTGGTGGGAGATTGGGTGTTTTTGAGGTTGCAACCTTATAAGCAGAAGTCCTTAGCTTATAAGGGAAAATGGAAGTTATCTCCAAGGTTTTATGGGCCTTTCCAGGTGCTTCAAAGGGTAGGGGAGGTAGCCTACAGGCTGGATTTACCTGGTGACAGTAAGATACATCCGGTTTTTCATGTAGCTTGTTTGAAGCTGAAGTTGGGATAGCAAGTTTCTCCACTGCCTACTTTGCCACCATTAGATGAGACTGGTCAAATCATTTCAGAACCTGTAGCTGTTCTACAAACCAAAACTAAGACTTTGAGATCCAAGTCTATTACTGAAGTTCTAATACAATGGTTGGGCATTGCACCTGAGGATGCTACTTGGGAATCATTGCACTAGTTGAAGCTCAGGTTTCCTCACCTTGTGGGCAAGGTCTTTTAGATGGGAAGGGGTATGTTAAGACTGTGTAGATATTGTAATTGGGTTGTAATTGATTGTAATAAGCTGTTGTGATTGAATGAGTGTATCAGGTCTATATAGATGAGCTGATACAAGGGGGTTGTACAGTTAGGATAAAAAGAGCGGGAAAGTTAGTTAAAAGGGGAGTAACTGCCAAAATGTATGGAGTTAGCTATAAGAGGATTGTATGGTGTACATGAGAGCATAACAGAAATAATACTAGATTACTCTTCTTGATTCCCTAATTCTCTCTCTATTTCTTCCCTATTCTAAGGAGGACTGGTTCCCTCGAAGTAACCACCCACAATTCCCAATCCACCATTAATGTTCACTTAGAAGCTTAACAAAGGCTGATGGTGTTATGATGGGAAGCAAGAGGTGTCATGGCTAGACACTTCAAATATTTTTTGCAAAGTGGTCCTTAATTTTGCTGCCTAATTGTACCGAGTTCCAACTCATTAAAATTTTCTGCAATGGCACCCTTATTTACATTCCACATCATTTAAGTGTCCTCTTTTATTTCTAAATTTTCACTTCCTTAAGATACTATAAACAAACTTAGACCAATGAAATTAAACCAATATGAATTTTCAAACAGGTGTTTTTAGAACCACCATTTTTGTATTACAACTTTTATCATTTTTGTAATATGACTAATTGTGATTTGTGAGTAACTACATACTACTTTTCACATGTAAGTATCATGTTTTCTTCACCATTCAACGTCAAAGTTATGGCATAAACTGCGGCAGAAGAGTTCATGTCAAATAGAGTATATATATTTTGAAACAGTTAACATTACACTTTTAACTCCCATAGAACTTGACAACAAAGACGGCGTTTGAGTTCTCAGTCTTTGCCCAACCTTCCTTGACTAATTAAGGTGTCTGATTCAAAGAACCTCCCTTGATCCTCTCTTTAGTCTTTACACCCAATAACATCCATCCACGCCTATCTTCAATACCCAGATCCTAATTTATTTTATTTTATTTTTTTTGAGAATCACCCAGATCCTAAATTTGAAAGTAAAAAAAGGGTCCAAAAAATCCAGCTAAACTCAATTTCTCCCTTTCTTCTTCCCCCAATCACCAAAAATCTCCCCCCCCCCCCCCTCCCACTTCTTGATTTTGCTAAGCTTTCACAAATCAGGATTCCAATTTTGCCAATACGATGAAACCCACGTTAGGAGTTTTGGTGGTAGTGTTGTTATTGTTGGTCTCAGTTTTTAGTTCTATAGCTGAATCCAAATGTAGCAAAGGATGTAGTTTGGCTTTAGCTTCATACTACGCCTGGAAGGACTCAAATCTCACATTCATAGCTGAAGTTTTGCAGTCTGACGACGAAGTAATCATCAGCTACAACAAGCAAACCATAGCCAACAAAGACAGTGTTCGAGAGGGTACAAGAGTCAATGTTCCATTCTCATGTGACTGTATCCCCGACGGCGAGTTTCTGGGTCATGAGTTTGAATACACAGTTAATGAAGGGGACACATATATGAAGGTGGCTCAAGTTTACTATGCAAATCTGACCACGTATCAGTTTTTGCAACAGACTAATAGTCAATATCCCACCAATGATATACCTGTTGGTACGAAGTTGAAAGTCACCATCAATTGTTCGTGCGGGAATCGCTTGGTTTCGAACGATTACGGTTTGTTTATTACGTACTCGCTTCGACCAGAGGACACTGGAATCGATTGCCAACGCTACGGGACTTAGAATCCGTTTGGATACAGCTAAAAACTGAAAACTGAAAAATACTGTAGTAAAATAATTTTTAAATATGTGAATAGTACCGTGAGACCCATTTTTAATGAAAAAATTAATAAAAAGTGAAATTTGTGGATCCGTAAACAATGCACATTATGTACTGTTCACAAAAAAAGTCAATCTTTTCGGCTAAAAAAAAAAAAACCACCTGAAACGCAAAACGCACACTTAAAGTGGCATTGCTGGAGAGTTACAACCCAGGAGTGAATTTCAACCAAGGGAGTGGCTTGGTGTATATCCCAGGCAAAGGTACGTGAAAAGTTTATTATGCTTTGACTTCATGATTTTTTTTTTTTTTTTTAGATATCTGAATTGAGATTTTGTCAATAGAGCTTATTGAATTCAGGAATTTGTTAAAATGGTAACAATTAGATATTAATTTAATTGTTGCTTGGTTTTTTTATTTATTTATTTATTCTTAAGTCGATTTTGTTGTTAGGATTTAAATGGTAGGATAACAAGTTTTACTGCTTTCTCTATAATTGGATACTTCATTGGTCCCAGATAAGATCAATGATTACAAATTGCGCCCTTGCTATTGTCTACAACATTTTTACAACAAATCACAGATGGTTAGTTGTTATTGGTTCAAATTTGAAACTAACACTAAGATTACTTTTTTGTCCCAACAATAACAACCAGTAACAACCTGCCACTTAGGATTTGTTGTAAAAATGTTGTAGACATATCATTTCTCAAAAAGATTTGATGGTATTGAAGTTTCGTTATTGGAAGTGCTGGAAGGTATTATTATGCCAACAAATTTAAACACTTTGGTTTTCACTGACTATGCCAGATAAAATAGTCTTAAGCCTATTAGCCACAGTCTTAGAAGCAAGTTTATAAATAACATTACCTAGGCTTATAGGCCTATACTCAGAAATTTTGCGGGGATTTTTAACCTTTGGTATAAGGACAATATGAGTATTGTTAAAATCCGAAGGAGTTATCCCATGATTCAAAAAATTTAAAACTGCCTGTGTAACACAATCACCAGAAAGAGACCAAAATTTTTGATAAAAGAGAGGTGGCATACCATCCGGACCTGAAGCCGTAGTTTGGTGCATTTGTTTTAGCGCTTGTTTCACTTCTATGGCTTGAAAATCTCAGCATAGCAAACAATTCGTGGGCTCTGACACCACTGTTTGAACAGACTCAACAACTCTCTCAATTTCTGTCGGGTTGGAAGTGGTGAAAAGCGAAGAAAAATAATCTGTAATAATGCCTTCAATTGCCTCCGGAGTGACTTGCCACATACCAGAGCTGTCCTCCATCCCTTCAATCAAATTTTTCTGGTTCCTATTGGAAGCTTTGATATGAAAAAAGTGAGTATTTCGGTCACCAGCTATCAAATACGAATTTCTAGAACGTTGCTTCCACATGACCTCCTCAATGTCAAGCCATGAATTCAATTTCTTCCTCACACTTCTAATTTCCTCACTGTGCTGATCGGGTTGTAGTTCAAGCCTTTGAAGAGAGGATCGTAACGCCGAAATCCGTCAACCCACATGGCCAAATTCTATCTTATTCCAACGTTGCAAAGACTCCCTACATGCCTGGAGACAATTTTGGATCGGAAAGCCCGATGAAAGTGATAACCCATGCACCCATGCTTCATTAACCACCTCCGGACAGCGAGGGTCACAGAGCCACATGGCTTCAAAACGAAACAACTTCCCTTGTCTCATTCGTTGCCTAGTGTCCTGGCCCCATTAAAGACAAAGTATGCAATGATCAGACTCTATTGAAGAGATATGGGCCACCTTCGCATTAGCAAACATCCGCATCCACTCTTCATTAGCCAAAGCACGATCCAACCGAGCCCAAACACTATCTCCGTTCTCAAAGTGCCGCGACCAAGAGTACCTAGCACCCGAGAAACCCAAGTCCCTAAATTGGCACAAATCCACCACCTCACGGAATCTATCCATTTGCCGTTCCGGCCTAGGCTACCCTCCCAACTTTTCGGAGTTACTAAGAATTTCATTAAAGTCCCCTATACACAGCCATGGTAGAGTATTATGACGCCTAAAATCTTCCAAAATATGCTAAGTTTCTTCCCTTTTGCTAGTATCTAGCTGGCCATAAAAGCCTATAAAACGCCAACACCGTTGCACATTCCTAAACACTACCTCGGCATCAATGTACCATTTCGAATAACCCTTGACGTTAACATAAGTCTCTGGTTTCCAAAGAAGTGCTAGACCCCCACTTCTCCCCTCACTAGGCACAATTAATCCCTGGGTAAAACCAATGGACTGCTGAATTTCCGTCAACTTGTGTTGTCTTTTCCTCGGAATCTTAGTCTCCATGAGGAAAACTAAGCTGGGAGCTTCTTTTTCAACTATGCTCCGAAGAGCCTGAACTGTGCGAAGGTTCCCAAGCCCCCGACAGTTCCAACTAAGAGTACTCATTGCTCCCGGCGGTGCTGCAAAGCAGCCACCGCCGATCCAACTTCATTGTTCAACACAGCACTCACCTTAAGAATGTTACCATTTGCCCTCCTCTTCTTCACCTCTGGGTTCTCTGTGGACTCAGAAATACAAAGTTCTGGTTTATGTTTACATTTCATACCCACCTCTGCATCTTTATAAACTACTGTTCCCCCATGCATAGGATGGTGCTGAAGTTTTTTCCAAGTTCTAGTATTCAGTCCTGTAGAAGAGACATAGTCCAGCCCACTACTTGGCTGGCCCAAGCCCACAGAAGATGATTCTTGCCCTTGTTGGACCTGTTCCTCCCAACCTTTATGACTAAATTGATTCCCTTCCTCCTCGTTCTTTTGTGTAACAATCCTATGCAAATCCACCTCAACTTGGACTGGTGCATCCACCATTTCAGAATTTGTCTCTATCGGGTTTGACTCCTGCACCATAATTACTCCTATCCCTTGACCATCGGCCTTGCCCACTTCCATAGAAAATGTGCCATTTATTCCTCTATTGGGGTGCATGTGCCCCTGAAGCTCTCATCCCTTAAAATATCCGACATAGCATCATTTAAAGGAAAACTTCTCCCCGTCCCAAGCTCACCTCCTTCATTAGTCTCAGACAGCCTCTGCTCTCCTATTTGCCCATCAGCACGGCTAGGCAGCTCAACTTCAATGGTCATGGCTGGTGTTTCACTTGACAAGACTGGTCCTCGACTTGAAGATGCAGCAGGAACCCCCCTTCCACTCACTCTTACCACTTTTTTCCGAAGCAAACTTGGGGGGTCAACTCTTAACCATGAGCCATACTATTGATTCTCTGCTTTCAACTCTCCTCTACTTTGAAACCACAAATCACACTCCTTAGAATCATGATTCAAAACCCCACACCAATGGCAAAATATAGGAAGTCGTTCATAGCGGAACGACACCCATCCCTCACTGTTCGGACTGAAGTGAACCTTCCTACCTCTACATAAAGCCTTGTGAACATCTACCTCCACCCTTATACGCATAAAATCACCACATTCTGTTTCAGTCCTATCATAGGAATGAATCACCCGCCCCACTGCCTTGCACAAATTTTCTACCGTCTCTGTGACCATTCGTCGAACAGGTAAGTCATGGACTTGGACCCAAAACCTTGCCATGTCAAATTGAAGTCTCTTCAGAGAACTATCATCCTCATAACGACGAAGGACAACCAAATACTTATCAAAGCTTCATGGTTCCCCCAACAACACTCGGTTAGCATCAGCTTCATTTTCAAAAACGAACAACAGAATATGGTTGCCCATGTCCTGAATTTCAAAGTCTTGCTTAGTACGCCACAAAGGCTTTAAGGTTCTAGCGACGGCCTCGATGTTCAGAGCACGTTTCGTAAAGAATTTAGCCGCCAACGTGTAATCCTTCCTACATACCTGGTTATCGAAGTGGAATACATCTCCCTCAGTCTCAGACAAAGAGAAACGAGTCCAGGCCTCCACAAGGTTCTCCATCGCAGCTCAGCGCTCCTTACAGAATTGTGAAAACCCCAAGCCCTCAATGCACAAAAGTACGAGAAGGAACAAGATTCCTATGAGAGGAAACAGACTTCTACAGACCAAGGTTTCTAGCGCTGCCAGAAGACCAAAGTATCCTTGTAGCTTATGAGACTATGCACCATATTAGTCAAAAAAGAACGGGGAAAATTGGAGAGATGGCCTTGAAATTAGATATGAGTAAGGCGTATGATAGAGTGGAGTGGGATTGTTTGAAGGGTATAATGGAAAAACTTGGCTTCCATAGGAGGATGGTGGAGGTTGTCATGAGGTGTGTTTGTTCTGTTACTTATTCTGTGCGTATTAATGGGAAACCTTCAAGGCGCATTACTCCTTCTAGGGGTCTTCGTCAGGGGGACCCTCTTTCACCTTATTTATTTTTACTTTGTGCAGAAGGCTTATCTGGCTTGATTAGACAACAGGTGGACTCGGGCAATCTCAAAGGAGTGGCTGTGTGTCGTGGGGCTCCCCGTATCTCCCACTTATTTTTTGCTGATGACAGCCTGATCTTTTGCCGAGCTACGTTGGGGGAGTGTTCAATATTACAGCAAATCTTCTCAGTTTATGTAGTGTCGGGACAACAACTAAACAGGAATAAGATTGCTTTGTTTTTTAGTAGAAATACTCCAGGTGCAATTCCAGATGAAATTCAACGGCAATTCAGGGTTCCAGTGATTAGGCAGCATGAAAAGTATCTTGGGTTGCCTGCTCTGGTTGGGCGGTCTAAGCATAACTCCTTTAATGATATTAAAGAAAAACTGGGAAATAAATTATCTAGATGAAAGGAGAAGCTCCTATCAAATGCCGGTAAGGAAATTTTAATTAAGTCAGTGGCCCAAGCGACACCATCCTATACTATGAGTTGTTTTAAGCTTCCCGATACTTTATGTGATGATCTTACTGGCTTGGTGAGGCGATTTTGGTGGGGTCAACATGAAAACCACTCAAAATTGGCTTGGCTAAGCTGGGACAAAATGTGTGCTCCAAAGGAAGAAGGAGGCATGGGATTTCGGGATCTGAAAGCATTTAATATTGCTTTGTTGGCTAAGCAGGGTTGGCAACTTTAGACTATTTCAAATTCATTATTCCACTGGGTTTATAAAGCTAAATATTTTCCTCATGGTGATTTTCTAAATGCATCTTTGGGGAGGAATCCGTCTTACTCATGGCGTAGTATAATGGCGGCTCAAGAGATTGTTCAAATAGGGTGCCGGTGGCAAATTGGCAATGGGTGATTCTGTTGATATATGGAGCGACAAGTGGCTGCTTAATCCATCCTCGTACCAACCTGCTACTTTCCCTCATTTTTTCCTTGTTGATGCCAAAGTTTCTGCTCTAATTAATCCGGGAACAGCCACCTGGAAATCTGACATTATCCGTGAAGTTTTCCTTCCTTTTGATGCTGAAGCTATTCTCTCCATTCCCCTCAGCCCGACTATGCCTGAAGATAGACTGATCTGGGCTTCTACTCCTTCAGGACGGTTTTCCGTTAGTAGTGCTTATCGGGTTTGTCGCACAGCCATGGCAGATCCTCGTCAAGGTCAGGGTTCATCTTCTCAGCTTATGGCTTCTTTCTAATGGTGTTTATGGAAGCTCCCTATGCCTAATAAGATTAAGGCTTTTGCTTGGCGAGCTTGCAGGAACATTTTGCCAACTAAAGCCAATTTGCACTCTCGGAAGGTGATTCTGGATCGTATTTGTGATGAATGTGGGGTTGCGGTGGAGTCCTCGGGTCATGTCTTTTGGAATTGTGCGAGAGCTAAGGAGGTGTGGTCTGCTGCTAATGTGGAGTTTGGGGTTGATCTAGGGGAGGTTTGTGAGTTTCTCGATTTGGTCAGGTACGCTCGGAACGTGAAACAATGGTCAGCCCAGGCTTTGGCGTGTTTGTGTTCTATTGCTTGGGGGATTTGGACCAATCAGAATGAAATAAGGACTGGTGGAGCTCGCAAGTCGACATCAGCTATTGCCCGCTGGACTTTGGATTATTTGGTGGAGTTTCAAGTGGTGAATACAAGATTCAGGTGAAGTTACCAGATTCTGATGTTGGCTGGACTGTACCTCACCCTCCATGTCTTAAAATAAATGTGGATGGTGCCGTTTTTGAAAAGCAGGGGTCTATGGGAATTGGTGTGCTTATTAGGGACCATTTTGGTGTGGTTCGTGCTGCTTTGAGTAGGAAGTTTCTTGGTCTGTTAGGGCCTCTAGCAACGGAAGCCAAAGCAATGGAAGAGGGGTTGCGGTTTGCATTGGATTGAGGTGTCAATGCTGCAATCTGTGAAGGAGATTCCAGGGTTGTCTATAACTCCCTTACAGGTTCTATCTTTCCTCCTGCTGGTATCTGCAACTTGATTTTTGGTTCCTTACTTCAAGCAGCTCAGTTTGATGTTTGTAAGTTTTCTGTTATGCCGAGAAATGGCAACAGGGTAGCGCATGGGTTAGCCCAATATGTGAAGAACTTATCTGACTCTTGTACTTGGATTGGAGATATGCCTCCTTTCCTAGAGCAGTTAGTATCCCGTGATGTTCTATGTTCTTCTTTTTCTTAATTAATTGAAGTAGTTTGCATAAAAAAAAAAAATAAAAGAACAAATTTAAACAAGAAAATGTTAACTGTGAAATTGAGAGTAACCGGTTTTTTTTTTTTTTTTTTTAAATTTTGTACGAACTCAACGTAGATAATGTAGACATTAGTTTATGTAGACATGGCAAAACGGGCGGGTCGGGTCGGGTTCGGGTCGGGTCAATCGGGTTGCGGGTCAAAACGGGTCACGGGTCAAAACGGGTCATTTTTAAACGGGTCAAACGGGTTGCGGGTCAAACGGGTCGCGGGTCAAACGGGTTGCGGGTCAAACGGGTCGCGGGTCAAACGGGTCGCGGGACGGGTCGAGTTGACCCGTATTTTTCAAACAAGTTTTTTTTTTTTTTTTTTTGAAAATAGATGCAATTTGTCAATTGTTTCTAAGTTCCTTAACTGTGATTACATTTTCATTGGTGATACTATTACCACTTACCAATTACCACTAAACACTTGATACCTAAATTTGGTGCAACTCTTATTCCAGCTTTCTAGAAGTTAATCTTGGTATAATTTTTGATATGTTTAAAGTAGGAAGAGAAAATGAAGGCGGCAAGTAAAGAATGACAAACTATAATGGAGTACATAACATATTAAGTGAAGAAGAATAAGTAAATATCTTATAAGAATTACACTTCAATCTCAATCTACTCAACGTTGGTAGACGTGGAAAAACGGGCGGGTCGGGTCGGGTTCGGGTCGGGTCAATCGGGTCGCGGGTCAAAACGGGTCACGGGTCAAAACGGGTCATTTTTAAACGGGTCAAACGGGTTGCGGGTCAAACGGGTCGCGGGTCAAACAGGTTGCGGGTCAAACGGGTCGCGGGTCAAACGGGTCGGGTCAAACGGGTCTGACCCGTTTTGCCATGTCTAAGTTTATGGGATGACCCTTTATGGTAGTAGGCCAGGTACTTCATTTTGTGTCCTTTGAAATGAACGTCTCCCATGTTGATTTGAGAGGGTAGTAGACTTTTAAGTAGCAATGAGGGGTCAGAATTTGTCCTAAGCCTCCCAAATTGTTCTTGCCAGGCATAAAATTTTCACTTTAGTATTTCCATAAGCATCTCCAAATTTTTGTATGTTTGTAGAGTACTGAATAATTACTTTTACCTTTTATTTATTTATTTATTTATTTATTTATTTTTTTGAAAACTGGTCAGAAAATTTTATAAAACTAAAAAAGAAGTACATGTATAAAGAAAACTTGTATAAGTCCAAGGCCAGCTACATGCAGCTGGCCATAGACTGAGACTACACTAACGTAGCTAAGAGACGCCATCAGCTTTTGGTACTCATCCAGTAGACTCTCTGCACCACTCAAAATAGTCCTTGGGTGCGTTTGTTTTTGTTCAAAATAGACCTTATTTCGGGCAATCCAAATAGACCATGCCATGTAGCCCAACGTTCAAGGTCTCGTTGATCTAAGCTTTGCACCATGAACCCGAACAGTAGGAAGAAATCCCGAGCCTCATTGTTGCACTTTTGAATCTTTCCCTTTACCAACGCCCAAACATTCCTGGCAAGCGGACACTCCCACAAAATACGCCCCGTGGTCTCAGGTTTTTGCTTACACAAGCCACACACCACCTCAACATGAACCTTCCTTCTATGCAGATTGGCCCGAGTAGGTAAGCAGTCCGAGCACGCCCTCCAAATGAAATTTCTGACTTTTGGGGGAACATTCAAAGTCCAGATTTTCTTCCAGGTTGACTTGTCCGACCTGGCCTTTGAGTGCTCCACTACCTGCCGTTGTTTTAGTCGAAGTGCAACATGGTAGGCGGTCTTTACTGAGAAGGTCCTTGCCTTATTCTCCATCCAAATGAGGGAGTCCCGAGCTTGGAGATTGTTGAGGGGGAGAGCTAGAATCTCAGTCCAGGTTCTAGCCGTGAACAATGCGTGAATCTTGCCTCTGTCCCACTGTCTTGTGTCCTCATCTATCAAATCACTAACTTTCAACTCAGGATCGGGTTCACCGTTGAAAATAGGGTAATGGGACAGCCATTTGTGCGTAGTGACACCAATATGCTTTCCGTCTCCTATTTTCCATCTCGATCCCGCAATGATCACCTCCCGAGCAGTTAGAAGACTGCCATACGAAAGAAGGATTGTGGCCCAGCTGGGCCTCCAAGAATGTGCAGTTAGGGAAATAACGGGCTTTGTACACTCGATAAAACAAAGACTGAGTGCCCTGAAGTAGACGCCATGCTTGCTTGGCCAACATTGCGAGATTAAAGGCGTCGATGTCCCAAAAACCCACCTCCTCTATTCTTGTCCGTACACAACTTCTGCCAGCTCACCCAATGGATCTTTCTCTTATCATATTTCTGTCCCCACCAATAATTGGCCAAGGTCGAGTTGATAGCGTCACACATTGCTTTTGGAAGCCTGAATAAGCCCATGGAGTAAGTCAGTATGGATTGCGCAACTGTCATTATAAGTATTTCTCGGCCAGCCTTGGAGATGAATTTCTCCTTCCATCCTAACACTCTCTTAGTAACTCGCTCTTGGATTTCTCTAAACGTGGTTGTCTTAGCTCTACCCCCAACCATCGGCAAGCCCAAATACTTCTCGCAATCCGTCATGATTCTAGCTCCAAGCTAACTTCTGATCATATCCCAAGTGTCATGTCTGGTGTTTTGGCTAAAGAAGAGGGATGTTTTCTGTCGGTTAATGGCCTGTCTAGAAGCCGATTCATATTGAGCTAAGATGTTGAGCAACACTTGGCACTCTTGGACCGTGGCTTGACAGAATAGGAGATTGTGGTCAGCAAAGAGAAAATGTGAAATGTGCACTCCATGCTAACAAGATACAACCCCTGTAAGAGACAGATTTGCTTCCGCCCTTCAAAGCATTGCAGACAAACCTTCGGCACAAAGCAGGAACAAAAATGGCAAGAGGGGATCGCCTTGCTTGATTCTACAAGAGGGCTTGACCAAACCACGAGGATCTCCATTGATGAGGATCGAGTAAGAAGCAGTGCAAACCGTTTCCATAGCCATCCGTATCTAGGTATCATCGAACCCAAGTTTGCTCATCATATTTAATAAAAACAGCCACTCAACCTAGTCGTAGGCTTTGCTAATATCCAACTTCACTGCCATCTGACCTCTCTTTCCCTTCCTCTTATTTCTCATTCTGTGTAACAACTCAAATGCTACAGTGTTATTATTAGTGATCAATCAATTAGGAACAAAGGCACTTTGAGCATCGGAAATAATATTAGGCAATATTAATTTAATGCGGTTAGCCAAAACTTTAGAGAATAAGTGTGATATCACATTGCCTAAGCTGATAGGGCGATAAACTGAGATGTACTGGGGCTCATTCTTCTTGGGGATATGTACTGGGGCTCATTCTTCTTGGGGATAAGAATAATGTAGGTATAGTTCATCTTGTGCAAGAGGTGGCCCGAGTTCAAAACAGAAAGAACAGCTCTAACCACATTGTTCCCTACAATATGCTAGTACTTTTGAAAAAAGAATGGGACGAACTCTTTATCATTTTTCTATGTTATTTAAATATTATTTCTTCATTTATTTATTATTTTTTCTTTAATTTTCATATATTCATTTTTTTTTTAAATCTTTCTTTATTCTTCCTTTATTCATTTTTAACGGCTATATTTTCCAAATTCTCAACCGCTATATATTTTAAATCTTCTAACAATAACATTTTCAAATTTTCAAACAGTCTTTTTTGTTAACGATTTAATTTTAATTTTCATGCTTGCATTATTTTTTTTTTCAATTTTTATCAAATCTATGTTAGTCTTTTACAAGTCCTTTAATTTTCACACTCACATTATTTTTTATATTAGTCTTTATTGTAATTTGAAATTTATCAAATTTACCGTTAGTCTTGTGAAAGTCTTTAAAAAATTCTATGTAATTTAAAATTTATCAAATCTATATGATTTGGAATGAATTTAGCTCATTAACTTTCCTCTAAAAATATTCATTAATTTTACTTTTTTCTGGATAATGAATTTGGTTTCTTATTATTCATTACTTAATCATTAGCCCTTTCCAATTTTTCTAAAATGAAAAATCATATCAAATTCCCTTTCTAATGGATCACTTATTTTACACTTTCTAATTTATCATTAACCCTTTTTCTCCACCACATACCCCTTTCTCATCTATATATTACTAAAAGCTGAAGCGTAGCATTTAATGTTGATACACTCACATTGAGCCACGTCAGCAGCCACGTCATTCCCATCCCCTTTTATGAATTTTTAATTTAATTTTAAAATAGATTTTACCAATTTTAAAATACTAATAAAAATAAAATTATTTCTAGCCCTATTTCTACTTTAAAGTCCACTTCTTATACATTTAATTCCGCTATAAAGCCCAAACCCACACCCAAAGCCTTTAAAACTAAAATCCCCGATGTTTTTTTCACGGTTACAACTTCCTGTCTCCCAGTCCCATGTTTTGTTTCATTGTTTCAGGTTTAGTCCCTTCCCCTTCCCCTTCCTCACTTTTTGATTCTCACAGTTTCAGCTTCTGTTCTACTGGTTCACTCACGTTTTCATATTCCTGTTCTACGGTTTCAGCTACTGTGCTCTATTTAATCCCTGATGTTATTTCGTGTTGTGCTCTATTCTTTTGTTTGATGGTTGTTTTTTTTTTCCTTTCTACGTTTGTTTCTGCTAGGGTGTTGAATTTGTTACTGTTGGGTTACTTAATTGGAGCATTGCTTCTTTTGGGTATGTTCATTCTGTTTTGAAACCTCTTGAGTCAAATCCAGGATTTTTATCTATATCTATATATCTTGAATTTGTTCAATTAATTGGGTTATTTTTATCTATATCTATATATCCAGGATTTTTATTCTTCTTACACACATATAAGGATATCGGAGAGTAAGCGGTGGACAAGCAAGAGTCAGAGTTGCTGTTCTTTCCGTCTCCTCAATATTCAGTCTCCACTCCCGTTTGAGCCTTTCTCTTCCCCGACGACGAAATTAGCCAACTCCTCCAAGAAGGTCACTCTCTCTCTCTCTCTCTCCGACTAAATCCATTTTAGTACGAATAGCATCAGATATTCTTGAATCGTTTTAGCTTTTACTTAGTTTTACTAATTGGTTTATATTTGAATTGCTTTTAGTTTGAGTATTGTTGGTTTCAAAAGTCGATTTGGATTATAATAGTCTAATCACACCTTAGAATTTGTTCAATTAATTGGGTTTGTTTGTTTGTTTCCATCTCATTAATTTTTTAATATAATTTCTTATTATGATTTCGTAGCCGATAAAGGTAATCGTAAATGTGCACACAGAGATAGATGGAGAGAGATTGAGAGAAATTCTAGGACTGTCAAACTGCTTCCATGTCAAATCATCACCCACCTTCAACCCTGCCTCTTGACACCTTCATATACTGCAAGAACCACTACCAGTACAGGTATTTTTAACAACAAAAATGTGTTAAATATTATTTAGGTTTTGTTATTTGTTAGTTTTTTTTTTTTTAGATTTAATTTTGTGAAAAATAATTATTAATATAACTCATATTTGTAGTCTAATTATTGTGTTGATGGTTTAATTAGGCCAACAACTGTTCACATTTGCTTATGCTTCACTGTCATCATTCTTTTGAACCCTTGGAAGGGTGAGCTTTAGTAATTTGAAATAAAATGATTTAGAAAGAAGATAATGTTTTTCACTTACCAAAAAAAAAAAAAAAGGAAAGAAGATAAGGTTTTAGTCAATAGGCTTTCTATGTTGCTCCTATGGGCATAAGGCTAATCTTCATTTTCCAGCATTCAAACTAACATTATTGTTGCTGTGTGCTGCTATACTAAGGCCTGGTGCTGTTGTTTGTGAATTTTTGTTGTTGTTGTTGTACATGCTAAAATGCATTATGCTTCTATTGTACTTAGTGTTAGTTGTATTGTGATAATTGGTAATTGTTGGCATTGTACTAGGAATTGATGCAAAGTCCAGGAAGTTTTGGTAGTTATTGGCAGATTCTTTAAAAAGCACTTAGTAAGAAATATTAACATAGGTTGTGTTTGTTTGCTTCATGTTAATAGAAGGTTGCAAGGTAAATTCAAATGTTAATAAAAAGTTGGCCTCTTTAAGAGTGTGCTACTCAGCTTTAAAGTCTTCACAATTTTACACCTCAACAAAATTTTTAATTTTTATTTTTAGCATGGTATTTTAGTTAATATTTTACTTAGTTTGAACTTTGAACTACTTTGAACCTGATAATGCACTCCCCCTCTCTCTATCTCTAATAGCAACCTCTAAGGACAACCATCCAAAGGCAAGATGGAATGTGAGGTACCGCTGCAAGTGTTGCCTTGAAAAGAAAAGACTGCAATTGATTCAAATGCTCCAGCTCCTGCTTGCAGTGCACACAAGACTGAGACAGGGCTGATGAATAACTTTATATGTAATAACATTATAACCTTATTTCACAAAGTTCAAGGTCCTCAATGTTTTTCTTTTAATATGTTTTTTTTTATTTATTTAAATGGATGTAGTTTATTTAAAGATATGTAAAGCATTCTTGTGTTTGCATGTTCTGCTCCCTTTCTACTGTTTTTTAATTGCACCATATATGACTTTTCAAATGATACTCCTAAATGTGATTTTTTAAGCACATTGATGATGACAAGAAAAAGGAATAAACAACTATGATTACCAAGATTTTGCAAACATACTGAATAATAGAAGGGATTATGTTAAAAAAAATGATAGAGACCTTAAATTTCATAAAAGAAATGATGCAATTGATAATAAACGTGGGATGCCTACCAGTAGTTTGAGGTTGTTAACTAAAGGTACAAATTAGTAATATAAAGTTAGATGTTGTTTTTAACTTTGTACTTAGGTAGAACACAGCAATCAAATTTATCATATTGGTATAGTGTTTTAAGAGATTTGAACTTCTATAAATACTCATGTATTATTTAACATTCTTAAAAATAAATAAATAACACTATTTTGGAACTTAGTTATTAATTTTCCCGTGCATCACACGGGCTAGCGACTAGTTAATATAATAACCCATTTCTCCAACACATACCATAAGTATCAGATCTCATCTAAAAAAACACACACACACACACACAAAGCAAAGACTGGAGGAGATCTTTCAAACCAAAGAGAGAGAGAGAGAGAGAGAGAGAGAGAGAGAGAGTTGTGTCGTCTTTGTCCTCTGCCATCACCATGCAAACTCGAGAGAGCAAAAGTCACATCATCTTTGTCTTCCATGTCATTTGCTCCAACTCCACCATTGCTTGTCCTCCTCCCCACTGCCAACGACATCGACCTAGATGGGTCAAATCGGCTACTCTTTTTTTTTTTTCTTTTTTGGTTCTAATTTCATTAGTTTTATTTGTCTTTTGTACTTTGTAGCTATTGTGACTAAAGCTAAATATTATAATTTGTTGTGCTAAATTTTTTATTTTGATTTATTTAGTTGTGGAATTTTTTTAAGGTGTGAAAATAGTTTGGAGTGTCTACGGCTGCTCTCTTGGTCAAGAGAGCTACTATAGCAACTTTAATTTTTTTTTTTTTTTTTTTTTTTTTTGGGCATTTAAGAGAGGCTGTTGGAGCTAATTTTTATAGGTTTGCTCTCCAAAATGGAGATGAAAGTGGCTTTAAAGAGCATGTTGAACTTACTCTAAACCAACTACCCAACATTCTACAATAGATTCGTCTGGCATGACCATCAAGTTGGCCTTCCATCGACATTGAACAAAGGTAGTCGTCCATCCCGATGGACGACCAAGTGCCGCATACAGAACTCCAAATCACAGCACCACCCAAAGTGAGTTGTTTAACCCCATGGATGACCACAGTGCCCTCCATTCAGGGGCGAAGTTAGGAATTTTTGTTTGGGGGGCCAAGTTGTAGCACTAATATATTTATCAAGACAACCCCCCACACACATATACACACACGCTTTTTTTATTATATACACACACACATATATATATATATATATACACACACTTTTTTATTTGATAAGTTATATACATACACACACCCAACAACAACAAAAAAAAGCTTAGTATTTTCAATCAAAATTATGTTTGATGGCGATCTTTCATAAAATTAATAAAATTTATTTTTACCATTTTTATAGTGAAATTCTTAAAAAGTTTAATTTTCTATACAAATGATCAAATTTTATACTAATGTAAGTAAAAAATCATTCAATTGAACTAATGAAATTTTCAAAAACATGAATGATCCAAAACTTGGAGGAACAAGTTAGGCTCCAAATATATTTGAAGCTATTTTGCTTTAACCCTTTATGTGGCAACTAAAGAAACATTTCATGTGTAGTTTTAGTGACAATATTTTTTTAATGAGTCAATGACTTGTTAATCACCACATAACGGGTTGAAAAAGATAAATTCAAGCATGTTTGATACCAAACTTTATCAAATATTTAACAAATATAAGAGCACATTTTACAATAAAAAATAGAATTGTGAAAAATAAAGTTATGTCTCTATAACTATTAGACCAATTATTTTTTTTAAGAGTATCATTGGATAATTCAAATACTTGGGGGGCCAACTTTTATTTTTGTAGACTAAATTTTGAAAACATTAAAATAATTATATATATATTTAAAAAAATTTCAAAATTTTGGGGGGGCCACGGCCCCCCACCCTTCAACATAGCTCCGCCCCTGCCTCCATCTGAGAAGAAAGACTCTCCCAAATGGCCTCGTCCAACAAGTGTCAATGCTCCTCCAAAAGAGACGACATTTATGGCCGCTCTACTTAACAACTAAAGACCAACGAGCAACCTTCCCGTCCAACACATATAAGAGTCTTCTTTCTAGAATACCCTACATTAGGACCTTAACCCTCTGGATAGCACGTTCAACATGGGCCTTGAGCCACTCAACACATATAGGTGACCCATAATACAAGTCATCCAGCTTCTCTGGTCACTTGTCTAACCCTCTAAACGACAAAAGTTCCGATGATAGCACACTCATCGGAACCCACTCGACATATATACACTGTTAATGCTAGTGGTCCGACATAAAATTCCATTCATCTAATCCTCAGAACAATCACGCTTTAGTGCCAACATATTATGGAAACTCTTGGGCATCACACCTAGAGATCTTCCCACCGATCCACGTTCTCCAATTATGAGAACAAATCCCAAGAGTATCGCCACCATTACTCCCACTCATTCCATCACACATCAGTTATGGAAAGATAAAGAAATTATGGGGAGGTAGTCAACCCATGACTCCTATATAAACCCCAAGCCTACTCCACTGCAAGGTATGAGACACGAACCTTAAAACTTCTTTCATTTCAGCTTATTTGGTTCATTCAAATCTTTAACTTAAGCCTAAGAGAGGTTTAGGCCGACACCCCATCGGTGCCCTCTGATAGCATCCTTCCTTCTTACTGGTCTCCTCAACTAACAAAAATGAAACCTCTACCAATTCTTCTTTCCCTTTTGGCACCTTGAACTTCACACAACAACCTATTCCACCAAGAAACCTTTTGAATTAATTTGAAGGTTTGGGTTTCTTTTCAAGTTTCCTACTTCCATCACATCTATAATAAAATCTAGATTTTTTTTTTTTTTTTCAATTGGGTCCATTACCAACTCCTTTTTTGTTTCAAATAATGCCTTTTGAAACTTGACATTTCTTTCTTAAATGTCATAGTCGTCCACAACTAAAACAAAATTCAAACAAGTGCTTATAACTTTTTCTGATAAATATGATAGAATTTAAACTTACGGAATCAACTCTATGATGATTGTTCTTATCATCAGACTAAGACATCAAATGGTTTTTTATGTAGGTAAGGTTCAAACCTTAGATCTTTTATTCAACCAAAAAAAAAGTTCACCGAAAAAAAAGTTCACCAATTGAGTTAACTGGATCCCACATATTTATAACTTATTCATACATTTGGCAGCCATTTCCAGGATAATATAAATCCACAATTAAAAGGAGGAGCTACATCAATTTCAACTTTCAACCTCATAAACTTACCTTATTAAATGTGCCCATCCCTTATTAAATCGATCTTCAAGAATCATCCAATTTTTTTCCCTATTAGCTCAACTTTCTCTTTAAACATATAATTGAAAGAAAGGTTGTGGAATTGAACCCAAAAGAAAAAAGAAATCAAAGTAAAAGATAAATTTTTTCATAAGACAAAAGAGTTTATAAAATGGATTCCCAAAGTTTTTGGTCTTTTTAAACTTTTGAATACATGATTTTCTTTTTCTTACTAAATAATCTAAAAATAAAAATGATGTGGATAAGATTCATTAAATTTTCAATTCCACCATATAACACTTCTTAGTATTTCTAACACAAGCTTCTCCTCAAATTTTTATTGAATATTGAAAAATGCAACAAATTTTCCTTTCTTTTTGGTATTCACATAATATGTCGATGATAAAAGCGAACTTGGACTAGTGGAACCAATTTGCATCTACTTACAAACAAACAAATCTAATTTCACAAGTTACTGACACATACAATTGTGAGTAGTACATTACTTTTATACCTTGTGCAATCCACTACTTTACGTTAACCACTTACAATTGCACAAATCAATGAGTTGTGAAATTAAGTACGTGATTAATTGTATCTATAGAATTATTCAAGTACATTACACTTCAAACTCCCACAGCTTCACAATTTAAAAAATAAAAATAAAAAATTGGGCCTAACTCAAAACTACAGGAATGTACTGTCAGTAGCTAAGAGCATCCGCACTGGAAATTGTAAATGCCAAATCTAAGGAAATTTTGGCATTTCAAGCCTAAAAGTGTCCGCAGCTGAGATTGTAAAACTGAAGAATTGTAATGCTACAGTGCTATTCTACATGTAGAATGATACTGTAGCACTATTGCATAAATTTTTTAATCACTTTTATTCTCTCTCTCCTCTGTCTTCTCTTTCTCTTTGTCTCTGGGGCTGAGACGTCTTCTTTCTTTCTCAACTCTCTCTCTCTGTTTTCTCATCTACGCTCTCTCACTCTCTGAATCGCTATTGGTCGAAGCAAGGTCCGTTGAAGGCATGGCAGTGATGGCGTTTGCTGATCGGTGATGGCGTGGGTTTCAAATCGGTGATAGAGTATTTTTGACAGCCTGGGTTTCAAATCGGTGGTGTGGGTTTGCTGATCGGTGGCTTAGGTTTGCTAATTGGTGGCTTAGGGTTGCTAATCGACTTGGGTTTGCTAATTGGTGGTTTGGGGTTGCTGATTGGTGGCTTGGGGTTGCTAATTGGTGGCTTGTGGAGATCGGCGAGTTGGCGTGATGGGTTTGAAGTGATTTCCTTGAGCGTGGGTTTGAAGTGGTTTTTCTTCTTGGTGTGTTTCTGGCAATTTTTTGTGTTTCTTGGCAATTTCCTCGATCGGTGGTGGTAGTTTTTGGCAATTTTTTGTGTTTCTTTTCCTCTTGGTGGTTGTTTCTTGTGGTGGTGAGTTTGGTTGTGGTGGTGGTTGCTGGCTGGTGGCATGGTGGTGGCAAAGTGGGTTCTGGGTTTTTCTTTTTTGGAATAGGGTTTCTGGGTTTTTCTGAGATGAGTGCATTTTGTTGGTTAATATATTTTAATGTGTAAATATATTATTTTAATGAGTAGAATAAGAAAATAAAAGTTGGGATGCTGAATGTATGCTAAAATGGTATTGTATAATTGATAAAGTGGCTTTTTGGGATGGTAAAATAGAATGAAATGAGAATTCCGGCTGTGAATGCTCTAACTGAGACAAATCTATTTGGCATTGATTTGTAAGCTTTCTTTCTTTTTTTTCTTTTTCTTTTTTTTTTAAAAAAAAACCTTATTTTTTTTTACATTTAAAAAAAAAAAAAAATATATATATATATATATATACTTTAGTACACTTTAAATAATAAAAAAATTTAATACAAAGCTAAATCGGCTATTCCAAATCAGAGACGAGTAATCTTTGTCACTTCAGTGTTGGGTTCTCAAGCTATTCCCAATATGACAACAATGACAGCGTCTGGGGATCACTTCTTTCTTTGTCAACTAACCTTCCTTAAATGTGCCTGATTCAAACAACCCTTTTTGATCCTCTCTTTACTCCCAATACCATCCATCCACGTCTATCTCAAAAAGTCAAAACTGTCCAAAAAATCCAACTATTCTAACTCAATTTCTCTCTCTTCTTCCCCCAATCACAAAAAAGACAAAATCTCAGTTCTTGATTTTGCTGAAATTTCACAAATCAGGATTCCAACCTTGCCAATCCGATGCAACCCAAATTGGGAATTTTGGTGTTGATGTTATTGTTGGTCTTAGTTTTTACTTCCATAGCTGAATCCAAATGTAGTAAAGGATGTGATTTGGCTTTAGCTTCATACTACGTGTGGTCGGGGTCAAATCTCACATTCATAGCTCAAGTTTTGCAGTCAAGCCTTAACATCATCCCTAAAACAATTGTCAGTTACAACAAGCAAACGATAACCAATCAAGACAATGTTAGTGCTGGTGTAAGAGTCAATGTTCCATTCCCATGTGATTGTATCCACGGCGAGTTTCTGGGTCACGTGTTTGAGTACACGGTTCATTCAGAGGATACGTACTTGAAGGTGGCTCAACATTGGTATGCAAATCTGACCACTTATCAGTTGTTGCAGAATTATAATAGCTATGACCCCAATCGTATACCTGATGATACCAATGCCAAGTTGAATGTCACGGTCACATGTTCCTGTGGCGATAGCTCGGTTACGAAGGATTACGGTTTGTTTATTACTTATCCGCTTCAGCCAGGGGACACTCTGGAATCGATTGCATTGGCTACTAATTTTAATGTAACGTTGCTGCAGAGTTATAACCAGGGAGTGAATTTCAGCCAAGGAAGTGGTGTGGTGTATATCCCTGGCAAAGGTACCTAAAAATTTTGCTATGCTTTGACTTTGTGATTTTTTTTTTTTTTTTTTTTTTTTTTTTAAGATATCTGAATATGAATTTTGTTAATTTAGCTTGTTGAATTCACAAATGTGTTAAAACAGTAACAATTAGATGTGAATTTAAATATTGTTAAGTAAATAGTTTTTTTTTTTTTTTTTTTGAGAAACATTGTTAAGTAAATAGTTAAGTAGGAGGGCGTGTACTGCTTTTCTATAATTGGATACTTATCGCAAATAAGATTAATGATTAGACATTGCGCCCCGCGCGCGGGGGGGGGGGGGGGGGGGGGGGGGGGGGTTGGGCAAATTTTTGTACTAATATAGTAGTCACGAGTCAAGATAAATCATCACATATATGCACACATACACATATATAAACAATTATATTTTGATACTAGAGTTGGTCATAGTTTATAAAATTAACAACTTTCGCATATGTATCTTCACAAGATAATTTTTAAGGAAACTTATCTTCTTTTAAGTTCCAATAGGAATACAAAAGCTGTCTAGTTTGATATTAAAAATGTAAAAAAATGAATTTGTGAAAACAAAAACTACCTTGTGTGGGGGCCTTTTTTGCTATGTTGGGCTGGGCTGCCCTTTTGTGATCGTAGGCCCAAGTGTTCTGGGTTGCAGGAGTCGAGACCGGGCCAAATGGAACTCAACTTGGCCTGGCTTGTGCGCGAACTATGCCTCGTCTGCCAGGGGAGCGCTTTACCGCAGGCTGAGTTGACTCAGAGAAAAGCTTACGGCAAACAGAGCCTTTTTTAGAGAAAAAGTGCTTGCGGCAGGCAGAGCTGTTTCAGAAAAATGCTTACGGCAGGCAGATATTATTGATGAACAGAAACATACATTCTGGAATGACCAGATAACTCTTTTAATGGGAAATGACAAAATAATCCATAACTATAATAACATTTAACAATCCTTAAATAAAT
Source organism: Quercus aquifolioides (assembly GCA_019022515.1). Classification (NCBI taxonomy): domain Eukaryota; kingdom Viridiplantae; phylum Streptophyta; class Magnoliopsida; order Fagales; family Fagaceae; genus Quercus; species Quercus aquifolioides. The sequence goes on along the minus strand of CM032329.1, from coordinate 38,379,184 downwards.
AGTAAAGGAGAATGGTGATAAAAATTAATCAATAGACATGGAACAAGTTTGGTTTCGTCCGCCAGAGTAAAGCCAAAGAGGAAGAACACCTCTTCTCAACGCAACTAACCTCCGAGGAAAAGAAATCCTGCCGTGAAGTTAATGGGTTTGAGGGAGGTGGACCCAAATGATCAATACCCGAAATGAGTATGGAAGAGAGCAAGGATTTGAGAGGGAGAGAAGGGAAGAAACCTATCGGTGCATGCCACTAGCTCTCACTCTTTTTTGTTTCTATCTTTCTCTCTTTGTTTTCTTTCTTTTCCTTTTTCTTAGTGATTTCCACCCTTAGTGCTTTTTTAGTATTGTGCTTCCCCTGTTTTACTAAGTGTGTTACAGAGTAGTTTTTTTTTTTCTTTTCAGTATTGCATTCCCTTTTTTTTTTTTTTTCCCTCCTTTGTACACGGCAGAGGCTCCCATTTTATAGTGCCTGCCGTGAACGGATTTTACTATTCTACCCTCCAACCGTTTTTGTCTGGTCTGAGAGTACTTGCCGACATTACTGTTCCGTCTGTGGGTTCCCCTGTTACGGGTACAGACATTTTTGTCCGTTAGTCTGCCGCTGCATTCCTGCCTGCCGCGGTGATGTTTCTTCTCTCTCTATCCCTCGTGGCATGCACCTATTGGTTCCAACTCAGCGTTGCCTCTTTTGGGTGGTATGTCATCCCAGCAGGACGTATCCCCCAAAAGAGTTTGAGCAGGAACCTTAAAACAGGCCTTCCCCTCTCCCCACCTCCAAACCGTGCCCTCTTACCTCTGACCCATGACCCCACCATGTCTTGTATTGGCTGGGTACAGGCTGGTGGTGCCTGGGCCTTGCGCGTGTTTGCGTCTGAATCCCGCCTGCTGTTCATGCATTTGCCATGGACTGAAGACTTTGCTTGCCTGCCGCCCGTTTCCGGCTTTTCACGAGTTGCTATTCTGATTTCCCGCTCCTTCAGGATCTGGGCTTTTACTCAGTGTTTGGGCTTTGTTTTCCTTTCAGCCCAATTCGTTTAATTACCTTTGCTTTCTTTCCGCATTATTTGGCCTTTCCTGCCGCGGTGACTTCTTCCTACTGGGCCTTTTCTTAGACCTGCCGTTCCAATTCTTTCCCCCAGCGGCCCAATCAATGGTGGCCACTGGTGTTCTTGCTCATGGGCTCTCATGTCCCTTTTTCCCTTGGGCCTCTCCGGCCCATTTCTTTGGACATCCTTGGTCCGTTTATTAACTCCGCATCCCATGGGCTTTTACTAACTTAATTGGGCTTCCCCGGCCCAATTTCCTCATTCTCATCCTTGGGGTTCATGGGCTTGCCATTATCCCCTACTTTCTTTGTTTACTTTACTTTGGGCCTGCCGCAGCCCATTCTCTCTTTTTTTACAACACATACTGCCCATGGGTGCCATTTTCTCTCTTTCCGGGCCTTTTAGGCCCACTTACTTCCTCAAGACCCATTCATTCGTATTGATGGGCCTGTGATCCATTGTTCCTGTCACCTGGGCCCAATGGTTTTCTTACTTGGTCTGCTGCCCGCGTCGCTAGGTTAGGCTTCCCTTGTCCATTTTGAAGAAATGACCCTCAACATTTAGCCCCCTGAACATACGGAACGTTCCTGCGGTCCATATGTGAATAAAAGACTTTTCGGTCCTCTGTTTCCTTTCTTTCTTTTTCTTCGTGGGCTTTTTGAAACTGTGGACCCCTTTACGTGTACTTATATTTCTTTTCCTGCGGTGAACAGTGCTGACTCTTCGATTTTCCCAGAATGGCAGTTATTCTAAGACACAACTACCGCTTCATTTATTTCATTCTTCTTTCAATGGCTGATCAGTCGCCTTCCTTCAGGCCAGTATTAATTACCCATGTATTTAAAAAGAGAGTCCCTTCGAAAATCACTCATAAACACCATCTTTTCCAAAAAATCGTGTCTGTCCCTCTTCCTTCATCGCCTTCTTCTCTTCAAACACCTTTATCTCTCTTGCTCTGATCGAACCGTCGCACAACGGCGCCGGTGAAAAGCCCAGGTTCTTCTTCTCGCCGCAAAGGGAAAGGGAAAGCTTCTGAACCTCTCACCAGACAAGAAATAGGCGAGGAGGCTATGTACTCCGACTCCAATCATTCCAGCGAGGAAGATGCGCCGCGCGACCCCAACAGCGAGTGCGCTCCGCTAATCGACCCTTGGTATAATCCTTATCCTCTCTTCCCTGAGGTTTCCGGCGATTACGTGCTGCCGCCGCCAGGCCGTGTGTGGCTTTCTATGTGCAGACGAAACCCCAACATTTCTTGGGCTCCGGTGTCTTCCTCCATTTCCGATTTGGTCATCCGTCAAGGTGTCTCTCTTCCGGTGCCGATTCATTTCGTGTTTGGGTCAGGAACCGCCTCGGGTTGGAAGGAGTGGGTTGACCGAGAGTTATCGGACTCGGTTTTCATGGGTTTGTTGCAGCAGGCTGGCGTTCTGAAGTCCATCGTTTTATCCCGGAGTCTTTCCAATTTTCGAGACACTTACAACCTTCGTCACTTGGTTCGCCGGTGGTGTGCCACCACCCACACATTCCTCTTCTCCTGCGGCGAACTGACCGTGACCCTTGAGGACGTGGCCAACCAACTACTCTTGCCAATCCTTGGTGACGTGGATCCTGCCACCATAGAGCTTTCTCCGGAGGAAGAGGCCATTGAGGCCGAGTTGAGAAAGGGGATGACGGGGAATGCTAAGTTATCATACTGGGTTAGTTCTTCCTCTAAGTTTTCCGTTGTTGCCCACCGCGCGGCCTTTGTTGCCTTTTGGCTTTGCAAGTTCGTTTTTGGTTCACATCCCCATTACGCCATCAAGCCTTTGTACTTCCGTTTGCCCATTAAGATATCTACCGGAGTTAGTCTGCCACTGGCCCCCATGTTTTTGGGGCATTTATATGTGCAACTGGACATCCTGCAGAGTGATGAGAGTCAGGTTGGTTCCTGCCATATAGTTGCTTCTTCTGTACACAGCACTATCCTGCAGCAGTTGTTGTTTGAGCGTTATGCTCAATACTTGGCGAAGTGTAGGCCTGTTCGCTTCGCGAGAGAGAAGTACCAATCATGTCCGCGGGTGATCACTGACTTCTGCGGCAAGTTTGAATCCGATTTCCCTTTAGCTTTTCGTTGGTCTAGTCTGAAGCCCATTGGTCACTCAGTTGTTGAGTCTTTTGATAGCGGTACTGGTTTTACTTGGAGAGCTTACAGAAATTTGGGTAGGGGTTACACATGCACTGATTCTGCTATGGGTCCGTTTGCTGATATTATTGGGACCACCACTCCTTTGACTGGTTTTGATGAGGTGGGGATCACCTATTTGGCGGCTACCAATGTTGGATGGCTGCCTTACTTGACTGACGAGGGCATCAAATTTGTTCACTATCCTGCCAACCGGGTGAGGAGGCAGTTTGGGCTGGACCAGGATATTCCCGATGACCTTTCTTATCTCATGGAATCTCCTACTTCTGTTCGGCCTTTCCTGCGGCAGACTGCTTACGACTTTTGGAGATCGGGCTTTAGTGCAGTTACCGTTCCTGGCTCGTCGAGAGAGGGTCTTTGCACTCCTGCCATGCATGGCTATTGGCAGGCAGTGATGACCTCGTTCGGGCAAGAGTTGGTAGGCAGTCGTGGCTTCTCCCTTATTCCACCTGACGGGTTAAGTATGTTAGTATCTCCCAACCCTCGGTTGCTCTTGCCTTCCAGGTCAGTTTTAGATTATGTTGAGAAACAGAGCCGCTCTGCTGTCTTTGAGTGGGACGAGAAGAAAAAAGGATGGTGTTGGCTCGCAGGCGATTTTCCCCCTGGTTGGAAGAAGAAAGTTAAGGTAATCAACATTCCTGCACCAACTAAGAAAACTCCTGCCAAGCACAAGTCTGTAAGCAAGCCCAAGCCTGCTGCCCCACAGCCACCCACGAATGCTCCTCTTTCTAGCAGGACACGGGGTAGCAAGAGGAAAACAACCCCCCATCCCATGCCTGCTACTGAGCGAAGGGTATGTTACATACATTTTGTCTTTTGTGTCTTGATTTTAACTCGCCTGCGGTGAGCCCATGTCACGCCTACTGATTCCTTTCCTTAATACTGCCTCTTTTCTTTCTTTGCAGTCTAAGCATAAGGAAGACACGTCATCTGTTCATCCCATTGACCTTGACGAGCCTGAATTCGAGGTAATCTCTTCTATTTCCTTCTTTCCTCCTCTTTATTATTATTATTTTTTTCTTTTACATATATTTCATCTGCCACGTGCCTTCATTTGTTTGGATTAGCCGTAGGTTCCCTTATTCTTTACCACATGTGTATATATGCATTTCTCTTTCTTTTGCTTTCCAGGGTCAGCCCGAGCCCCTTTCCATCTATCGTCCTTCAGCCGAGGAGCTGCCTGCCTCCATGGGTACAACCGTGGCAGATTCTTTTGACGGGGTTGGTGAAGCTTCCCAGATGTCCATTGTTCCAGCTGTTGCGCCTGGGATTCCTGCCGAGACTCCTAGCCCTCCTACCGGACTGGTACCCAAAGAGGGTACTTATACTGAGGGGGTTAGCGAGGCCACTCCCTTTTCAGCCGAGATGCCTATTTCTCCACAGGGAATTGCTCCTCCTACCATAACTCAGACCGAGGCTGTTTCGCCCGTTGCTCCTCTCGTCCTCTCTACCAGTGATCCTTTTGTGACTCTGTCTCAGGCCGCGAAGGATGGTTCTTCCTTAGTAGTCACTCCTTCCATTCCCAGCTCGGCCATTCGCGGACCCGATGTTGATCTGTCTTCCGAGGAGTCCGAGGATACTCTTGAAGATATTGATAGTGAGCCCGTCCTGCCGAGGAGGATTTCTGAGTCCGAGGAGGAAGAGGATGCTCCACCCGAGGCTAGATTTATGGGTATGTCCCCATTCCCCTTTTTTCTTCTTTTGTTGGCTTTGCTTTTCCTTCTTGATTCACTGGGCCCACTCTTCTCTCTTTTTTTTTTCATTTGCATGTCTATTTTCTTTTGTGCACAGAGACTTTTGAAGGGCTAGGCATCGCGGTCAGCGTAGGGACGCCTGCGGTAGTTAATCCTGCCGTGCCCCCATCACCCATTCCTGCCGTATTCTCTACACCAGCTTCTGCTATATTTACAGCGTCAGTTTCCGCCGTCCCCTCTGTGCCTGCTTCAGCTCTTCCCACAGCCCCCATTGATGTTGGTTCTGGTAAGCTTCCTTTCATCCTTGTCTATATTTTTTTTTTTATTTGCTCCCCGTGGGCTTGCTCATTTCCCCTTTTCCCTTTTTAATTCCTCATCTCATGCTTTGTGTTTTCCTTGGTAGGATCTCTTCCTATAGCCCCATTCCAGTTTGAAGCGGGTAGTAGTTCCACCACCCTTCCAGGTCCCGAGGACGAGGCTGCTGCCTTCTTCACCCGTTTTGACCAACCTAAGGTCAATGACCTTGATCCTGCAGCTTTCTGGGGCTCCGGCCCTCCTTATGTGGACTTTCACGGCTTTAGAGTCCCGGAGGACTGTGCTTCTCATCTGGTGATGATCTATGACAACCGCGGGGACTTCATGCAGGGCTTTCGACTTGGTCGTTCTATTAGAGAGCATTTCTTGAAGATGTTGGGGAGTGTACTGAATGACATAGAGCATAGCTTTGTTGACACTGTCTCTACCGGGAGGATTTTGTAGTGGAGGGCTGCGGTGCAGGAGCTTGTCAGCGTAGGCTTTGTCATGGAGTTCCTTTTGGATTACCTTCGAGAGATTGCTCGGGCTGTTTTCATGAGGAGAGTGCGACCCACTGTTGATGCTATTGACTCGCGCCTTGAGATCTTGAGAAAGGAGGTGGCAAACTTGGAGGGCCATCGTGAGCGTCTTCTTTCCAGTGTTGGTGGATCCGATCGTTTTGGAGATCAGTCTCTTATTTCCGGGCTTCGTTGATGCTGTTTCTTCCTTGTTTCGTTGTTTCCTTTTACTTATGACTCTATTTATTACATTATATTTTGTTGTAGCACTTATTTGGCTAGTTTGCCATGACCTGGGTTTGTAACTTATCTTTGTGATGCTACACTTTACATTTTGCTATGACATATGATGATAATACTTGATGCTTTTCATTACATCCTGCCGAAAGCAAAATTACAATTTCATGTTGTGACACAGTCACTTGAAAAATGATAGGGTAAAAGGAAACATAAAGGAACTAAAACAAAGGAAAGAAAAAAGGCAATCATGTAAGTTTTCTCCTCAGGCATAATACTGCTTCAGCCATTTCCCGTTGATTGGATCCATTAAGTCTTTGCCATCCATCTGAGTCAGACGGTAGTACCCACTTGGGTGTGCTTCCCTTATCACAAGGGGCCCTTCCCACTTTGGTACGAATTTGGATGGTCCTGCCAGGCCTCTTCTAACATAGTCTGCTACTTTCAAAATAAGCTGTCCTTCCACGAACACTCTCTCTCTAGTCATCCTGCCGTAAGCTTCAGTCATCTTTTGCCTATATCTACGGCTGTGTTCCTGGGCTTGTTCTCTTTTTTCGTCAAGTCCTTCCAGGTCTTCATACCTTTCTGCCGCAAAGACCTCTTCTTCCTCTCCTCCCTTTTCTTGCATTTTCATGACCCTCAGGGACGGGGTCATTACCTCTGCTGGACTCACCACTTCAGTCCCATAGACCAAGGAAAAAGGTGAAAAACCTGTGGCTTACTTAGGCGATTTTCTGTAAGCCCAAAAAGCGTCTGGCAGGTACACTGCCCATCCTCCCGTGTACTCCTGACTCATTTTACTTATAATTTTTATAAGGGTTTTGTTTGTTGCCTCCGCCTGCCCATTCCCTTGAGGGTAGTAAGGTGATGACCGGTGATGCTTAACTTGATAGAATTCTAACATCTTCCTTACTTCACTGTTGACAAAAGGTGTGCCATTGTCACTGATGATTCTGTGGGGTACCCCGAACCTCACGATTATGTTCTCCTTGATGAAATTTGCCACTGCTCCTCCGGTGGCTTTGCGAAGAGGCACTGCCTCTGCCCATTTAGTAAAATATTCCGTAGCTACCAATATCCATATATATCCTCGTGACGGTGGGTTAACCGGTCCTACCAAATCAAGCCCCCAAGTGTGGAAGGGCCATGGGGTTACCATGCTGTGCAAATTCTGTGGATGGGTGTGAATTAAGTTGGCCTGTACTTGGCAACTATGGCACTTCTTTACAAATTCTGCCGTATCCTTCTTCATGGCAGGCCAGTAGTAACCCATCTGCAGCAGGCACCTGTAAAGTCTTTTCTTCCCCTGGTGTTCCCCACACTCTCCTGAGTGTACTTCTTTTACCATTTTCTCTGCTTCTTCAGGACCCAGGCACCTTAAGGGGTCCCCATCATACCCCTTTCTAAAGAGGACCATGTTGTGCATGAAGTAGCGTGTCGCCAGCCGCTTGAGTTTATATTTTTCACTCTGCTTCCGCGGCAGGATACCTTCTGTCAGGTATTGGATAAATGGGCTTCTCCAGTCTTCGCATGCGGACACAACGTAACTTTCTTCTCTGTCTGCCGCAAGTTGGCAAGCCCCACACTGAATTTGGGCTCGATCCGCATCTTTGCCCATGTTTGGCCAATAAAAGCCTGCCCTTTGAAGCCTGCGGTAAAGACTGACTTCTCCGCAGGATCCGCAAGTTTTGTCGTGTACTTCTTTCAGTTTTCTCTGGGCCTCTTCTGGTCTTACACATCTGGCCAAGACCCCACCTGGCATCCTGCGGTATAACTCCCCCTTTACTAGTGCGTAATCTTTTAGCACCTTCAGTCCTGCGGCATCATCTTCATTCATCAAAGCTTCCTTTATGGGAAACCGCCAGTCTTCGTCGCACTGTTCCTCTTGGAATTTCTCTTTCAACGTATCAATTATCGATTCTCTCCTTTTGCTGACCTCTACTTGGGTGCTATTTCCTTCAAACATTATCTGAGATCCCAGCGCGGCTAACGCGTCCGCAAACCAATTTTCATTCCTGGGAGCGTGCTCTATTTCAAAAGTTGAAAACTTTTCCTCCATTTTCTGAGCCATTGCTCTGTACGGGGCTAGGCTAGGCTCTTTCAAGGAGAAACTCCCGTTGGCCTGACAGACCACCAAATTTGAATCGCCTAACACCCTCAAGTGTTTAACTCCCATTTCGAGAGCCGTGGCCAGCCCGGTTAGATAGGCTTCGTATTCCGCGGTGTTGTTTGAACAGGGGAATTCCAGTTTGAATGACAGTGCCACTGCTTTATCTTCTTCATGGTATAGAACTACTCCCACCCCTCCAGACTGGGCGGTAGAAGACCCATCGAATTTCATTACCCATTGTTCTTCGGCTCCCTCTGCCATGGCCACTTCCCCAGGGACTTCATCATCCAGTGGGAACTCTTCCTCGCCTGGAAATTGTGCCAATAAGTCTGCTATAGCCTGGCTTTTCACCGCCCGGGGTGTCCCCATTCTTAAATCATATTGCGATAATTGTAGCAACCATTGGGATATCCTGCCAGAGAGGATCGGTTGCTGCAGCAAGGCTTTGATGGCGTGGGATTTGGTCATTAACCATACCTCGTAGGCCAAGAAATAGTGGCGCAACCTTTGTGAAGCATATACAATGGCTAAGCATGCCCTCTCCGCCCTCGGGTATCGAGTTTCTGCATCCTTCAAGGCGCGGCTGATATAATATACGGGTTGCTCAGTGCCGCCCACGTCCTCTTGGGCAATCAACGCTCCAATGGCATATGAATTGGCAGCCAAGTAGAGCAACAGTGGCTTTTTGTGAATCGGGGCCTTCACTGTGGGGAGGTTCATCATGATCTGCTGTAGCCTTTTGAAGGCTGCCTGCTGCAATTCCCCCCACTCAAAATCATGCCCTTTTCTGAGCAGCTTGGTGAAAGCGGCAGTGATTGATGCCAACCCGGGGATAAATCTTCGAATGTACGAGACTTTCCCCAAGAAGCTCTTTAATTCCTTTACCGTGCTCGGAGGTTTCATGGTTGCAATGGCCGTAGCCTTGGCTGGGTCAACATCTATTCCCCTACTATGAACCAAGAAGCCTAGGAACTTCCTCGAGGACACTCCGAATGCGCATTTGAGAGGGTTCATTCTTAGTTTGAAGGCTCTACACCTCTCGAATACCCTTCTCAACACTTGGAAGTGTTCTTCTCTTTTTCTTGACTTTACTACTATGTCGTCTACGTAATCCTCCAGTTCACAATGCATCATGTCGTGAAATATGGCCGTCATTGCTCTCTGATAAGTGGCACCCGCATTTTTCAACCCGAAAGGCATTACAGTGTAATAAAAATTGCCCATGGGTGTTCTGAAAGCGGTTTTCTCTGCATCCCTTGGTGCCATCCTAATTTGGTTGTACCCGCTGAACCCATCCATAAACGAAAACATGGCACTGCCTGCCGCAGAATCTATCAGTAAGTCCATGTTTGGCAAAGGAAACTCATCCTTTGGACAGGCCTTGTTGAGGTTCCTGAAGTCTACACAACATCTTATCTGGCCATTCTTCTTCTTCACGGGTACGATGTTGGACAGCCATCGCGGGTGTTGGATAGGTTTGATGAATCCTGCGGCAAGCAATTTCTGCACTTCTTCGATTATCTGCCCTTCTATTTCCGTGTGGAATGTCCTGGCAGGCTGGGCTATTGGCCTGGCCTCTGGGTCTACATTCAACGTGTGTGCAACTAGCCCAGGGTCTAACCCCGGCATTTCATCGTATTCCCATGCGAAAACATCTTTAAATTCTTTCAAGAGTAACACCAGCTCTGACTTTTCCGCTTCTGCCAAACTTGCACTAATCAGGATAGGTCTTGGTCCCTGTGAAACAGATCCCAAGTCAACCTCTTCCATTTCTTCTCCTGCCGAAACCTGTACTTCTTTTTCTGTCGCAACTTTTTCATTCTCTTTTTCACTACTTTCTTTCTCTGACTTTCCTTGAACCACGCAACACGCCGAGTTCTTGTGTTGCCACTCCTGGGTGGGGCCCTCTTGTATTTCACTCGTGGGCCCCACGCCCCTTCATAACTTATACACAATCCTGCCGTCAGGACCTCGGATCCTGACGCAGTGGGGTGTATCCTCTGGGTCCGCGGTTGGCGCTTCCTTCCTCTTCTTTTTTCTGGCTAGTAACTCCCTTAGGTCAGGCTCAGGATCATCCTGGATGTCTCTCCATTTAGGCACAAAGGTACCTTGTGGCCTCAACACTGAATTTTCCCCGGATGGAGCCCATTGATCATAGAACATGGTTTCTACCAAATGAGCTTCTGCCTGCTCAAATGGTGAGTGATTCGCTGCTATGCGTATCATCCTGCCATTCATCCGTCCTTTCACACATTGGTGGTAGGTGGATGGAACTAATCTGTGTTTATGCAACCATGGTCGTCCCAAAAGGACGTGGTATGAGACTTCCGTTTTTACCACGTGGAACCGAGCTAGGGAAGCTATGGGTCCCACTTTTAACCACAACTGGATATGGCCTGCGGTGTACTCTCCTCTTCCACCGAATCCTATCACTTCCATTGGACACCCTTAGATCTTTCTTTCTGAAATCCCCGCAGCTTGCAGAGTGCTCAAGGGGATGAGGTTTACGGAAGCGCCCGTGTCTATTAAGGCTCTCTTTATAGGGATTTGATTTATGGATGCCGCAAGATAGAGGGGTCTCCGGTGGTCTGGATACCCCACTTCCATGTCTTCATCACTGAAGGTGATTTCGGTTGACTCCTGGAAAAGAGCTCTGTCATCTTGGACTTCCGCTGATAAACATTCCACCCCTGCCTCGGAGGCAATGCTTACTAGAGCCTCGGTAGCTACTTTTCTTTCTTTTGTTGTGAGGCCTAGTTGATCAAATAAGTTTTTGAATTTGGAACTCTGTTGTAAAGTGGTAATCGCTGCGGCGGGCAAGGCCGGATTCTCTCCTTCGTCATCCCCTGGATCCGCACAGATCACCACTGCCGCTACACCCTTCCCTTTGTGATTTGGGAGTGGGTTTCTCTAGACCTCCTGCTGGGTCAGTTCTAAAATTCCTTCTTTTATCCTGCGGTGCACTAGTCTGCGGAGTGCCCAACATTCTACGGTAGCATGTTGGACATAGTTGTGTAAACGACAAAAACGCGGGTCCCTCCTTTCTTCCTCGATGGGCTCCCTAGCAACTTGGTTAGGTTTGAATACGCCATCTGCTATCCATTTGTCTAGCAGTACGTCCAACTCCTTTGCGGTGCATGGTATTGGCGGAGGAGTATCGTATTCTTTCCCGTCGGTCTTCCTCCTCCGCTCACCGGTGGATACCGCCATGGCTTGCGGGGCACTTCTTTTGTCCGTGCTTGGCTTTACGGACTGGGCAGTTTTTCTTGCCTTTTGTAACAGCTGCGCGAACTGGGAGATTTCAAGGTTTTCTAGGACTGCCCTGTATTCTCTGATCATATTCGTCATGCACATCTCCACCAACATCCTTTCCTCGCAATGGTCATAGCAGTCGAGTGCTATGTCCCTAAATCTCTTGATGTACTCCATCAAGTCCTCACCATTCCTTTGTTTAGTCGCTTGCAATGTTGCCAGTGTCACCGTTTCCTCTCCGTGAAAGTACTTGGTGCAAAATACATCCACCATATCATCCCATGTTGGGATCGATCCTGGCTTTAAGCCAATGTACCAGGTATAAGCCCGATCACACAATGATTGGGAAAATTCTCGAAGACACAAGTCCTCGTCTGCGGCGTAAGGGCCAAGCGTATCAATGAACTTGCTTACGTGCTCAACAGCACTTCCTTTCCTGCCGTCATATTGTGCGAATACTCGCGGTTCATACCTCTCGGGGTATGGTTTACTGAGCACCCTTAGCAGGTATGGGGGTCTACGTGCGTAGAATCTCTCCTTTGGCCCTCTGGCTCTCTCTTGCTCCAGGAGAGCTGCCACTTCTGCCATAGTAATAAAACGTTGATCTGTATTCTGTGGGACACCACCCACTAGTGTCTTTTCCGCCCTATGCTCTGGATCATGTTGGCTTCCTTTTTCCTTTGTTCTGTCCGTCTTTAGTTGACGAATTTCTTCCATCATTTGCTGTTGCGAGTGTTGCAAGGCCTGCAATACTTCAATGAAGGTGTTGGCATTGTCTGCGGGGATCCTCGGAGGAGGTTGGGGTCCAGCCCCCATCTCGTTAGCACCTTCTGCCTGATTAGGCTGGGGTTGGTGGGGCGTTGTGGGCCTGGACTCTGCTTGTGAAGGTACAGCACTCATGTTGCGTGTAGTCCTGGATTTCGGAGGCATTTGTTTGCGAGGGCTCTTGTCCCTGGACTATTTCTCAACTCCCCAGCGGAGTCGCCAATTTAATGTGGGGGCCTTTTTTGCTATGTTGGGCTGGGCTGCCCTTTTGTGATCGTAGGCCCAAGTGTTCTGGGTTGCAGGAGTCGAGACCGGGCCAAATGGAACTCAACTTGGCCTGGCTTGTGCGCGAACTATACCTCGTCTGCCAGGGGAGCACTTTACCGCAGGCTGAGTTGACTCAGAGAAAAGCTTACGGCAAACAGAGCCTTTTTTAGAGAAAAAGTGCTTGCGGCAGGCAGAGCTGTTTCAGAAAAATGCTTACGGCAGGCAGATATTATTGATGAACAGAAACATACATTCTGGAATGACCAGATAACTCTTTTAATGGGAAATGACAAAATAATCCATAACTATAATAACATTTAACAATCCTTAAATAAATAGTAAAGGAGAATGGTGATAAAAATTAATCAATAGACATGGAACAAGTTTGGTTTCGTCCGCCGGAGTAAAGCCAAAGAGGAAGAACACCTCTTCTCAACGCAACTAACCTCCGAGGAAAAGAAATCCTGCCGTGAAGTTAATGGGTTTGAGGGAGGTGGACCCAAATGATCAATACCCGAAGTGAGTATGGAAGAGAGCAAGGATTTGAGAGGGAGAGAAGGGAAGAAACCTATCGGTGCATGCCACTAGCTCTCACTCTTTTTTGTTTCTATCTTTCTCTCTTTGTTTTCTTTCTTTTCCTTTTTCTTAGTGATTTCCACCCTTAGTGCTTTTTTAGTATTGTGCTTCCCCTGTTTTACAAAGTGTGTTACAGAGTAGTTTTTTTTTTCTTTTCAGTATTGCATTCCCTTTTTTTTTCCCTCCTTTGTACACGGCAGAGGCTCCCATTTTATAGTGCCTGCCGTGAACGAATTTTACTATTCTACCCCCCAACCGTTTTTGTCTGGTCTGAGAGTACTTGCCGACATTACTGTTCCGTCTGTGGGTTCCCCTGTTACGGATACAGACATTTTTTGTCCGTTAGTCTGCCGCGGCATTCCTGCCTGCCGCGGTGATGTTTCTTCTCTCTCTATCCCTCGTGGCATGCACCTATTGGTTCCAACTCAGCGTTGCCTCTTTTGGGTGGTATGTCATCCCAGCAGGACGTATCCCCCAAAAGAGTTTGAGCAGGAACCTTAAAACAGGTCTTCCCCTCTCCCCACCTCCAAACGGTGCCCTCTTACCTCTGACCCATGACCCCACTATGTCCTGTATTGGCTGGGTACAGGCTGGTGGTGCCTGGGCCTTGCGCGTGTTTGCGTCTGAATCCTACCTGCTGTTCATGCATTTGCCGTGGACTGAAGACTTTGCTTGCCTGCCGCCCGTTTCCGGCTTTTCACGAGTTGCTATTCTGATTTCCCGCTCCTTCAGGATCTGGGCTTTTACTCAGTGTTTGGGCTTTGTTTTCCTTTCAGCCCAATTCGTTTAAGTACCTTTGCTTTCTTTCCGTATTATTTAGCCTTTCCTGCCGCGGTGACTTCTTCCTACTGGGCCTTTTCTTAGGCCTGCCGTTCCAATTCTTTCCCCCAGTGGCCCAATCAATGGTAGCCACTGGTGTTCTTGCTCATGGGCTCTCATGTCCCTTTTTTCCTTGGGCCTCTCCGGCCCATTTCTTTGGACATCCTTGGTCCGTTTATTAACTCCGCATCCCATGGGCTTTTACTAACTTAATTGGGCTTCCCCGGCCCAATTTCCTCATTCTCATCCTTGGGGTTCATGGCTTGCCATTATCCCCTACTTTCTTTGTTTACTTTACTTTGGGCCTGCCGCAGCCCATTCTCTCTTTTTTACAGCACATACTGCCCATGGGTGCCATTTTCTCTCTTTCCGGGCCTTTTAGGCCCACTTACTTCCTCAAGACCCATTCATTCGTATTGATGGGCCTGTGATCCATTGTTCCTGCCGCCTGGGCCCAATGGTTTTCTTACTTGGTCTGCTGCCCGCGTCGTTGGGTTGGGCTACCCTTGTCCATTTCGAAGAAATGACCCTCAACACCTTGTTTTTATAATTACTAGATAGATTGACAAATTCTAATGGTTTTTATGAACATCATTGGACTAACTCAAACATTTGGAGGGGCCAAATTCTATTTCTTGTAGCTAAATATTTAAAGTTTTTAGTACATACACATAATATAAAAGTTTTTTTTTTTTAATTTGGGGGGGGGGGGGGGGGGGAAGCATTGCTATAGCTCCGCCCCTAACTAGAAGGTATTATTATGCCTATAAATTTAAACAAGAAAATGTTAATTGTAAGGTTTTAATAAGATTAACAGGTGACCTACTACCGTGTACCCTTGGCGCGATAGTCACTCCACAAATATAAGTGCTTGTAGGGTGTGGGGGGTAAATGCCAATGTTCAAGTCTCCATAGTGGAGTTTTACACACATATACACTTATAAAAAAAATAAATAAATAAATAAATAAAAACAGGTGACCTTAAAGTATTGATGGACAATTTTAAAAAAGTGTTAATGCCACTTTTATGATAAATATAAAAAGTTATAAAAAAAAAATTAGTTTTTTTTTTCTTTTTTATAAAAAGTTTTTAAAAATAATTTATAAACTAATGTCTTTAAGACATTCATTAACGTTCCAATTGCAAAATTGAGTATCTAATTTTTTGAATCCCTATCAACTCAGCATAAGTAATGAAACCATGAGTTTATGGGATGACCATTTATGATAGTAGGTCAGGTACTAGATTTTGTGTCATTTGAAATGAACGTCTCCCATGTTGATCTGAGAGGGTAGTAGACTTTTTAGTAGTAATAACTAATGAGGGGTTTGCCATTTATTCTCAAAAAAAAAAAAAAAGACTAATGAGGGGTAAGAATTTGTCTTGAGCCTACCAGATTGTTCTCATAGCTCACCTTTAGTTTTCCATTTTATTATGGATTGGAGATGTCGTTTAATGACCAGATCTCCTCTACCAACAAGAATGAAACCTCTACCAATTCTTCTTCCCTTTTTGGCACCGTGAACTTCACACATCTTCCGGCTCCTCCAACCAACCTTTGAACCGAGTTGAAGGCTTGGATTTTTCTCCAACCCATCCCCTATTAAATCGATCTCTTCTTCTCTTACCACCGCACACCCTTGATACAATGGTCATTCTACAAGTATAAGTGTTTATGAGGTGTGGGGGACAAAGGCTGGGGTTCAAGTCTCCAAGAGGGAACTTCACACACATATATACTTAGATTAGACTAAAATAGAATTTCTATTTTGTATAAATAAAAAATAAAAAATCAATGTAAAAAGAGAAAAATTCTATAAGAAAAAAGAGTTTATAAAAAAAATCTCAAATTTTAGGGTCTTTCTAAACTTTTGAAGACATGATTATATATTTTTATTATTAAATAATTTGAAAAAAAAAAATGGAGTGGACAAGATTCATTAAATAAAATTCCAATTCCACTATACAATAAATACTCTAATTAACTATGAGTTTTGTAGTTTGTTGAGGGTCATTTCTTCGAAATAGACAAGGGTAGCCCAACCCAGCGACGCGGGCAGCAGACCAAGTAAGAAAACCATTGGGCCAGGCGGCAGGAACAATAGATCACAGGCCCATCAATACGAATGAATGGGTTTTGAGGAAGTAAGTGGGCCTAAAAAGCCTGGAAAGAGAGAAAATGACACCCATGGGCAGTATGTGTTGTAAAAAAGAGAGAATGGGCTGCGGCAGGCCCAAAGTAAAGTAAACAAAGAAAGTAGGGGATAATGGCAAGCCCATGAACCCCAAGGATGAGAATGAGGAAATTGAGCCGGGGAAGCCCAATTAAGTTAGTAAAAGCCCATGGGATGCGGAGTTAATAAACGGACCAAGGATGTCCAAAGAAATGGGCCGGAGAGGCCCAAGGGAAAAAGGGACATGAGAGCCCATGAGCAAGAACACCAGTGGCCACCATTGATTGGGCCACTGGGGGAAAGAATTGGAACGGCAGGCCTAAGAAAAGGCCCAATAGGAAGAAGTCACCGCGGCAGGAAAGGCTAAATAATGCGGAAAGAAAGCAAAGGTAATTAAACGAATTGGGCTGAAAGGAAAACAAAGCCCAAACACTGAGTAAAAGCCCAGATCCTGAAGGAGCGGGAAATCAGAATAGCAACTCGTGAAAAGCCGGAAACGGGTGGCAGGCAAGCAAAGTCTTCAGTCCACGGCAAATGCATGAACAGCAGGCAGGATTCAGACGTAAACACGCGCAAGGCCCAGGCACCACCAGCCTGTACCCAGTCAATACAGGATATGGTGGGGTCATGGGTCAGAGGTAAGAGGGCACGGTTTGGAGGTGGGGAGAGGGGAAGGCCTGTTTTAAGGTTCCTGCTCAAACTCTTTTGGGGGATACGTCCTGCTAGGATGACATACCACCCAAAAGAGGCAACGCTGAGTTGGAACCAATAGGTGCATGCCACGAGGGATAGAGAGAAAAGAAACATCACCGCGGCAGGCAAGAATGCCGCGGCAGACTAACGGACAAAAAATGTCTGTACCCGTAACAGGGGAACCCACAGACGGAACAGTAATGTCGGCAAGTACTCTCAGACCAAACAAAAACGGTTGGAGGGTAGAATAGTAAAATCCGTTCACGGCAGGCACTATAAAATGGGAGCCTCTGCCGTGTACGAAGGGGGGGACACAAGAGTGGAAGGCAGTGCAATACTAAAAGAAAAAACTACTCTGTAACACACTTAGCAAAACAGGGGAAGCACAACACTAAAGGTGGAAATCACTAAGAAAAACGAAAAGAAAGAAAACAAAGAGAGGAAAGATAGAAACAAAAAAGAGTAAGAGCTAGTGGCATGCACCGATAGGTTTCTTCCCTTCTCTCCCTCTCAAATCCCTGCTCTCTTCCATACTCATTTCGAGTATTGACCATTTGGGTCCACCTCCCTCAAACCCATTAACTTCACGGCAGGATTTCTTTTCCTTGGAGGTTAATCGCGTTGAGAAAATGTGTTCTTCCTCTTTGGCTTTACTCCTGCAGACGAAACCAAACTTATTCCATGTCTATTGATTAATTTTTATCACCATTCTCCTTTACTATTTATTTAAGGATTGATAAGTGTTATTATAGTTATGGATTATTTTGTCATTTTCCATTAAAAGAGTTATCTGGTCATTCCAGAATGTATGTTTCTGTTCATCAATTATATCTGCCTGCCGTAAGCATTTTTCTGAAACAGCTCTGCCTGCCGCAAGCATTTTTCTCTAAAAAAGCTCTGCTTGCCGTAAGCTTTTCTCTGTGTCAACTCAGCCTGCGGTAAAGCACTCCCCTGGCAGACGAGGCATAGTTCGCGCACAAGCCAGGCCAAGTTGAGTTCCATTTGGCCCGGTCTCGACTCCTGCAACCCAGAACACTTGGGCCTACGATCACAAAAGGGCAGCCCAGCCCAATATAGCAAAAAAGGCCCCCACATTAAATTGGCGACTCCGCTGGGGAGTTGAGAAATAGTCCAGGGACAAGAACCCTCGCAAACAAATGCCTCCGAAATCCAGGACTACACGCAACATGAGTGCTGTACCTTCACAAGCAGAGTCCAGGCCCACAACGCCCCACCAACCCCAGCCTAATCAGGCAGAAGGTGCTAACGAGATGGGGGCTGGACCCCAACCTCCTCCGAGGATCCCCGCAGACAATGCCAACACCTTCATTGAAGTATTGCAGGCCTTGCAACACTCGCAACAGCAAATGATGGAAGAAATTCGTCAACTAAAGACGGACAGAACAAAGGAAAAAGGAAGCCAACATGATCCAGAGCATGGGGCGGAAGAGACACTAGTGGGTGGTGT